>OY776111.1:220315748-221515748 GCA_963675035.1 Allygus modestus | reverse complement strand
AAACTATATCCTTTTACAATAGAATGGGTGAATTTTTAAGATATAATCTTCGGTAAGTAGTACGGTAAGTTTGCGTTTGCTCTATTAATTGTCAGTGGCGTAGGGCCTATTTATTTAGGATTCTTTTTTGCGGTGGATAGGTTTTGGCCCTACCTACATCCCACTCTTTCTCCCGTTTTTCACCGGTATTTTTGAAATTTTAGGGGAATGTTCCCCCCTGTTACATGTTGGTTATTGTTTATGAAAAATTGGTTAGGCCTAGGCAAAGTCTAATTTTATACATATCTAATTATTATGACTTTCTTATTGTTTGAAGAACCTAAGTCATGACCTTGACACTAAAAGAAGCTGTGAAATGTAAAAAAAAATCAATCCTAGCCAACAACAATACTAAAGTCACCAAATAGCCTGAGGCTAATGTTCTATGCCTACGTTGTGGGTTAAAATTGTTACTTAAAACCTTATAGTGCCTATTTCAGTAAGAGATATAGATTTCTAACCTACTACATTTCAATTTTTGTAAGCGCCTAGGTAGGTTATTCATAGGTTAGTTATTGTAAACACAGTTTAATATTTAACTTTTCTTCATTTGTGGTTCTGGCAATAAATTAAAAGAGAAGATTCTTAAATTTCATTTTTATATAAAAAATTACCTTGTAGCAGTAAAGAATCAATATAGCCTAATTGTAGTATAATTTTAACACAATATTGTGCGTGAGACTTGTAAGTGCTGGTATCTTGTCTTCAAAAATCGTAGTGTCAGTAATTTTGGTTGGATCGGAAGTGTTTGGTGCCATTGGAAAAACACCATTAGTTGTTCTTGTTTTTCATAACAATTATTTTTTAAAAATCAGCTGTCATGTCATGTGTTCAGACATTTTAGCTTTTGGCAAAACTCAAATTTTGTTTTTCAACTCATATATCGTATAAAGTCATAAAAACAGTCATAGGTTAGTGTTATCCTAACATAGTTTCATAGCTATATTAATTTTCGATTTTGACATTACATTAATGTTTGATAATAAGGAAGGCAATGGCAGATTCTCGAAAGTAACATTGACTACAGTTATGCCTTAGTAGGTTCGAAGTAAGTGGGCTTTAAAGACTTACTCAAACTTTTGTCCATAGCCTACTGTGGTAACCCCCGGGCTCTGAGCCGGAAATATCCCACCCCTCAGAGCCCTGGGGTTACCCCTATTATATTATCTTAAACTTAACTCTATTCAAAGACAAATTTTAAACAATGGTTATTCTGAGAGGTATGTTTATATGTTGTAAGTAGTTATTTTTCAGGGTGTATAAATTTTGGTTATTCACCTAATATACTGGACTCTACATTGAACTGGAATGTGGTAGACCAGTGGAAGTATTAATATGGGCCTAGGTGAGCTTTGGTAAGTTACTTGTAGTCAATTAATCTGCGACACGTTACAAATATGATAATGTTTGTTTAGATTTCAACCAACGAGAATACTTTCACATTTGGCCTAAGTTTTACCGGATACCGTACTAGCTTTTTCCCTGGCAATAGTTACCTCATAATTACCCATAATTTACCCTGATTCTAAAAAGTGACATTGACTGAAGTTATGCATTGGTAAGGTCAAAAGTAAGTGGGCTTTAAAGACTTGTTCAAATATATGCCTATTGCCTATAGCCTATTTATATCCACTTGAAATTAACAATACAGAATTCAAAGACAAATTGTTTACACAATGACTATTCTGAGGGGAATGTTTATGTGGTAAGTAGTTATTTTTCAGGGCGAATAAATGTTGGTTCTTCACCTAATATAGGCCTACTAGATTCAACAATAAACTGGAGTGTGGTAGGCTAGTCGAAGTATTAATGTGGACCTAGGTGATGTTAGGCAATTTACTTTTAATTAATTAATCCGGCACCTATACTGCCTATTATGGTGGTATTACAAATCCTCGCTTCATCCTATTACGGGACATAGGAGCGTATACCTAGTACTTTTAGGAGATGTATCGAATGCAAATAATTTTGTGTTTAGGTGTAGGGCTATGCCCTTTTGGCTTTCAAAGTTTACATGTTATCCTTATGGGACCATGCGTTGTGCTTTTCGTTATGCTTTTCATTTAAAATACAGCTGCGTTATTCGAATAAATATGTAGCACACAGCAAGAACATTTGATTTATGAATAAAATATTACTGACTACTGGAATGGTAACACCCTTATCTTAACCGTTTTGACTCTACATTTAAAAAATAACCCCATTTGTGAGGGGGGGAGAGGATGAGGAGGAGAGGCATGATTAAATAGGCTACTGATTACTGGAATGGTAACGCCCTTCTGTTATCCGTTTTAACTCTACATAAAAAAATACCTGGGGTGAGGGTGGGGGAGGGGCGGGAGAGAGAGGGGGGAGAGGGAGAGAGAGATGAATGAAACAGAACCCATACATATTAATTTGTTCAAATATTCGTCGACTATATACAAATATTCAAGTAATATTTGGTCTAATTTCGACCATTGGGCGATCTCTAGTTTAAATGAATGCTGCAATTTTTTGAACAGAATATCAACAATGAGTTATAACAGTTGTAGCAGTACAAAGAATAAGAGGTACCACAGGTCCATTTTAGGGCCCGTAGTTTCTCTTTAGTTAAAACGTTATAACAGTTGTTTTAGCGAATTTCCCCTATAGGGAAGAAGCTATTACCGTAGGTATCATGGTAAGACTTAAGCCCGAGACCATGATAACTTTTGGTTTGAGGTCCCCAGATGCCAAAAACACCATTCGTTCAAATTTGTATATATGTATATATTTATGTGTCCGTAAGTACGATAACTCTAATAGGTACAAATGTGTAAAGTACCATTTATTTGAACGAGTTCGAAAACCAGATGAATCGCACCATCCAAAGGTGGATTTTTGGTGGGTCTTGTACCCCAAAAATGCTTTTTTGGGGTTTGAAAATATAATTTATATTTAAATAAAATTTTAATTTACACTATTGAATTCAGCTTAAAAAACAATTTGGTATTTTGATCATTCCTCTACGTCAATTGGTTACTGAGATATTGAAAGTGCTTACTACAGTACGTTGTCTAATGTTATTTTTATGGATAAAAAGAAAAATTGTATATCTCGCTTATTTATTAACATAAACTGACGACGATTGGTATATGGCTTCATCTGGTTGTGTTTTATTGTTGTTTGCACAAAAAAACATGTTTTCGCCAATGGTTCCCATAGCAGCAAACCTAGGTACTCGGTCCCCATGTTATTCTTATGGAGAATAATTAAAATGTTATATATCGCTTATTTATGAATGTATATGGATGAAACTTGGTATCTGACTTCACCTAAATGAGTTGTATTGATATTTGCATTAAAACACACTATTTTGTGTTCCTTGTTGCAGCAAACCTGCGTACTCATCCCCAATGTTATTCTTATGGAGAATACTTAATATTTTAAATATCGCTTATTTGTGATTATATTTATACTGAATCCTGGTAAGTGGCTTAATGTCTAATTAAGATATATATATATATATATATATATATATATATATATATATATATATATATTCATTGGAAATTCGCTGAGTAGGCAGGTTTGCTGCGACGGGGGTATTAAGATTTTTCTCTACATTATAATATAGTCAAAGTTAGGCCGTCTAGCTGAGATATATTGATGCTCAAATCAATTAGTCTCGCTAACTCCAATGAAGTATGCTATAATGATTAATTATATAATACTAACAATCAATGCATTTGTTTGAAAACCACTCACAGCAAAAGGAAACGAACAATAAAAGTAGGTTATTTAATATTCTGGAAGTTTTTGGAAAAGATGTGTACAGCTATTTGTTGTAACATTACAAAAAGGTTTAACCTATACGGTTAAAAAAATTGTCGGTTATAAAAATATAATAATGATAGTTTTTTGTTGCTCACGAAAGGTGCAAAACAGTTTCGCCGGCGTTATCAACTGATTAGAATCTGCAGTTGTTCGGTTTGAACTAAAGATAATAGGAAAAACTTCTCTTTTTAAATTAAGAATGTAACGAATATCAGCGCAAATACTTTTTAAATGTAGTGGATAAAATTTTTCAAGAAGACCACCATCATCAAGATTAACCGAATATTATTATAGCCAAATTTCAATTACTGTGCAATTGAATGGAAGTCAAGTTTACAAGTGAGTTAAAGTGCGAAGTTATTATAATAAACAAAATCCACTCATTACGTGTGTTGCCAGAGGCAACGCCCAATTGTTAACTAACTTACTACATCGTTACTGACTTTTTTCGACCAGATAAACATTGCACTCAACCGATGGTTTCTACAACAAAGGCCACATGATGGATTAACAGCACTTATTGTGAAACTTCTCCTGAAGTTGGTTAACTTCTTTCTGTGCTGGAAAGTTTCAAAGTCTTCGAAAATGATACCGAGAGTTTCGTGTAAGACCAAGGCGACTGACTGTCTTATCACGGCATGCGACGCGACGTGCGACCTTATATTCTTTCAATAAACTAGTTATTTTCTAGTCGTGACCGGACTAAATCACAATTGAAGCTACTTACGCTAAGTATGTAACACACTGTCTAAGGCCGATACAGCGTTTGTACGAGCCAATCGGCCAAGTAAGTACAAGGTGCCGTACATCAATTACGTTATCTGAAACCAAGGGGGAGGGGGACCTGGATCCAAAATGACGTTCAGAAGATGTTCAGAATACCTTGAAAACTAATCATTTTTTAAAATTATAGATTTTTAATTGATTTACCTAGTAATAATAAAAAAGTTCGTTAAAATCAAAGGAAATTAAAGTCATTAAAACTTAGAAACATACATACTATATTACCTATTAGTAATGTGATTCCCAATTTGCTGATTTTTAGTTAACAAATTTACCAAATACGTACATTATAAGCGTAATATTGCAATAAAACGTTATCTCACAAGGTTTGGTGTAGTGTATTTTACTGACATCACAAATCTTATAAAGCTGAAAGTTTGTGAGTTTGTTTATTTGTTTGTGGCTTAGCTACTGAACCGATTGAGCTGATATTTGGTACAGATCACGCATAAAAACCTTTCCTCTGGACCAGTTGACAAAAACCATTCAGACGATGGGCGATGGGAGTGCATTATATTAGCCCTTACAGCCTGGTCATTATATTAGCATTATAGAAAACACAACCCTAAAAACTAATAACATGTGTTTCTCACTATTACTGTTTGTTGTCACAACAAATCTAAAATCGTACTGTAATAAGATTGTTTTGATTACAATCAAGACTGATTTTCAATTCAAAATACATTATTTTAACGTTCGTTTGGATTCGGGATTTATATTTTTAAATCATAGTCTACTGAGTTAGAGCTCAGAGAGTGTGGTTAGGTTGCGAGCTTAAAGAAACAACTATTTCAAATAATATTTAAGATTAATGTTTTAAGTCAATGTTTTAATCCGGTCCTATAATCATAAGCATAAATTTATTGTTCTGTGGTGTACATTTATATTGTTTTGTAAACAGTAAACCCCATGTTTTTAAACGAATTAGTACAGGAACAACTGACATCTCTGAAACTCGGAAAACTCTGAAACTCTAGAGGAACTCTTTGCGCGTACTGTAGGAAGATAGCTAATATCCTAAAGTAACCTACAGGCAAATTCATGTTTAAAATTTCTTTAGGGATTTGCCCGAGTGGCCTCTGAACTTCCCATGATAATCTTATGGGTACTAACATTTATTAGGTTTAGATGATAACTAAAACAGGTGTTCTGCGTTCAAGATTGTCAACAAGATTTTGTGTTTATTTATTTTTTGGTTTACACTTTTTCTGCACGGTTAACCACGAAGGGGAAATTTGTATCACAATTTTGCCCGGGAAACTAAATTCAAATTTGTCTCAAAGTTCGAAAAAGCCCGATTTAATAAAGTGAATAGAAATCAGGGAACTTCAGCACATATGGAAATTAGAAGGCTTCAACAAGCTCTGTAGTTAGTAGGCAGCACACAGAGCAGAAGAAACGCCAGAAGAACAGCAACTTCGACGTGAAGAGCAAGCTCAGCGGCAGGCCAGTTTGAGAGCAACATAAATTACACTGTGGCAGAGCAGTGATCTACAGAAACTGTTTTGAGAAAGCTGAAGCTCACGGACGAGCTGTTGCTGTAAGAGCTGCCCAGCGGTGGCAAACGTTCACCAGAAATACGTGGGACGTGTTTGAAATTGCTGCCATGGAATACGACTCGACTCTTGGTCAGTTAATATATATCCTACTAACGCTATGATGTGAACGCGGGCAAACCGCGACGGGTAATGACTAATCTCAGATAAAGTCAACAAAAGAAATCACATGGGATACATAAAAGAGCACTGCAATAAACAAACATAAATTTTGTATTTAAATAGGTCGTTTGAACAGTTGTTGTTGTATTATGAAACATTATAAATAATACTTGTTCGTCAAGCAAACTAGATTATATCTAGATATTCTCCGTAAACGAACAGTTTTCAGGCTTCATTGCAATTACTAGTAATTCCATGGTGCACACAGAAATGCAAAATTATATAATCAAAACTGTCTAGTTTCTGCCTTCAAATGCTTTAAACCCTTCTTTGTATATATTATTTAGTTTACGTCCCCTCACAAAAAAATAAATGGTGTTATTTTTGGAGAACTTGGTGACAAGGATCGATCCATTGTTCATGCGCGGGTTGTCACTTTATAAATAGCACCTCAGTGTAGAGTTGGCACGCCTAGTTACCAGTTTCAGATTGGTCGTCTATTGCACAAGTTCATTGTGGGATATCCCATACATACAGCCAAAACAAATCATATAGAGGCATTTTACACTCAGGATTTGTTTGAATTATATACCACTATAATTCAATCTATAATCCTACCAATTTTTCTATAGGATCTAGAAACTTATTTACCAATTGAAAAAAATGTTCTCTAAGGAATTTTGATGAGGATCCAATGGTAATCGCATTATTTACCTTGCAAGTGGAATAGGCTGATCAATTAAATTTTAATGTGGAAAAATATACCTTTTAGGGTTTACCGATAGCTTCGGGACCCTTTTAAGGGATCAAGAAAACACATGGAAGGGGCACAGCTTGGCGTCAAGAGCTCTTACATGGTAATCACAAAACTAATATTTATGCCAGTAGCTTCTGTAGACAAATCGTCTTTCCACCTGAGTCTGATGATAAGAATTCCAATTCTCCCCCTGCACTTGAAGGTGTTCTCATAAATTAGCCACATCATATGCAACAATTTAATTTGAAGAAGGTATCAAGCGATCGGAAGCTTACATGATAGACGTAAATTTCATTACACTCAAGTCAAAATATAGTCATAGTTGTAGATTTATTTGAACAGTTACTGTTATTATAAAAAACCTTAAGTGGCTAATTTGATTATATCGGGTCATTAATTCCATGAGTAATGGTCGTACTTCGATGTCGACATACACAGTGAGGTCCGGAGACAACATGCCAGTGCAGTGCGGAGTCAGCACGCCAGCGCAGCGCAGTCAGCGTGCCAGTGGACCAGTGGCCTCCTTTATCGAGCAGTGGCGGCCTCGCAAGGTCGTTCGCCTGTTATCGCTCTTGGCTAGCCGTGTTACATCATTAAGAATTAACCCTAACACTGATACCTACAACTGGGGGCGTAGCTCAGATGGTAGAGCGCTCGCTTAGCATGTGAGAGGTACCGGGATCGATACCCGGCGCCTCCAGAATTTTGTACATTTTAAAATGGAAACGTTAATAAAGTGATGGTTCTTTATTCGATATAGAATTTAGCACATGTAATTGTTTTTGCATACGTATGTTATAGAGCTCTCCATAGTAGTTGACTACACATTCCTCGGGCGAATCCAACAACTGTAGCTAATCTTATTATCAAAAGAATTTGTATTATTGTTCGACAATTTTAGGCCTCAACTGATGATTTTCTTATAAGTTTGGAATCATTTGAAGATGTTCATTTTGGTAGTTTTAAAACATCCACCTTCAGGGCTCCGACCCTTGGGCTTTTAAAGACCTCACCCTTAACCTTAACCTTACCTTAACTTAATCTTATGAAGTTATTTTTTATTTAACCAAATCACTGATTAAGATGGAAAACCTTTAAGGTTTCGCCCTACCTGCCTTCCGAGGGCTAAAATAAGGGTGCTGCATCTCCCACATTGTAGGCTCAATTGTTAACCAATTAAAAATAATTTGTTGTCATTTCATTCACAGAATGTTCATCTATGTATCATACGATTTAAAAATCGTGATTTTAATTCAAAATAAGTGGTCTTCAAGTGTAAATATGCATGGCACTGCTTGGTGGCAGCGCGGCGCTAAACAACATCGTGCGGATCCGGATCACTCAGTCTGGGGTAGGGCGCGTCAGACTCCATGCCTACTAGTTCCCGGTGCAGAGATCGGGACATCAGCAGGTACATAATAACAGGATAAAATTATTAACTATTAAATAAGTATAGATGAATAAATATTAATGTGGCTTCATTTGGTTGTGGTCTATTCTTATTTGCACAAAAAACAATTTTTACCGATACTTCCTATCCCTCCCCACCCCCGATTTTGATTTTTGCTAACCCCCGATTTTATATTTTGCTCCCCCCATTTTCGATTTGTTAATTTTATTTTTTGCCCCCCAAATTATATTTTTGCTCACTCCCATTTTTATTTTTGCCCCACCCCCAATTTTATATTTTGCTCCCCCCTCTTCGATTTTATATTTTTATTTTATGCCCCCCTCCATTTTATATTATTGCCCCCCCCCGATTTTATATTTTTACTCTCCACCCCGGTTTTTATTTTTGCACCCAACCCCCCGATTTTATATTTTGCTCCCCCCCGCCGATTTTATATTTATGTCCCCCTCCCCCCTCCCCGATATTCTTTATTTGTTTGTACTTGAGTTCTTTTATTTCTAAAAGCGAATCCAAAGTGTTACGTGTACCGATTTGGAGTCGCAAACCAAACGCCGTTTACTACCCGACAGAGTTCCTCGACTTAGCAACAGGACCCGAACTATCTGCCAGTATTAACTTAACAGTAGTTAACTTTGATTTAATTGTACATTATACGTGTAAAATGTAATTTTAATATTTTAAAATAATGTGGATTGTTATTTGCTTTAGTTAATCTACCATTTATACACAACCCGTACGAAGGACGGGTACACAGGTGGTATAACACAAAAACGGTTACTAGCCTACCAGCGGATATGTCGAAGTATCATGGCGAATGCTATTCAATGCTATCTTGGTGTGTCAATTGAGTTTTATGAGAATCTCTGAATGCTACCACAGAGTAATAACAATCAGTGTCAGCTCTCTCAAGGGGGAACTTTATATAGGCTTTGTAGACAGACACCCTTGAAACGGTGCAATGGGGTGCAATGGGCATCGTGCCCCCCTCCCTCTCTCCCTTTGCACTTTCTGCGGAATCATTGATCACTCGTGTAGCACAACATTGAATAACCACGCTTTATTTTTTCACTAGAGAAAATCTATAAAATCTTAAATTACAACTGAAATGATCAGCAATGTGTTGTCTCTAATATTTAAACATCCTAAAAATATGAAACTAAAGTTCGAAAAATCGAGTCTTCCTATACCACTCACTGAACGTCTAACACACAGTAGAACATTTTTGTAAGAGAATTTTGTAAATTATCTCGTATTCATTGGTAATCTGATCGAATGGAATAGTTTAGATTAATCCAGTAACATTTTAATATCAACTGGGGGCGTAGCTCAGATGGTAGAGCGCTCGCTTAGCATGTGAGAGGTACCGGGATCGATACCCGGCGCCTCCAGAACTTTTGCAGTAAAGTGCTCTGTTAGTAGAAAACTATAAGCTAATTTTATTATTTACGTCTGACTAATAAAATAAAACTCAATCCTTTCTTGATCAAACAACTTATCTTTACATCAACATTATAAACTCGTGAGGGTGATAAACACTGACTGACTCATATTTACACATTGAAGTTAACAATGACGCTTCCTATGGATTGCTGTAGGACACATTTGGAGGCCCCGGACTTTGCATTACCTTGCAGCTGGCAATGCGGGTCAGCTTGATGACTAATATTTTTATTTGTAACTAGCTGTTACCCGCAGGCTTCGCTCCACGAATTATTTATAAAAACTATGATAGTTTTGTGTGCTGTATTCTGTGGTTAGCCTATGGAACTACTACGAATCAAGACAGCTGTTTTTATTTTCATCAGCTCAAACAAAAATGAATGTTCATAAAGAATACATGGGAACTTTGAACCCCCGTGGGGCATAGCCCTGTAGGATTTTCACAACTTTACTATCTCTATATGTTACTCAGGACTATCAAGTACCTCTCTGCAAATTTTCAGCTCAATCGGTCCAGTAGTTTTCACGTGATGGAACTTCAGAGTTACGCACAAACATCCATACTTTCACACTTATAATATTAGTATGATAAGTATGATGACTACTATTTCTACTTTATGGCTGCGCTATAAACAACACACAAGTCATTGAATATTGTTGTCTTTATTAAAATCAATACTATAAACACGTGAATGATTTTATTTAAAGCTTCCCTAGCAGGTGTCCCGTTCTCCGCACGGGAATCTCGAAGGCACAGGGTCATACGTTTGAACTGTTTACATTATAATCCAGTCTTGACTAAATAATATATAACTTCATAAGATTAACATTGGAAAGTTAATAAGGCAGAGCCCTGAAGTTAGATGTTTTTCAAAATCCCAAAAGGCACATCTAGAGGGTAACGGCTTTCGATTGATACCAAATATGTATATAAAAATATTAGTTTTAGGGGTCTAAAATCGCGGAATCAAAAACAAGAAATTCTTTTAGTGATATAGATAGATTAGCAAAGAGGCTCGTTCATCGAGTCAAAATTATGGTGTTAACATGGTGTTAGTTTATCGTAATCGTTAAACATTACTATGAGGGCTAATGCTCCTCCCTTAATAACTTAAATTCTAGCACCTCAAATTATTTCAGATTAAAACAAAATCTCAGTATGAAAAAAGGAACAATTTATTTCATGGTGGAGCATCCGATATAATGATTTTATAAATCCGCTCCATTTTAACAGTAGTCTGCTAATCATGGCAAATTAGGTATAGTTTTATTTTTTTAGCTGTATTCTTACTTACACCTACCTCCCTAAAATACATGCATCAGGGAACTTACAATACGCTTGTAGTAATACGTTTGAATTAACTTGTGATTTTAAAATTGCATAAACAGATACAACTGATTTGTTTGTGTTTTATTAGCTAATCTATAACAACTGATAAGCTAACTAAAATTTAAAATAACCTTTGAGAAAGACGAAAAGGTGGGATTACAGATTTATACTATTTCATTTTCAACTCTACGCGTATTTCAGAGGTTAGGGCATTAATTTATAGTCTAATAATGCTTCCCTGTTACTAAAATTAAAAGATGAGGGTCAATAATTTAAATTAAACGAAAATCCAATGTAGCAATGTAAATCATAGAAAGAATGTTGATATTGACGAACATTTATACGGATGATAGGGTTAGAGTCGGAGCATTATAGCATTACACAGTCCAATTTGGCGGAACGGCTTACCGTACGTCCCACCGTCCCACCGCCCCACCCAGGACTATGATACGTGTGATCTGGAACACGTGGTAGCCTTCAAACCAATCCAAACTATTACTTGATCAAATACTACAAAGTATGTTAGTTATCATTTAATGTCAATAAGGTATCAGATCGATTTAGAACACGAAACATAACTCCGATTTAATTGGAAATATATTAAATTTTCTTAAAACCATATAGTACAGCATAGGACAAATTACAGAACAGATTTGTAGAGACGACAAGTTAGGGAGAGCCTTGGTGGATTTATATCAAGGTCTTCATTGAGGATATATACATCAACTGTCAACTGAGAATGATTGTAGGCTTGAAGCATTATATATATGAATAGGAATATTATGAACAACGTCTCAAGTTAAAGGTCTCTTAATATAAGTAGTATTTTAAAACCTTCAATAATATTTTAAAATCTGGTGTCTCAAACAGATTATGGACGAATTATTTGTCCTATAGGGATGAAAAACAATTCTTTCCGAGGAAATGGACCCAGTAGAATAACGTAAAATAAGTTTAATTTTTTAAATCCAGGGAGTACCAAAGATTAAGGGGTCATTAGTTTCATTAGTTTGAAAACATGCGTCATTTTGTACATAATTTCAAAGCCCTGTAATAGACTAAAATGTTGGCTTACACATAAGTCACTTAATTTTATCCGTTTCATTGACATTTTAAAAATACCCGTTCCTATTGTCTTAATCGTAATGAACTCAGATTTAATATGATATGCTACTTGAGAGTATTACAAAATACTGTGTAAATATTTAAAAATACAAAATAAATCAAATAGTGCTATGTGTTAAAAAATATGCCATTTAAAAGGTCTTGTAAACCATACTTACTTTCTGTTTTACATCAACCTCGTAGGTATTTTTTTTTGTAACCAGCAAGAATTATCTTTGTTCCATATGAAATGCATGTTATTTTTGCATTACACGTCCAGACATTCTGTGGAAAATTTAATGTGTTATGCAGTCTACAATTAATATGCATTTTATATGGAAAATGACATTGCTGCTAATTAAAAAATATATAAAAAAGAGGTACGAGGTTGATGTATATTGAAAATTGCTTTGATTTACAAGACCATCCAAATGGTATGATATTTTAACATTTGACACTACTGTATTTGAATTTTAGCGAATTTCCCCTATAGGGAAAAAGCTATTACCGTAGTCGGCATGATAACACCTAGGCCCGGGACCATGATAACTTTTCGTTTTGAGGTCCCCAGACTCCAAAAAGACCATTCGTTCGAAACTGTATATATATACACACATATATATATATATATATATGTGTGTGTGTGTGTGTGTGTGTGTCCTTGAGCACGATAACTCTCGTAAAAATAATCCGATTTTGATGGAATTTGGTATAAACGTGTAAAGCAACATTTATGACTTAAGTTCGAAAACCAGCCAGATCGCTCTATCTGAAGGGGTATTTTGGGGGGGTTTTGTACCCCAAAAATGGGGTTTTTGAATTTTGTACATACAATTTTTGAAATAGTCAAATATTAGTTTTCACCATTGGATTCACCTTAAAAAACACACAATTTGGTATTTTGACCATTCCTCTACGTCAATTGGTTACCGAGATATTCAAAGTGCTACACAGTACGTTGTCTAATGTTATTCTTATGGGGAAAAGACAAATTTTATATCTCGCTTATTTATGAATGTATACTGACGAAAGTTGGTATACGGCTTCATCTGGTTGTGGTCTATTGATATTTGCTCAAAAAAATGTTTTGCCAAAGGCTCCCGTAGCAACAATCCTGCGTACTCAGCCCCCATGTTATTCTTATGGATAATAATTAAATGCTCTACCTCCCTTAATTATTAACATAAATTAATAAGAACTGGAATACGACTTCACCTAGTTGTGTTATATTGATATTAGCATAAAACCCCATTTTTTGTGTTCCTTGTTGCACCAAACCTGCGTACTCAGTCCCAATGTTATTCTTATGGAGGATAATTAAAATTGTATATTTTCTATATTGAAAATACGGTTTTGAATAAAGCTATTTAATTGAACGGACTCTGCTGCATACTTCCTTTCATTTACAGATTTAAAAACAGGTGTTATTATAAAACAGTTGTTTGTTTGTTTTTTTGTTTTGTCTTATTATGGGATCATGCTATCATTGACTTTACGTCTTAAAATGTTCGCAAAGTCTGTGAGACTCTCACAACCTTGGCGTAGTGAAAAAAACTTCACTCGTTCAGCCACAGCTACTTTTTTTTGTTCTGTAGTTTCCTGACAAAAGTTCGTAAAGGTCTTTATATAGAATAGCATTTATATTTCTACGTTGGCAGAGATTTATAAGAGTTTCTAACGCTTTAATACTTAACGAGTTGATAAATAACAAACGTTTAGACTTTTCGTCATCTTTGATTCCACTGAGTTCTATGCACACGTTGAATTTTACCTGCCAGACGTCAACGTCTACTGTGTTCGGATCGAACAGGTCACATGTGAAGTTGGTGATGACTTTATTTAAATCTGTTACCTGTTGATCCGGATCGTTTTGACGGTTTCTAGGCATTCGTTGTCCTCGTCGCCACTTTTCTATATTGAAAATATGGTTTTGAATAAAGCTATTTAATCAAACTAAACTTGTTTAACATGATCCCATAATAAGACAAAACAAAAAACAAACAACTGTTTTATAATAACACCTGATTTTTAAATCTGTAAATGAGAGGAAGTATGCAGCAGAGTACGTTAGTACTCTTCAGTATATATCGCTTATTTGTGAATATATTTTTATGAAACTTGGTAAGTGGCTTTATGTAGTATTAAGACATTTATATCTCCATTGAAAATTCGCTGAGTATGCAGGTTTGCTGCGACGGGAGTATTTTAATTTTGGGCTTAAAAAATGTTTTTGAATATTTAATCCTATTTTGATACGGTCATCTAGTATAGGTAAAGCTACGTTTGTTCCGAGTAAGACATTTAAATCCGAAAAAATATATCTAGTGTTTTAAATGTAAAGTATTCTGTAAAATCAATATTTTTTCCGATCATGGAAAGCAGATCCCGATCGTTTTGAAACAGATAGAGACAATAGACTTCGGATTACCTGGACCCGAATCATCCGGACCCGGATTAACTGAACGAGGTTGTCCGAAATAAAAACAATGTAAATTACACTCAAAACGCGATTTTTCTCCCGTGCTAAGTCTCAGACGCAACCGCAATAAATCAATGTACACGTTAAGTATCATATTAACTTATATAGAATGAGCCCATGTACAGTTGTACCGGTAGCGCGTGCGCAAGTGACCGGCATTTCGCGCCTTTTGTTCCTGTCGACTGTTTATTACTAACCAAAACTTAGCTGTGAGAGTATGTTATGACAGTTAATAAAATTCGCACGTCTATTATGTTTTATTCACGTACAGTATACCTCGGATTATCCCGAATAATGTGGCGGAATCCGGATAGCTATACTAAAATACGTCTATTCTATTTTATCTAAGGCGATATGGTCTTTCATAAAAAGAATTACAGGACTTGGGACACACCGATTAGATAATGTACCAACAAACCTCAGTGCAAATGGTTTTAATAAATCATTTACAAAACGTGTAAAGAAAATAAAGAATAATATTCCTATAACTGTTCAAAATTATGACTATTTATTAAAAAGAACCAATATAAAAACTAATAAAGATTTTCAATTTAGACATGTCACAGTTGAAGAAGTGTTCAGTATAATAAAATCTCTAAAATCAAGTTCCTGTTTGGATATATACACTCTAAATACATTAATAATAAAGGAAGCCTCAAGAGACATTTGTGAAATACTGTGCACTTTATTCAACAAATGTATCGACAAAGAAAATTTCCCAACTATTTACAAACATGTGAAAGTCGTCCCGACACATAAATCTGGTCAAAAAATTTATAATAATTACAGACCTATTTCAATAGTCCCTGTAATTTCAAAAATATTTGAAAAACTTATGTATAATCAAATTAATTACTATTTTGAGACGAATAATCTATTTAGTGATCGACAGTTTGGATTCAGAAAAAATGTAAACACCAATAATGCAGTTTTAGATTTAACTACAAATATAATTAACAATATTGAAAGTGGTAAATTAGTATGTTTTAGAAGTTTTGATATGTCTAAAGCTTTTGACACAGTGACACACGAAATTTTATTGGGAAAAATGAAATACTATGGTTTTAATGACAGTGCGCTAAATTTGATTGATACATATTTAAATAGAAGAATTCAATATGTTCAATATGATAGTGAAATTTCGGAAGGAATACCAGTTGAGATGGGTGTACCACAAGGTTCTTGTTTAGGTCCACTATTCTTCAATATATTCGTCAATGACCTACCGTACAGTTTAGCTGGAGAAAATAGATCCAATTTTTTATATGCTGATGATTTAGGAGTAAATGTAATAGGGAAATTTCCTGATCAGTTTATTGCAAATCTTCAGACTGTAACAGAACAAATTCAACATTGGTGTCACGCTAATAAATTAATCTTGAATATGAGTAATACACAAAATTTAGAAATAAGTTTTTCAAATAGGTTTTTTCTCAATAACAATAAAAGTTCTATGACATTTTTAGGAATTATGATAGATTCAAAAATGAATTGGAAAGACCACTCTTCATATATCAGTGGAAAAATCAGCAGGGGATTATATGTTTTAAGAAGATTAAAAGAAAATGTAAATGTAGAAGTAATTTTAAATGCCTACCAAACCTATGTTCAGAGTTATATTGGCTATGGAACTTTAATCTGGAGCAACGGCCAAACTGCAAACTTATTTTTAAAGTTAGAAAAAAATCAATCAGAATAATTTGTGGTGTTAAATCAAAAACCCATTGCAGACCATTATTTAAAAGATTAGGCATACTAACATTGGCATGAATCTACATTTTACAAAGTTTACTTTACATTAAAAGAAATCACTCTAAATTTTTACTAAATTCAGATATTCACCTACATCAAACAAGAAATAAAAATAAATTTCAAGTTACATATTTCAAATACTCAAAAAGCAAAAGGAATTTCAATGAAATGGGAATAAACATTTTTAATAAATTACCAACTGATTGGACAAATTTAAGTTAAAAAAGCTTAAAAAGGAAAACCAAGAATATTTTACTAAATAACTGCCCTTACGAAATTGATGAATGTTTTAAGAACGATTATTGGACCCAGAAGAAATTGAAATAAATAAATTTACTATAATTAATGTATCTAAATTTATTGTTCTGTTAACTATTGCCATGTATTATTTGTAATGCCCAACGACAGTAGTTATTTATTTATGTATTTAAAGTCTTTCCATGCAATTTACAACAACAATATTGCAGGAGCTGGTGTTCCGATCGATATTTATGCGGTTTTATAGAAGCTTTATAGTATCCGGATTTTTCGCTATCCGGATTCTGCCACATTAGTTTGGATAATCCGAGTTATACTGTACGTGAATTTCGATTTCACTAAAATGTTTATTAATTATAGTGCTTTGAAGTGATGTAAAAAAAGACATATGTTTATATTTGAAAATTGTGAGACATATTCTAGTGACTCTTCAGAGTTGGAAACAAGGTCTATACTAAAATAAACGGTATGAGGAAACTGACATATCTTCTCCCTTTTAGCTCAATTTTAATCAACAAATTACTTTATGTTATACGCGTGATATTTTTTTGTTCAAGGAACACCAAAAGAAATATTTCCAACGATAACTCAAATCCGAAAATTTTGAAGAAAATAAAACTTTCTCCATATGTGAAGGGGTCTGTTGTCTATGGTAGGGGGGGGGAGTAAAAGTTAAACATATTTTTACGTTATCCCTTGGAAGTGATGTAAAATACCCGGGTATTTAAAACTCTGGGTAAATACCCAAAATTCATAGATACTGGGTATTTTGGGTATTTATGATATTTTACATAAAAACGCCAATGTAATTAATATCAACCCTTACTACCCTTGTTATTATCAATGTATAACATTTGAGGATATTTTATTGATTACAATTAATAATTATTTTACCGATAAATAAATAATAAAATAACAATTTTTGTAAAAAGACCTGTCAAATTTCCATCCTATACATATTTAAAAATATGTAATTTTATAATTGGACCCATACAGAACAAAAATACAAAATTACAATGTAATTGAATTTAAATTCTTTTCCTCAACAATTTTAAATTTATTAAACACTCCAAAAGACCATCAAAGTAGTAAATACCCAGTCCTGGGTATTTATATCGATTTTTTTCAGGAGTTAAATGCTTGTGGTAACCATGTTATACTCTTCAAAGTTTTTATGATAGTTTTGTAATCCTTACAGCATGGGAATTGCAATAAACCTAGTCAAAATCCTCTAAATGTTATAACAATCATAAATACCCACGTGTTGGGTATTTACCCGGGGGTTAGGGTAAGTACCCGGGTAAATACCCATTTCTCATTTACCTACCCGCTGGGTATTTATCCGGCCAACATCATTATTCCTTGGGGTCAATGAAGTGGGGAGTAATCCTGTTTCATCGTTCTTGGCTAAGTAGTTTGTCCGTAATCTGTTAGAGACACCCTGCGTACGACACCACCCTGTAGAGATAAATTTGAACGAAGTGTTTTTTTTGGGGGGGGCCGGGGTCCCAAAACAAAAATTTCATGACCTCAGGCTTATGTCTTACCTACATGCGTAATAACTTCTTCCCACAGGGGGTTGTTAAAAGCGACAGACCTTCATGAAACAACATGAATATGCCGATGGATTCTAAGAACTGCAGCTGCAAACAAGACTTCGTTCCGTGCAATGTTAGTATAAGATTGTGTTGCCATTTCAGTTATTTGTTTGTTTATATATTATATTAAACCCATAACATATGTTTATGATGTTTTAAAAAGGAAACAATATATTTAACGTTAGATTTAGCATAATCTTTTAGGGTGTTAGTAAAATTAGTATAATAATTTTGTGTTATCCACAAAAGACAATTAGTTCCCCTGCAATATGTTTGAGACACCTCGCGCGAGACTCTGAACATAACTGTAAATAAATAAAAAGATAAACCAAGTTGTAATTAATTTTTCAATTATATTTTACCCAATTATTTACAACAAAAAACTATTTAATGTTTGCTTTCAACTTATTTTTTATTTAAATTAGTTGTAGTACTAAAACGAATAATATACAATTTTAAATTATTACTGTTCAAACTACAGTAACATTAAACCATCAACTGGGGGCGTAGCTCAGATGGTAGAGCGCTCGCTTAGCATGTGAGAGGTACCGGGATCGATACCCGGCGCCTCCAGAATTTTTACTGAAAAATGTTCAATATTCCTAAAAAATGGTTGTTATACACACAAAACTACTTTTAAAATACGCACGTAAAATTTGGGATATAAGGGGTGGTTCTATTTGTTTACAAGTAACAGTGGACGAAGATGTGACAGCTTCGATCACAAGCCTTTCTATAACTCAACAGAAAAAGCCCATTAAAAGATAAACTACTAGGTGTACGCTCATTCTACCCGTAAGAGGATGATCGAAGACTGAATTTCTAAAGATATATTTCAATATACATGTTACGTGATTGACCTTCCCCTAACAAAGCTCGGCCCCTCGGGTACTACTTAAAACTACATGAGTATAACTTTGGGAGTTTGTTGATTGATTGTAAACAGCTGTTATGATTATTTTGTTTTTGTTTTAATCTCCATAAGCCCAATGTTCTCTTTTTAACTTCTCATAGTGGTATTTTACATTATTAGATTTTTCCTGCGGTGGGACGTGTCTTTTTACTCATATTATAGTGTAGGATAGGATTGAGTAAAAATAAGTCTGTTTTTATTGATTGACTATAACATATTCTTACTCTTAGGCACATAGGGTGTACACGAGACAGGGACAATGATTCTGGATTTTAGAATGGTTGAAGTTCTGCATACAGACGGCCAGGGCTGGATTTAGGATATGTAGGTCCTAGCCTACTCCCTAAATGAGAGTGCGGGCCCTTACCAGCCCGGTCAATTTTCCTATTTGATGTGTATAATATAGCCTGTGCTTATATCAGGCTCTACAGGTGGTGTTGTGTAATTACTTTAAAATTGCCAAAATCCGTATTGCTGTCTAGTGTAATATTATCGTCGTCATAGCAAGATATTATCAAGTAATTTTCATTATCTAAATACATAAGAAAGTCGGGTTAATTAGTTAGTTACATCAAACAGCTTTTATAAGGATTATATCAATATAGTTGAAAAGCATATAAACATATTTT
The DNA here is from genome assembly GCA_963675035.1 of Allygus modestus. Taxonomy (NCBI): domain Eukaryota; kingdom Metazoa; phylum Arthropoda; class Insecta; order Hemiptera; family Cicadellidae; genus Allygus; species Allygus modestus. The sequence goes on along the minus strand of OY776111.1, from coordinate 221,495,799 downwards.
CATTATGGAAATAACAAATCTACTGAATGGTAACTCTTTTTTCAATGCTGAAGTTAGCTCTATATACAAATAGGTGAGTGAGCGAAGCGAACGAGCTCATCTTGAAAATGAACGAGCATTTTTTATATAAAACAAATTCAATGCCATTAGGACAGAAGAACGTCTGTCGGGCCAGCTAGTAGTACATCAACCGAACTCCTTGCGTCAGTCCAAGGATCATCTTTTGTCCATAAATATAACACGGCAACTTTTAAAGCCGAGCTCCAAGTTCGGGAATACAAAGTAAAAATTGTTTGTATAATTGAAAATTTACTTAAGTTAATAAAAAATACGTAAATAATAAAATAGCAACTTCGCCGGTGGGGTGGAGGTCTATGATTGAAGGGGTGGCGTATCCAACGTGGGGACATCTTACAGGAGATGCGGCTTTCACAAACGAAATCCAACGAATAATCATACGTTAAAAGTAGACGTTGTGGAGTGATAGAAAAGGCAGAGTCCTGAGGTAAGAACAAAGATTTATCCACAATATTTTGGTACCCAACGTGGTATATAGTTCTGGAGCAGTTTTGAGGAGCCGCTTTCGAAATCTTTTGATTTTTGATTTGGCGGTTCATATTACCGGTAGGTCTCTAATAAAATGATACCACCTGAACTGTGTAAAAATTCGGGTTCAGAAATTACAGGGCTTAAGAGTTCCCAAAATTCAGTTTTTTATCTCTCTTAATACCATAACCTTGTTAAGCTCAACAGTTTAAGCAGTTTCAACAGTTTAGCTCAAAAAAAAGCTCATAGAAATGCTCATGAGTTTGCTCATAGAAAAGCTCAAAAAGCTGAGATAATTAGTAGGTACTCAAAGCAAAACACGGCTAAATTAGTATTTCATTAGTAGCCTATTTGGTTAATGGTTGAGGAGAAAATTTAAATTTTCATTCAGCAGTAAACTAAGTAGGACATTGACCAATGTTATTCTTATAAGAAATAAAAAAAAACTTACTCTCTTATATACTGATTAATTTATTAAAACTTAATATGTTAGCATTGACCAATGGAGGGTATTTGGAATATGTTTCTACCTAACCCTGGAGGGGAAGGTGGAACAATTACCCTCTTAAAACCACTGTGTGGACCTAGCAAATTATATTAAGTTATAGGTTTATTTGATCACAGGTCCTAGCTATGGCCATCAGGCCTGTTCACACTTTTTATGACTCTGCCAATGACTTTAATATATTTTTGGAACCGGATGATTTTCGACGAGTTTTAAATATATCACCTGAGAGAAAAATTGCCAATTATCTATATCTATATCTATACTTATTTAATAGGCGAGCAGGTTTTTTGTGACAATCACTCCTCCTAAACTATTGAACCGATTTTCATGTTTTTGGTGTCATTGTAAAGAGCCTAACTTGAAGTTGTGCAGGAAACTTTTTTTATAGAGAAATAATTTGTGAGTGAGGCCCTGGGGCCCCTTAAAGTTGAGTTTTTTTCCCATAAGCTTAACATTGGGAAATAACTATGAGTTTTAAGCAATCAGCTGGATAGAGTAAACACAGTTGATCAGCAGGCCATGTTGGCTTTGGAACGGTTTTTCACAATATTTATACGGGAATGTCAGTATAATATTACGTTGGGATCGCGAGCGAAGCCGCGACAGGCTACTAGTACTTATTTAATAGGCGAGCAGGTTTTTTGTGACAATCACTCCTCCTAAACTACTGAACCAATTTTCATGTTTTGGTGTCATTGGGAAGAGCCTAACGTGAAGTTGTGCAGGAAACTTTTTTATAGAGAAATAATTCGTGAGTGAGGCCCTGGGGCCCTTTAAAGTTGAGTTTTTTCCCATAAGCTTAACATTGGGAGATAACTATAAGTTTTAAGCAGTCAGCTGCATAGAGTAAATACAGTTAATCAGCAGGCCACGTTGGCTTTGGAACGGTAACACAATATTTATTGCTCGGATTCGAGCAACAGGACAACTAGTTATTATTAATGCCGGTATTGTTAATTTCTCACTCCTAAAATCAGAGTTTAAACATACATAAATATACTTTTTTAACCCATTTAATGTAAAAAAGTATTCAATTAAATCTTTCTACAACTTAATTAGTCGGACAATGTTGACAATTGGGATTACGGATTTTTGGACATGTTGAATGTTTATGAAAATCAATATTCACCACAGAAAATTCAAACAAATATAAACTGTTACCAGACTATTTTACTGACCGGTAGATTACAAAACTGTAATCCCATATCATTAGGTGACAGTGGGGCTTATTTGGCGCATTACATGTAATAAAGATAGTTTGCACGTATGATCGTTTAGTAAGTCTGTCTTAGATTTACTTGTTCACAATTAAAAAAAACTACTCTAAGTCTACAACACTCTTGATTATCAATCACAGTCAGCCGTGTTACTGAGTTATACTGTCCTAGTAAAACAATTCCAAAAATTATTGTATTATCATCACTAGTCCAAACACTTAGCTTTTACATCGAAGTTTTCTGGGAAAAAATAAACTAATAATAAATTTAAATAGATATAAGTATTGTTTAAAACACGACAAAACACCATTAGGTAATTTAAATAACACTCACTTGATCATGGTTCATGGTTTGTTGTTTTCTAATAAACAAAATAGACTCTCCCTTACAGGCTCGATTGTATAATTCTTGTAGAAGGCAATACAACCTCCCCCCTCCCCCCAAAGGAAAATGATAGTGCAGCATTATAAAAACGAAAGGTTGTGCAAATTTGTTTAAATGTATTCAAGTTAGAATCGTCAATTGCACTCCCAAATTGAAACAAATATTCTAAAGTTTACAGGCAACACCCGTGATTATTTTTTCAAAGCTAAATTATTTAATCGTTTTTATTGATAACAACGGATAATCATAATATCTGCTGATGAATTTTCAACGGGTATTCCACCAGTGTTTTTCCCACTCGGCTACAAAAATATACATCGAAACTTTAAAGGCAAATGTAGCCCTATGGGATTTTTGAGAATTTCCTGATGAATTTTGATACATGCAGGACCCGTACTGAAAATATTGGTAGACTATTAGACATGGTTTTATCATGATAATACCTTAAACTTTGTTATGGTGGATTCCCGTTTGATTTACACGCAATAAGAAAGTGTAACAAATACAACACTTATTGACAGATCTTCCCCTCAACGAATAATAATAATAATACAATATTTTTGTAAATTTTATTTATATAAAAAAAGAACTTAATAAGCATATGAAAGCGCTCTTGAAACACACCAGCGAACGAGGTTCTGATTTACCATTGCTTTTTTGTGGCTTTAATTCGTACGGATTTCATCCCCAAAATACTTTTTGGGAACGGAAATAAACATAACCACCGACTTGACTTAAAATATATCCATTAATACTCACTGATACTGATCGGGTGTGTACACCACATTATGGGGGGCTTCTCACCTGAAAATTACAAACATAATGTTACAAAAGATGACTGTATATAATTGTGGTTCACGCATATACCACAACCACAAATATGTCATTCAGAACTAGAGTTACAATAGGGGAAATAAAAAGTGGTCGTATAAACTAGAATATCTGTACACAATTGGCCTACACTAAAGCAGATGAATATAGTTTGTATTCAGATTAAAATCGTTAAATAATATCCTTCAATCGAGAGAACCCGAGCAACCACAGAATTGAATGAACTGAGCTTATAGTTATTTATACATTTAATAATTATTGATAGATTTTGTATACAAGTTTTCGTAAACAATAAAATTTTAGTACTTAAAGACATTTACCTGTTTTTTTTTTTGTTTTTTTTTACAAATAGGGCTTTGCTATTTGAGATTCGATCGTTCTGCTTAGCATTGAGTCGTACTTAAAAAAAAAAACAATTTCAGCCCCTCTACAAGGCGTAACGGTGAGGGGCAGACAATGGGCATTATATGGGCAAGGGACTCAACACCGGCCCCCGTACCCCACACCATTGCTCGCCCCTCACGGCCCAGCTTGAGGTTTCAAATGGGCAATCGTTGCGGTCGGATCAGAATATTTTAACAGTTTATTTAACAAAATGTTTTGCGTCCTCAACGACCCTGAACATGGCAACCATCAATTGATTGATTTTATGAAGCATAAGCTAAATACTTACTTGAATTTGCCTTTAGTTACTGTTATTAAACTTGTAAGGTACAAAAGTATAGAAGTATACAAAAATATTACTTCGGTACATGGATTCCAGTCTACGATTAAAATGTATGCACGAAGAACAGAAAATACTGCTCAGCGCAAAACACTTTAATTTTTCCGCTATTGAAAATAACTAAACACAAACAAACAATTGTACCGACAGCAGCATAGACCGAACGTGGTGAGAAGTCTGTGGCAGTATATATAAATAGATATATCAAATAGTGCCACGCCTGAATCACTGAAAGACCCACGGATACTAGAAAAGAAACCCTTTTTAAAATGAAGTTTCGTATATTTTGTGGATACCAGTCCCGTTGACATGTTCTTCTTTACTTATATAAGGCCAATTAATGTAAACTCTTTGAAATACAGTAGAACCCCGCTTATTTACAGAATATACTCCATATACATAATAAAATCAAGCTATTGTGTATTAGCTTGATTAAAGCTTAGCAAAATGAATCTGAGAACATTGAAAAAATTGATGAATAATTGTTTAACTATTCCAAACGTATGACCAGTATTTTTTTAACTAATGACCAGTTTCACCGGGTATATAAATATATACAAAAAAGCTGTTAATTTTGAATCAAAATCATTATAAGGTTACAACAATAACATAGCACCTTTCAAACGGATTGATCCCTACATTTTATTTCTGCAGAACAGTAAAATATTGTTCTGCTAGGTTATCATCAATGCGATAGTTTTAAGTATGTTTTTCATCCGTGAAAAAATTATAGTATTTTAAAGGAAAATACTGGATATATATATCCAGCTCCAAAAGTAGCAACATAATATACGATTGATCAAAGTATATATATATATATATATATATGGAATATGGAATATATATGAGTACATATATGGAAGAGAAGACTCTTTGATCAACCGTACATTATGTTGCTACTTTTGGAGCTGTTGCTCGAAAACGAACAAAGCTGTTCAAAGCTGTCGTAAGTTGTTGAAAGCAGCACACATATAGTGTTGCCACTTCAGTAGTTTTTAAATTTATATTCATCTCAAGACATATATGATAATGCTGTATAACTGTGTTCATAGCATAAACTGTTTTAAGATGAGGATTAATTAAAATTTATCTCCATGTTATCTTTCAGGGCAAAAACGAAATCAGTTTATAAATTGAGTTATTATCTTTATATATAATTCTGTAAGCGAAATTTTTAAGTCAAATTTGTGGGAGTTTGGCAAATCTCAGTATGATGGGAGACGGCTCAAATTAAAGGTCTTTATCCCAGGGACTGGGGAAAAATAGCAGTATTTCTAAAAAGTGACCAACGAACGATAAATAACGTAAAACATCCCATCCCCCACAAGGAAAGCAAGAGGATTTAAAAACGTCTGCTTAGTTTACATTAAACATGTGATTAAGTGTCCACTTTGTTTACGAACTGTCATGTGTTCCTCCATTGAGCAAGGTTAGGGGCTATGGCCCCTTCAAGCCACTAGTATCTATAAATATCGCCTTAGTTCAGCATATTGTAGATATAAACCAAACGATTAAGTGTTTTATTTATTTATTTAAAAGATATTTAAACTTTCTAGAATACCACTCACTGCACTTCCAACAGACAGGAGTAAATTTTTGAGGAGGCATCGTAAATTGTCTTGTAGCCATTGTTAATCTGATCGATGGAGATAGCTTAATCTAGTAACATCTAAATATCAACTGGGGGCGTAGCTCAGATGGTAGAGCGCTCGCTTAGCATGTGAGAGGTACCGGGATCGATACCCGGCGCCTCCAGAATTTTATATTTGAACATAGTATTTTCAAAATAGATTTGCAATATAAAAACAACCGACTAGATTATAATATTTTAATGGATGGCACTTTAAAATCCCTCAAGGTGAATATCGACGTTATTTTTCGTATTCGTTGCTTACCGACGCGACGTATATTGTTAATCTGTCGTCTGATTGTTAATCTACAATTTGGAAAGGTCACGTTTTACTGGCCGGGCGACAATGGACAATAATTAGAGCAAAAGCGTGATCGACCGCCGTAATCGATTCAAATCGCTCGGCGGCAGCCCTTTGACCCTAACAATGGATCGTTCATTTATTGACGATCACACACTTCCGCGACAACACCAGACGTTCCACTCCGCCGCACTGCAATGCCGTTGGTTCAATTACAAAATGCATTAGACAGTTAAATAGTTAAATCTGGAGACCAAGTTAAGCTCGGGGAAGCTCGCTCAAGGAAAGCGATGTTTATAAAACAATGAAGTCTATACAAAAATCCAAATAAAAAATAGTAATTTTTCCTCTTTTGATTTTGGCAAAGTGTTTTCTTTTAATTATTTAAATGATACAGCACAATGAATTACTTGATCGAGACGCTCTCAGCGCTACCTGTTGGAGAAAGCAAGCCCTACATCATCAAAGGTCAGCACGCTGAGTTGGGTGTGGTCACTGACCGAGTTGTGATACCGACATCGCTGGGTCGACACGTTGCGTCCGCGGGTGTCGCAACACTTGCGGCGGGTAGACCAGACGGCAGCCAGCACGCGGCAACACAGCAACACAGCCACAGCCACAGCCACCATGTTACAAATAGGCCCAACTTTGTGAACTCTACAATAGACTTTACTATAACGCTAATAATAACATGGACATCACAACAAAATAAAAATTATATATATATACATAAATATGTCCAGTTGAAAAAGGCAAGGGAATGTATTAGTTTAATTGTAAAAATACACATAGATCATATTAATATATACTTCTTAAAAATGTTTTTTTTTTCAGAGAAATTTTCCCACTGATATTGTAGAAACAAAGCACAATATCACCTTTACAGCTTACCATATTATAAATTTGCATTGTGCAAAGTTATGATACCTTGAAATTTACTTTATAGGAGATTATCACTAACATTCTAGAAAATATTTATTTAGCATTTAACCAACTAATTGGCACTAACACTACCGGGTGGCGTATCGTAAACATGTGAAACACATTGGTAACTCTATTATGGGCGCATTAATTAGTTTTTCCTAATCACTAGGGGTTTCCACATACTAATGTGGCAAATAAACGGTTAAAAAACCATAAGGAGGAAATACTTGCACTTTCACAAATCTTAAGACGGATTTTATGATTTCAAAATACAACAAAATAAAGCTGTAGCGTGTAATTAGACGTTAAACCACGGTTGTCATTGCTAGTAGTGGCCAGAGGGTTTGAAACAATAAGAGATGTTAAACACGTGAACCTTAAGTTATGTATCAATGGGTTGGAGCTTATCTGATTCTGAGTTTTTTTATAAATAGCCAAGCTCAAAATCCTAAACCAAAAAAAGTATATTTGGTTTTTGCTTTATTCATTCAACTACAGTAAGTCTTACATTGCACTCCAACGACTATGGATTGGTCACCTAAAATTAAAAAGTTATCAGAATAAAACATTTATATTTTGATTTACGTAGATAATATAAGTTTGTAATAAATTAAATAATATTATGTAGTCATCTCTTTTCATTTAATTGGGTCAGTCAAAATGGAAAGGTTATTGTTTCTCATGTGTTGTCGGGAGTTGTTCGAGAAGGGGTAGTGCGTCTGTTTGTGTGTTTCTCTGATTCTCGAAGAATCTCAAAGGAGCATTTGCTTTTTTTGGTAAAACAATTCTCTGTCTGTGAGTAATAGTCTTCTCAAATTCAAATATAAACTTTCTTAAATAGTCATGTAGTTGTACAAGGAGCGTAGTAGTATGTAGCGTCGCTTTACATATTTTATTCCCAAAAACTAAACAATTCTTTTTAATTGAGTACATGATTAAATATAGTATGAGGGAAAACTTTTAATACATAAAAAGATACTCTCGATAACAATTTAATGAGTATTTTACGAAATCATATTACTTTTTTCCCCCAAGGTATGCCAAATTTTTAATTTTCCCAAATTGTATGCTACTGAGAAATTTGTTTTGTTTTGTTTGGTATTTTGTATATCAATAGAAATTTATCAATCGAGTACAACGACAGAAAGATGATTCTTAAGAAGAATTTTGAAAATTAAGAGTCTTTGTTACTCAAAATATATTATTCGGTAAATTAAATACCAAGTTTATGCGTATAAAACTACTTTTATTTTCCAAAAAATTTTTATTTTTAAAAATTCTCAAAGTTTGATTTATTTATAAATTAAGTATACAAATTGAAAGCAGAAATAATGTTAAGAACTAAATTTAAACTGAAAAAATACATTTGAGATATAAAAACAAGAAAACAGTTTAAAGAAACTTTTTGAAACCATCCTTTAGTTATCGCTGACGTTCAGAAAGGCAACGTATTGAAACGAAAATGTTTATCTAGTGGCACGGTCGTGTCACGTCGCCAAGTCCACCACACGACCACGTGCTATACTAACACGAAGCAGAATGAGGCGATTTTTCACTCCTCAAAATAGCGTATTACGGCCTTAAGTGAATGTGGAGGTGCATTTATATGCTAAACCCCTTAAATAAATACGAAAAATTGCAACAGTTGGTTTAAGAAAGGTCTGAGAAGCGAGAAATTAACGTATAAAAGTAGCCCAAATCTTGTAGTTTTAGCACTTTTCACAAATCGTCCACTTCATTTTGTTCACTAAGCCTGAGAACTTTGTTTCTCATTAAACTTGAACGAAATTTTGCACAGACTTCTGATTTTACTCACATATTTCAATTTTGACACTAAATTATAAGTTTGCAAACGCAATATTTTAAAACAAATAATATAAAATTATACTTTCAAAATTGTTACCGAATTTTATGTCTGCTTTGTTTATATTTACTACGTAAAGAAAGTCCGAGGGGAATGGTATAAAAAGGCTCAAAGTACCTACCCGAACGTCCCATGGTTTGAATCAACCAAATTCAAGTAAACATTCAGAAACTGTAATGCGAACAGCTGTGGACACTTCGATTTGACAGCTTAAAGAGCAGAAGCAAGAACAGCTGTTTCAAGCTAACTAAAATGGAAATTGCATTGACTAAAGAACGGGTAGAGAAAACCCCTGTGCGAAGAACGGGTACGTCAGCTAGTAAATATATAAAACAAAGTCGGGTTGGTTATACAGTTACACCAAACAGCTGTAATAAAGATTATATCTAAACATACTTAAAAGGCATAAGCATATGTATATTATGGAAATACAAAATCTACTTGAATGGCATTTCAAATTCTTTTTTCGATGCCGAAGTTAGTTTCATATATAAATAGGCGAGCGTAGCGAACGAGCTTAACTTGGAGGTAAGTTAGCGAAGCGAACGAGCTCATCTTGAAAATGAACTAGAATATTCTCACTAAATGAAATAACTCCATAAGCACATTCGAAATTTAAAAGTCCGTTCTCGAGGTTAGCTCGAGGTGTTCTTGCTTCTTTACTGTGTTTTGTCAGTAACAACAGTTGTTAAATGTTCATTTTAAATTTATTTCAATTTTACCATAATTTTAACATTGTAACATTGAGAGCTAAAGGAGTTCGAGACCTAAAGGACGGTCTAAGACCAAGATCTAAAAGAGGACAGTCCTAAGACCTGAAGGAAGACGTTTTCCAAAACCACAAAAGACACATCTAGTCGGTAAGGGTTTTCAAATAACACACAAACGATCATTTAATACATAATAGTTGTCACCAAAATTGGCTTAAAATTTATTTAATTTTCTGGTTGTAAATAAGGTAGATAGGTATTATATTATTTATAATCTGGGAAAATCGGTAAAGAATTTAACGTCAGCAGTAATTTAAATCTACAAATATATAGGCTAATCTTATATATTATTTCTCTAGCCTGTTTTTCTGTCAGTCCGCGGGATCTGCCTTATTCCTTTATCAAATTCCATGATTTGCCCCTCATTTTAAAGCTTATCGTCCCGGCTAATGACGAAAAATAGACCCACGCGCTAAAAATGTACCACTTCTCAGAAATTTGAATAATATAAAAGAAAACGAGTTCGCACGCATCACGCTAACATGAGGGAAGTGAATTTCCACATACAAAACTTTTAAAACTCAAAACCAGTGTAAAATAATACATTTCTTCCATTTTTATTGAAATCTGAAAACATTGATTTTTTTGCTGTTCTGATGCTCCTGGTTTCATTTACCTGCAATGCTAGGAATACAATTTTGCGCATTATAAGGTTAGGAGAAGGTCCACTCAGGCTTGAAAGTAGGCGCTAGAATGCTGGGGATGATGCAAATACACCAACAAATGAATAACATGCTTTGTAAAAACCCCATAAGACAACGTACTGTGTTTAGCCGATATACATTTTCTTTAATAAATCGGTAAATATTTATTCTAGAATGACGAGAGAGGGCTTAAAACTTTCGCTTCACTAATTCCCATCTTAATGCAAGCATTAATTTTACGTCCGGGGCTTTTTTGACCCTTTTTGGGCCCAAAAACTTGAAATTTGAAAGAATAATCCCCAAAAAAGGGGGTTAGGGGTTTCCGATTGTTTTACCCCAACGAACTTGTCCAACTGATTATAGAAAGGAACATCCCTACCAAATTTGAAGTAAATCGGACGAAAGATGCGACCGCTACATATATAATTTTGAACGACCCCCCAAAACGTGTTCGGGGGGTCACGTTAGGAACTTCTATGGTGGTCCCGGGCTTAAGTTTCACCCATGCAGGTCATGCAGTGCAGGTCATGCTAATAGTTCACTTTTCCATAGGAAATTCACTAATAAAGGGAACTAGCAAGGGTCCCGTTCTCCGCACGGGAATCTCGCAGTCACAGGGTCAGATGTTTTAAACTGTTTACATTATAATCAGCTGTTTGACTAAATAAAATATATAAATCCATAAGATTAATATTTATTTAACTTTAAGAGCCATCGAGGTGGAGCCCTGAAGTTGGATGTTTTTTAAATCCCCAAAAGGCACATCTAGACGGTAAAAGCTTTCGATTTATATACCACACATGTATATAAAATAATAGTTTTAAGGGTGTAAAATCGCCGAACAAAAATAAAAAAATTCTTTTAATATTATAGATAGTTTTAGCGAATTTCCCTTATAGGGAAGAAGCTATTACCGTAGTCGGCATGGTAAGACCTAGGCCCGGGACCATGATAACTTTTCATTTTGAGGTCCCCAGACCCCAAAAACACCATTCGTTCGAAACTGTATATATATATATATATATATATATATATATATATATATATATATATATATATGTGTCCGTGGGTGCGATAACTCACGTAAAAATAATCCGATTTTGACGAAATTTGGTACAAGCGTGTAAAGCAGCATTTATGACTTTAAGTTCGAAAACCAGACAGATCGGACTATCCAAAGGGGTATTTTGGGGGGGTTTTGTACCCCAAAAATAGGTTTTTTGAGATTTCTACATATAATTTTTGAAAAAGTCAAATTTTAGTTTCTTCCATTGGAATCAGCTTAAAAAGACGCACAATTTGGTGTTTTGACCATTGCTCTACGTTAAATGGTTACAGAGATATTGAAAGTGCTAAACACAGTACGTTGTCCAATGCTATTCTTATGGAGAATAAGAAAAAAATTATAGCTCGCTTATTTATGAACGTATTCTAACAAAACTTGGTATATGGTTTCATCTGGTTGTGGTCTATTGTTATTTTCACAAAAAACCCGATTTTTACCAATAATTCCCGTAGCAGCAAACCTGCATCCTCAGCCCCCATGTTATTCTTATGGAGAATAAGTAAAATGTAATGTATCTCTTAATTATGAACATAAATTAATAAAACTTGGAATGTTGGTTCACCTAGTTGAGTTCTATTGGTATTTGCATAAAAACCCATTTTTGTGTTCCTTATTGCAGCAAACCTGCGTACTCATCTCCCATGTTATTCTTATGGAGAATAATCAAAATGGCATATATCGCTTATTTATGAACTTATATTGATGAAACTTGGTATGTGGCTTCACCTAGTTGAGTAATATTGATATTTACAAGAAACCCTATATTTGTTGTTTTTTGTAGCGGCAAACCTGCGTACTCATCCCCAATGTTATTGTTATAGAGAATAATTCAAATTTGATGTATCGCTTATTTTTGAATATATTTTTATGAAACTTGGTATGCGGCTTTATGTGGTATTAAGACTTATATTTTGCATTGGAAATTCGCTGAGTACGCAGGTTTGCTGCGACGGGGGTATTTTCTTTTACAGGAGAGAAAATGTAAACAAAAGAACATCTGATCAGCTGACAAGATTTGGTTCGCAGTGCGGAATTCCGCACGGGTCGACTAGTAAATATTTATTGCGTCAATTTTAATGAAGGATTAAGTTACTTCATTCGCACTCATCTCTTTATAATAAGAAAGAATTAGACACTCAAATATTCTTTACCACTTCTCTACTAAAAGAAATGGTAATATCCTATCGCAGAAATTACCAGATTTTAAATTCTACAGATATTAGAAATCAACTGGGAACACCATTTAATACAAATGAACAAGACTGTGCAGAATTTTAAATTGCCTTAATTCGACTCATCTACCCGTGGAATTTCAATTCAAAGACTCAATAGAACTAACCACAAAATGTTCAAACTGCAACCACAGCCCAACCAGCTACGACAGTAATTTGTTATTCAAAATTTTCATTCCTAATCACCTTGAGGAAAATACAATTTCAATGAACTACTCAAAAGTCAATTTAATGCCTGGTTCTCTATAGCTGACTCCACATGCACAACTTGTGAAAATGGTAACTATATTCAAAAAACATCGATCACCGTTACAAGTAACTTCATAATGTTTTTTAACTGCAACTTTGGCAAACACACGATAACAAAATTACAAGTCTAATAATACCCGGACTACAAAATACAAATATCAAAATTAATGGAATTCTGTACAAATAAAAAAATTCGGTGTTCCATGTAGGAAACAGTATAGCATCAGGGCATTACATAGTTTACATTCAAAACAAAAAAGTGGATAGAAGCAAATGATGAGCAAGTGAACGTCCATATGGTGCAAATACATATATATATATATATATATATATATTATAATATTTCAAAAATTTCCTGAAATTCTAAAAACTATCTAGGAATAATTAAGGTAAATTAACCTTAATTAATGTTCATTATATTTTATTCCATTTTAACATTGATATATATTTTGTTTTATTTCAACTTGAAATCTCATTCATAACAATTTGCAATAAACAATTATATAAAAAACAAATAGTATCATACCCAAAAACACAAAGTGTTGACGGGTTGCCAAGTCCTAAAATGATATTATATCAAAATGTATTCCAAGTCAAAGATAGCACCTTTGATCTGACATTGTTTATCATCACAAACTACTTAAATATGTTAAAATAACAATGCTCGAAAGATTGCTGGTTATTTTTTATCAGTTCTTGGCCAGCAGCTTCACGGATGCAAAATCTTTAATTTTAAATTACAAATCTAAATAAAGTATAGTTAACAATTATAATAATACATTATCTGCTGGCCAAGAACATATAAAAAATAACCAAAAATCTTTCGTGCATTGTTATTTTAACATATTTAAGTCATTTGTGATGATAAATAATGTCAGATCAAAGGTGCTATCTTTGACTTGGAATACATTTTCATATCATATCATTTTAGGACTTGGCAACCCGTCAACACTTTGTGTTTTTGGGTATGATTCATGATAAGCATAAAGAATCTCCCAACCTCCATATTATTAAAATAATTTATTGATTTTTGTTCGGCGATTTTCGACCCCCAAAACTATTATTTTGTATACGTTTGGTATCAATGAAAAGCGCTTACCTTATAGACAAGCTTTTTGGGGGATTTAAAACCCTACACCTTCAGGGATTCGCCCCATGGACTTTCAAAGTTCCAATGTAATTTTATGGAGTTATATTTTATTTAGTTAGTCAGTTGATCATATTGTAAATAAACTTTTAAAACGTGTAGCTCTGTGCCTGCTACATCCCCATGCGGAGAACGGGACGACTGCTAATAGAAAGATAAGTTGTGTAAACAAACATTAGAGTTAGATTGAAACTGTTTTACTAGGTCACAGCGTTGCACGCTACCAGCATAATGCTAGCAGTATTTATTTGATTAATGAGCACTTTGTTTCCATTTCTTCCACCAACACATTAGTTAATATATATGAACATCTGGTATAAACTTCAACAAAAAGAGTTGAATGGAAAAAATGGTTGAATGGAATGTTACATTTAAAAAAAATATGTTTTGATTCTAATAAATACTAGAAACCGCCCAATGGTCGAAATTCGAATTCGAATGTTATTTGACGAATATTTGAAAAAAGTTTAATATTTAGTTGGTTTGTTGCGCTCATCTTGCTCTCCTTCTCTCTTTCCTCTCTCTCTCTCTCCCTCCCCCTCCCCAACCCTCACCACCAGGTAATTTTTGTAATGTGGAGTTAAAAAGGATAGCAGAAGGGCGTTACCATTCCAGTTAACAGTAGCCTTCTTATTTATGCCTGAAACCTCTCCACCCTGTCCTATCCCCAGCCCTCATCCTTCCCCCTCACAAACAGGTTTAATTTTTTTAACGTGGAGGTAAAAAGGATAATAGAAGGGTGTTACCATTCCATTAGCTAGTGAAACAACATAGTAAAATAATTAGTTTCACATGACGCGCAGACATTTCACGAGCACAAAATAAAAAATAAACGATGAAAAATCGGACATATCACTACTGAAAACACTAAAAAAACTAACAATGTCAAATAATAATTAGTTTCTCATGATGCGCAGACTTTTCACTACCACAAAACCAAAAATAAATAGTAAAAGATCGTGCATATCACTATTGATAATTAAATTTGGTTTGTTATTGTTTATATTTTATATTTCAACATATGATTGCTTTTTAACAATTTGTATTACACTCCACTGAGTCCACCACTTAAGTTGCGTAGTAATGGTTCAATGTAACATTATTTTTTCCCTTATCAAATGGTATGATCAAGTACTCTATGCACAGTTTTCAATACACCCTGCAAACTAACATGTGATTTGAAAGTTCTATTTATATTTCTTTGTTATTCCGTAACCAACGTGACAACCCATAAGGCCAATGTTATTTTTTCAAATTTCAAATTACATTTTCTCCATTTCTCAGAAAATAATCTAAATTACGATAGTGTTGTGCACATCTACAGAACAATACATTTCTAACGGTGTGCTTAGAGTTTTCCTACGATGCGCACGAGATGAGAAAAACGTACAACAAAAACCATGCTTGCCTATCCTAATACTCTAATATGAGTAAGGTTTGCTTGCTTGCTTGCGACACTGATCTCAAAAACTGCTCCAACGATTTCCTTCAAATGTTCGAAATAACTAATTTCTGGGATAAAAATAAGTTCTAGTCAGGCCTCATCCCCAGGAAAATTCAACTAATGTAAAAAAACTAAAATGAAAAGTTAAAAAAATTAACATTGGGCTTGTGGAGTTTCAAATCAAAACAAAAGAATTGTAACAGCTGTTCATAATCAACTAGAGAACTGTCAAAGTAATACTCATGTTGTTTATGATTATTAACATGTGGTTTCCTGAGAGCAGAGATTAAAATATTTGAATGAAGATTACGTATATAGAGTAGTAAAATAAATCAAAGGGTCATTGAGCTATAAATAACAACTGGAGTGACCTTAAAAATGTAGAAAAGAGGCAAAGAGGCAAAGATACAAATCTGATTATCAGGAGGGGGAAGTGGGGAATGTTACTCCAAGTCATCTAAACAAACTGACTGGCCTTCCCCCGAGCAAAGCTCGGCCCCCAGGTACTTAATATAATAGATGTATATTTTTAACTAAAGTTGAATTTAGACGTTTGTTGGAAAAAGTATCTGAAATGTTACTCACACTCAGTGTCCCAGACATGTTCTGATTGAAAAAAGTATGTTCTGTTGTCAAACAAATACTACAGTATTATTATTTGTAGTAAAATAACCATCTAATTTTAAATATCAAATTAAAAAGTATTTACTTCACACAATTAGTATATAAGAAAATAATAGGTTTCTGGTGGTTGGGGAGTAAAGATGTTTCATTCTATCGTATTTACAGGAAAAAAGGATGTAATTGATGGTAAGCAGAATAATACCGAGTCTTTATGCAGAAAGAAAAACTTTGCTAATATTTGTCTTACACTTAGGACGCATCTCAAACTAAACCGATGTAACACAACCGTTTTAAATATGAAGTGCTATTGGGAAAAATAATTTTTGTACACAAATGTTATTCCATCTATTGCATTGTGCAACGGAAAAATAACAACTGACGTAATACAGCTGCATCGATGTCGTGACCGTTCGCAATAACAACATCGTGAGAGTTACCACACTTCCCGTGGCTGTTGTGAGGGAGTGGCAAGCAAAATTACTAATAGTTTTGTATTCGTGTATACCATGTAAACCACACTGAAAACATTGAAAGTTACGAAAACTTGAGGATTTAACAAAAATAACAAACATAAACTATAAAATAATGTTGTGTTGTTCCAACGCACGAGGATCTTGTAGAGTTCGGGGCACCGTGCTTGGCGCCTGGTTAGCGTATGCTCTGGAATGATTTTTCGCCTCTATTTAACTTAGTGCCGTTAGTGTTAAAGTATACTTTTCCAACATAAAGCAAAATTAATTTATTTAATTTTAAAACGATTGTTTTGGTTATTTACGTTGTAGTCTGCTTTTAGTTACGAAACATCTGTTTAGTTTCTCGCATTTTCCAGACGCTAAGCACCGTGGCCTGAACTGTATCATATTATCGAGGATGTTTGAAATTTTTCTGTTGCCATTGCAATCATTAAAATAATCAGTAACAATTGAAAATAATGTAGGAAGTTTAAAGACCCATAGGGCCTGAGAAGTTTTTTAAAAGAGAATAGGTTTAATTGTAGCTCAAACAGCTTTTATTATATTAGCTAGTCATGCAATTTTTAAGAAAAATCGGTTCTGGGAGTTTTGATTTATAACGGAATAGTAATGAAACATAACAATCTTCATTTTACAATAGTATAGAAAGTAGGGTGGATTGAATATATGGATGGCTAGATCGATCAATCGTAAGAAATTCCACTGCAACACACCAGAGTTTAACGAATTATACGAGATTCAGTTGGATTATAAACTTTATTCGACAAGTGTAAGTCATTACGATATAACAGAGACAGTGTTACATATAAACACGGATTGCGGCAGACTCAGACGACCGCAGATTGTGGCATGTGGCTGAGGCAGGGGATCTTGTGGGGAATGCGATTACGGTTTAGTCCGATCCTATCTTGTGGTATTGGCGAGATCTTCATTTGTCAAGGAGTAATTAATTGCGTATTGATTATGTGTTGGTATGTAGAAAATAAGGCCCGTAGCAAACCAGAATAGTCAGCGAATTTTAAATGTAACTAGCCTAATGCCGATCAACCACAGAAAACCAAATTCATGTTTTATCAAAATACATTCACTAATAAGCAAGATGTATCATGTTATCAATTCTCCGTAAGAGTAACATTAGACTGACTACGCAGGATTGCTGTAACAGTTTCTCAACCAAATGAAACTACATACCAAGTTTCACTAAAATAAATGCATAAATGATACATAAAATTGTATCCATCCAACCTCCCTACCTAATACTGTAATAATATTAGACAACGTTCTGTGTTTTGCACTCTGAATATCTCTGCAACGGATTAACGAGGAAAAAATACACTAAAATGATTGTTTTTCAAGTCTTTTGTTAAACAAAAGCGAAGGTTTCAATAAAGTTAACTGTAAAAAACGTATTTACCATAAGATTAACATGGGGCATTTATTGAATACTCTTTTTACATATTCTCCGCAACGACTTAACCTAGGTTAATGGTTATAAATATTTTGTAGTTTGTTTTTTAGCGAATTTCCCCTGTAGGGAAGAAGCTATTACCGTAGGTCTCATGGTAAGAATTAAGCCCGAGACCATGATAAATTTTTGTTTTGAGGTCCCCAGATACCAAAAACACTATTCGTTCAAATTTATATATATATGTATATATATATATATATATATATATATATATATATATATATATATATATATATATATATATATATATATATATATATATATATATATATATATATATGTGTGTGTGTATATGTGTGTGTGTCCATGAATGCGATAACTTGAGTAAAAAACGTCCGATTTCGATGAAATTTGGCTCAAATGTGTAAAATGACATTCATGACTTTAAGTTCGAAAACCATAAAAATCGGACCATGGGAAGGGGGTTTATGGGGGTTTTAAATTTTCCAAAAATCAGTTTTTTTCTTTTTTCACCCTACAATTTTTTTAAAACTTAATTTTGGTTCTGACCATGCTATAGAGCTTAAAAAAACAAATAATATGGTATTTTGAATTATTAACCTAGGTTAAGTGGTTGCGGAGAAAATCTAAAAAACCCACTCATAAAATCTCCCATGTTAATCTTAAGGGAAAAAGGTTTTTGGCTTTTCCTCAGTTTATTTGAATGCAAACTTCAAATTTGCTTTTACCAATCTGTTCAGTTTCACAAAACAATCATTTTGGTTTTTAAATTGTGATTCTACGCCCAACCGTTGCAGAGATATTCAAAGTGCTAAACACAGTACGTTGTCCAATGTTATCCTTATGGAGAATAAATAAAATTTGATATCTCGATTATTTATGAATGTATGTTGATGAAACTTGGTATGTGGCTTCACGCAGTTCTGGTATATTGATAATTGCACAAAAAATTGATTTTTTGTTGATTATTCCCGTAGCAGCAAACCTGCGTACTCAGCCCCCATGTTATTCTTATGGAGAATAAGTAAAATGTAAAGACTCCCTTAATTATGAACATAAATTAATAAAACTTGGTATGTAGCTTCACTTGGTTAAGTTATATTGATAATTGCATAAAAACCAATTTTTTTGTTCCTTGTTGCAGCAAACCTGCTTACTCAGCCCCCATGATAATCTTATGGAGAATAACTAAATTGTTAAATAGCGCTTATTCATGATTGAATATTGTTGAAACTTGGTACGTGGCTTCGCCTAGTTAATTATATTTATATTTGCATGATAACCAATCGTTTGTGTTCCTTGTTTCAGCAAACCTACGTACTCATTACCAATGTTATTCTTATGGAGAATTATTAAAATCGCATATATTTTAATATATTTGTATGAAAGTTGGTATGCGGCTTTTTGTGGTATTAAGACATATATTATGCATTGGAAATTCGCTGAGTACGCAGGTTTGCTGCGACGGGGGTATTTAAGGTCTACCACACCACGTGCTTGTCCGCCACAGTAATAACTTCTCCTCTATAGACGAATTTCGCTAAAATTAACGAGTTATTTACTTTACAATTACTATTTAATTATACCGCGAATACCGTAGGTACAATAATATATACATTAAAAACTTATTATTATTACAACAGAGTTAACAACCCTATTATAGGACTTACAATAGGACGTGTGGTAATACTGTTGAAATACTCAATTTTTATAACGAGTAGCCTAATACGGCATTTTATTATCGATCCACTAATTATTTCAGGCTGCTCCACCTCCCTAACCTTTAAAATACTTATTCCAACCATCCATCTCGCACCTACTACTGGACTGATGGAGCTGAAATTCAGTAGAAAGATTTATTATTATTATTATTTATATTATTATTTTATTTATATGCTCAAGGCAGACATAAGCCTACTCCTGATAACATTATGCTTTAGGGCTTTGTCCCAGTGGCCTTTTAATATACCCATTTCAATCTTCACAAATTAACTATTGAACCGATGCAGCTTAAAACATTTTGTTGGAAACTAGACATTATTACACCAAAACCAAACATAGAGGATTTTCCCATCCGAATATATACTTTGGATTTAGTTATTTTTACCATTTAGCAACTACTACTGGACTGATGGAGCTGAAGTTCTATTATATTATAACTACATCTTTAACCCTAGCTCGATGCCACTTTAATTACCTATCACTTTCATGAAGCGAAATGCAGGAAAGAAAATTGAGTTGATAACGGAAATACTACGTTAGTAATGGGCAAATTCACTAAAAGCGATGCATTTTGCTGATTCATCATTGACATGGCCACAGCAATGTCACGCTATGGCGCTAGGGTGGCGTGACGATGAGTCGTAGCCGCAGCGACCACGTGGCCGGCCACTTACCTCGTTACGTCACAACGCTACATAATGTAACTGTGAAAACTGCAGTCGGGTGGGGGGGAGGGGGGGAACTGTGGGGGCACCTAGCGCGCTCCTGAGAGAAAGAAATAATCACCTTCGTTACTTAAAAAAATACTTATTTCATTAATTTAATTGATTATATGTACTATTCTAAAAATATTGTTGCGGTGGATAAATTATAAGGACAATTGAATATAATAAACGTTGTGTTCCAACACGCTGCAAACCAATAGGCCTACACGTATTCAGAAAATTCAGAAAACCTTATTACGAACAAATTAAATTGTACTGAAATTAATAATTTTCGTAATGAAATAATAATATTAATAATTCGCTAAAAGGATTTTTTTTAAATATAGAGGTGGTGGATGATATTACAGATTAACGAGTCGGCTATTAGTTAAAGTTAAGCTTCTGCCTGAGCCTGCGCAACGCGAAAGTTATTGAACCTGTTAACGACACACATGCGGTCATCTTAGTTATACCACCAGGAGATGACATAGTTTGGAGTCTGGATGAAAGGGAAGAGAAAGTGTATACATTTGACTAGGGTACAACACTAGGCAATTCTGGGGATGCGGGAAGGGAAGGGGGAGGGAGTGTAGAGATGGCGGAGAGCCAAGGAGGGGGGGGGGTCGGAGAAGGAGGCGATGCCGATGGCATGAGAGAGGATTTATTGCTTTCTTTACTGCACTTTTTACCAACCTTGGTAATCTACCACAGAGAAAATCCATTAACTCTTTCAATAAACCGTTTAAAAAAATAATCCCCCTTTGATGGAATAGGTTGTTTTAAAATAGGAGTTTGAAGATTTTTGAATGTACATATATACTGCGTCTCTCCCGAATTAAGAAACATTTTTGCATGAAGGTTTTAATTTCACCAAAACATTTACATACATACATACACAAAATTGTATTCCAAAAAATATATACATTGGTAGGATAACATATTTTTCTTATATTATAACAAGTAAAAGTATATTTGAAAACATTCTTAGTTTATAATAATTAATTTATTTGTTATAATTTTGTTAGACCTACTATGTTATTACATTAAGGAATATGCCCACATGGGCTTAAGCCTGTGCGTGGGCATGAGTCGGCAAAATCAATTTATTTATTATCTTTTTCTACATTGAATGGATATTATTTGAACGATTTTTAATTACTATGAAGACATTTATTTCAAACATTGACACAATGAACGTGCGGAATAATCATAAGACCAAGGGGGTATAAACTATTTTATTTATGTCCTGTATGAGTGTAAGTATAAAGTAAGAAATAGTTAATTGTACAATAATTAGTCGTTTATTGATTCATCTATATCCTGATGTGAAAATATGTTCTGTCATGTCTCTTCAAATTTCAAAAAGCCAATTACAATTAATGTTTAACAATTTTCTTGTATGTAAAAGTAGAATATATTTGCGTATTTCTCAAATAATCAGGGAGATTTCTGTATATAATATATGTGATATATATGTGAATTTGTTACTGAAAAATTTTTATTTAATCTAATTGTTTGTATATCAACAGGTTTGAGCATTTCTATTAAAATAATTATGGGTGAAATTTTGAAAAATTTCTTCAGAATGGTAAAAAATATATATCAGTAAGGTTTTAACGTAAAGCTGTCTTATGTTTAAAAAACCAAATTCGTTAAATAATGCTTCGGAAGGGTATCGTCTCTTTTAATTATATCTCTATGTTATGTGTAATATTTATTTGTTCAAGGATTGAACGATAGGCACCGCCCCATGCAATCAGACCACCCATAAGTAATGGTTGGCAATAATAGTAATCTGTTAGCTTAAGTTAATTTATATTTAAAATTTCATTCAATCGTTTGAATATATATATGTATGTATTTTCTTCCTTTACGATTTAAATAATCAGCATGTTCTGACCACTTTAAACGACTGTCAAATATTACTCCTAAATACTTATGATTGTTAACTCTATCAATACTGTTGCAGTTACAATATAAATCTCTAGGATTACCACAAGAATGAAGTTTAAAACTGACTAATTCAGTAGCTGTATTATGACGTAGAGAAATAGGCAAACCAACAAAAAAAAAATAAAAAAAATAAAATAGGCTTTTTTTAGACATTTAATGTCAATCAATTTTGATCAAACCATTTCTTTACTAGTGTTAGTCTATTCAAGGCTTTATTTTGCACATCATCCCAATCATTACCCTCAAATAAAATAGCTGTAACATCAGCAAAAAGAACAAATATTCCGTCCATGTTTAATTTCAATAAGATATTATATATATATATATATATATATATATATATATATATATATATATATTAAAAAAGGAATAGGGCCTAATGAACCTCCTTGCACTACTCCATAGTCTACTGGTTGTTCTTCACTATTATTACCGTTTATAATTACAATCTGTCTTCTGATGAAAAAATAACTTTGAAGCCAAGATAGTGCTTTCCCTCTGCTGCCAATTAATTGTAATTTATAAATTTTTTCGATCAACAGAGTCAAATGTTTTGGCAAGATCAAGAAACACAACAAGAAAACGTCTGTTATTACTATTAGCATGTTATGTGTTGTGAGCATAAACAGTGCATCTGAAATATTGCGTTCTTTTCTAAAGCCAAATTGACAATGTGTAAAAATATTATTATTTTCCAAGTATGAATAAAGTTTATCTTTTAATATGTTTTCTATGATTTTAGAAAAAATACTCAACAATGAAATTGGTCTATAGTATTTGCAATTAATTGGTCTATAGTATTTGTAAAATTTGAATTTTTGTACATCGGAAAGATTTTTGCAAGTTTATAAATCTCAGGAAATTCTCCTTTTGAAAAACTCAAGTTCACTATGTAAAGAAACTGCTTTATTAATATGTCTTTATTATATTTTATGATAGATGTAGGTATACACCATCACATCCATGAGCAGAATTTACTCTTAAATTGGTTGTGTATTGTGTAAGTATATTTACTGTTACAGTTTCAATGTAAAAAGTAGAGTAAGTCAAGTAATCATCGTCATTTACCACTGGATCACCAGACGGATCTATGGTTGTGGCTAGGTTATAACCAACTCTAGAAAAAAATGATTAAATTTATTTGCCACCTGCCTTTCAGGATTTCCTATATTTTTTTGCCTTACATAAGCTTGTCAAGAGGAAAAGCATCTTTTATTACATATACTTCTAGCATATGAAGGGCAGCTTTAATTATATCTCTACGTGTAATATTTAATGGTTCAAGAATTGAACGAAAGGCACCGACCCATGCAATCAGACCACCCATAAGTAATGGTTGGGACATTACTTGTTTATTCAATAGGACCAAATATTATATTATAACATTAATAATAATATTAAAAATAATAATATTATTTATGAACTGCAAATTTTATATTGTGTAAATAGTAATAGTAAATAGTAATAGTAATAGTAATAATAGTTTTACGCTTTTTCTAGTAAAGTAAGAAATAATGTATAAGAATAAGTATGGCTTTTGTTAAATATGTATCAAATATGTAAATATGTAAATGTGGGTATATTTTACCAGCTAGTTCGTAAATATTAATATTAACTGACTAACTCGTTAATTTATCTTGGAGAATGGGGAAGATTAAACCATTTATTACGCTTTTAAACTTTTTGAACATAACTCCAAAAACAGCAAAACAACAATACGTTTATAACACTGACTAGGACGTAGATTGAAACTAAATTCAATGAAAAAAACGGTATCAGAAAACTGGCAAACACTTTCTCCCTTTAGCCCTAAGTTTAATCAATAAACTACAGATCAAGTTCTATACAAAGTGCGGTAGCATGCATAGAAAAAACAACTCTTATGCTGTTCTTGTAAACTGTTGTTTTAGAAATGTCCGCATAAACTTCTTTATGGATTTACTACAGAGTCATTTGCTACTCACAGTGGTTTTAAGAGGGGAAATCCCCCAAGGTTGGATGGGACCATATTCCAAATATCTCCTATTAGTCAATTACATATCAAGTTTTAATGAAATTTATTAGTAAACAAGAGAGAAATAGTACTTGTTGTTGTATTCCCCATAAGAATAACACTGAACAACATAGTGCGTTTATTTCAGTTTTCTTCTCATTCATTGGTCGTATTTTAAAATGCCAATTTATTTAAGTGCTGGAGCTTTTCTTACTGGTGCTAAGTATTTTTTTAACATGATCGTCTCATGAATAGTCAAAACAACTGAATTTTGGAACCATTTAAGCCCCATAATTTCTGGACCCGAATTTTCCCAGAAATGCGGGTGGTGTCATTATTTTTGGGAACCTGAAGCAATATAAACCACTAAATTTCCATCTATATTAAAATATTCGTTTTTACAGCTTTTTGATAAATATGTATTTGTTATGTTTTATTAGCGGTTTTTAGGGAATAACTCCCGTTTAAAATCAAAAATAGAAAAGCCACCTGGAGATTTCGTGGATTAGTACCTGTTGTATATGTCACTATTTGTATAGGTGTCATTTAATGTTGTAATTTTGCCACCCTGCGTGGTGACGATGGGAAAGAAAGAAAGGAACTCCAAAGCTAATGTGAATGTGGGTGTTGACAGACATTTTCAACATAATACTAGTGGACCTAGTCATTACAACGGCAGGTCTTCATTTAAACAAGCTTTACCTAAATAAGGCTAGAGTCAGTGGTGAGTACTTGTGTAAAAAGTGCAATAAAACACATGTTGCTGCTAATTGTCCGGCTTTTGGACAAAAATGTCATATTTGCCATAAACTCAATCACTTTGCAGTGGGGTGTAGAGTGAAAAACTTCAAGGAAACTAAAGTTCTTACAGGACTTGGTAATGACGATACTTTATTTCAAGAAGAAGAAGGGTTAGTATTGGACTCAAGTTCAGTGGCGGCAACAACGAGCAACCGTAAGAATGAGTGGGTTCATCCGATGCAGTTATAAGATTTGAAATTAAATTTTAAAGTGGACACAGGTGCAGAAGTAAATATTCTCCCCTCCAATATTTTTAAGAAATTAAATTGTCAGTTTAAGCTAGAGCCAACTAAAATTGTCTTAGAAGCAGATATATCTGTAGATGAAGGGATGTTGTTTCTAAATGACAGGGTTATTATTCCAGTGGGAATGAGACAGGAAATTTTGTCAAAATTACACGAAAGTCACTTCGGTATCGAAAAAAACAAAAGCAAGGGCTCGGCAGGTTGTTTACTGGCCGGGTATTTCTCGAGACATTGAAAATTTGATTTTGAAATGTTCTGTGTGTGAAAAGTATAGGGCTAGAAATGTTAAAGAGCCTATGATTCCTCATGTAATACCATCTTTGCCTTTCATGAAAGTTGTGTGTGACCTGTTAGATTTTTGAGGGGACAGCTTTTTAGTTTTAATTGACTACCTATCCAAGTGGATAGAATTAGTAAAGTCGAAAAATAAAACTGCCAGTGAAGTTGTTACCAAATTAAATGCAATATTTTCGACTCATGGAATTCCAAGACATGTTGTAGCTGGCAATATGCCTTTCAATTCATATGAATGTTCAAGGTTTTCTAAAGAGTGGAATTTTGAGTTTATTTACTCGAGCCCATTGTACCCCAAGTCAAACGGACTGGCCGAAAGAGCGGTTCAGATATGTAAAAATATTCTTAAGAAATGTAAAGATAGTGGTAGGCCTACAGATATTAACAATGCTTTGTTAGAATATAGGAATATGCCAATTCACAATTTAAACATAAGTCCAGCTCAAATATTGTTTTCAAGGGCCACTAGAAGTAAGCTGCCTATCTCTGATAAGTTACTTGTTCCCAAGATTCAATCAAATGTCCAGCAACAGTTGTTGCAGGTGCAAAGTAAAACCAAGCAATACTATGACAGTAGTGCTAGAGAAATACAACCATTTAAGCCTAATGAAAGAATTGTAATTAGGGATAGAAATGACAAAACATGGGAGCCAGCAGTTGTAATATGTGAGCATAATGGTCTTATTGGGTTAAGAATACGTTTGGCAATAATGTTCGTAGAAACAGTGCATTCATGAAAAAATCTGTTGTATCTAGAGCAAATGTTAGTAGTTATGATAATTTGGTTGAAATGTACAAGTCTCCTGATAAAAGAAGTAGAAGTAATAATAGTGTTTCTGTAAGTCAAACGAGTTCTAATAGGCCTGTACTCCCCGAAATTCAAATGAATCAAATAAGAGTCAATCTCTCAGGGAAATCTAAATGAAAGGGGCAGTACACCTTTGTCTAGTAAAGTAAGAAATAATGTAAATGTAGAGGAAGGATCACAAAACCATGATGGTTTTGCTAGAAGTAGGTATGGAAGGTAGACGAAGCCTAGACGAATTCTAGATTTGTAAACGCAACTTGAAGGATCTTTTTTATGTAACTGCCAATTGTAAAACTTATGATACAGTAAGGTTTCAATTTATTCTTTATATTAATGTTGTGAGATTTCAATTTATTTTTATAATTACCTTTTATAATTGTATTATGTACCTGTTTTGGAACTTAATTTTGTGTAACTTTAGGTTAGTTGTGAATTTTTAAGATTGTTCAGTAATTAATTTTGATTTTGAAATATAATATGTTTAATTTCTTAATAATAATAAAATTGTTTTGTTTAATTTAATAATGGCCAAGTTTGATAAAAATTGAAATTCTGAAATTGATTAATAGGCCTATACTAAAGTCAAAATTTTTATTTTTATATGGTAAAACTCATATTATGAATTTATTTTAAAGGGGGAAGTGTTATATATGTCACTATTTGTATTGTTGTCATTTAATGTTGCAATGTTGCCACCCTGCGTGGTGACGATGCGCACTGGTTGATGGGTAATCGCTCTCTGATATGTTAATGGAAAATGCGAATGTTTTGTTACAATTATCTTCTCACTTAATAAATTGATATTAAGATGAACAGCCTTTTATTTATAAAACAGTGTCCAGATTAAACAGACAATAGACAATAGACAATAGACAATATTCTTTATTTCCTTTAAGTATTTAAAAAATGCAATAGGACACGTCAAACAATATGAACAATATGAACAAGAGATCACAGAACATAGTATGTAAAATGTAAATGTTTCAGTCAATACCTAAACTTATTCTAAATACAAAAGGCAGAAGTTTGCATAATAATAGGTTTGTAGCCAATGGTCACTTACAAAAATTTACAATCCCAGAATTCATCAGTTGAGTAGAAAACTTGATTTTTGATCCAGTTGTTTAGAACCTTTTTAAAGCTGTTGTATGGTAGGTTTCTAATAGCTAAGGGTAATTTGTTATATAATTTGAGCTGTTGGTACATATGACTATTCAAGGTCTTGGAAAGTCTTACATGAGGAGTTATAAGATTGTTTCTTTGTCTAGTTGAATAATTATGACAAGAGTTTTGACAATTAAAAGAAAAAATATTCTGTTTGACATGAAGTAAATTACTTAAACTATATAAAGATGGAACAGTAATGATATTCAGTTTCAGAAAACTTGCTTTGCATGATTGTCTACTTTTTAAATTATCCAAGACTCTTATGGCCTTTTTTTGCCATATGAAAACTTTAGATGCATGAGAAGAACAGTACCTACATACCAATTGTATCAAAATCGGGCTACCTAGTGAAGTCTCTAGGTCTGTACATATCCAACAGGTGGACGACAAACATCGTTTCAACAACCAATTTTTTGGGTTCAAGGAGCACCAAAACTAATAATACCTCCGATAACTCAAATTTTAAAATACTTAATAATATGTATATGGGGGGTAAGTAAAGCGGTTGTAATAAATTCATATATTTTTCAAAACAAAATTATTAAAAAATCATAATATATTTCCGTATTTTGCAATCAGTACAAGATATTTCCCTGATAGGGCTGTTGGTGTTTACTTAAGGCGAACAAATATAATGTGTTAGATACTAAATAGTGTAAATTTAAATTGTAATAATAAAAATTGTATATAATGTAATCTGTTATAAAGTAGGCCTACTCCGTGAATATTTATTCTTATCTTTCTCTTTTAAGCCTTCCAAGCACATCTTACATTTAGAATTTGCCCGCTGCCGCGCAGATGAGGGAGAAGGCGAGAGATCAATGTTAAATAGGTATCGTTCGTCTATTGCAGTATGAATAATAAGCATGTGAATACCTTAGTTCATCAGGCCAGTGAAGGTAAAACAGCATCGCGGAATCACCCATATTGTGCGGAAAGCGAAAAATTAAGTAGCCTACAATTCGCTCACCATGTTGATTAGCCACAGCAACAAATTTAGTTTAACTAAGCTTAAAGGTACAATTTTTTATCCAAGGCAAACAAAGCTTAACAGTGCACAAGGGAGGTCTTGCAATAGTTCGTAATAGTAAATAGTCTAAGTAATTGTTTCGCTAAACCTGATGGTATTAGAGAAATGAGCAAGGACTAATGTTTTATATTGACTAATTTTTATGAAGATTTTCTCATCAAAAACATGCTTTACTTGGAAACCTTGTTTTCCATTTGTTAAAACTTATAAAATTACAACTCTAAATACTGTCATTTCTAAACGAAGTCATTTGAATTTCATTAAAAATAGCTTTAACACCCCTCTAGAAGAACACCTCTAGAAGAACATCCGTTATAATTAATTCTAGTCATATGGAACCTCTTATTAATGCTAAAATAAACAATCAGGGTTTAATTAGTTATTTCGTCATTTCAGTA
The DNA here is from genome assembly GCA_963675035.1 of Allygus modestus. Classification (NCBI taxonomy): domain Eukaryota; kingdom Metazoa; phylum Arthropoda; class Insecta; order Hemiptera; family Cicadellidae; genus Allygus; species Allygus modestus. Next base: position 221,466,677 of record OY776111.1, on the reverse strand, counting down.
AGTATCTATAATATAAGTATAAATATAATCAAATGCACTTACGCTTTACATGTTTATGATATTATACAGGGTATATACTCTAAGCTGAAAATACACATTTGAAAAGGCAAGGGAAGTATGCATGGTACATAAACTCTTCGAATATTGTCATGCTGCTGTATTTCAAGCGGATTCCTCTGGAACATTTCCCCGGCTCTGTCTTTATGAATCAAAGGGTATTTGCTCTAGGCGGTCTCCAAGTTGTTCCCGTTCGACAGATTTTATGAATTTTAATAAAAACTTCCATCTCAAATAAACTGCATTTACTTCTGCGAATGTTGTCACTGAGCAATTCTTTTTATCTGATTTGGCTTAATATTTCAGCCATACGCACTTTTTTATAACATAAGTTTTATGACATGCAAATTATTATCAAATGTAAACTCAGTTTATTCAAAACAAATTTCCGATAGTGATCCCGATGTCGCCTAACAACTGTTGATAACCAGGCGCATTTTAATTGTACAGTTATAAAATACGAAATGGTCAAGTGGTTATGGGCAGTGGTTATGTCCAATAAAACGTAACCTGTGACTTACTCGTGAGAGGGCGTTACTGCCCGGGATCACGCACCAAGAACCAAGAATTACTACACGTTTGTACCAAGAATAATATACTAAAGGTTTGGTACCAACAATAATATTATGATTTAGTTTATTCAGATGGCGATGTAAAACGTTAATAAATCCTACTAATATTATAAATGTGGAGGTTTGTTTCATTTTTCTGTGGTTTGGATGAATGCACTCGTATGTATGTATGGATGGATGGATGTTTATACGTCCATCACGCAAAACCTACTGGACCGATCAAGCTAAAATTGTGCATAGCTTTACATATCACATCAACATATGGACCTGAAAATTACTGCATCCAATTAACCTTAGGGTTCCACCCCACGGGCCCCGCAGGTTCCAAAAGCAAATCTTATGGGAGAATATCGTTCATGAAATTACCAGATTTAGTTGTTTGACAGTCAGCCTACTGCAAAGACATGTGGTAAAATGTAAACAAAGATATGATAATGATGGTCACGTTAATTTCGCGAGCGAAGTCGTGGGTAACAGCTAGTACTATAAATCTAATTTTAATATTATGATGCTGTATTTCGAATTGGAAAGTAAACAATACCCATAGAAATTGAAATATTAAAAAGTAATGATACCTAACATATATTTGGCACGAGATATTTTTTTCGTAATGTTTTGGCCACTAACAAACTTTAATTGTTTGTATTATAAGTGTTTAACTGGTAGTTATCTTCGTGACGCAGATTATCTACGACGGGAGTATCCAGTGTCATAACCACAAGATCGAGGGGTGATACAGTATTTCATAGTGTGTTATGAAGGTTTACAGTAATCTCGACAGTTCACCGGACAAATTTCAATCAAATAATTATTTATTCGTTTAATACAGGATACAGAGCCTTGATTTTCCATTTATTAATTTTCTAAAATATGCCGAATATATCAAACTAGCTGGTACCCGGCACGACTTCGTTCGCGTGGTTTTTCTTGATTCCTATTTTTCCGTTGGTAAAAATGTTGTTAATTTCTTGAATAGCAGGATACGTGTTGTTACAATTAAAAGAATAAAGAAAATCCGTTAATGGTTGCGTGATAAAAAAGTATCTTTGAATTTATATCATAACAATAAATGCAGTATAAATGTATGTTCGCTTTTTTTAACTACCCTGCCTCAGCTTTCGTAATTTAAACTAAACGGATCTTTGTTTCATCGAAAGGGTCGAAATCGGTTTTCTAATACATCCGTAAGACTCATACAACGTAAGCCATGAATATTTTACTCGAGTTTCGCTGCCAGTGCCGGAGAGATTATTCGACATCACGTCGCAGTTTCAAAGGATCAATCCAAAACGGGAGGTTTCTCCATTTTCAACAGATATTCAATAAAACAATAACACATTTCCAAAAGTACTCAGAGAAAAGTATATTAACGTTAAAATATGTTGACCTAGTATTTTGTTAGTGTATTACACTAAAACGCCCAAATCTAACATGTATACAGCGGCTTGTGAAACTGACGACTCAACTGCTCACTGAATCACTGGCTCACATTGAAGGTAAAATCCGTAAACCTGAAATACCAGAAAAATAATAATTATTGCAGATTTAATATTTAACACCCAGAAACAATTAAAAATGACAAAAATCCATAAAATAAAGGCAATATTCACTAATCAGTTTACTGGTTCTTTTTGGTCATGTACTTCTGGAACCTTAAAATTTGGAAAAAATATTATCTACTTACATATATTACCTATGTTAAAAAGCTGTTATATCACAGTTTTAAAATATTCAACCCCTCAAAACATTCAATTTAATCATCACTTATTTTTACTTTAAGTCGATATAGAGGATCCGCACCTCTATGGCACGGATTCTACAATTTACTAGTGACAAATAGCTACAATTATTGACCATCTATATAGGTTCTCAACTCTTAAGAAGTAAATGCCCCAATCGCAGCAAACCTGCATACTCAGCGAATTTCCAATGAATATTTAACATAACACATTAAAACACTTAACAGGATTCATAAGAACTATATTCTCAAACAAACGATATTTAAAATATTAATTATTTTTCTCAAGAATAACATTGGGGATGAGTACGCAGGTTTGCTGCAACAAGGAAAACAAAATGATGGATTTTATGCAAATATCAATATAACTCATATTAGTGAAGTCACATACTAAGTTTCATCCATATACATTCATAAATAAGCGATATATAACATTTTAAATTTTCCATAAGAATAACATGGGGACCAAGTACCTATGTTTGCTGCTACGGGAACCATAGGCAAACAATTGTTTTTTGTGCAAACAACAATAAACCAAAACCAGATGAAGCCATATACCAAATTTCGCCAGTTTATGTTGATAAATAAGCAAGATATACAATTTTTATTTTTATCCATAAGAATAACATTAGACAACGTACTGTGTTTAGCACTTTCAATATCTCAGTAACCAATTGACGTAGAGCAATTATCAAAATATCAAACTGTATGTTTTTTATGCTGAATTAAATGGTAAAAATTAAAATTTGATTTAAATAAAAATTACATTTGGAAACCCCAAAAACCCCATTGTTGGGGTACAAAACCCCCCAAAAACCCCCCTTCGGATGGTGCGATTCGTCTGGTTTTCGAACACGTTCAAATAAATGTACTTTACACATTTGTACCAAATGTCTTTAAGATCGGACCCTTTTTACGAGAGTTATCGTGCTTACGGACACATAAATATATTTAATATATATATTAATTTAAACGGTTGGTGTTTTTGGCTTCTAGGGACCTCAAAATGAAAAGTTATCATGGTCCCGGGCTTAAGTCTTAACATGAGACCTTCGGTGATAGATTCTTCCCTATTGGGGAAATTCGCTAGAATATAAACATTTGTAAATTTATACTAAGAAACTATTTACTATTTTCAATGTTCATAATTTTAAATCTGGTTGTTTATTGAAAGTTAATATTCTGTTAGGGGCAAAGGATAAATAAAGTAAAGGTAACCCCGCAAAGGAGGTCTAAGGGCGGAACCAACCCCTGCAAATCTAAACAACTCTATTGTTCACAAAAGTTTGTTATTACAAATATTGCACTTTAGTAGTGTTCTAAGCAGGGGAAGTTTCAATTTCAGGAAAATTAGCGGGGGAAATACTTTCTTATTTACCGGTTAGCTAACTAAAACAACAATTTAAATAAATTCATAACGAATTGTTCAATTTTAATGTTAGTTCTCAAATGTAAACATAATAAATATTATAAACACTCAAGTCTTAACACATCAATACTTATTTATGCCAATTATACAAAAAATGGACGGTTAGTTTATACAATTTGGGACATTTTATTGGATAAGAACTTTCAGCAGACTCAAGATTGGGTAAGTCGTAAACTAGATGAGCCCGATTGAAAATACTCACACACCGTATACTATACAGCGTGGTATAAAGCATCAGTGAAGTTGCGCTTGGATAACAGAAACTTGCCGATCGCTGGCTGATGTATTCGGTAGCATATTGAGGAATGTCAGCAGTTCAATATTTAGAAGGAAAACTGGGTTGTTAGAAATAGCAATCGTAACAATAACACACTGAGAAAAATCTCATAACAGAAAAGCATAATTTTTACCCCAAGTCCAGAATACTCGTAGTACGTAAAGAAGGACTTGGCTCACATACTAGAGGTTTGTGTCTGGACCTAGCTCAAAGACGGTGCAGAGTAATAGAACTTGAACTTTTCCACTGCAATTACACTCCAACCGACGGAGTTGCTCATATGTCAGAGTATTTACCATTATTTTACGGAAAGTATGCATGTGACGTCATAGTTGTTAGAAAATCCGGTAAAGGATTGGTGAATGCAGTCAGATTGTTCCTTAATTCAGTTAACATTTATTCCACATTTCAGAAGCGCTCACAGATTTGTCAAATGCTATAAAATAACCAGCTGAGACGTTGAGACTCGTCAGTTCTCGATCGCAGTTGTGATTCGACTAGTTTTAGTTTGAGTTCCCTAGTTTGTGAAGTTAACTATTCCCTTACAAAAGTGTTGAGGTGTTTGTGTGTTTGTGTTAGTGAACGCATAGTTTCCTGTGTTTTGGACGTATTACACGTTATTTTGTTACGTCCTTTCACACAACATAAAGACTTTTAGATTTTTTTAATTCTTAGAATATTTGAGTAAAATACTAATATGCCAAAATATACTTTTCTGTATTTAACGTACACCAGATTCTTTAAGGTTTGGAAATAAATTCGACAAGAAATATCTTAAAGTAAGCCTCCTTTCTTATTTTACTCCCGAGGACGCTGCGAGAAATATTTAATACAGTTTCGGATTTAAACAATATTACTTTTATGTCTGCACAATAATTGGTATTTTAAGTGAGATCGTGATATGTATTGCATTTTACCTGCATTTAGGCTACACAGGACAACACAGTGAAAATATGTTTATTGTATCTAGTATTACTTGGAACAAGTTTTGTAATAACTTATTCTTCTTCAATATTTTAACAGTAAATAGTCTGCAAATAATGCTCTAAACCTGCATAAAATATCCGACTTTTTTATTTTACTAGAATTTAATCAGCAAATCCAGGATTGTTTTAGTGTTTTACCCTTCTTTCACATAAGCAGTTATTAAAATTACAGTGATGGGTTATGAAAATACCTTTATTTGCCCTCAAAGTCCCTATGCATAGTTTAATGTTTCTTGTAAAATATACCCTTATTGTAATTACCTGTACAATATAACATATATTTTTTAGCATTCAACCACCCCAACAAATAAAGGATAGTTTCCTTTTCCCCCTATTATATCAAAGCAGGAATTAAAAGTGCACTGATCACTAATTGGTTGTAAGCCCTTATACTGCAGACTTATCATTACTATCCCCCCTTGCTTGAGATTCTTAGTAAATACACGGATAGAGGGGTAAATACAGTCAATAGGAGGGCAAATGCAGTAGAAAAGAGAGTAAATGCATTGAGAATGAAGGGTAAATACAATTAATGTAGGGGTAAATGCAGTAAATAACAAGAGTAAATGCAGTAAATAACAAGAGTAAATGCAAAATATAAGATAGTGAATGCAGAGTCAAAGCCCTGCAATTAAGAGAGCAAACCCAAGCTAGGCAGGATTTGCCACTAGCTGTTATGACGTCAGAGCCCGTGACGTCACTAGTACGCTAACAGACTTAGTCCTGCTTTTACGCGAGGCGGCCTCAATGCTCCAGCATTGAGCCAAGTCCTGACAGCATTGAGTAACCCGCAATCCCTTATTTACGTGAGCCGCTCACGTATGTAAGGACACAATTTTTCTCAGTGCACTATGCCACCTGATCATAGGCTACATGGTAATCAACATTTTAGAACGTGCAATGGAACGATGGGTGGCAACGTTCGGGGATGGTCCTTGTACATTTACCCATTTACAAAAACAAACTGTGATATTTATTAGTTTAAATATTTTTTATAATTCACATCATATAATTAATCCGAACCGGATTAAACACAACTCCACAGGATTTAATATGTAAAAACGTTTGTGTTATAACAAATTATATTATTTACTTCATACCTCAGTTTTATCAAATAAATAATTTCTCGACTAGATAATACGTGTTGTTACAATTAAACAGGATGAAATAAAATATGTCTCACAACACTACAAAATATATTGACACTTATACAGTACTGTACTTACATTAAAGTCGGTGAATATACTAACAGTTGCCTTGTGCTATCTCGTTTGTATACTTATCGTCTTGTATGTAAGTACAGTATAAGTGTAAATATATTTTGCAGTGTTGTAAGACGTATTTGATTTAATCCTGTTTAGTTTTATCCAATAGGCAAAAGTTTTATCCTAGGATCGTTGATTATTTTAAAGAATTAAAATTCTGGAGGCGCCGGGTATCGATCCCGGTACCTCTCACATGCTAAGCGAGCGCTCTACCATCTGAGCTACGCCCCCAGTTCACTAAGTTACAGGCTTACATTAATCAATAGTACAACACCCAGCTACTGGTAAAAGTGGTGAGTAAAAGGAGAAGGTTTAGCGCACAGCTCTGTGGGGTCGCGGTGGTCCAAATAGATAGGCATCTCATAAGTGTTAGCTTGTGACCACCACTCCACTCGCATGTGCTGCACGTTACTCTGCCGTCGAAATAATGTAATTAATTATGTGTGCGTATTCAGTTATTAGAAGTTTCAATTATATATTGTATTTCTGATATCCTAGTATTTTATTTTCAAACCTGTATGACGCAAGGAAATCTTTGTAAACAAAACTCCGATTTTTACGGTCGAAGTATTAACCAAAGTCACCTCGATCTCTAGTTGTGCAAAGTAATTTTACATTTTCGATACTTCAGTTTTGAAGCGCACAGACCGCCCTCAGCAAAGTTATTTTCATGCCCATAATAATAAATATGAATAAGAATTTTAATTAAGTTGAAGTATAAAATAACTGTTTATGCAAACAAACTCTTATGTTAACAGCTGAAAACAAATACTTAAACTACGGACTCGAACAACAACAATATGTTTATAGTGGTTATGATGGCTAACTATTTTGTGCCGTATTAATAAAAAGAAGGATATGCTCAAAATGAAAAGGTATTACATTGTATTACATATTGTATTACATTGGTCTACCGATTAATTAGTTACATGGCGAAAAAACTTAGCTCGGTTTCGAGCAGCAGGTCCACTAGTAACAAAATGTTTAATAATGGCGTTTAATGTTTACAAATAACATTGCATTCACAAACAAATATACGTACAACCCAAAAACCCACTCTATTTTATTTGTAATTTGTACACTATAACAAATACATTGCAGATATGTACAATATAACACATAATATTTGGTTTTTATTCCCGGATTATTTTACACTTAGTGAGGCCATGGGGAGAGACAGCGTGCAATATTTCCCATCGCCATCACCGCAGAATACGGTTTGATATGACGTTCCCACTGCCATATGCCGCCACATGCTGCACAGAGCAGACCCGTGCTGGTCATTGATTGCATTTCCATATGGCAAAATTTGCATTTTGTATTTCCAAATTAAAATAAATAAAACGAAAAATATAAAAATACAATTAACGATATAGAACTTTTAACACCATTTTCAAATAAGAACTTCTGTATGGGTCGGTTTTTTTCCAATAGAAAAATTACTTAAGATAAAAAATGTGATTTATATTATCAATGTGTCTACGAAAATTATAAAGGGTTAAAGTAAGGATTAAGGTAAATAAGTTATTTTGACGAACTCAAAATTTAATGGCCACAACCGTATTAAATGTTATAGTTGATATTTTCGAAACAAGCCACATTTACACCAAGTACAATGCCAAGTCTGGATTTGTATTCATTTGAAACACTTTAAAATTGGATGTTGATTCGCAATGTGTAAGGTTGACTCTGTAATTTGTGTTCCCATATATATTCTGCACGCATCCGTACACTTCGTTTCGCCCATATCGCTGTGATAATACGGCTCGGCGATCGGTAAAAACCCCAAGGCACAGATTCCCTCGCCAATTTGTTCCATAACGTGTAGGCTAATATAGTAAAACAACCTGAGTGATAAAGGCGATAGTGATACTGTTTGATAGATTGGAACAAAGCATGTTATTCTAAATTATATTACTTATCGCGAGATTCTACCTCTGGTGAAATTTTGTACAGTGATCACTAATTCTACATTTGTCTAGAATTCGCAATCATATTTACAACACAGTAAAACACAGATTCAATGTTCGTATCAAATAACTGTTTATACAATCAATACATTCCAGCATGTATGTTACGGACTGTTGATTGAAGAATACGTCATGCCTATCTTACATTATGATTATCCCTCTTGTTATAGCTGTTTGTTTTTGACTACGAAAATAAATAGAAAAGAAAACTATAATGACATCAAGATACCCTACACGAGTTTTAGTTAATTACTCCTGAGAGAAACTCAGTAAACTCTATTAACATGTGTTTGTAGTATTCAAATATTTTGATTTTGGGACACTGTACCATGTAATAAATTATTGAATAAATTGAATTATTGAATTATTGTAATAAATTATTGAAATGTTTGATTCTAGAGTATTATTATAATTGTTATAATAATATAGTTCGATGAATATTAATGTTTAGAAGTCCTTTGTAATTAAAAAAAGTATTAATTTCCCTCTTGCTTCGCAACCGTCTACAGCCCAGGCAGATCTCGTAACCGACTGCCGCTGGGCAAGTTGTTACGAGCCCCACGTCTAACTTTCGACAGCCGGTCTTGTAAACGAATGTCGCATGTACCTGATTGTCTTAGAAATAAGCCTTGAAAATAAGCTCTCCTTTCCTCTGTAATCTACAACACTCTCTCTCACCTTCAAAACATCCAAACCCATCTGCTGAGCACAATCACTTATAAAACATATGGCATCCAATTATTGCGAAGGGTTAAGGTTACTCCCCTAGATTTTGGGATCAAGCAAAAATACAGCGAGATGGATAGATCCAATGCCAACATGTGTTCTTTTTTTGAAATTATCAATGATCTTCTTTTCTTCGGATTTCTGCAAGGTTAGAGACGGTAAGTTTTTGGTCATACTTCTCTCCAATTCATGGAACTTCCTCTCAACTCTGTGTTTTTGTGGTTCATTGGATTATAAGATCATAGGTTAAACAACAAAAATACTAATTACTCTTCTATACTGGGAAGTGTGGAAAAATGTCCAGAAAGTGGTAATTTATAGAAATTCTTGGTTTTTAACATATTAATACTTATTAAAAACTGTATTTTTGAAACTCATAATAGCGATGGATTTGAATTTATTTTTTGATTTATTTGGACTTTACCTATCGCTTCTAGTGTTTAAAACTACACCTAGTCTAGTGTAGTTTTAAACACTAGAAGCGATAGGTAAAGTCCAAATAAATCAAAAAATAAACTTATTAAAAAATCAGGAATTAATATTAATTTAGGTTCAGAAATTCTCACTTGTTTATTAGAACATTTAATGTACTATGAACTAATTACACTTTCAAATTGGGAAGTTTAAAAACTTCCACAAACAGAAAACTTATAAAAATGCATCTAGTTTTTAAACATTTTAATCCTGGGAAGTTTGAACACGTACCCTCAAAATATGACGTTATACTTAGATATCCTTAATTTTAATTATTTAAGTGATTATTAATGGGTCAGGAATTGAAAGTACAGTAATTAAGTTTACAATTGTTAATGTAGGAATTTACCGAATTATGCCCAACATAATTCTAAAGTTCCTAACAGTTCAATAAGTGTTAAATCGCTCAAAATCTATGAATTTTTATAAATTCCACTTTTTTGGGAATTTTTCCTGGCCAAGAAAATATACCCAGGAATATTCCCATTTTATAAGTTCCTTCCCACTGTGAATATTCCGGACTCACATCACTAGGTGCAGACTTATATGACTTAAGGAACGGGAACAATCATATATTAGAGGTGTGTTGCCTAAATTCCTGCCACGACTTAGCTCAATCCGTCCAACCTACAGTGTGTGATCGTAATAAGAACGAATTAAACGTATTCAAACCTTCAATGGGTTTTTAAAAGAGAAGAATTTTCCTAAGTACAATATTTTGGTGTATTACACCAATCATCCTACTAAATAGTTTGCCCAATGAGTTTAGTAAATACTTAAATACTAAGTTATGGTTAAGATGTAGATTTCAAAAGACAACGGGGTGAAAACCCCAACGCATATTTGGAACAGAATTAGACAGTTTGGTATTGGTTTATTACCATTGAATCCAATATTTACTTGTAGTGTCCGTAACACTACTAATAAATACAAAATAACAAAATAATCTTAGAGGCCACTGGGGCGGAGCCTCAGAGGATTTTTGAATCTGGTGTAAACATAAGGTACACCTTGAGTTCATAATGAGCTATTTTCCTGCTAAATTAGAGCACGATAGTAAACATCCCAGTTATAATGACAGTAGGGCTGAACCACAAAATATTTTTGAAGCGGGAGTAGGTCTATTTTTTATTGGGCGTATTACCTATCTCCCCACCGGATTTCAGCTCTGTAGATTAATTAGTAGTAGGGACGATTTCTATTTTTGTTTTGCTTAGAAATACAAGGAAAGGAACCAAAATAGCAAATTAGTAACTTGTAACAGGTTTCATATATATACAGTTTTTATATGTTATCTGTATAAAACTTGTAAACATAAGCCTATAAAATATAAGTTCTGGAGGCGCCGGGTATCGATCCCGGTACCTCTCACATGCTAAGCGAGCGCTCTACCATCTGAGCTACGCCCCCAGTTGACCGTACATTGGCGACAAATTGTTCACCAGCCACAGCTAAAATTGGACTCCAACAAGAATTCATAACTAAGTTTACCCCACTGTTATTTAATCAAGCAAGACGAAACATTTAATGAAATATGAAATGCTGTTTATCTTCAACGGAAATGCAGCGAAGCTGTAGCGGGAAAATGAACAGTGATCCTGCAATGAGGAAGCCTCAGACGTCAGACGGGTTGTCGCCCTTATACTAAACAGCACTACCTGTTTAAATATCTTTTTTATATTGATAAAGTGGTGTTTTTATCACATCAAAATTACATTAGCAAATAAATTAAAAGTAATAAACACTAGATTCCGCTCTTGTCTAAGATGCATTTGACAATAATAAACTACTTGAGAAATGTATTTGTGCATACCACTGTAATATTCAGGGCATAAGGATTTTTAGTGAAGTCAATGATAAGGCAACAATAGCTTATCATAATTATAATGCGATTTAATAATAAGTTAACAGTTTAACATGGCTGTGTCAGTTTCTGACGGGTCACGGCTACTCCAACGAATGGGGAAGGTCAGGTGCGCTTACTGCCCGGAGGACGAGGATGATGTCCATCACTCGTTCTTCGTGTGCGGGCGTTCCGCCGAAGAAAGAAGAAGACATATATGTATTCTTTATAAAAATACATGCTATCACGTACTGTGTTTGCCATTTTCAATATCTATTCAGCCTCTTGATACAGTATAACTAAAGTACAAGATACAAAAATAATTGTGTTTAAGAACTCAAAAAATTACTGTCCCGTAATCAGATTTGTCCTGGTTCACTCACTCATGGAAGTAGACACTTCCCATACAACGTTGTATCTTAATCAGATGTATAAGATTGTATCGTTTAAATATGAATTGTGTTTTTTGCGTCGTTGTTGCCCCGACTGACAACCGAGCATTTTGTCATATTCTCACAGAACAATAAAATTCTCTAATACATTGGCTGATATTGGCTGAAAAGGTTAAAAGCTATAAATAAAATTATTATAGTTGAACTTTTATATTATTGAACTATTATGTAGGCTATATCATTTTGAACTTTTTAAGCGAGAGCAGAAATTGGGACTTTTAGGGAAAGTCCATTTTGTCTTCATGTCATGTGTTCAAACCTTTTAAATTGTATCATAGGACATTTAAAGTTTCAAATCATAAGAAAGTAATCATAATAGCTGATCATAAAGCAATCAGAAAACTGGTCAAACAGAATAGACGGCGCATCGATTAGTCTGCGACTAAATGTATCTTAGAGAAACCTGGTTTAGTCCCAATTTGAAACTCCAAACGTTTAAAACCTGTTCAAACTACCATAGATACCGATAGCATGACTCACAGTTTCACATGATTCCTGCAGATGACACAATCGTCAATGAAGTCCCGCGGTGACAGAGATTAAGTCAAAACTCATCATGTTAGCCAAATTGGAAACAGTCATCACATTTTGTTGCCTGGTGTTCTATAACGACTTATATTATCTTTATTGTGCCTTTTAAATATTAAATTAACAAGAATGACCATGTGGTGTGTTTCCCTTATTTCAGTCCATAAATTCACTTTCAAATAATAATTATAACGAGGAGAGGCGGAGATGTAAGACAATGCGAGACTGTAAACTGTCGCAGTCCAATTGATCCTGACAACTGCATCGCCCTGCTGAACGACCTTTACGTGTGCACAGATGCAAACAGCTATTTGGCTGTGTTTGGGACTGTGTACTCCATTGTAACACCTACAAAACATCCATGTCCTTTCAAAAACTTATCCCAAAAATTTGCTAAAAGCAGTTTTATATAGTTTATAAAAAATAGCAACGCATTTTAGTTTAAAAAGAATATTTTCAAACTCCTCGAGATTAGTTTTTCAGGTATTTATATATTTAATAGCCACAATACGATATTTTGTGCGAGGATTAATTATTAAGTTGCCTTTTAAGGTAAACAGATTAAAGCTATTGCTATACAGGGTATTTTCAATCTCTCCGGAAACTTTAGGGTATTTTTCTTGTGGTACAAACAAATACAAAACAAACAATGGAAACAACAATACAAACAATACAATACATACAAATATACAGTGTACACGTAGGACATATCTTGCTCCGATTCCCGTACCTGTGTCTGTATACAGTTTTAAAATAATACACCATGTCTTAGACACCAAATAAGGTGCTGACTTGAAACTTGGCAAATTTATTATCCTCGTTCAGGGATAATTTGGTATTGAATTTGACGTTTCTATCTTTTACCGTTTCAAAATGGCGTTCATTTGCATTTTTAAGCTTGATATCTTTAAAACGGTTATTTATTTCAACAATTATCTTAGAACAAACTAAAGTAAGATTTAAGGAAAATAAAAATGGGAAAAAGATTTGAAATATCACTTGGCTAATAAGTTAGAAATTAGGTCGAAATAGAAACGTGTTAATTTCCGGATTTCCACACACAACTCTTAAGACTGCACTCATATGCATTGCTACTGCTCTGATAAGGGTTGAGTTAATTATAAAATCTTTATAGTATTTTTTTTCTTATAAAGTTCTTAATTTTTTAAACACATAAATGAGTAATTCCACTAACTTTCTGATTTGCGTTTTAAAATCACTAGGTAGGACGATTAAAATTTCTTTTAGATGTAACAAAATCGCAAATTGTCTTTTAAAGCACATTTCAGGACGTTTAAGGACCACTAACAACTTCAGCGAATAGCTCGTAATATTTGTTTTAGATTCCGTACTTGATAAATTCAATAACTATTGTAAGAATATTGTAAGAATTAGGTACGGCGACAAAAGTAGCCATGAGAAAACTATTCATCAATAGTTAAAACATGAATGTATTTTAAGATATACAACACAATCTAAAAATGTTATTAACAATTTATCTTTTCTTATACTTTGCCTCTTTCAAGCTACACTAAAGACTTCTCTAAGTAAAACAAATTCCATAGCCTAGTCTTTATTTATAAAAAAGGATGTTGGTTTGTTTGTATATATATTTTAAGTTTATGGACTCGGACGCCGTTGGACCGTTGCCATGAAACTTGGTACGTATATGTAAAATTTCACGAAGAAGGTTTTTAAGCCATCCATTTCGTCCTAACTCAATTGGGTTCCTCCCAAGAGGCCCAAAAGGGTTCCCATATAAACCTTATGGAAAGATATTGTTGTTTACATAAAAGCTAATGACATGTTTACTTGATCAGGTGATCTTAGTGGTATTGGTTTTAGTGGTAATAGTCAAAGGCATGACAATGTCTGCCGGGTAACTGCTAGTATAGTATTAAACTCCCAAATTATAAAATATCTTTATATATTATTTCTCTAGCCTGTTTTTCTGTCAGCCCGCAAGATCTTCCTTATTCCTTTATCAAATTCTATGATTTACCCCTCATTATAAAACTTATCGTACCGGCTAATGATGAAAAATACACCCACGGGCTAAAAATGTACCGCTTCTCTGAAATTTGAATAATATGAAAGATAAATAAAGGGAATAGTTTGTTTTGACAGGAGCGAAAATGTAAAAAAAGAATATCTGATCAGCTGACAAGATTTGGTTCGCAATGCTGAATTCCGCACGGGTCGACCAAATTTTGTTATTGTAAAAATTGGTGTTGCTAGGCAGCTCGGAGTCAACAAAATATTGTAATATTCTTCGTTGAAGTGGAGCTTGTGGACATACCTTGAGTTAATTTCTAGTTACGGTAATATTACATTTAATTCTTTACATAAATTTATATTTAATATTAGTCGAACAAATATTTTTGAAACACGAATACCTTTTTTGATTTTATACAAGTCAGATGCTGTTTAATTTAACAACGCTTAGAGAAAATTAAAATGCACTAATAATTCATTATTAATTTAATTTACCCATTTTAACTAGCCATAATTTTAATCGTGTATTATGATTTTATATTATTTGTAGTTTACTATCTATAGAAATTTGGGCAACTACTTACTAAACCAAAATTTAATATTAAATCATAAAAAAACAAATTTTATTAAACTTAAAACAGCACAAAATAAAGTTCATCCTGAACCAATAATAATGTATGACTCACAACTAATTGAACAAAAAACTAGTACAAATTTTCTGGGTCTAACAATAGATCAACATTTAGATTGGAATGAGCATGTCAGCAGAATATTAACAAAAATTAATTCTGGAATTTATGCCCTTACAAAAATGTCCTTTTATTGTAATGTTACAACACTAAGGGATATTTATTTTGCTTATATCCATTCTTTCATTTCATTCGGTATTTGTCTATTTGGAGCAACCAAAAAAGTTAACTTGGATAACATATTAAAACAACAGAAGAGAGCAGTAATAATAATGCTTAAACTAAACCATGATGATTCAGCCAAAGAACACTTTAAACAGTTAAAAATACTTACTGTACATGGGCAATACATTTTCGATTCTATTTTATTGGTCAAAAATAAAATGGCAAATGAAGTTTCTAACCAACCTGTGCATCATTATAATACAAGAAAAAAGAATGCGGTTATGCAGAATCATCATAGATTTAAATTGTATGAGAAAAGACCCTCATACGCTGGGGAAAAATGTCTAAAAAGTATCCCAGAACAAATAAGAAATGAAAAAAATCACATTAAATTTAAAAAACAACTGAAAGAATATTTAATTGAAGCGGCCATTTACTCGTTAGAGGAATTCTTCCATCTCCCTCTAAAGGGATTTAGTCTACATTAAGTCACGTATAAAATACAGTTGTTTGAAGTGGAAGTTGAAATCCTTGATTAGCTTCTGCTGTACTTAATTAAGATGGTGATGCGATTGTTTTTTTTATTAATTGTACCATTTTCGACGCTGTTCAAATGTTGTACTCTGTACTTCTTCATGAATATAGATGATTGACTATTGACTATAGACCTCGGCTTCACCCAGGAATTCCTATGGAGAGTTCAGTTTTGAATCACTATTTTGCCTTTTATATATATATATATATATATATAAGTTGTATGTACTGAACTCTACAGCGAACATGTTCAACCGTCTCAAATCAAGAATACTATTTAAGTAATCATCTAGACCAGTACTGTCTATCCAATTAATACTGGAACTTTTAAAGCCAGTGGAGAGGAGACCTAAAGGGAATTTACCGAATTGTGCCTAACATAATTCTAAGGTTCCTAACGGTTCAATAAGTTTTAAATCGCTCAAAATCTATGGATTTTTATAAATTCCACCTTTTTGGGAATTTTTCCTGGCCAAGGAAATATACCCAGGAATATTCCCATTTTATAAGTTGCTTCCCACTGTGAATATTCCGGACTCACATCACTAGGTGCAGACCTATATGACTTAAGAAACGGGAGCAATGTTATATTTGTGGTGTGTTGCCTAAGTCCCTACCACGATTTAGCTCAATCCGTCCAACCTACAGTGTGTGATCGTAATAAGAACGAATTAAAAGTATTAAAACCTTCAATGGGTTTTTAAAAGAGAAGAATTTTGCAGAGAGTAAAAGAGAAGTACAATATTTTGGTGTATTACACCAATCTTCCTACGAAAATTTTGCCCAATGAGTTAAGTAAATACCAAGTAAAAATAAATTATGGTTAAGATGTAGATTTCAAAAGGCAACGGGGTGAAAACCCCAACGCATATTTGGAACAGAATTAGACAGTTTGGTTTTGGTTTATTATCATTGAATCCAATATTTACTTGTAGTGTCCGTAACACTACTAATAAATACAAAATAACAAAATAATCTCAGAGGCCACTGGGGCGGAGCCTCAGAGGATTTTTCAATCTGGTGTAAACATACGGTACACCTTGAGTTCATAATGAGCTATTTTCCTGCCAAATTAGAGCACGATAGTAAACATCCCAGTTATAATGCCAGTAGGGCTGAACCACCAAATATTTTTGGAGTGGGAGTAGGTCTATTTTTTATTGGGAGTATTACCTATCTTCCCACCGGATTTCAGCTCTATATATTAATTAGTAGTAGAAACGATTTCTATTTTAGTTTTTGCTTGGAAATACAAGGAAAGGAACCGAAATAGCAAAATCTGATTTTTGTAATCCTTGATGCAGCAAACCTGCGTAAATGTTTTTCCTATGGAGATTTAAAAATACCCCCGTCACAGCAAACCTGCATACTCAGCGAATTTCCAATGAATATATAACATAACACATTAAAATACTTAACAGGATTTATAAGAAATATTCACAAACAAACGATATCTAAAATATTAATTATTCCCCTTAAGAATAACATTAGGGATGAGTACGCAGGTTTGCTGCAACAAGGAACATAAAATAATGGGTTTTTATGCAAATATCAATAGAAATCATCTTAGTGAAGTCACATACCAAGTTTCATCCATATAGGGGCCTACATTCATAAATAAGCGATATATAACATTTAACTATTTGTCATAAGAATAATATGGGGACCAAGTACCTAGGTTTGCTGCTACGGGAACCATAGGCAAAAAATTGTTTTTTTGTTCAAAAAATAATGAACCACAACGAGATGAAGCCATATACTAAATTTTGTCAGTTTATGTTCATAAATAAGCGAGATATACAATTTTTCTTTTTCTCCATAAGAATAACATTAGACAACGTACTGTGTTTAGTACTTTCAATATCTCAGTAACCAACTGACGTAGAGAAATTATCAAAATACCAAATTGTTTGTTTTTTATGCTGAATTAAATGGTAAAATTTAAAATTTGATTTAAACAAAAATTATATGTGGAAACCCCAAAAAAAACATTTTTGGGGTACAAAACCCCCCAAAAACCCCTATTTGGATGGTGCGATTCTTCTGGTTTTCGAACTCGTTCAAATAAATGGTGCTTTACACATTTGTACCAAATTTAATCAAGATCGGACCTTTTTTACGAGAGTTATTGTGCTTACGGACACACACACACACACACACACACACACATATATATATATATATATATATACATATATAAAAATTTGAACGAATGGTGTTTTTGGCATCTGGGGACCTCAAAATGAAAAGTTATCATGTTCTCGGGCTTAAGTCTTACCATGAGACCTACGGTAATAGCTTCTTCCCTATAGGGGAAATTCGCTAAAATTACATATCTCGCTTATTTATTAATATACTTTGATACAATGGCTTCATAACGTAGGGAGGTGACATTTGAAATTCGCTGAGTATGCAGGTTTGCTGTAACCGGGGTATTTTTGCAAACGTATTCTATACCCTCCTGGCAATGGGTTTCAAATGGTATAGGTTTAAGCGCAAGAACTATACCCTGTGGTAAATATTATGTAACTTCCATCTCCTCGATTTTTGCAATCCCCTCTCTTATGTGTTGAGGAAGGGCCGGAACTAGCCACGTGCAATATTTGTTCAGGACGGAAGTTTTTTATTTAGAGGTATATAAGCTTAAAACTGACGCAGTTTTGAATCTTTAAAAACATTAACATGTAAAAATGTGATTAAAAAGAGATATTGCCTGTTTCTGCGTGGACGCGGGTTTTCCAGCAAGGGTGGTTTTCTAGGAATTAGCCTGTCGCGAGGTAGGGAGGGCTATTGCAACACTTGATGCATGCAAAGTCCATTTACTTTATAACAATACAAAACACGGAACAGTGAGAACTTTATATAGTTTTTTAACTAATATTAAACACAGTATAATACTATGTACTATGTTTTTCCCAGCAAAATAGGTACTTTAGCGTTAGCCTTCCGTATGTTAGTTTACTTAATTTCGTAAATTTTCTTCAAGTTTAACAAATTTTAATAATTACAAACATATAATTAAGAGCCCAGGATAATATGGTGCATGACTCATCCTTTCCCACTGAACACCATAAATCAATAATACAAAATATATTCTTTAGCAAACATGAATTTTCAATACAAATGGCCAGGTAGGTGCAGATCTAAACATGGGAGATTTTTGGGGCGAAATAATCCGAGTGCGAACAAACAACAATGTAATGCCAAATTTAGAATAATTAATTAGAAAAGTAAATTCAGTTAAAATTTGTTTGATGATTAGAATGACAAATGACACTAAAAAACACTAGAGCCATTTGTACATCCTGATACTAGAATCAAGAGATTTGACAATGTTTTATTAAATAACCTTCGTTGTAGCAATCTCCCATTGGTGTATATTTGTTGCAGGGATATCCTGAATACATTTGTTCTTTTTTATGCAAATTTCTATAAATTACAACTAAATAAGGCCACGTACGAGGTTGAATAAAGTTTAGGATCATATAATGAAAATTATAAATATATAAAATTGCATTTAATCCCCAAGAAAGTATTATTGTTCTGAATAGGCAGGTTTACTGCGAGAGAGAAGTTTCAGGTCACAATTCGATAAAGCTACTTAACAAGATTCATTGAAATGTAATAAATAATCGAGTTTTAAAATTATATTTATTCTTTATAAAAATACATGCTATCACGTACTGTGTTTGCCATTTTCAATATTTATTCAGCCTCTTGATACAGTATAACTAAAGTACAAGATACAAACAAATTGTGTTTAAGAACTCAAAAAAATCGCTATCCCGTAATCAGATTCGTCCTGGTTCACTCACTCGTGGAAGTAGACACTTCCCATACAACGTTGTATCTTAATCAGATGTATAAGATTGTATCGTTTAAATATGAATTGTGTTTTTTGCGTCGTTGTTGCCCCGACTAACATGTAACAACCGAGCATTTTGTCGTATTATCACGGAACAATAAAATTCTCTAATATATTGGCAAATATTGGCTGAAAAGGTTAAAAGCTATAAATAAAATTATTATTGTTGAACTTTTATTGAACTATTATGTAGGCTATATCATTTTGAACTTTTTAAGCGAGAGCAGAAATTGGGACTTTTAGGGAAAGTCCATTTTGTCTTTAAAAGTCATGTGTTCAAACCTTTTAAATAGTATCATAGGACATTTAAAGTTTCAAATCATAAGAAAGTAATCATAATAGCTGATCATAAAGCAATCAGAAAACTGGTCAAACAGTTAGTTATCCAAGTAACTGACACTCACGTGGTAATAAAACTATCCACATGTTATTTTCCTCCGAACAAAACTCGCCCCCCAGGTGCTCCGTATTAAAGATGGAAATCACTAAATCTGCACTACGCTTGCTCTCAAGAGATGTAAGCAATGATGAACGCTTAGGGAAATATTTAATTCATAAGCTTATTCGCCCGTTCATTCCAGTCGTTTCATCCTAATATCTTTGTAATGGCTGACTTTGCTGCTTAGATTAGTGTGTTTTTCCGAATAGACGGCGCATCGATTAGTCTGCGACTAAATGTATCTTAGAGAAACCTGGTTTAGTCCCAATTTGAAACTCCAAACGTTTAAAACCTGTTCAAACTACCATAGATACCGATAGCATGACTCACAGTTTCACATGATTCCTGCAGATGACACACTCGTCGATGAAGTCACGCGGTGACAGAGATTAAGTCAAAACTCATCATATTACCCAAATTGGAAACAGTCATCACATTTTTTTCCTGGTGTTCTATAACGACTTATATTATCTTTATTGTACTTTTTAAATATTAAATTAACAAGAATGACCATGTGATGTGTTTACCTTATTTCAGTCCATAAATTCACTTTCAAATAATAATTATAACGAGGAGAGGCGGAGATGTAAGACAATGCGAGACTGTAAACTGTCGCAGTCCAATTGATCCTGACAACTGCATCGCCCTGCTGAACGACCTTTACGTGTGCACAGATGCAAACAGCTATTTGGCTGTTTGGGACTGTATACTCCATTGTAACACCTATAAAACATCCATTTCCTTTCAAAAACTTATCCCAAAAATTGGCTAAAAGCAGTTTTATATAGTTTATAAAAAATAGCAACGCATTTTAGTTTAAAAAGAATATTTTCAAACTTCTCGAGATTAGTTTTTCAGGTATTTATATATTTACAAGCCACAATACGATATTATGTCCGAGGATTAATTATTACGTTGCCTTTTAAGGTAAACAGATTAAAACTATTGCTATACAGGGTATTTTCAATCTCTCCGGAAACGTTAGGGTATTTTTCTTCTGGTACAAACAAATATACATACAATACAAACAATGCAAACAACAATACAAACAATACAATACATACAAATATACAGTGTACACGTAAGACATATCTTGCTCCAATTCCCGTACCTGTGTCTGTATACAGTTTTAAAATAATACACCATGTCTTAGAAACCAAATAAGGTGCTGACTTGAAACTTGGCAAATGTATTATCCTCGTTCAGGGATAATTTGGTATTGAATTTGACGTTTCTATCTTTTACCGTTTCAAAATGGCGTGCATTTACATTTTTAAGCTTGATATCCCTTAACTTCCACTAATAACTTCAGCGCATAGCTCGTAATATTTGTTTTAGAATCCGTACTTGATAAATTCAATAACTATTGTAAGAATATTGTAAGAATTAGGTACGGCGACAAAAGTAGCCATGGGAAAACTATTCATCAATAATTAAAACATGAATGTATTTTTAGATATACAACACAATCTAAAAATGTTATTTACAATTTATCTTTTCTTATACTTTGCCTCTTTCAAGCTACACTAAAGACTTCTCCAAGTCCAACAAATTCCATAGCCTAGTCTATATTTATAAAAAAGGATGTTGGTTTGTTTGATTGTATATATATTTGAAATTTATGGACTCGGACGCCGTTGGACTGTTGCCATGAAACTTGGTACGTATATGTAAAATTTCACGAAGAAGGTTTTTAAGCCATCTATTTCGTCCTACCTCAATTGGGTTCCTCCCAAGAGGCCAAAATGGTTCCCATATAAACCTTACGGAAAGATATTATTGTTTACATAAAAGCTAATGACATGTTTACTTGATCAGGTGATCTTAGTGGTATTGGTTTTAGTGGTAATAGTCAAAGGCATGACAACGTCTGCCGGGTAACTGCTAGTATAGTATTAAACTACAAAATTATAAAATATCTTTATATATTATTTCTCTAGCCTGTTTTACTGTCAGTCCGCAAGATCTTCCTTATTCCTTTATCAAATTATATGATTTACCCCTCATTATAAAACTTATCGTACCGGCTAATGACAAAAAATATACCCACGGGCTAAATATATACCACTTCTCTGAAATTTGAATAACATGAAAGATAAATAATGGGAATAGTTTTTTTTGACAGGAGCGAAGATGTAAAAAAAGAATATCAGATCAGCTGACAAGATTTGGTTCGCAATGCTGAATTCCGCACGGGTCGACCAAATTTTTTTATTGTAAAGATTGGTGTTGCTAGGCAGCTCGGAGTCAACAAAATATTGTAATATTCTTCGTTGAGAAAGAGCTTCTGGACATACCTGAAGTTAATTTCTAGTTACGGTAATATTACATTCAATTCTTTACATAAATTTATATTTAATATTAGTCGAACAAATATTTTTGAAACACGAGTACTTTTTTGATTTTATCCAAGTCAGATACTGTTTAATTTAACAACGGTTAGAGAAAATGAAAATGCACTAATAATTCATAATTAATTTCATTTACCCATCTTAACTAGCCACAATTTTAATCGTGTATTATGATTTTATATTATTTGTAGTTTACCATCTGTAGAACTCGGCTTCACCCAGGAATTCCTATGAAGAGTTAAGTTTAGATTCACTCTTTTGCCTTTTTTATATATAAGTTGTATGCATTCTACAGCGAACATGTTCAACTATCTCAAATCAAGAATACTATTTAAGTAATCATGTAGTCCAGTACTGTCTATACAATTAATATTAAAGCCAGTGGAGAGGAGAACTAAAGGGAATTTACCGAATTGTGCCTAACATAATTCTAAGGTTCGTAACAGTTCAATAAGTGTTAAATCGCTCAAAATCTATGAATTTTTATAAATTCCACCTTTTTGGGAATTTTCCTGGCCAAGGAAATATACCCGGGAATATTCCCATTTTATAAGTTCCTTCCCACTGTGAATATTTCGGACTCACATCAATAGGTGCACACCTATATGACTTAAGAAACGTGAGCAATCATATATTTGTGGTGTGTTGCCTAAGTTCCTACCACGATTTAGCTCATTCCGTCCAACCGACAGTGTGTGATCGTAATAAGAAAGAATTAAAAGTATTAAAACCTTCAAAGGGTTTTTAAAAGAGAAGAATTTTCCTAAGTACAATATTTTGGTGTATTACACCAATCTTCCTACGAAATATTTTGCCCAATGAATTCAGTAAATACTAAGTATAAATAAATAATGGTTGGGATGTAGATTTCAAAAGGCAACGGGGTGAAAACCCCAACGCATATTTGGAACAGAATTAGACAGTTTGGTTTTGGTTTATTATCATTGAATCCAATATTTACTTGTAGTGTCCGTAACACTACTAATAAATACAAAATAACAAAATAATCTTAGAGGCCACTGGGGCGGAGCCTCAGAGGATTTTTCAATCTGGTGTAAACATACGGTACACCTTGAGTTCATAATGAGCTATTTTCCTGCCAAATTAGAGCACGATAGTAAACATCCCAGTTATAATGCCAGTAGGGCTGAACCACCAAATATTTTTGGAGTGGGAGTAGGTCTATTTTTTATTGGGAGTATTACCTATCTTCCCACCGGATTTCAGCTCTATATATTAATTAGTAGTAGAAACGATTTCTATTTTAGTTTTTGCTTGGAAATACAAGGAAAGGAACCGAAATAGCAAATTAGTAACTTGTAACAGGTTTCATATATATATACAGTTTTTATATGTTATCTGTATAAAACTTGTAAAGATAGGCCTATAAAATATAAGTTCTGGAGGCGCCGGGTATCGATCCCGGTACCTCTCACATGCTAAGCGAGCGCTCTACCATCTGAGCTACGCCCCCAGTTGACCATACCTAAGTGATAAATTGTTCACCAGCTACAGCCAAAATTGGACTCCAGCAAGGGAAGATTTATAAGTAATTTTACCACACTGTTAATCAAGCAAGACGAAACATTGAATGAAATATGAAATGCTGTTTATCTTCAACGGAAATGCAGCGAAGCCATGTTATACTGTTAATGATAATTTAACAGTATAACATGGCTGTGTCAGTTTCTGACGGGTCACGGCTACTTTAGTAAGTACCTCCAACGAATGGGGAAGGTCAGGTCACCTCGATGCGCTTACTGCCCAGAGGACGAGGATGATGTCCATCACTCGTTCTTCGTGTGCGGGCGTTTCGCCGAAGAAAGAAGAAGACTTATCTCTACTGTATGTGCTCTCACACAAGAAACCGTAGTGGAGATAATGCTGCAGAGCGAGGAAGCGTGGGGAGCAGTTGCTTCTCACGCCACTCAATACTTCGTGCGAAGGTCTTCGAGGGTTGCCCGACTGACTCTTAGGCATCGGTAATACAGTAGTGTGATCCGTCAGCGACGCAAGACACGCGGCCAGGCACGTAGTCATCCGGAAGGGTTCCGGCCTGGATCCCCGCGGCCCGAAAGGTGTTTAGTGGGTATTCCCTGACTAAGCAGGGCGAGTCCTACACACCGTGCGTAAATGCATTCCCCCTACTAAAAGAAAAATGTTGAACATGGTGTGTGGGGCTATTTTAAAACTGCCCTTTAATTTATGCTTCTTAATTTGTTTATAATTCTATAAAATCCGGACTTTGGCTTAAGAACAATGTTAAATTGTATTTCTTGACATCCCTCATTTTCCTGAATACACTGTGTGATATAAAAACAAGGTATCTATGGATGAGTAATAGGACAAATACCCCGTCAAATACTCACTTGGGAAAAAGTAATATTTCATACAAAAAAGTGCTTAGGAGTGTTATATTTGCCCTAGTTTGATTTATGGTTATTTATTCACTTAATAATGTGAACTAGGAATCGAGTGAAGTGCAGCAACAATGTTTAGGACAAAAGGCAGTTAGTATAGAGTTTGACCTCAAAACTTTTAAAACGTATGCACTAGTAACCCACCCAACAAACTGTTATCCCACTAGAAATCATAAATCATTTCTTCATTGTCATCCGATTTCCACAAGCATTGACAAACGTCAAGAAAATGCAACTAATTAACAGTACAATGGATAAAGGGCTATCTGACAGAGAATAGTGAATTGGCCACAAGCGGTCTGCTAGTGTGATTGCAGTGGGACTCCAGAGTTTGCCCACATAATGTTCAAGTTGAGGCAGGGAAAGTTGTGGAACGAAGGGGTTTGTTTCAGACCCCTAATTAACTAAACCCCCCTAATTAATTTAAACGTCTGCTCTTCACTAGCCGCTTGTTTACGTTACAGCATGACCAGATCTTTCAGTCACTAATTCATTTTGACGCCTGCTCTCCATTGACCGCTGTTTCCATTTGATCATGACCAGATATTTTAGTCATTAATTAGTTATGGCGTTTGATCTCCTTTAGTCTCTTGTTTACGTTGGGGCATGACCAGATATTTTAGTTATTAATTAGTTTTAACGTCTGCTCTCCATTAGCCGATTTTTTACGTCGAGGCATGACCGGATCTTTCTGCCACTAATTCGTTTTAACGTCTGTTCTCCATTAGCCGCTTGTTTACGTTGGAGCATGAACAGATCTTTTAGTCACTAATTAGTTATGGCGTCTGCTCTAGAATAGTCTCTTGTTTACGTTGGAGCATGACCAGATCTTTTAGTCACTAATTAGTTATGGCCTCTAATCTAGATTAGTCTATTGTTTACGTTGGAGCATGACCAGATTTTTAGTCACTAACTAGTTATGGCGTTTGCTATAGATCTCTCTTGTTTACGTTGGAGCATGAACAGATCGTTTAGTCACTAATTAGTTATGGTGGCTGCTCTAGATTAGTCTTTTGTTTACGTTGGAGCATGACCAGATCTTATAGTCACTAATTAGATTTGACATCTGCTCTCCATTAGCCGCTTGATAACGTTCGAGCATGACCAGATATTTTAGTAACTAATTAGTTATGTCGTCTGCCCTCCATTAGTATCTTGTTTACGTTGGCTCATGACTAAATCTTTTAGTCACTAATTAGTTATGGCGTCTGATCTCCATTAGTCTCTTGTTTACGTTGGCTCATGGCTAAATCTTTTAGTCACTAATTAGTTATGGCGTCTGATCTCCATTTGTCTCTTGTTTACGTTGGGGCATGACCAGATCTTTTAGTCACTAGTTAGTTTTGACTCCTGCCCTCCATTAGCTGCTTGTTTATGTAGGAGCATGGCCGGATATTTCCGTCAATATCCAGTTTTAAAGTCTAATCTCTATTATCAACTTATCCCTCTATTGCCGGTAGGGCATGACCGGATCGTTTACTTCTCGGTGATTCGGTTGATAAAATAAAAATATATAAAACAAAAAAGTTACGAATTACTAGCTATGATTAACTACAACCATTACAAACTAGGTTAATGAAGCTATACTTACTCAAAACATAATATTCTGATACACGCTGTGAAACGTAAACGCTCACCTGCAACAGACATAATGATCTGTTTGACATTTACATTACAAATAAAGTAAGTCTGACGATCCTAGTTACACCGAAAAGATTCATGGGTAGCGAAAAACAGTTGTTTGTTGTGCAATCTGTGGACGCATCGATGAACATTTACTATAACATCCATATGTTTATATAATTACCTGACCGTGACGAAATGAAATTATCGTCTGCTATAGATAAACACTGAAACTTTTAGGCCCTGAGGGACTTCAACCATTCTTATGAATATTGACACTTTTGGTGTATTTTAACGACATCTGCATTTTTGTTGATAGAGCACACAAACGCTTATAGGGAAAGCGGTCCAAACCCCTCAAATGGTTGTGGTCACCCCGGAATTTAAACCCGTGACCCTTTTAAACGAAGTCCAAGACCGGTTATTTAATGCCCTCTATTTTAGGCATCAGGTAAATTAAAAACATTCAGCATTTACGGTAATTTGTGGTAAGTTTTACCATTAGGATAGCGAGATGGCACTTCGAGTAGGAATCTTAACGAACATTTTCATATGCAATATTTTGGTAATATGTTACAATGTAACATAATGTTAGAAATGCGAATAACCCTGAGGTGAAGATTACAATTTTAAACAACTGATCCAATTATGTTTTCTAAATTTGTCAAGGTAGAATGAATTCTAGGTGCGCTGTGACCCAGAATATCTGGTAACCATCATCAAGTAATTGTATTAGGTAATATTTATACATAGATAAAACGGAGTACCATATTACCTGTTCAATTAGGCTACTGCTAATATAAATACCTTAAAAAAAGTCTCGTACGGGTGGGGGTGAGGTATTGTAGAGTTACTGAGAATCGCAACAAGGTCATCGGAGCCAGTCCCATCACGAAACCAATCCAGATATAGCTTTCATGAAATTATCTTTGATAAGCCCTGTATCAACACCACTATAATTATAAATCCCAAAACTCATAATCGAGAAGAGGGATTCAATGTTATGATGTATGCATTTCAAATTTTAAACTGAATGTATAATACATTTGTACTTAGTTACACATACAGCGTTTTTACAAATCAGCAATCACCACAACCAAATAAATTACGTTTAACCTAGTATTTGACCTCATTAACAACATTTTCTTTTGCTTGCCAAGTGCTGGCACCGGCGCCGTCTAAAAGCAAGTAAAAAGAGCAAAAGTATTTGAGTTGACAGATGTTCTGTTGTTTTGACTGATCGCACTTTCAAAGGTTGTCTCCTGGATCACCGAACCCTCATTTGATCGGTTTCCTTTGCCGTAACCACACTTTGACTAAGCGGTTCCTTAACTTTCCACTCAAGTTGTGTGCCTGGTGAGGGCTTCTATGGGGCCTAATACTATTATTAGACTCTTATGTTTAATATATTAAACAAGTTTTTAAAACTTAAGTCGTCGATATCTTTAATTCTAGAGCAAGTACAAATTAACAAAAAAAATACTGTGAATATTTTTCTTTGATCTCTTGAGATTTTTCCTTCGAGTACAGGGGAAGCGAAGCTGAAGGTATTGTACACCTACAGGTGTATATAGAATCATGCATCCAGCTATCTTATTATATTTTTTTTGTTATAAGCCACGTCAAAAACACACAGATGCATATTCTCCCACTTGAGGATAAATCATCACCTTAACAGTTGTTTTAGCGAATTTCCCCTATAGGGAAGAAGCTACTATCCTTAGGTTACATGTTAATACTTAAGCCCGAGACAATGATAACTTTTCGTTTTGAGGCCCCCAGATGCCGAAACACCATTCGTTTAAAATCATAATGTATATATATATATATATATATATATATATATATATATATATATATATAGAAGAGCTACTATATGATAGATGAAATAAGTAACATGAGTACCCTGGAGAAAACATTTTAATTAATTAACACTACATGTTTCGACTTATAAAAGCCATGATCACGTGCTGATTTGCTAAATACATAACCTTAATTTAATTATCATTCACAAAATGTAAATAAATAACATTTGATAACAGACAGCTGATTGCGATCTCTACTGGTTTATGTATATATTCCGTTGGCACGATAACTTTCGTAAAACACGTCCGATCTTAAAGAAATATGGTATAAACATGTAAGGCCGCATCGATTTTCATGAGTTCTAAAACCAGACAGATCGCGCCTTTATAAGGGAGAGTTTGGTGAGGTTTGTACGCCAAGGTGGAGGTTTTGAACTTTTTACATATAATTCTCTTTAAATCCAAATTTTCACCATTGAATTCAGCTTAAAAAACATACAATTTAGTATTTTTAATGATTACTCTACGTCAATCGGTTACTGAGATATTGAAAGTGCTAAAATCGTACGTTGTCAAACTTTAATCTCTTGAAGAATAAGTAAAACTGTATACCTTGCTTATTAATGAACATATATTAATGAAACTTAGTATGTGACAAAATATGATTGGGGTTTATTGATATTTGCATACAAAACCCATTTTTTATGGTCCCCGTGGCAGCAAGCCTGCGTACTCATCAGCTACAATGTTATTCTAATGGAGAATAAGAATCATGTTATATCTTGCTTGGTTATGGATATATATTGGTGAAAATTGATATATTGCTTTACCTGGTGGTGATCCATTGACATTTCCATGAAAATCTGATTTTTGTAATCCTTGATGCAGCAAACCTGCGTATATGTTTTTCCTATGGAGATTTAAAAATACCCCCGTCGCAGCAAACCTGCATACTCAGCGAATTTCCAATGAATATATAACATAACACATAAAAATACTTAACAGGATTTATAAGAAAAATTCACAAACAAACGATATTTAAAATATTAATTATTCCCCATAAGAATAACATTAGGGATGAGTACGCAGGTTTGCTGCAACAAGAAACATAAAATAATGGGTTTTTATGCAAATATCAATAGAACTCATCTTAGTGAAGTCACATACCAAGTTTCATCCATATACATTCATAAATAAGCGATATATAACATTTAATTATTTGTTATAAGAATAACATGGTGACCAAGTACCTAGGTTTGCTGCTACGGGAACCATAGGCAAAAAATTGTTTTTTTTTTGTTCAAACAATAATGAACCACAACGAGATGAAGCCATATACTAAATTTCGTCAGTTTATGTTCATAAATAAGCGAGATATACAATTTTTCTTTTTCTCCATAAGAATAACATTAGACAACGTACTGTGTTTAGTACTTTCAATATCTCAGTAACCAATTGACGTAGAGAAATGATCAAAATACCAAATTGTTTGTTTTTTATGCTGAATTAAATGGTAAACATTAAAATTCGATTTAAATAAAAATTATATGTGGAAACCCCAAAAAAACATTTTTGGGGTACAAAACCCCCCAAAAACCCCTATTTGGATGGTGCGATTCTTCTGGTTTTCGAACTCGTTCAAATAAATGGTGCTTTACACATTTGTACCAAATTTCATCAAGATCGGACCTTTTTTACGAGAGTTATCGTGCTTACGGACACACACACACACACACACACACACACACACACACACACACACACACACACACATATATATATATATATATATATACATATATAAACATTTGAACTAATGGTGTTTTTGGCATCTGGGGACCTCAAAATGAAAAGTTTTCTCGGGCTTAAGTCTTACCATGAGACCTGCGGTAATAGCTTCTTCCCTATAGGGGAAATTCGCTAAAATTACATATCTCGCTTATTTATTAATATACTTTGATACAATGGCTTCATAACGTAGGGAGGTGACATTTGAAATTCGCTGAGTATGCAGGTTTGCTGTAACCGGGGTATTTTTGCAAACGTATTCTGTACCCTCCTAGCAATGGGTTTCAAATGGTATAGGTTTAAGCGCAAGAACTATACCCTGTGGTAAATATTATGTAACTTCCATCTCCTCGATTTTTGCAATCCCCTCTCTTATGTGTTGAGGAAGGGCCGGAACTAGCCACGTGCATTATTTGTTCAGGACGGAAGTTTTTTATTTAGAGGTATATAAGCTTAAAACTGACGCAGTTTTGAATCTTTAAAAGCATTAACATGTAAAAATGTGATTAAAAAGAGATATTGCCTGTTTCTGCGTGGACGCGGGTTTTCCAGCAAGGGTGGTTTTCTAGGAATTAGCCTGTCGCGAGGTAGGGAGGGCTATTGCAACACTTGATGCATGCAAAGTCCATTTACTTTATAACAATACAAAACACGGAACAGTGAGAACTTTATATAGTTTTTTAACTAATATTAAACACAGTATAATACTATGTACTATGTTTTTCCCAGCAAAATAGGTACTTTAGCGTTAGCCTTCCGTATGTTAGTTTACTTAATTTCGTAAATTTTCATCAAGTTTAACAAATTTTAATAATTACAAACATATAATTAAGAGTCCAGGATAATATGGTATATGACTCATCCTTTCCCACTGAACACCATAAATCAATAATACAAAATATATTCTTTAGCAAACATGAATTTTCAATACAAATGGCCAGGTAGGTGCAGACCTAAACATGGAGATTTTTGGGGCGAAATAATCCGAGTGCGAACAAACAACAATGTAATGCCAAATTTAGAATAATTAATTAGAAAAGTAAATTCAGTTAAAATTTGTTTGATGATTAGAATGACAAATGACACTAAACAAACTGCGAGAGAAAGTTTAATGTTTACTAGAGCCATTTGTACATCCTGATACTAGAATCAAGAGATTTGACAATGTTTTATTAAATAACCTTCGTTGTAGCAATCTCCCATTGGTGTATATTTGTTGCAGGGATATCCTGAATACATTTGTTCTTTTTTATGCAAATTTATATAAATTACAACTAAATAAGGCTACGTACGAGGTTGAATAAAGTTTAGGATCATATCATGAAAATTATAAATATTTAAAATTGCATTTAATCCCCAAGAAAGTATTATTGTTCTGAATAGGCAGGTTTACTGCGAGAGAGAAGTTTCAGGTCACAATTCGATAAAGCTACTTAACAAGATTCATTGAAATGTAATAAATAATCGAGTTTTAAAATTGTATTTATTCTTTATAAAAATCCATGCTATCACGTACTGTGTTTGTCATTTTCAATATCTGTTCAGCCTCTTGACACAGTATAACTAAAGTACAAGATACAAAAAAATTGTGTTTGAGAACTCAAAAAATCACTATCCCGTAATCAGATTCGTCCTGGTTCACTCACTCGTGGAAGTAGACACTTCCCATACAACGTTGTATCTTAATCACATGTATAAGATTGTATCGTTTAAATATGAATTGTGGTTTTTGCGTCGTTGTTGCCCCGACTAACATGTAACAACCGAGCATTTTGTCGTATTATCACGGAACAATAAAATTCTCTAATATATTGGCTGATATTGGCTGAAAAGGTTAAAAGCTATAAATAAAATTATTATTGTTGAACTTTTATATTATTGAACTATTATGTAGGCTATATCATTTTGAACTTTTTAAGCGAGAGCAGAAATTGGGACTTTTAGGGAAAGCCCATTTTGTCTTTAAAAGTCATGTGTTCAAACCTTTTAAATAGTATCATAGGACATTTAAAGTTTCAAATCATAAGAAAGTAATCATAATAGCTGATCATAAAGCAATCAGAAAACTGGTCAAACAGTTAGTTATCCAAGTAACTGACACTCACGTGGTAATAAAACTATCCACATGTTATTTTCCTACGAACAAAACTCGCCCCCCAGATGCTCCGTATTAAAGATGGAAATCACTAAATCTGCACTACGCTTGCTCTCAAGAGATGTAAGCAATGATGAACGCTTAGGGAAATATTTAATTCATAAGCTTATTCGCCCGTTCATTCCAGTCGTTTCATCCTAATATCTTTGTAATGGCTGACTTTGCTGCTTAGATTAGTGTTTTTCCGAATAGACGGGGCATCGATTAGTCTGCGACTAAATGTATCTTAGAGAAACCTGGTTTAGTCCCAATTTGAAACTCCAAATGTTTAAAACCTGTTCAAACTCCCATAGATACCGATAGCATGACTCACAGTTTCACATAATTCCTGTAGATGACACACTCGTCGATAAAGTCCCGCGGTGACAGAGATTAAGTCAAAACTCATCATATTACCCAAATTGGAAACACACATCAGATTTTTTTCCTGGTGTTCTATAACGACTTATATTATCTTTATTGTACTTTTTAAATATTAAATTAACAAGAATGACCATGTGATGTGTTTCCCTTATTTCAGTCCATAAATTCACTTTCAAATAATAATTATAACGAGGAGAGGCGGAGATGTAAGACAATGCGAGACTGTAAACTGTCGCAGTCCAATTGATCCTGACAACTGCATCGCTGAACGACCTTTACGTGTGTACAGATGCAAACAGCTATTTGGCTGTGTTTGGGACTGTGTACTCCATTGTAACACCTACAAAACATCCATGTCCTTTCAAAAACTTATCACAAAAATTTGCTAAAAGCAGTTTTATATAGTTTATAAAAAATAGCAGACACATTTTAGTTTAAAAAGAATATTTTTAAACTCCTCAAGATTTTTTTTCAGGTATTTATATACTTACAAGCCACAATACGATATTTTGTGCGAGGATTAATTATTACGTTGCCTTTTAAGGTAAACAGATTAAAACTATTGCTATACAGGGTATTTTCAATCTCTCCGGAAACTTTAGGGTATTTTTCTTGTGGTACAAACAAATAAACATACAATACAAACAATGCAAACAACAATACGAACAATACAATACATACAAATATACAGTGTACACGTAGGACATATCTTGCTCCGATTCCCGTACCTGTGTCTGTATACAGTTTTAAAATAATACACCATGTCTTAGACACCAAATAAGGTGCTGACTTGAAACTTGGCAAATGTATTATCCTCGTTCAGGGATAATTTGGTATTGAATTTGACGTTTCTATCTTTTACCGTTTCAAAATGGCGTTCATTTACAATTTTAAGCTTGATATCTTTAAAACGGTCATTTATTTCAACAATTATCTTAGAACAAACTAAAGTAAGATTTAAGGAAAATAAAAATGGGAAAAAGATTTGAAATATCACTTGGCTAATAAGTTAGAAATTAGGTCGAAATAGAAACGTGTTAATTTCCAGAAAATAATAAATGAGTAATTCCACTAATTTTCTGATTTGCGCTTTAAAATCACTAGGTAGGACAATTAAAATTTCTTTTAGATGTAACAAAATCGCAAATTGTCTTTTAGAGCACATTTCAGGACGTTTAAGGACCACTAATAACTTCAGCGCATAGCTCGTAATATTTGTTTTAGATTCCTTACTTGATAAATTCAATAACTATTGTAAGAATTAGGTACGGCGACAAAAGTAGCCATGAGAAAACTATTCATCAATAGTTAAAACATGAATGTATTTTTAGATGTTGTTAGATATACAACACAATCTAAAAATGTTATTAACAATTTATCTTTTCTTATACTTTGCCTCTTTCAAGCTACACTAAAGACTTCTCTAAGTCCAACAAATTCCATAGCCTAGTCTATATTTATAAAAAAGGATGTTGGTTTGTTTGTTTGTATATATATTTGAATTTTATGGACTCGGACGCCGTTGGACCGTTGCCATGAAACTTGGTACGTATATGTAAAATTTCACGAAGAAGGTTTTTAAGCCATCTATTTCGTCCTACCTCAATTGGGTTCCTCCCAAGAGGCCAAAATGGTTCCCATATAAACCTTACGGAAAGATATTATTGTTTACATAAAAGCTAATGACATGTTTACTTGATCAGGTGATCTTAGTGGTATTGGTTTTAGTGGTAATAGTCAAAGGCATGACAACGTCTGCCGGGTCACTGCTAGTATAGTATTAAAATACAAAATTATAAAATATCTTTTTATATTATTTCTCTAGCCTGCTTTTCTGTCAGTCCGCAAGATCGTCCTTATTCCTTTATCAAATTCTATGATTTACCCCTCATTATAATAACTAGGTGTACGCTCATTCTTCGCGTAAGTGGATGAACGAAGACTGAATTTTAGCGAATTTCCCCTATAGGGAAGAAGCTATTACCGTAGTCGGCATGGTAAGACCTAGGCCCGGGACCATGATAACTTTTCGTTTTGAGGTCCCCAGACCCCAAAAACACCATTAGTTCGAAACTGTATATATATATATATATGTGTGTGTGTCCGTGAGCACGATAACTCTCGTAAAAATGATCCGATTTTGATGAAATTTAATATAAACGTGTAAAGCAACATTTATGACTTTAAGATCGAAAACCAGCCAGATCGCTCTACCCGAAGGGGTATTTTGGGGGGGTTTTGTACCCCAAAAATGTTTTTTTTTGCTTTTTCACATATAATTTTTGAAATATTCAAATTTTAGTTTTCACCATTGGATTCAGCTTAAAAAAACACACAATTTGGTATTTTGATCATTTCTCTACGTCAATTGGTTACCGAGATATTGAAAGTGCTAAGCACAGTACGTTGTCTAATGTTATTCTTATGGAGGAAAAGAAAAATTTTATATCTCGCTTATTTATAAACGTTTAATGACGAAACTTGGTATATGGCTTCATATGGTTGTGATCTATTGATATTTGCTCAAAAAAAATTGTTTGCCAAAGGGTCCCGTAGCAGCAAACCTGCGTACTCATCCCCATGTTATTCTTATGGATAATAATTAAATGATATGTCTCCCTTAATTATGAACATAAATTAATAAAAACTGATATATGACTTCACCTATTTCAGTTATATTGATATTAGCATAAAACCCATTTGTTGTATTCCTTGTTGCAGCAAACCTGCGTACTCAGCCCCAATGTTATTCTTATGGAGAATAATTAAAATTGTATATATCGCTTACTTGTGAATATATTTTTATGAAAATTGATAAGTGGCTTGATGTAGTATTAAGACATTTATATCTCCATTGGAAATTCGCTGAGTATGCAGGTTTGCTGCGACGGGGGTATTTAATTATATATTTAAATAGACATGTTACATATTTAGCTTTTATTAACTTACACCTTGTTTAGCCAAACACTATTACAATAGGTCAACAAATATTTAGACCATATGCAACGTATCTAAATAATTATAATTTCTTTATATTTTAATCTGACAGAGAAAGATTACAAATGTGTGAATGTACGAGTACAAAAAGATTTCACCAGATTACTTTTATTTTAAAATACTTAGAGAAAATTTGAATTGATATATTATAAAACTAAGTAACTTTGCAAAGGTCTGCAAGCATACGTTAACGTATCTACTAAAATATGTTACAAATTTAAGAGAGAAGAGACAACCGACAAAATTTGAAGTACCAGCTATCATATTAATCATTCTAATATTATAAAGCTGAATGTTTGTAAGCATGTTTGTTTGTTTGTTTGTTTGTTTGTGGCTTAATCTCGCTCTAACTACTAAATCGATTGAGATGATTTGGTAGGAAGATTGCTCATATCCTAAAGTAACATATAGGCCTATTCACGTTTTAAAATTCCTTTATGATTTAGCCCCAATGGCTACTAAACTTCCCATGTTAATCTTATGAGCATTAACGTTTACTGGATCAGATTATAAATAAAACAGGTGTTCTGCATTCTATATTTTGAGTTCATTTATTTGTTTATATTTTGGTTTATTTTTTTTGCTCCTTTAACCACGAAGGTACCTGAATCACAATAATGCCGGGGAAACGTAAAT
Source organism: Allygus modestus (assembly GCA_963675035.1). Lineage (NCBI taxonomy): Eukaryota > Metazoa > Arthropoda > Insecta > Hemiptera > Cicadellidae > Allygus > Allygus modestus. Next base: position 221,430,535 of record OY776111.1, on the reverse strand, counting down.
AAAGTTTTATTAGTGACCCGATTAACCGATTTATTAGTGGTTAGAAGTCAAGAAACTTAAAACAAATGGAAAGCTTTACGGTAGGCAGCACACAGAGCAAAATAGACGCCAGAAGAACAGCAACTTCAACGTGAAGAGCTAGCTCAGCGGCAGGCACAATTTGAAAGTAACTGAGATGGCACTATGGCAGAACAGTGATCTACAGAAACTATTGAGGAAGCTGAAGCTCGCACACGAGCTACTGCTGTAAGGTCTATGTCCAAAGGCAGCAAACGATCACCAGAAATGCGTAGGGCGTCTTTAAAATTGCTGCCTTGACGCGACTCTTAGTTGGCTAACATATATCTTACTAACGCTATGTAGTGGGCGTGGAAGACGCAATGGGTAACGCTAGTTATACTATAGTCGAATTAAAGTAGCTTTAGGATTGACTCTAGTGACACATGTTAGGGCTAGTGGAAACCCATAGAGCAGTAGCGCCTTGCCTGGCCGATGACGGGGCAGCTTTGAACAAACATTGCTTTATAGCAACCAAACACATGTTCCCTAAAGTGCCAGTTTCCTTTTTTTTACTGGTCACCTTATTTGAGGCGTCTGCTAGAAGAAAATAAATGATTGTTTTTATTTACTCATGGCAATTACAGCGAATTCGCAAATGCACGTTTGTGTAGAGTTTTATTCTTCAAATGTTTTGTTAAAATATGTTAGGCATTTAATGTATATTTCCCGTTGTTTTGGAAAACTGAGTAAAGTGATTCCCTTGATGTTTTTCACCGTTTGTTATGTCGTACCTGTCGCATATAGATCTATATATTAATCGGCTAAGGACATTTTTGTGGTACCGATTTCTCGGATGTGCGGCAACGTAGAATTATAAAACTTAGCACACTTATTTAGTACTATTAGGAGATGTGTCGAATTTAAATAGTTTTGTATTTGGGCGTGTAGGGCTATGCCCTTTTGGCTTTCAAAGTTTACATGTTATCCTTATGGACACATGCATTTTGCTTTTTGTATTTCTTTATAATTTTCATTTCCATCAATAAGCAACTGCGTTATTCAAATAAATATGTAGGACAACATCAAGAACAGATGATTCATAAATAAAACATTTTCCTGACTACTGGAATGGTAACACGATTTTATTATCGGTTTTAACTCCACATTAAACAAATTAAACCTGTTTGTGAGGGGAGGGAGGATGAGAGATGTGGTGAGGATGAGGTGGAGAGGTTTCGGGCATAAATAAAAAGACTACTGATTACTGGAATGGTAACACCTTTCTCTTATCCGTTTTAGCACTACATTAAACACGCCCCAAAAATAGATGCAATATTTAGAGAGGACAATGAAGTCTGTCAGTCCAGGTGATCTTGAAATAGTTATTTGAACTTTTGTATTGCTGGGGGGCTACGCCCCCTAGAGCCCCCGTTGTTATTGTAGCTCTATTTTGTTTTTCAAAATTTTATAAATACGGAACTTTAAGAATAATTAGGTTTAAATTGGTTTTGAAATCCTTAACATTTCAATCACATTTGAAATCCTTCAAACAACACACAGTAAGTATAACTGCTCCACCCATCGGATGGGCCACACTACCCAGAACCGACCTTTTTGTAGCACTTTTAAAATAATGTTGAAATACAAACATATAAATCATTTGGAGGGCAATGACGTCCAGAATCCGTCAGTCAGTCAGGTCAGATAAATCAGCCCGACCAAGAACCCCGACCAAGATCAGCCCGACCAAGATTTAGTTATTTGTACTTTGGCCTCACTGTGGGGCTGTGCCCCCCAGGCCCCGCGTTTTTATAGTAAGATGTTTTGAACGCTTAAACATTGAAAATTATAAAATTACGTTCTTTAAGCCGATTACTTCAAGGATAGTTACTCGTACCCAGACTCTCTTACTTATAATTATAAATATTATAATGTTTAGACATTTCTTTTTGAGGGGGGGTACAAAACAATACAGAATATTACAATACAACACAACGAGGTCCACATGATTCAAACAGTCAGGATATTTTAGCGAATTTCCCCTATAAAGAACGAGCTATTACCGTAGTCGGCATGGTAAGACCTAGGCCCGGGACCATGATAAATTTTCGTTTTGAGGTCCCCAGACCACAAAAACACTATTTGTTTGAAACTGTATATATATAAATATATATATATAAATATATATATATATAAATATATATATATAAAAAAAAATATATATATATATATATGTACGTGAGCAAGATAACTCTCGTAAAAATTATCCGATTTTGATTAAATTTGGTGTAAAGCAACATTTATGAATTTAAGTTCGAAAACCAGCCAGATCGCTCTATCCGAAGGGGTATTTTAGGGGGGTTTTGTACCCCAAAAATGATTTTTTTTGTAATTTGTTAAATATAATTTTTTAAATAGTCAAATTTTAGTTGTCCCCATTGGACTCAGCTTCAAAAAACACTCAATTTTGTATTTTGATCATTCCTCTAACTCAATTGGTTACCGAGATATTGAAAGTGCTAAACACAGTACGTTTTCTAATGTTATTTTTATGGAGGAAAGAACTCTTATCTCGCTTATTTATGAACGTATACTGACGAAATTAGTATATGGCTTCATCTGGTTGAGATCTATTAATATTTGCACAAAAAACTATCTTTTGCCAATAGCTCCCGTAGCAGCAAACCTGCGTACTCAGCCCCCATGTTATTCTTACGGAGAATATGTAAAATGTTATCTCCGTTAACTATGAGCATAAATTAATAAAACTTTGTATAAGGCTTTACCTAGTTGAGTTATATTGACATGTGTTTAAAAACCCATTTTTTGAGCTCCTTGTTTCAGCAAACCTGCATACTTAGCCGCTATGTTATTCTCATGGAGAGTAATTAAAATGTCATAAATCGTTTATTTATGAATGTATATTGATTAAACTTAGTTTGTGGCTTTATGTGGTATTAAGATACATATATATGCATTGGAAATTCGCTGAGTACGCAGGTTTGCTGCTACAGGGGTATTTTATATTACCGTATTAATTTGAACTTTGGTCCAATGAAGAGCTATGCCAATGCCTATGTTATTGCAACTTGAAAACATAGTTTAAAAACAAAAAGGCTTGGGGTAATATTTTTAGATTTACGAGCGAATCTAGTTGCTCGAATCGAGCAAATATCGTATTTGGTCATTATCCAACTCATATTTGGTTCTATTAGTTTATATAGTGATTCCCTTCTAGATGTTACCTTGTAACAGCTGTTCTTGCTTCCGTACTATATTTTTTATAGTATTAACGGCTGTTGTTAAATGTTTATAATGACATATATAATATAAGGAGTATTTTCTATTATCGCAGAAAGGGATGCCCTCAAGTAAATACCGTTAAAAACAAAATGTTCTACTCACTAATATACCGCGACACCTTGGTAACAACCCATTAACATCCAATAATTCCTTTGTTATTGCAGATTGACAATATGTTTCAAATACACATAAATAATGACGTTGAGAAAAAATGAGGTCTAAAAACGGATAGGTCAGTCAAGCGGATATAGAGAATACTCGTCCGCTCAGTCAAATACGGGCTGGGTTTCCTCATACAAAGACATACGCCATTCATGGGACAATCAGCTATTCATAAAAAGAACTACCGAAGTAGTTAATGGCACCTTCATATAACTGGGGGGATGCGCCCCCCAATCCCCTCCCCTCGCTATTATTGTACTTCTGTGATATTGTTAAAATGTATATAAATACAGAACTGGAAGAACAACAATCTTGGATTGGTCACTCAAACTAAGAGATTCAGGTTTACAGTCACTCCAGGTTTTATTATAACCCAGTGTGCCTTCAGGTAGACCATTCTATATGCAATCTTCATTCAATGGTTTTAGTCACTAATCTCAGAAAACATCATAAAGATGTTTGAGTATTAATTTGATAGCTCACTGTTTTATTATAACATTTGATTTCTCTGGGGATGAGACCTGTTCTAGAACTTATTTTTACCCCATTAATTAGTCATTTCCAACATTTTAAGGAAATCTTTGGAGCCGTTTTTGAGATCATAGTTTCTAGCAAGCAACCAACCAAACAAACAAACCTTAATCATATTAGAGTATACCATCGAGTACGCATTGACTATACTACAGTATATATAGTCAGTGGTATAGGATATTACCATGTGGTTTCCTAAAATCAGAGAATAAAACCTTTGAATGAAGATTATATAAAGAGTGGTCATATCCAGAATGAATCAAAGATACATTGAGCTAAAACTGTTGTGTATAACAACTGTTGTGACCGTAAACATACTCGTTTGTAGGGGATCTGGTGAAAATACTCCAAATCATAAACAAACTGATTCTGCACACACCAAGCAAAGCTCAGCCGTGAGTAGTACTTAAACTATATGAGTATAACTTTGAGAGTTCGCTGATTGATTTTAAAAAGCTGTTATGACTATTTTGCTTTTATTTTAATCTCCATAAGCCCAATGCGATTTTTGTAATTTTCCACAGTGGCTGTTCACATTATTTGATTTTTCCTGGGGATGGGACATGTCTAGAACTTATTTTTATCCCAGATATCAGTATTTACAACGCAAGTAGTTGGAAGGAAACATTTGTTATTTTTCAAGAAAATCGTTGGAGCCGTTTTTGAGATCAGAGTTGCAAGCAATCAACCAAGCAAGCGAGCGTGCAAACCTTACTCATATAGACGCCAACACAGAGATCACGTTTTTGGTGTGTTTTGTGCTGTGTGGATTGTTTTGGCTCTTTATAGTGTAGGATAGGATTGAGTACAAATAATTCAGTATTTGTATTGATTGACTATAACATATTCTTACTCTTAGGCTCATATAATGTACACGAGACAGGGACAATGATTATGGATTTTGAAGTTCTGCATACAGACGGCCAGGGCTGAATTTAGGATCTGTATAGGCCTACTCCCCATATGCAAGTGCGGGCCCTTACCGGCCACTTTTCCTGTTTGATTTGTATAATATAGCCTATGATTTTATCAGGATCTACAGATGGCGTTGTGCAATTACTTAAATTTAAAATTGTCAAAATCCGTATTGCTGCCTAGTGTATATTATCATCGTCGTGGCGAGATATTATTAAGTGATTTTCATTATCTAAATACATAAAACAAATTCGGGTTTGTATGTTAGTTATTTAGTTACATCAAACAGCTGTTGTAAGGATGATATCTAAACATACTTGAAAAGCAAATAAACCTATGTTTACTATGGAAATAACAAATCTGCTCGAATGGCAATTCTTTTTCAATACCGAAGCAAGCTCTATATAAAAATAGGCGAGTGAGCGTACCTAACGAGCTCATCTTGAAAAAGAACGAGAATCTTTGACATAAAACAAATTCAATGACATTAGGACAGAATAACGTCTGTCCTAGCAGCTAGTAGTACTCAACCCGAACTCCCGAACGCTGACCCAAGGATCATCTTACCTCCATAAATTTAACATGGCAACTTTTAAAGCCAGTGAGGTGGTGCTCTAAGGCCGGGCTTAAACAAAAGTAACAACAATTTTTGGTATCATTAAAAATTTTCTAAAATTACTAAAAAAAGGCGTAAATAATAACATAGAAAATTTGCCGGTGTGGTGGAGGTCTACGGTTGAGGAGGGCGACGTATCAAACGTGGAGACATCTTTCAGGAGATGCTGCTTTTAACAAAGAAATCCAACGAATAATCATACATTAAAATTAAACGTCTAGGAGTGATAGTAAAGGCAGAGCCCTGAGGTAAAAACAAAGATGTATCCACAATATTTTGGTACCAAACAACGTAGTATATAGGTCTGGAGCAGTTTAGAGGAGCCGCTTTCGAAATATTTGGATTTTTATTTGGTGGTTTATATTAGGTTTCTAATACAATGTAGCACCTGATTTTTTAGAAAAATTCGGGTTCAGAAATTACAGGGCTTAAGAGGTCCCAAAATTCAGTTTTTTACCTTTCTTAATACCATAAACTTTAAGTATTTTTAACAGGTTTCAACAGTTTTAACTCATTGCCTTAAAAAACTCAAAAAGCTAAAAAAATAGTACTCCAATCTACACATGGTTCAATTAGTATATTGTTAGTAGGTTATTCGGCTAATGGTTGGGGAGAATATTTCAATTTCCATTCAGCAGTAAACTAAGTACATTGTCCGATGTTATTCTTATAAGAAATAAAAAACATATCTCTCTTATATACTGATTAATTTTATTAAAACTTGGTGTGTTAGCATTGACCAATGGAGAATATTCGTCCCAGGGCAACCTTAAAACTGGTCTTTACCAGTTTTGAGGCTGACATTGGGTACAGCAAATAAAGTTGTTATTACATATGGTAAGTTTTTTGGCTGTCCATTATGACAAACTTCCCTTTCACCTTGGTCCCTCCACTTGCAGCGGCTAGGGGGCGGAAACTCAGGGTTTGGACCCCAACCTGAGAATCTATGGTCCCTGGCTGCTGTACATGGATACCCCATCCGTTGAGTTGGCCAGTTGGAGGGCAGAGGGGGTCCGCCTGATTGAGCCTGATCATAGTTGTCACAGGAGCACGAGAGTTGGTACTCTGAAAGGACAATTTAGCTGCCTGTCCCATCCCACTCTTTCCTTTCCTTCTATATCCTAACCTTCCGATAACCTGCGCAAAATTCCCGCTTGTGGAAGTTGTACCTATAGCAGCTATGCTGGGGTTTCCTAATCAAGCAACAATGAATAGAGAATATTCGGAATACGTTTCAATCTAATCCTGGAGGGGGAGGTGGAGAAATTTACCTCTTAAAACCACTGTGTGTACCTAGCAAATTAGATTAAAGTGATTGCGTTTATTTGGTCACAGGTCCTAGCTATGGCCATTAAGCCTGATCACGCTTTTTATGACTCGGCCAATGACTTCAATATATTTTTGGCACCGGATGGTATTCGACGAGTTTTAAATATATCACCTGAGGGAAAAGTTGCCAATTATTATTATTATTAGACCTATAAATTTCCAGCGCCAAAATCAGGGGTTAAACATTCAGAAATATACTTGTTTTATACCCATTGAATGTAAAAAGAGGTATTCAATGATTTATTTATAAAACAGTATCTTATAAACTTCATACCTTAAATTTAAAAATGTTTAAAACTGTTTGAATTTAAACACACAAGCTACTGAAATTGCAGTACGAGAGGTTTAAAATCCAAAACCAACACTACATTAATGACAATTTTTCAGGAGGGCAATCTGTCTACAACGTAACTAGTTGAACAACGTAGGCGGTTGGGATTACGGAGTTTTGGACATCTTGATTGTTTATGAAAATCAATATTATTTACAGAAAATGCCAACAAATATAAACTGTAACCAGACTATTTTACTGACTATTTTAATGAAAAGAAACTACTATAGGTCTAAAACACTCTTGATTAAACACTCTTGATTATCAATCACAGTCAGCCGTGTTACAGAGTTATACTGTCATATAGTAATTCAAAAATTCTAAAACTTATTGTATTAATTTATCATCACTAGTCCAAACACTTAGCTTTTACATCGAAGTTTTTCAGTAAAAAATAAACTAATAATAAATCTAAATAGATATAGGCTAAGTATTGTTTTAAACAAGACAAAACACTATTAATTTACATAACACTCACATTTTAAACTATTTCAAAATAACAAAATTGATGGAACAAAACATAACCTAACTTCATAGTTGAACATGTTTACATTTTTGTGATTTATAAACAAAGATTCAGTGTTTCCACTCAGCAGTAAAAATATCCCACGCGCTGATACAAAAAATCTCACTTTATGCCACACTCTCCCTTATAATATCCCTCGTCATATCCCATAATTTCCCACTGATTTGTTAAACAATGCAACACAATTAATGTTAAATATTATATGATTACTGAATAATGTATTAGTACAATATTTATACCGTTAGATAGAGCTTATTTATATCTACTAGTTACCTATAGGTATGTTACATTTTAGTACGTCAAAGGATTTTGAGCAATGCGACATAGGCTAAATGATATGGTGAACTAAGTTAAATAATTTATTTACGTGAGAGGTATTAATATTTTTAATGGTAGTACTAAAGAGTACGACATAGGTACTAACTAATGGCAAATATTTTGCTTGTTAATTTGAACATGGCTCAGCCAGCGAAATTGACGTGATTCAGTGTTTCTTATGTGACGTTTATAAAATCATAATAGGGTCGGACAGCGAGGTTAAAAAATGGGAACCCCGCAACTGCTAGTACGGCGATAAAATCCACTAGAAGTTCTACTGCTAAGGTGCTCTGGTCGTAAGTTGTAAGCTAACTAGCAGACGTAATGCCGATTTACAAAAAATCCCACTTTATCCCACAATTCCATTTTATCCCACAAGCAGTCAAAATATCCCATATATGGGATAAAAATCCCTCAAGTGAAACGCAAAAAATGCCAGCTGACATTTTAAAGACAACCATAGTCAATAGCTTACTACGAAAACCAATTCAACTACTGAATATCAAACATTAAAATTAGTTTTAATAATTATTAATAATCCAAAATAAAATACAAATGCTGTGTTAAAACATCCCTTTGGTATCCCAAATGACTCTTTCAAAATTTCATTAAGAAATGTTTTATATCACTGAAACTTTTCTTTTGGGCAATCTACTCACCTTATTAAAAAAACTGGAACATATCCGGTCTTGTCAGGAATGCACACAAAATACACATACAAATTTGACGTCACAAAACTTTTAAAAATACACATTTACAAATAACCGAATAGTTCAACAGTCCTACAGAGTTGGACTGTTGAACTATTCGATTATTTGTAAATGTGTATTTTTAAAAGTTTTATGACGTCAAATTTGTATGTGTATTTTGTGTGCATCCCTGACAAGACCGGATATGTTCCAGTTTATTTAATAAGGTGAGTAGATTGCCCAAAAGAAAAGTTTCAGTGATAAATTATACCTCACCTAAAAACCATGTCTTTCAAGAATAGTAAATGTTTTATAGTTATGTAGTATTTCGATAACACACACACACACACACACACACACACACACACACACACACACACACACCCACACACGGCCACTGAAACTTATTCATGAATACAGTGATTCACTTCGTTCATCAATTATCGTACCGGCTAATGACGAAAAATATACCCACGGGCTAAAAATGTACCAATTCTCTGAAATTTGAATAATATGAAAGATAAATAAAGGGAATAGTTTGTTTTGAAAAGAGCGAAAATGTAAAAACAGAATATCTGATCACATGACAAGATTTGGTTCGCAATGCTGAATTCCGCATGGGTCGACCAAATTTTTTTATTGTAAAAATTGGTGTTGCTAGGCAGCTCGGAGTCAACAAAATATTGTGATATTCTTCGTTGAAGAAGAGCTTCTAGACATACCTTGAGTTAATTTCTAGTTACGGTAATATTACATTTAATTCTTTACATAAAATTATATTTAATATTAGTCGAACAAGTATTTTTGAAACACGAATACCATTTTTGATTTTATCGAAGTCAGATGCTGTTTAATTTAACAACGCTTAGAGAAATTGAAAATGCACTAATAATTCATAATTAATTTCACTCACCCATCTTAACTAGCCACAGTTTTAATCGTGTATTATGATTTTATATTATTTGTAATTTACTATCTATAGACCTCGGCTTCACCCAGAAATTCCTATGGAGAGTTCAGTTTTGATTCTCTCTTTTGCCTTTTTAGCGAATTTCCCCTATAGGGAAGAAGCTATTACCGTAGGTGGCATGGTAATACTTAAGCCCGAGACCATGATAACTTTTTGTTTTGAGGTCCCCAGATGCCAAAAACACTATTCGTTCAAATTTATAAACATGTATATATATATATATATATATATATATATATATATATATATATATATATATGTGTGTGTGTGTGTGTGTGTGTGTCCGTTACCGCGATAACTTTTGAAAAAAGCGCCCGATTTTTATGAAATTTGGCACAAATGTGAAGAGTAACATTTATGACTTTAAGTTCGAAAACCAGATCGATCGGTTTATGGGAAGGGGGTTTTATGGGGGTTTAAAATTTTTCAAAAATCAGTTTTTTGAACTTTTTACCCTAAAATTTTAAAAACACTAGATTTTGGTTCAGCCATTTAGTAGAGCTTAAAAAAACAAACAATTTGGTATTTTGAATCATGAAGCTAGGTTTAGTGGTTGTGGAGAAGAGTTAAAAAATGTATCGATAAAATTTCCCATGTTACCTAATCTTATAGGAATAAGGTTTTTAGATTTTCCTCAGATAATTTCACTAAAAACTCCACATTTCTTTCTACCAATCAGTTAAGCTCTACAAAACAATCATTTTGGCGTTTTAATTGTTGTTTTACGTCCAACCGTTGCAGTGGTATTCAAAGTGCTAAACACAGTACGTTGTCCAATGTTATCCTTATAGAGAATAAATACAATGTTATATTTTGATTATTTATGTATGTATATTGATGAAACTTGGTATGTGGCTTCAACTAGTTGTGGTATATTGATAATAGCACAAAAAATCTTTTTGTTGATCTTTCCCGGTAGCAGCAAACCTGCATACTCGGCCCCCATGTTATTCATATGGAGAATAAGTAAAGTTTTATATCTCCCTTAGTTATGAACCTAAATTAATAAAACTTGGTATATAGCTTAACCTGGTTGAGTTATATTGATAATTGCAAAAAAACACATATCTTATCTTCCTTGTTGCAACAAACCTGCGTACTCATTTATAATGTTATTCTTATGGAGAATAAATAAAATGCTATATATCACTTATTAATGAATGTATTTTTGTGAAACTTGGTAAGTGGCTCTAGGTAGTAGTGATACCCATATATTTGGATTGTAAATTCGCTGAGTACGCAGGTTTGCTGCGACGGGGGTATTTATATATAAGTAGTATGTACTTCATTCTACAGCGAACATGTTCAACTGTCTCAAATCAAGTATATTATTTAATTAATCATCTAGTCCAGTACTGTCTATACAATTAATATTGGAACTTTTAAAGCCAGTGGAGAGGAGACCTAAAGGGAATTTACCGAATTATGCCTAACATAATTCTAAGGTTCCTAAAAGTTCAATAAGTGTTAAATCGCTCAAAATATATGAATTTTTATAAATTCCACCTTATTGGGAATTGTTCCTGGCCAAGGAAATATACCCAGGAATATTCCCATTTTATAAGTTGCTTCCCACTGTGAATACTCCGGACTCACATCACTAGGTGCAGACCTATATGACTTAAGGAACGGGAGCAATCATATATTTGTGGTGTGTTACCTAAGTTCCTACCACGACTTCGCTCAATCCGTCCAACCTACAGTGTGTGATCATAATAAGAACGAATTAAAAGTATTCAAACATTCAATGGGCGTTTAAAAGAGAAGAATTTTCCTAAGTACAATATTTTGGTGTATCACACCAATCTTCCTACGAAATATTTTGCCCAATGAGTTCAGTAAATACTAAGTATAAATAAATTATGGTTAAGATGTAGATTTCAAAAGGCAACGGGGTGAAAACCCCAACGCATATTTGGAACAGAATTAGACAGTTTGGTTTTGGTTTATTATCATTGAATCCAACATTTACTTGTAGTGTCCGAAACACTACTAATAAATACAAAATAACAAAATAATCTTAGAGGCCTCTGGGGCGGAGCCTCAGAGGATTTTTGAATCTGGTGTAAACATACGGTACACCTTGAGTTCATAATGAGCTATTTTCCTGCCAAATTAGAGCACGATAGTAAACATCCCAGTTATAATGCCAGTAGGGCTGAACCACAAAACATTTTTGAAGCGGGAGTAGGTCTATTTTTTATTTGGCGTATTACCTATCTTCCTACCGGATTTCAGCTCTATAGATTAATTAGTAGTAGGGACGGTTTCTATTTTTGTTTTGCTTAAAAATACAAGGAAAGGAACCAAAATAGCAAATTAGTAACTTGTCACAGGTTTGATATATATATATATATACAGTTTTTATATGTTATCTGTATAAAACTTGTAAAGATAGACCTATAAAATATAAGTTCTGGAGGCGCCGGGTATCGATCCCGGTACCTCTCACATGCTAAGCGAGCGCTCTACCATCTGAGCTACGCCCCCAGTTGACCATACCTAAGTGATAAATTGTTCACCAGCCACAGCCAAAATTGGACTCCAGCAAGGGAAGATTTATAAGTAATTTCACCCCACTGTTATTTAATCAAGCAAGACGAAACATTGAATGAAATATGAAATGCTGTTTATCTTCAACGGAAATGCAGCGAAGCTTTAACGGGGAAATTAACAGTGATCCTGCAATGAGGAAGCCTCAGACGTCAGACGGGTTGACGCCCTTATACTAAACAGCACTACCTGTTTAAATATATTTTTGATATCGATAATGTGGAGTATTTATCACATAAAAATTACATTAGCAAATAAATTAAAAGTAATAAACACTAGATTCCGCTCTTGTCTAAAATGCATTTGGCAATAATAAACTACTTGAGAAATGTATTAGTGCATACCACTGTAATATTCAGGGCATAAGCATTTTTAGTGAAGTCAGTGATAAGGCAACAATAGTTTATAGTAATTATAATGCGATTTAATGATAAGTTAACAGTTTAACATGGCTGTGTCAGTTTCTGACGGGTCACGGCTACTTTAGAAAGTACCTCCAACGAATGGGGAAGGTCAGGTCACCTCAATGCGTTTACTGCCCAGAGGATGATGTCCATCACTCGTTCTTCGTGTGCGGGCGTTTCGCCGAAGAAAGAAGAAGAATTATCTCTACTGTATGTGCTCTCACACAAACACCGTAGTGGAGATAATGGGGAGCCACGTTACTTCTCACGCCACTCAATACTTCGTGCGAAGGTCTTCGAGGGATACCCGACTGACACTTATGCATCGGTAATACAGTAGTGTGATCCGTTAGCGACGCAAGACACGCGGCCAGGCACGAATTCATCCGGAAAGGTTCCAGCCAGGATCCCCGCGGCCCGTAAGGGGTTTAGCGGGTATTCCCTGAATAAGCAGGGCGAGTCCTACACACCGTGCGTAAATGCATTCCCCCTACGTAAAAAACAAAACAAAAAAAATAGTTGAACGTAGTGTGTGGGGCTATTTTAAAACTGCCCTTTAATTTATGCTTCTTAGTTTGTTTATAATTCTATAAAATCCGGACTTTGGCTTAAGAACAATGTTAAATTATATTTCTTGACATCCCTCATTTTCCTGAATACACTGTGTGATATCAAAACAAGGTATCTATGGATGAGTAATAGGACAAATACCCCGTCAAATACTCACTTGGGAAAAAGTAATATTTCATACAAAAAAGTGCTTAGGAGTGTTATATTTGCCCTAGTTTGATTTATGGTTATTTATTCACTTAATCGAAGTAAGTAAATATTTATTCACTATTAATCGAGTAAAGTGCAGTAACAATGTTGAGGATTAAAGGCAGTTAGTGTAGAGTTTCACCTCAAACCTTTACAACGTATGCGCTAGTAACACACCCAACAAAATGTTATCCCACTAGAAATCATAAATCAGTTCTTCATTGTCATCAGATTTCCACAAGCATTGACAAACATCAAGAAAATGCAACTAATTAACAGTACAATGGATTAAAGGGCTATCTGACAGAGAATAGGAAATTGGCCACAAGCGGTCTGCTATTGTGATTGGAGTGGGACTCGAGAGTTGCCCTCATAATGTTCAAGTTGAGGCAGGGAAAGTTGGGGAACGAAGGGGTTTGTTTCAGAAGGTCGCTAATTAATTTAAACGTCTGCTCTTCACTAGCTTCTTGTTTACGTTACAGCATGACTAGATCTTTCAGTCACTAATTCATTTTGACGCCTGCTCTCCATTGACCGCTGTTTACATTGGATCATGACCAGATATTTTAGTCATTAATTAGTTATGGCGTTTGATCTCCATTAGTCTCTTGTTTACGTTGGGGCATGACCAGATATTTTAGTTACCAATTAGTTTTAACGTCTGCACTCCATTGGCCGATTTTTTACGTCGGGCATGACCGGATCTTTCTGACACTAATTCGTTTTAACGTCTGCTCTCCATTAGCCGCTTGTTTACGTTGGAGCATGACCAGATCTTTAGTCACTAATTAGTTATGGCGTCTGCTCTAGATTAGTCTCTCGTTTAAGTTGGAGCATGACCAGATCTTTTAGTCACTAATTAGTTATGGCGTCTGCTCTAGATTAGTCTCTCGTTTACGTTGGAGCATGACCAGATCTTTTAGTCACTAATTAGTTATGGCGTCTGCTCTAGATTAGTCTCTCGTTTACGTTGGAGCATGACCAGATCGTTTAGGCACTAATTAGTTATGGTGCCTGCTCTAGATTAGTCTTTTGTTTATGTTGGAGCATGGCCAGATCTTATAGTCACTAATTAGATTTGACATCTGCTCTCCATTAGCCGCTTGATAATGTTCGAGCATGACCATGAGCATGAGATATTTTAGTCGCCAATTAGTTATGGCGTCTGTCCTCCATTACTCTCTTGTTTACGTTGGGACATGACCAAATATTTTAGTAACTAATTAGTTTTAACGTCTGCTCTCCATTAGCCGTTTTTTTACGTTGGGGCATGATCCGATCTTTCTGCCACTAATTCGTTTTAACGTCTTCTCTCCATTAGCCGCTTGTTTACGTTGGAGCAAGACCAGATCTTTTAGTCACTAATTAGTTATGGCGTCGGCTCTAGATTAGTCTCTTGTTTACGTTGGAGCATGACCAGATCTTTCAGTCACTAATTAGTTATGGCGTCTGCTCTAGATTAGTCCCTTGTTTAAGTTGGAGCATGACTAGATCTTTTAGTCACTAATTAGTTATGGCTTCTGCTCTAGATTAGTCCCTTGTTTACGTTGGAGCATGACCAGATCTTTTAGTCACTAATTAGTTATGGTGGCTGCTCTAGATTAGTCTTTTGTTTACGTTGGAGCATGACCAGATCTTATAGTCACTAATTAGATTTGACATCTGCTCTCCATTAGCCGCTTGATAACGTTCGAGCATGACCAGATTTTTTAGTCACTAGTTAGTTTTGACTTCTGCCCTCCATTAGCTGCTTGTTTATGTAGGGGCATGACCGGATATTTCCGTCACTATCCAGTTTTAAAGTCTGCTCTCTATTATCAACTTATCCCTCTATTGCCGGTTGGGCATGACCGGATCGTTTACTTCTCGGTTATTCGGTTGATGAAATAAAAATATATAAAACAAAAAAAGTTACGAATTACTAGCTATGATTAACTACAACCATTACAAACTAGGTTAATGAAGCTATACTTACTCAAAACATAATATTCTGATACTCGCTGTGAAACGTAAACGCTCACCTGCAACAGACATAATGATCTGTTTGACATTTACATTACAAATAAAGTAAGTCTGACGATCCTAGTTACACCGGAAATATTCATGGGTAGCGAAGAACAGTTGTTTGTTATGCAATCTGTGGACGCATCGATGAACATTTACTATAACATCCATATGTTTATATAATTACCTAACAGTGACCAAATTAAATTATCGTCTGCTATAGATAAACACTGAAACTTTTAGGCCAATAGCTCTGAGGGACTTCACCATTCTTATGAATGTTGATACTTTTGTTGTATTTTAAATACCCATGTTGAAAAATATACCCACGGGCTAAAAATGTACCGCTTCTCTGAAATGTTAATAATATGAAAGATAAATAAAGGGAATAGTTTGTTTTGACAGGAGCGAAAATTAAAAAAAAAGAAAATCTGATCAGCTGACAAGATTTGGTTCGCAATGATGAATTCCGCACGGGTCGACTAGATTTTTTTTATTGTAAAAATTGGTGTTGCTAGGCAGCTCGGAGTCAACAAAATATTGTAATATTCTTCGTTGAAGGAGAGCTTCTGGACATACCATGAGTAAATTTCTAGTTATGGTAATATTACATTTAATTCTTTACATAAATTTATATTTAACATTAGTCGAACAAACATTTTTGAAAGACGAATACCTTTTTTGATTTTATCCAAGTCAGATGCTGTTTAATTCAACAACGCTTAGAGAAAATGAAAATGAACTAATAATTCATAATTCATTCCATTTTCCCATCTTAACTAGCCACAGTTTTAATCGTGTATTATGATTTTACATTATTTCTAGTTTATTAGCTATAGACCTCGGCTTCACCCAGGAATTCAGGATATGGAGAGTTCAGTTGTGATTCACTCTTTTGCCTTTTTTATATATAAGTTTTATGTACTGCATTCTACAGCGAACATGTTCAACTGTCTCAAAACAAGAATACTATTTAATTAATCATCTAGTCCAGTACTGTCTGTACAATTAATATTGGAACTTTTAAAGCCAGTGGAGAGGAGACCTAAAGGGAATTTACCGAATTATGCCTAACATAATTCTAAGGTTCCTAACAGTTCAATAAGTGTTAAATCGCTAAAACTCTATGGATTTTTATAAATTCCACCTTTATGGGAATTTTGCCTGGCCAAGGAAATATACCCAGGAGTATTCCCATTTTATAAGTTCCTTCCCACTGTGAATATTCCGGACTCACATCACTAGGTGCAGACCTATATGACTTAAGGAACGGGAGCAATCATATATTTGTGGTGTATTGCCTAAGTCCCTACCACGACTTCGCTCAATCCGTCCAACCTACAGTGTGTGATCATAATAAGAACGAATTAAAAGTATTAAAACCTTCAATGGGTGTTTAAAAGAGAAGAATTTTCCTAAGTACAATATTTTGGTGTATCACACCAATCTTCCTACGAAATATTTTTCCCAATGAGTTCAGTAAATACTAAGTATAAATAAATTATGGTTAAGATGTCGATTTCAAAAGGCAACGGGGTGAAAACCCCAACGCATATTTGGAACAGAATAAACCAGTTTGGTTTTGGTTTATTATCATTGAATCCAATATTTACTTGTAGTGTCCGTAACACTACTAATAAGTACAAAATAACAAAATAATCTTAGAGGCCACTGGGGTGGAGCCTCAGAGGATTTTAGAATCAGGTGTAAACATACGATACACCTTGAGTTCATAATGAGCTATTTTCCTGCCTAATTGGAGCACGATAGTAAACATCTCAGTTATAATGCCAGTAGGGCTGAACCACAAAATATTATTGAAGTGGGAGTAGGTGTATTTTTTACCTATCTTTCCACCGGATTTTAGCTCTATAGATTAATTAGTAGTAGTAACGATTTCTATTTTAGTTTTTGCTTGGAAATACATAAATACAAGGAAAGGAACCGAAATTACAAATTAGTAACTTGTAACAGGTTTCATATATATATATATATATATATATATATATATATATATATATATATACAGTTGTTATATGTTATCTGTATAAAACTTGTAAACATACACCTATAAAATATAAATTCTGGAGGCGCCGGGTATCGATCCCGGTACCTCTCACATGCTAAGCGAGCGCTCTACCATCTGAGCTACGCCCCCAGTTGACAATACCTTGGTGATAAATTGTTCACCAGCCACAGCCAAAATTGGACTCCAGCAAGGGAAGATTTATAAGTAATTTGACACCACGATTATTAAATCAAGCAAGACGAAACATCGAATGAAATATGAAATGCTGATTATCTTCAACGGAAATGCAGCGAAGCTTTAGCGGGAAAATGAACAGTGATCCTGCAATGAGGAAGCCTCAGACGTCAGACGGGTTGTCGCCCTTATACTAAACAGCACTACCTGTTTAAATATATTTTTAATATCGATAAAGTGGTGTTTTTATCACACCAAAATTACACTAACAAATAAATTAAAAGTAATAATCACTAAATTCCGCTTTTGTCTAAGATGCATTTGACAATAATAAACTACTTGAGAAATGTGTTTGTGCCTGAATATTTCACCACTGTAATATTCAGGGCATAAGCATTTTTAGTGAAGTCAGTGATAAGGCAACAATAGTTTATAGTAATTATAATGCGATTTAATGATAAGTTAACAGTTTAACATGGCTGTGTCAGTTTCTGACGGGTCACGGCTACTTTAGTAAGTACCTCCAACGAATGGGGAAGGTCAGGTCACCTCGATGCGCTTACTGCCCAGAGGACGAGGATGATGTCCATCACTCGTTCTTCGTGTGCGGGCGTTTCGCCGAAGAAAGAAGAAGACTTATCTCTACTGTATGTGCTCTTACACCATTCACCGTAGTGGAGATATTGCTGCAGAGCGAGGAAGCGTGGGGAGCAGTTGCTTCTCACGCCACTCAATACTTCGTGCGAAGGTCTTCGAGGGATGCCCGACTGACTCTTAGGCATTGGTAATACAGTAGTGTGATCCGTCAGCGATGCAAGACACGCGGCCAGGCACGAAGTCATCCGGAAAGGTTCGGGCCTGGATCCCCGCGGCCCGTAAGGGGTTTAGTGGGTATTCCCTGACTAAGCAGAGCGAGTCCTACACACCGTGCGTAAATGCATTCCCCCTACTAAAAAAAAAAAGTTGAACATGGTGTGTGGGGCTATTTTAAAACTGCCCTTTAATTTATGCTTCTTAGTTTGTTTATAATTCTATACAATCCGGACTTTGGCTTAAGAACGATGTTAAATAGAATTTCTTGACATCCCTCATTTTCCTGAATACACTGTGTGATATCAAAACAAGGTATCTATGTATGAGTAATAGGAGAAAACCCCGTCAAATACTCACTTGGAAAAAAGTAATATTTCACACAATAATGTGTTTAGGAGTGTTATATTTGCCCTAGTTTGATTTATGCTTATTTATCTACTTAATAATGTGCACTAGGAATCGAGTAAAGTGCAGAAACAATGTTGAGGATTAAAGGCAGTTAGTGTAGATTTTGACCTCAAAACTTTTAAAACGGATGCGCTAGTAACCCACCCAACAAACTGTTACCCCACTAGAAATCATAAATCAGTTCTTCATTGTCATCCGATTTCTACAAGCATTGACAAACGTCAAGAAAATGCAACTAATTAACAGTACAATCGATTAAAGGGCTATCTGACAGAGAATAGGAAATTGGCCACAAGCGGTCTGCTGGTGTGATTGGAGTGGGACTCGAGAGTTGCCCACATAATGTTCAAGTTGAGGCAGGGAAAGTTGTGGGTTTGATTCAGAAGGTCGCTAATTATAATTAAACGTAATTAACGCTAATGTAATTTAAACGTCTGCTCTTCACTAGCCGCTTGTTTACGTTACAGCATGACTAGATCTTTCAGTCACTAATTCATTTTGACGCCTGGTCTCCATTGACCACTGTTTACGTTGAATCATGACCAGACATTTTAGTCATTAATTAGTTATGGCGTTTGATCTCCATTAGTCTCTTGTTTACGTTGGAGCATGACCAGGTATTTTAGTTCCTAATTAGTTTTAACGTCTGCTCTCCATTAGCCTATTTTTTACGTCGGGGCATGACCGGATCTTTCTGACACTAATTCGTTTTAACGTCTGCACCAACATTAGCCGCTTCTTTACGTCGGGGCATGACCGGATCTTTCTGCCACTAATTCGTTTTAACGTCTGCACCAACATTAGCCGCTTCTTTACGTCGGGGCATGACCGGATCTTTCTGCCACTAATTCGTTTTAACGTCTGCACCAACATTAGCCGCTTCTTTACGTCGGGGCATGGCCGGATCTTTCTGACACTAATTCGTTTTAACGTCTGCACCAACATTAGCCGCTTCTTTACGTCGGGGTATGGCCGGATCTTTCTGACACTAATTCGTTTTAACGTCTGCACCAACATTAGCCGCTTCTTTACGTCGGGGTATGGCCGGATCTTTCTGACACTAATTCGTTTTAACGTCTGCACCAACATTAGCCGCTTCTTTACGTCGGGGCATGACCGGATCTTTCTGACACTAATTCGTTTTAACGTCTGCACCAACATTAGCCGCTTCTTTACGTCGGGGCATGACCGGATCTTTCTGCCACTAATTCGTTTTAACGTCTGCACCAACATTAGCCGCTTCTTTACGTCGGGGCATGACCGGATCTTTCTGACACTAATTCGTTTTAACGTCTGCACCAACATTAGCCGCTTCTTTACGTCGGGGTATGGCCGGATCTTTCTGACACTAATTCGTTTTAACGTCTGCACCAACATTAGCCGCTTCTTTACGTCGGGGCATGACCGGATCTTTCTGACACTAATTCGTTTTAACGTCTGCACCAACATTAGCCGCTTCTTTACGTCGGGGTATGGCCGGATCTTTCTGACACTAATTCGTTTTAACGTCTGCACCAACATTAGCCGCTTCTTTACGTCGGGGTATGGCCGGATCTTTCTGACACTAATTCGTTTTAACGTCTGCACCAACATTAGCCGCTTCTTTACGTCGGGGCATGACCGGATCTTTCTGACACTAATTCGTTTTAACGTCTGCACCAACATTAGCCGCTTCTTTACGTCGGGGCATGACCGGATCTTTCTGACACTAATTCGTTTTAACGTCTGCACCAACATTAGCCGCTTCTTTACGTCGGGGCATGACCCGATCATTCTGCCACTAATTCGTTTTAACGTCTGCTCTCCATTAGCAGCTTGTTTACGTTGGAGCATGACCAGATCTATAGTCACTATATAGTTATGGCGTCTGCTCTAGATTAGTCTCTTGTTTACGTTGGAGCATGACCAGATCTATAGTCACTAATTAGTTATGGCGTCTGCTCTAGATTAGTCTCTTGTTTACGTTGGAGCATGACCAAATCTTTTAGTCACTAATTAGTTATGGTGACTGCTCTAGATTAGTCTTTTGTTTACGTTGGAGCATGGCCAGATCTTATAGTCACTAATTAGATTTTACATCTGCTCTCCATTAGCCGCGTGATTACGTTGGAGCATGACCAGATATTTTAGCCACTAATTAGTTATGGCGTCTGCCCTGCATTAGTCTCTTGTTTACGTTGGCTCATGACTAAATCTTTTAGTCACTAATTAGTTATGGCGTCTGCTCTCAATGAGTCTATTGTTTACTTAGGGCATGACCAGATCGTTTAGTCACTAGTTAGTTTTGACTTTTGCCCTCCATTAGCTGCTTGTTTATGTAGGGGCATGACCGGATATTTCCGTCACTATCCAGTTTTAAAGTCTTCTCTCTATTATCAACTTATCCCTCTATTGCCGGTTGGGCATGATAATGAAGCTACTCAAAACATAATATTCTGATACACGCTGTGAAACGTAAACGCTCACCTACAACAGACATAATGATCTGTTTGAAATTGACATTACTTATAAAGTAAGTCTGACGATCCTAGTTACACCGGAAAGATTCATGGGTAGCGAAAAACAGTTGTTTGTTATGCAATCTGTGAACGCATCGATGAACATTTACTATAACATCCATGTGTTTATATAATTACCTGACCGTGACCAAATTAAATTATCGTCTGCTATATATAAACACTGAAACTTTTAGGCCAACAGCTCTGAGGTACTTCAACCATTCTTATGAATGTTGAAACTTTTGTTGTATTTTAACGCAATCTGCATTTTTGTTAATAGAGCACACAAACGCTTGTAGGGAAAGCGGTCCAAACCCCTCAAATGTTTGTGATCACCCCGGAATTTGAACCCGTGACCCTTTGAACCGAAGTCCAAGACTCTAACCATTAGGATAGCGAGATGGCACTTCGTGTAGGAACCTTAACGAACATGTTCTTATGCAATATTTTGGTAATCTGTTACAATGTAATATAATGTAAGAAATGCGAATAACCCTAAGGTGAAGATTACAATTTTAAACAACTGATCCAATTATGTTTTCTAAATTTGTCAATGAAGAATGAATTCTAGGTGCGCTGTGATCCAGAATATCTGGTAACCATCATCAAGTAATTGTATTTGGGTAATATTTATACATAGATACAACGGAGTACCATATTACCTGTTCAATTAGGCTACTGCTAATATAAATACCTTAAAAAAAGTCTCGTACGGGTGGGGGTGAGGTATTGTAGAGTCTTACTGAGAACGGCAACATGGTCATCGGAGCTAGTCCCATCACGAAACCAATCCAGATATAGCTTTGATGCAAATATCTTTGATAAGCCCTGTATCAACACCACTATAATTATAAATCCCAAAACTCATAATCGAGAAGAGGGATTCAATGTTATGATGTATGCATTTCAAATTTTAAACTGAATGTATAATGCATTTGTACTTAGTTACACATACAGCGTTTTTACAAATCAGCAATCACAACCAAATAAATTACGTTTAACCTAGTATTTGACCTCATTAACAACATGTTCTTTTGCAAGCGCCAGCGCCGGCGCCGTCTAAGGGCGAATAAAAAGGGCAAAAGTATTTGAGTTGACTGATATTCTGTTGTTTTGACTGATCACACTTTCAAAGGTTGTCTGCTGGATCACCGAACCCTCATTTGATCGGTTTCCTTTGCCGTAACCACACTTCGATTAAGCGGTTCCTTAACTTTCCACTCAAGTTGTGTGCCTGGTGAGGGCTTCTATGGGGCCTAATACTATTGTCAGGCTCTTATGTTTAATACATTAAACAAGTTTTTAAAACTTAAGTCGTCGATATCTTTTAACTCTAGAGCAAGTAAAATTAACAAAAAAATACTGTCAATATTTGTCTTTGATCACTTGAGGTTTTCGAGAACAGGGGAAGCGAAGCTGAAGGTATTGTACACCTACAGGTGTATATAGAATCATGCATCTAGCTATCTTATTATATGTTTTGTTATAAGCCACGTCAAAAACGCACAGATGTATATTCTCCCAATTGAGGATAAATCACCTTAACAGTTGTTTTAGCGAATTTCCCCTATAGGGAAGAAGCTACTATCCTTGGGTGACATGGTAATACTTAAGCCCGAGACCATGATAACTTTTCGTTTTGAGGCCCCCAGATGCCGAAACACCATTCGGCAAATATATAAATAAATTTGAAAGAATAGTGTTTTTGGCATCTGGGGACCTCAAAAATAAAGTTATCATGGTATCGGGCTTAAGTCTTACCATGACACCTACGGTAGTAGCTTCTTCCCAATTGGGGAAAATTCGCTACAATTAAAGGGATGCCACAACTATTTACAGATCACCCCGCAAAACTGTAAAATTACCCCCGCCACAGCTAACCTGCGAACTCAGCGAATTTCTAATGCATGTACATTCTCACTACCATATAAAGCCACTTACCAAGTTTCATAAATATACATTTATAAATAAGTGGTATATAGCATTTTATTTATTGTCCATAAGAGTAACATTAGGGCTGCGTACGCAGGTTTGCTGCAACAAGAAAGATAAGAAATTCGCTTCTCTGATATTTGAATAATATGAAAGACTAGCTGTGTACCCGTCCTTCGTACGGGTTTTATATAAATGGTGGATTAACTAAAGCAAATAACAATCCACATTATTTTATAATATTAAAATGACAAATGTACAATTAAATCAAAGTTAATTAACGAAATATTCTGGCAGATAGTTCGGGTCATGTTGCTAAGTCGAGGAACTCTGTCGGGTAGTACACGGCGTGTGGTTTGCGACTCGAAAGCGGTACGTAACACTTTGGATTCGCTTTTAAAAATAAAAGAACTCAAGTACAATAAAAATAAAAAATATTGGTAAGGGGGGAGGGAGGAATAAAGATAAAATTGGGGGGGAGTAAAAATATAACTTTGGGGGGGAAATATAAAATGGAGGGGGACATAATTAAAAATAAATACCCCCGTAGCAGCAAACCTGCGTACTCAGCGAATTTCCAATGCATATATATGTATCTTAATACCACATAAAGCCACATACCAAGTTTCATCAATATACATTCACAAATAAACGATTTATGACATTTTAATTATTCTCCATAAGAATAACATGGCGGCTGAGTATGCAGGTTTGCTGAAGGAAGGAAAACAAAAAATGGAGTTTTAAACAAATATCAATATAACTTATTTAGGTAAAGCCACATACCAAATTTCATTAATTTATTTTCATAATTAAGGGAGATAACACGTTACTTATTCTCCATAAGAATAACATGGGGCTGAGTACGCAGGTTTGCTGCAACGGGAGCCTTTGGCAAAAAATAGTTTTTTTTGAGCAAATATCAATGGTCCACAACCAGATGAAGCCGTATACCAAGTTTTGTCAGTATACGTTCATAAATAAGCGAGATATAAAATTTTTCTTTTCCTCCATAAGAATAACATTAGACAACGTACTGTGTTTAGCCCTTTCAATATCTCGGTAACCAATTGACGTAGAGAAATGATCAAAATACCAAATTGCGTCTTTTTTTAAGTTGAATCCAATGGTAAAAACTAAAATTTGACTATTTCCAAAATTATATGTAAAAAAATCAAAAAAACCATTTTTGGGGTACAAAACCCCCCCAAAATACCCCTCGGATAAATCGATCTGGCTGGTTTTCGAACTTAAAGTCATAAATGTTACTTTACACGTTTATACCAAATTTCATTAAAATAGGATAATTTTTACGAGAGTTATCGTGCTCACGGACATATATATATATATATATATATATATATATATATATATATATATATATATATATATATATATATATATATATATACAGTTTCAAACGAATGGTGTTTTTGGGGTCTGGGGACCTCAAAACGAAAAGTTATCATGGTCCCGGGCCTAGGTCTTACCATGCCGACTACGGTAATAGCTTCTTCCCTATAGGGGAAATTCGCTAAAAATCGAAGAGGAGGGGAGCAAAATATGAAATTGGGGGTGGGGCAAAAATAAAAATCGGGATGGGGAGCAAAACTATAAAATCGGGGGGGGCAAAAATAAAAATTGGGGAGCAAACAAATAAAATCGGTGGGGGTACAAGTATCGGTAAAAATTGTTTATTGTGCAAATAAGAATAGACCACAACCATATGAAGGCACATTCATATTTTTGTTCATTAATATTAATTAATGGCTAGCTGACGTACCCTTTCTTCGCACAGGGGTTTTCTCTACCCGTTAATGCAATGCAATTTCCATTTTAGTTAGCTTGAAAAAGCTGTTCTTGCTTCTGCTCTAGCTGTTCTAGCTGTCAAATGGAAGTGTCCACAGCTGTTCGCATTACAGTTTCTGAATGTTTACTTTCTTCTGAAATGTAAACATTGAAACTTAGAACGTTCACGGGGCGTAGCCTGAGGGGATTTTAAGGAAGTGAATAGGCCTATCTGTTGCATGGGTTCAAGATCTACCTATGTGTAAAGTTTCAGCCCAGTCGGTTCAGTAGTTTCTGCGTTCACCCGGAACATCAGACAGACAGACAGACAGACAGACAGACAGACAGAAACCACCTCTTCTTTATAAGATTATAGATAGATAGATAAATAAAGGGAATAGTTGGTTTTGACAGGAGCGAAAATGTAAGCAAAAGAATATCTGATCAGCTGACTTGATTTCGTTCGCATTGCGGAATTCCGCACGGGTCGACTAGAATTTTGTTATTGTATAAATTGGTGATTATTGGCATTGGTGGTAACTAGGCACCTCGGAGTCAACAAAATATTGTAATATTCTTCGTTGAAGAAGAGCTTCTGAACATACCGTTAGTTAATTTCTAGTTACGGTAATATTACATTTAATTCTTTAAATAAATTAATATTTAATATTAGTCGTACAAACATTTTTGAAACACGAGTACCTTTATGATTTTATCCAAGTCAGATACTGTTTAATTTAACAACGCTTAGAGAAAATGAAAATACACTAATTCATAATTAACTAGCAGTTACCCGCGGGCTTCGCCCCGTTTGAATTTATACGATCAGATGCTGTTCCCTCTACACCAAAGCTCTGGAGTAAATGACCATCATGGTACACTCTGAATATGCAGTGGAAGAGCTCAGATGCGGCAATCAACTCACATGCTGATCCGTAAGTTGATGGTTTCAACATCTCGCGACGGTAGTGTTCAGGGGAGATGTAATTATTCCCTTTAACATCATGAGTTAAAATTTGGAATTTTGCCCAATTAGTCGAAACATAGTTAACAATTTCCTCTCTTACTTGATCGCTGTAGGAATTATTTCCGTAAACTGAATAGCATATAGAATGAAAGAGGCACGAACCATCTGGAGGCATGTGAATAACTCTAAACTGTGAGTCTGTTTGTCCAAATAGTGTTAATTTTGTATCCATATCAAAAATTAAAAAAATATATATAAAAGAAACCAATAAAAATAAAAATATTACTAAAATTGTGTATTCATGACAAAAACAAAAAACTAAAATATCATAAAATTCAATAAATCCTATACTCTAATATGAGTAAGGTTTGCTTGCTTGATTGCTTGCTTGCTTGCTTGCGTGCTTGCTTGCTTGCGACACGGATCTCAAAAACGGCTCCAACGATTTCCTTCAAATGTTCAAAATAACTAATTTCTGGGATAAAAATAAGTTCTAGACAGGCCTCATCCCTAGGAAAAATCAAATAATGTAAAAAAACTAAAATGAAAAGTTAAAAAAATTAACATTGGGCTTAAGGAGTTTCAAATCAAAACAAAAGAATTGTAACAGCTGTTCATAATCAACCAGGGAACTGTCAAAGTAATACTCATGTTGTTTATGATTATTAACATATGGTTTCCTGAGAGCAGAGATTAAAAGATTTGAGTTAAGATTACACATATAGAGTAGTAAAATAAATCAAAGGGACATTGAGCTATAAATAACAACTGGAGGGACCTTAAAAATGTAGAAAAGAGGCAAATGAGTTATAGAAATCAGATTATCAGTAGGGGGAAATGGTGAAATATTACTACAAGTCATCTAAACAAACTGACTGGCCTTCCCCCGAGCAAAGCTCGGCCCCCCAGGTACTTAGCTTTTAACCTGTCACACCACAACACAAAATAAAGATCATAAACATAAACAAATTCAATAAATTAGCTTTTAACCTGTCACACCACAACACAAAATAAAAATCATAAATATAAACAAACCAATGAATAATAACAGCTGTTTGTAAAAATTTTTAAAGAAACAGGTGGTAATGTAGAGTTTGCAAGACACTCGCCCATTTTTAACATTATTGGCTTACTCCAGTTCAAAAGAATTATAAATCAACGTTCTACCGTGGTTTTCTGTTTGTGTAGAATAGCAACAGCTGTTTACAATATTTTAAATTAGTCATCTGATATCATCAAAACAAATCTTTCTTCCATAAGAATAACATGGTAACTTTGAAGGTCTGTGGGGCGGAGCCCTATGGAGATACCGGCGTGTAAACTGCTTAGTTGTCCTATTTAAGACCTAAAGAATCAGTGAAAAAAATTTCAGCTCTCTACCTACATGGGAAGGTGGAGAATTCTTGATGAGTGAGGGCTTTGCCTTTTATAGGTATAGATTTAATTTACCCATCTTAACTAGCCACAATTCTAATCGTGTATTATGATTTTACATTATTTGTAGTTTTCTAGCTATAGACCTCGGCTTCACCCCGGAATTTCTATGGAGTTCAGTTTTGATTCACTCTTTTACCTTTTACTTTCTCCCCATATAAGTAGTATATGGAGAAAGTATTGTTTTCGTCAAAATTTTCGAATTTGAGTTGTTAGTGGAAATATTCGTTATGGTGCTCGCTGAACCCAAAAAAGTGGTTTTTACGTGATGTCTGTGTGTCTGTCTGTATAGATGTGTACAGAGCTAGAGCCTTAACCAATGGCCCGATTTTTATGAAATTTGGTATGTAGGTACTAATCCACGATATCTCCAGTCATTTTTTCATTTTTTGAATTTTTGATATTTACCCCCCAAAAACCGCCAAAGGACATGAAAACTCCAAATTTCTCAAAAACGGCTCTAACGATTTTGATTCAACTTTAGTGGGTTGTAGAGCTTTAGGTTTCCAACAAAATGACACCACCCGCATTTCTGGAAAAATTCGGGTTCAGAAATTACAGGACTTAAAACATAAAAAAACATAAATGTTAAAAATATTACTATTCCCCATTAAAAAGAGCTCAAAAAACTAAATAAAGTAGTAATTGTAATTATTATTCTACGATTTCTAGTTACGGAGAAAATTGAAATTTTCATTTAGCGGTAAACGCAGTACGTTGACCAATTTTATTCTTTTGGGGAATACAAAATAACTATTTCTCTCTTATTTACTGATCAATTTCATTAAAACTTGATATGCAGGTCAAGTTAGCACTGACCAACAGAGAATGTTCGAAATATGCTGACATTTAACCCTGGGGGGACAAGGGGGCATTTCCCTCTCAAAACCACTGTATGCAGCAATGGATCCTATAGTGCCTCCCAAAAAGGAATTTGGGTGGATATTTCTGAAAAAAAACTATTTTAGACAATTGTCTGTACGTTTATCTGTACTTCATATTCTATATTTAGTAAATAAAAAAGAATTTTTTCATTAAAGTTTGGCTAAAAGGGAGAAAGTATGTGTCAGTTTCCTGATACCGTTTATTTTATATATAAGTTGTATGTACTGCATTCTACAGCAAACATATTCAGTTGTCTCAAATAAAGAATACTATTTAAGTAATCATCTAGTCCAGTACTGTCTATAAAATTAATATTGGAACTTTTAAAGCCAGTGGGGAGGAGACCTAAAGGGTTTTTAAAACGGTAACAGGCCTACTTCTTTACCCTTATCTTAATTTTAATTTTTTCGTCTTCTCAGTTTTATCTATCAAATTCAGAGTTATTTTACTGTCGATGAATCACTAATATTTAGTGACCTTGAATAAATTGCGTGTGGACGAGCTATTCGATTGCTGTTTTCAAACATAATTTCATGATGGCAAATCGTTCTTCGATGATGGTTCTTTGTTCTTCCATGATGACACTACGTTTTTCAATGGTGGAACTTTATTCTTCAGTTATGGCACTTTGTTCTTTAATGATTGTATTTTGTTCTTCAATAATAATTCGATTACTAATCGAATTACTCGCATACCTTATTTAATTTTTATTTAATTGGTTCACTATTAAAAATAACTTTTTAATATGGAAAAAACTTTGTAATATCTTATAATATGGAAAAACGTTCAAAAGATCAACGAAAACAAAACTTCTTACGTAAATTTACAAACTGGGTGCAATGATCTGTGCGAGGAAAACATTTTCCAAATCGATATTAAATTTCATAAAAAATAAATACAATAAGTATACCCAAATGATAGGATTTTTGTTGAAATGTGTTCAAACATTCTTTTTACTTTTAAAAAGTCGATTACTTATTTATCTTAAACTGTTAGAGATACAAATGGAAATGTGATACTGTAAAATGGCCTTTCATTTTTTTCAGGGAGAAGAGAACATTTCGTTAACAGAAAGATGGATAATCATAGAAATAACTCGAACTAAACTGACAAATTAAAGGTCCATAATCAAAAGAAAGTATAAAGGATACAATGAGCCCTCTACTCGGCCTCTCTTTGTCCCTGTTGTATAAAAAGTCTGGTTTGAAACATTTAATGAATAGGATTATGTTTACAAATTAATAATAGTCCACAACCAATTACAATGTACCGAGTGAAATATACTTTAAGACGTTGATTGTACCTACTAATAACGAAATAGCCCTTCCTAGCTCACTTCTGGTTAGTTTAATGGCCAGTGAGGACTGAATGGCCGCAGGAGGACCATGGGTACAAGCGGTCATTACGTGTTGTAGGAACGTGTTTCACAGAAGGTAAATACTGACAGACATGAATTTCAATTTGATTCGTACTGTGATTTACAGATAACAAGTGATGTTAGCTTTAGCATTTGAATATACTTCAGAATTTATAGTAAAATGTTTTAGTTTCGGGCATTAAAGTTGTCTTATACATCGATTATCTAAATCCTAAGTTGTAATCGTCAGCAAATTATAAGCAGGTATTTCAGTTTGGTTTGTTGTGAAGACGACACGACGCGATGGGTCATCATGGAGGTTATGCAATTGTTATGAGACTTCACACAGGTGGTCTAAATACAAAGCTACATATTACCAAATATTTATACCTTCACGTATGTATTTTTCATTTTAATATTCTGTAGTTTTTCAATTTATAATTACAGTAATTCTCAGATTAATCGCTGTGTAATTTAAAACATGTATAAAACTGTATACCTTATATCACTTTAATTTAGACAGTTCAGTCAAGTATCAGTATTGCCACAGAACACGATAAAACAGTGGTATGGTTAAATCATATTAAGCGTCACAGTGGGTAGCGTTTATAAGTTTTAAATCAATGTTTGTATAGTATTGGATGCACACCTGGAGAAAGGTTACGTAGAAAATAAGAATGAAACATAAATATTGTTATGTATGTATGAGTTAAGTCCATTTATGCATTATATTTTCTTTATTATCGTTTATAAACGGTGATATTATGAAATTTTACAAAAGCGGCAAGGATAAAACTATGCTGATAGGTATGCCGCAGATGCGGATTTAACTGAAACTTATAATAAATTATAGTTTGAAACATACAAATGGTAAACCTGAAATACTTAAATATTAACTTTTTGAACGTAACAATTCATTGTTTATTCATACTTTCATGGAACTACAATCAGCCTGGATAACTACTAACTGTGGTAATTTACAATCCACATTTTTTGTTTCCCACAAAACCATGAATAGAGTTATGCCTTATCCATCGGCATTCGGCCTCTAGAAAGCCCAGAGAGGATGGCGCTCGGTCTAAGTTGAATGTGTTTTCTACTTCCTGGGATCCTTTTAAGAACTAATGCGATTAATTGCAATTCTTTAGCGATTTCTTTCAATCCTTTAATTTCTTTGAAATATTTTGTTAAATTTTAATTTTTGTTATAACACTGCCTTGTAGAAGCACTTTAGTGCGGGCTATGAAATGGGTTGAGTATTATCATTCCAGATGTTGAACGGATAATAAATATCTTGGTTCTAGTTAGTGAATTTCCTATCGAAAGTGAACTATTAGCAATGACTACATATTTTATATGTAGTCATTGCTATTAGCATGACCCGCGCGGTGAAACTTAAGCCTGGGAAGTTCTTACCACCACCAGAGAAGTTATTAACTTGACACTCAGAACACGTTTTGGGGGTTGTTCAAAATTAAACAAATATATATATATGATTGCACTCTAGCGGTCGCATTTTTTGTCCTATTTACTTCAAATTTGGTAGGGGCGTTCCTTTCTATAATCAGTTGGACAATTTCGTTGGGCAATTTCGTTGGGCAAAACAATCGGAAAACTCTAGTTCCCTTTTTTGGGGATTTTGAGTTGTTGGGCCCAAAAAGTGTCAACATAGCCCTGAATGTAGAATTAATGCATGCAAAAAGATGTAAATTAGCAAGACAAAAGTTTTAAGCCTTCTCTCATCATTCTATCACAAATATTTACCGAATTATTAAATAAAATGTATATCAACTTAACACAGTACCTTGTGGGAGTTTAAATATTAGAAAAGCCTGTTATTCATTTGTTGGTGTATTAGCGAATTTCCCCTATAGGGAAGAGCTATTACCGTAGTCGGCATGGTAAGACCTAGGACCGGGACCATGATAACTTTTCGTTTTGAGGTCCCCAGATGCCAAAAACACCATTCGTTCGAAACTGTATATATATATATATATATATATATATATATATATATATATATATGTGTGTGTGTGTGTGTGTGTGTGTGTGTGTGTGTGTGTCCGTGAGCACGATAACTCTCGTAAAATTCATCCGATTTTGACGAAATTTGGTCTAAACGTGTAAAGCAGTATTTATGACTTTAAGTTGGAAAACCAGACAGATCACCCTATCCGAAGGGGTATTTTTGGGGGGTTTTGTACCCCAAAAATGGGTTTTTTGAGCTTTTTACGTATAATTTTTGAAAAAATCTAATTTTAGTTTTTTTCATCGGAATCAGCTTAGAAATACGCACAATTTGGTGTTTTTATCATTGCTCTACGTCAAATAGTTACAGAGATATTGAAAGTGCTAAATACAGTACGTTGTCCAATGTTATTCTTATGGAGAATAAGATAAATTGTATATCTCGCTTATTTATGAACTTTTCCTGATGAAACTTGGTATATTGCTTCATATCGTTGTGGTCTATTGATATTTGCAGTAAAAAACATTTTTCGGCCAATAGTTCCCGTAGCAGCAAACCTGCATACTCAGCCCCATGTTATTCTTATGGGGAATAAGTAACGTGTTATCTCCCTTAATTATGAACATAAATTAATAAAATTTGGTATGTGGCTTTACCTACTTGAGTTATATTGATATTTGTATAAAACCCCATTTTTTGTGTTCCTTGCTTCAGCAAACCTGCATACTCAGCCGCCATGTTATTCTTATGGAGAATAATTAAAATGTCATAAATCGTTTATTTATGAATGTATATTGATGAAACTTGGTATGTGGCTTTATGTAGTATTAAGATACATATATATGCATTGGAAATTCGCTGAGTACGCAGGTTTGCTGCTACGGGGTATTCTTATTTTTATCATCCCCAGCAACATCACGCCTACTTTCAATCCTGACTGGACCTTCTCCTAACCTTATAATGCGCAATAATGTAGTCCCAGCATTACAGGTAAAT
Source organism: Allygus modestus (assembly GCA_963675035.1). Taxonomy (NCBI): domain Eukaryota; kingdom Metazoa; phylum Arthropoda; class Insecta; order Hemiptera; family Cicadellidae; genus Allygus; species Allygus modestus. The sequence goes on along the minus strand of OY776111.1, from coordinate 221,397,875 downwards.
ATAACAAAGAGCATCATAACAGCAAAAAAATAAAAGTTTTCAGATTTCGATGAAAATTGGAATAAATGTTTGTTTTAACATTTACTTTGATTTTTTAAAGTTTTGTTATGTGGAAATTTACTTCCCTCAAGTCAGCGTGCTGCATGCGAACTTGTTTATTTAGTGGAATTAAATATTTGTTATGCAGGTTTAACGTACTCTCAAAATTAATTAAACCGTTGGTGTAACAGATGTTCTGACCTAATTTTAGCGGTTGTTACACACGCTGGTTCATTAAACTTATAAATTTATTTTTTACAAGAACGATTTATCCTCATCAGGCTTCTCCTGGATCATGACCATTTATTTAATATTTTGAGACGAAATTTCGAATGGTACTTAACAAGAGAAACAGCATATCTGCATTTTCTCAGTTCGCTCATCCCACTGCGTGAATCAATATCTGAGCCTACCACTATTTAATAAAAGTAATATACGATTCAACTGAATGTTTATTAACTTACAAGTGCATTATTCTCGTAAAATACTGCAGCCTAAACAAAAGTTAAAAATTTGAAAAAACTATATAAGCGATCTAGGCGACGAAAAATGTAATTACATGTAGTCTAATCAATATATTTAACAAAACGTATCGTGTAGTAGGTTTACATTTGATTTATTATAGTTTTAGCAAAATAACGAGCACAATAGAAATGTTGCCACCAACAAAGGTGTAATCTTTTGTCGGTTCATCCGCAGCCCGAAATGTCAAGTTGGCCTTTACTGGAATAATGACCCCTGACGCTACCTCATCATCGGACTATACAGAAAAACAAGGCTACTCGCTCCAGAAAAACGAACTACTCGCTCATATTGCACTAGTCAACATAGGGAACTAAATAATCACGATGAAATTATGTCAATAAACTTGCAGACTATTTTTTTCCATTAATATTTCATCTTAACGTACAATAAAAATACACTAATCAAAAAAAGAATCAGTCGTATTTTATATATTTTTGGTAAAGTGGTTTTAATTAATCAGTTCAGCTTCACTGCAGATGAAATAATGATAAAGTACCAATTGAAAAATAAACAATGATTCTGTAACGGATTTATATTTATTAAATTAAGAAAACATTTAACTTTATAAACTGTTTAACAACCAACAAAAAGTATTTTTATTCATTCAAGCCAAGTAGTGTGGGGCGTGAGAAATTGATGAGCGAGTATTACTTGCAGTTACCCGCGGATTCGTTGGCGAAAAGTTAAAACAATAAAAATAATAACCTAACCAGCACTATAAAAAGTCATTGTTTACGTTTTATGGGGCATCTTCGGGGATGAGGAAAATGTGTTTGTGAACCGTCAATCTGGGGGTCCCAGGTGGGCAAAATCAAAAATTCAAAAAAAAAGTCAAATTTTACGTCATAAGGTCCACGGATTTTACCTATGCCATTTCGTTGTATACAATTTTGGGGATCACAAAAACACCTTGGTGGAAAAGATTTTTGGGAGCTTCACCCTAAGTGGACGGACTTGAAAATAAAAAAAATAAAAATTTTACGTCATAAGGCCCACAAATAAAATAGGAGGCATTTCATTCCTCAGGTATTCAGGGACCCAAAACCACTTAGGTGGACAAGATTGAATATTTCATGTTTGGAATTTTGGATTTATTGTTATGTGCCTAAACCCATCCTATCAAACCAATTTCAAAGACATATTTTTGGGGTCATAGCGTGAAAACAAAATTCATTATTTTAAATGAAAATATGCAAAGGTACAAACGTGTAAATCAACATTTATGACTTTTAGTTCGAAATCCAGAAATATCGGACCATAGGAATGGAGTTTTACGGGGGTTCAAAATGTTCCAAAAATCAGTTTTTTGAATATGTTACCCACAAATTTATAAAACAGTACATTTTGGTTTTGACCATTTTACAGAGCTTAAAAAAAATATAGTGTTTTGAATCATTAACCTAGGTTAAGTGGTTGCGGAGAAAATACCAAAAAATGTGATCATAAAATTGCCCATGTTAATCTTATGGAAAAAAGGTTTTTTAGCTTTTCCTCAGTTAATTTTACTGAAAACTTCTCATTTCTTTTTACCAATAAGTTCATCCCCACAAATCAATCACTTTGGTGTTTAAATTGTGATTCTACGTCCAACCGTTGCAGAGATGTTCAAAGTGCTAAACACAGAACGCTGTCTAATGTTATCTTTATGGAGAATTAAAATACCCCCGTCACAGCAAACCTGCGTACTCAGCGAATTTCCAGTGCATAATATATGTCTTAATACCACGTAAAGCCACATACCAAGTTTCATACAAATATATTCAAATATAAGCGCTTTTAATTATTCTCTATAAGAATAACACTGGTAATGAGTACGTAGGTTTGCTGAAACAAGGAACACAAACGATTGGTTATTATGCAAATATAAATAGAATTTAACTAGGTGAAGTCACATACCAAGTTTTATCAATATTCAATCATGAATAAGCGCTATATAACATTTTAGTTATTCTCCATAAGAATATCATGGGGGCTACAACAAGGAACCAAAAAATGGGTTTTTATGCAATTATCAAAATAACCTAACCAAGTGAAGCTACATACCAAGTTTTATTAATTTATGTTCATAATTAAGGGAGTCATTACATTTTACTTATTCTCCATAAGAATAACATGGGGGCTAAGTACGCAGGTTTGCTGCTATGGGAATAATCAACAAAAAATCAATTTTTTGTGCAAATATCAATATACCAGAACTACGTGAAGCCACAAACCAAGTTTCATCAACATACATGCATAAATAATCGAGATATCAAATTTTATTTATTCTCCATAAGGATAACATTGGACAACGTACTGTATTTAGCACTTTGAATATCTCTGCAACGGTTGGGCGTAGAATCACAATTTAAACACCAAAATGATTGTTTTGTTGAACTGAACAGATTGGTAAAAGCAAATGTGAAGTTTACATTAAAATAAACTGAGGAAATGCAAAAAACCTTTTTCCCATAAGATTAACATGGGAGATTTTATGAGTAGGTTTTTTGGATTTTCTCCACAACCACTTAACCTAGGTTAATAACTCAAAATACCATATTATTTGTTTTTTAAGCTCTATAACATGGTCAAAACCAAAATTAAGTTTTTTAAAAATTGTAGGGTGAAAAATGCAAAAAACTGATTTTTGGAAAATTTAAAACCCCCATAAGCTCCTTCCCATGGTCCGACTTTTATGGTTTTCGAACTTAAAGTCATGAATGTCATTTTACACATTTGAGCCAAATTTCATCGAAATTGGACGTTTTTTACTCAAGTTATAGCATTCATGGACACACATACATATATATAAATTTGAACGAATAGTGTTTTTTGACATCTGAGGACCTCAAAACAAAAAGTTCTCATGGTCTCGGGCTTAAGTCTTACCATGAGACCTAAGGTAATACCTTCTTCCCTATAGGGGAAATTCGCTAAAATGTTACATCTCTTATTATTTATGAAAGTATATTCATAAAACTTGGTACGGGGCTTTACCTAACACTAGTATATTGATGTTTGCACTAAAAAAAGATTTTTTGTTGATTGTCTCCGTTGCAGCAAACCTGGATTCTCAGCCTAATTTTATTCTTATGGAGAATAAGGAAATTGTTCTTATTCTTATGGAGAATAAGGAAATTGTTCTATCTCCCTTGATTATGAACATAAACTTGGTATGTACCTTCAACTGGTTGAGTTATATTGATAATTGCATAAAAAAGTTTGATATCTTTCTTGCTGCAGCAAACCTGCGTACTCAGCCCTAATGTTATTCTTATGGAGAATAAATCAAATGCATATATCACTTATTTATTAATGTATTTTTAAGAAACTTGGTATAAGTGGCTTTATGTGTTAAGGAAAAACATATACATGCATTGGAAATTCGCTAAGTATCTGGGTTTGCTGTGAAGGAGATATTTTTTAAATAAAAAATATAAGATAAATTCGGCGCCACTTTGAAACGGAAATTCGGTTTTTCATAATTTTTTACCCTTGGCTTTAGACAGTGTATTTAATCATTTATAGACGGTTACAACCTTTTTTGCCCCTTTTAGTCTTTTTTGGGGGCAAAACAAGCAAAAATCAAAAAAATTAATTTTTAGAAAAATTTTGATTTTTTTAAAATAATTAGTTTTGTTTTCACGCTATGACCCCTACTAAAAATTGCATTGAAATAGGTTTGATAGGATGGGTTTTAGGCACATCAAAAGAAATCCAAAATTCCAAACATGAAATATTCAATCTCGTCCACCTTGGGTAAAGCCTCCGAAAATCTTGTCCACCTAGATGATTTTGTGATCCCCAAAACGTATACAACGTAATGGCATATATCAAATCCGTGGATCTTATGACGTAAAATTTGACTTTTTTCGAAATTTTTATTTTGTCCACCTGGGAGAAAGCCCCCAGATTGATGGTTCACAAACACATTTTCCTCATCCCCGAAGATGCCCCTTCGAAATGGCACAGGTTTTTCCTGTGGGCCCTATGACGTAATTTTTGACCTCCCAGCTCCCGGTCCAACAGCTGGTAATTTTATAATACCCCCGTCGTAGCAAACCTGCGTACTCAGCGAATTTCCAATGCAAAATATATGTCTCAATACCACATAAAGCCGCATACCAAGATTCATAAAAATATATTCACAAATAAGCGATACATCAAATTTTAATTATTCTCCATAAGAATAACATTGGGAATGAGTACGCAGGTTTGCTGCAAAAGGAACACAAAAAATGGGTTTTTATGCTATTATCAATATAACTCAACTAGGTGAAGTCGTATACCAGTTTTTATTCATTGATGTTCATAATTAAGGGAGACAGAGCATTTAATTATTCTCCATAAGAATAACATGGGGCTGAGTACGCAGGTTTGCTGCTACGGGAGCTTTTGGCAAAAACTTTTTTTTTAGCAAATATCAATAGACCACAAAAAGAGGAAGCTGTATACCAAGTTTCGTCAGTATACGTTCACAATTAAGCGAGATATAAACATTTTCTTTTCCTCTATTAGAATAACATTAGACAACGTACTGTGTTTAGCACTTTCAATATCTCGGTAACCAATTGACGTAGAGGAATGATCAAAATACCAAATTGTGTGTTTTTTTAAGCTGAATCCAATGGTGAAAACTAAAATTTGACTATTTCAAAAATTATATGTAAAAAATTCAAAAAAACCATTTTTGGGGTACAAAACCCCCGAAAAATACCCCTTAAGGTAGAGCGATATGGCTGGTTTTCGAACTTAGTCATAAATGTTCCTTTACACATTTATACCAAATTTCATCAAAATCGGACCTTTTTTACGAGAGTTATCGCACCCACGGACACACACACACACACACACACACACATATATATATATATATATATATATATATATATATATATATATATATATATATATATATATATATATATATATACATAGATAAATAAATATATATATACAGTTTCGAACGAATGGTGTTTTTGGGGTCTGGGGACCTCAAAACGAAAAGTTATCATGGTCCCGGGCCTAGGTCTTACCATGCCGACTATGGTAATAGCTTCTTCCCTATAGGGGAAATTCGCTAAAATGATATCCTCCCATAAGATTTGCATTGGCAGCTACAGGGCCCGTGGGACGGAGCCCTAAGTACATGATCACACTATCAGGTATATATTTTAATATGATATGTAAGCTATTTTGATGTACAATTTTAGCTTTATAAGGTTAATAAGATTGGTATAATCAAGTAAACTATATTTCGGTGACATATTTTAAGTTAAAAATTCCTATTAAGTATTTTACCTGAAAATTTAGTTCGATTTAGATTTTATGCACTATACAGGGTGTTTTACGGGAACCCTGACAAACTTCAGGAAATGGATCCTTGGGTCAAAAGAAGAAAAAAATGTCCTATGAACATAGGTCCTAATCTCAATCGTATTCTATTAATAAGTGAAAATAGGTTTTTTCTGTTATCAGTGTACCTATTGAACATTTTGACCTCTAAATTGATAAATTGATAAAATTTCCATAGATAGATAGAATATTAAATTTAAAAGAGATTTCATAGCTATTCTGTGTAACAATTTTTAGTGTGGCTAAGAAAAACGAGTTTAAAAATAAAGTTTTTCCAAAAAATCAAGATCCAAAAAATATTTCCTTTTTTTGACAGCCTTTATAATACCGGCATTGAAAGGTAAATGGACGTTCACATTTATTTTAAGTAAAAAAATTTGCATTCTGCTCAACCCCTGGGTTTTCCTTTAAAATTTGTGTTACCTTACAAAATGTTACGTTTTAAGTAAAATAATCTCTAAACAAAGTGTACATAAATTGATATGTTCTTATTCTCCATAGAATTATACAACTTTTGGTAAAGTTGCAACCTAAATGCTTGAACGGTTGTATTATAAAAGGTTGTCAAAAAATAAATATTTTTTCGATCTTGATTTTTTCGGAATAACTTAATTTTTAAACTTAATTTTCTTAGCTACACTCAACATTTTTGGACAAAATAGCTATGAAATCTCTTTTAAATTTAATATTCTATCTATCTATGGAAATTTTATCAAAATATTTGATCAATTTATCAAACTAGAGGTCAAAATTTTCAATTGATACACTGAAAACAGAAAAAACCTATTTTCACTTATAAATAGAAAACAATTGAGATTAGGTCCTATTTTCATAGGACATTTTTTGCTTCTGTTGACCCAAGGATCCATTTCCTGAAGTTTTTCAGGGTTACCGTGAAACACACTGTATTGGATGAAATTGGGTGATACTGGATGAAACTCTGGTAAGAAATTGTAATACAAGGGATAAGAAAACTAAGGCCAATCCTATTAGCATCGAATACATACATATTTATCCAGAAGTTTAGCTAATTATGTCTTGTTGGTTTGAGTTTAGAGAGTTTGTATGTTAGACGAAACACAATTAAATATGTCTTTTAGTTATAAAAACAGTGAAAATAGTTAGGTTAATTTGTATTAAAAACTTGAGCCCTATGAACAAACCTTTAAACATTTAACGACAGTTTTTAAGAAACCGAATTTGGCTTGAGGTGAGACCAAAATGGATCTGAATATCCGAAATTAAAATAACAACAAAGTTTAGACTAAACCATTGAAAATCCCTTTGGGCTATTTTGCATGCAGGCGTAAAATGTATTTCGTAAAAATACACTTTTGGAATTTATACACGTTATTGTAACAAATATGTTAATATGTAATATGTTGGGGTTTTATTACATTAACACCCTTAAATTTTGCACAGCGGATTCCCATTTTATTACATAGAATAAAATTCAAAATTAGCGTTTTAAATATAAATTTGTAAGAGCAATTTTTAAAACAACTAAATTTGTTCAATGACTAATGAATGATATTTTGTTAAGCGCGTCATTTTTCACGGGCTAACAACAGCTAGTGATGCAACACGGAAATTTACTGATAAATGGTAACTTAGCATGCAAAAAGATCGCAATTAACCTTTGGTTTATATCATTATTAGAGTTATAACGTTTATCAAATTTGCATTTGAATATAGTCTTTAAAAGTATTCGTCAACTTTAAATTTGGCAATGTCTCACTTTATTTTGTTGGGAAAAACTATGATCATAAAAATAAATCCGAGTGACATTTTACAATACCTTTGTAATAGTCTAAAGTACAACATAGTCGCTCTGAATTGATCAAGGTCTAAATGTTCGTACATTTCGGAATATAGGCATACGAGAACTGTCTCCGGAAAACATTATATTCCTAGGGTCAAAACTATCAATAATAATCACATATAGGGGTTAAATCCTTTCAGGGAATACGCATCGATTTAAACCTTCTTTTCCACCATATTTGACAGGTACGTAGACGGAATTTTATTTTTTTGACTCCGCAAAAGAGAAAGTTCTTGGGCTGGGCGGAAGGGTTCAGAAGGACATTATGGATATTTGTAAAAAAATAGTTATTCAAAATTCTTTAACATTACGTTTTTTTTTTATCATACGTATTACTGGATTACGGTATTAGAGTTGTTTCAAAGCTAGATCAATGTATGCATAACCCTTTAAGTAGGGACACTCCATGTTATTTTATTTTAGTTCTACCCCCCGAGTTCAGAGGAGAATGTAGCGCCGACTGTCCCTGCTAATTCACCTTGGTCCCGTCCGTCGCGCGCTACTGTTCACCGTTAAAACTTCAAAATGAGTATGTTTATTTGTAAACAAACTAATAAGTAACAAATTTCTGGCAATATACTTCAGCCAGCTATTAGACTTTTAACAATTAACTTTACCCGCAAACACTTAAATCCGGTCCGAATAGAGTCAAATATGCGATTGTGACTCTATAATTCTCGCTATCTTAATGACTGTCTCTGTGTTTGGGGGCGGCGTTCTCACATTGGCTATAGCTAGAGAGTGCAGTAGTTTCAAATAATACTTAGTGTCACGTATATGGTTCGTCCCTTGCTAACCTAATGTGGTTGCGAAGACAATCGTGAACAAAGTTCCAAACATTCCATGATAATATTTGTCAACCTTGATCAATACATAAGTTTGTCACAGTTATTTTTGTTATAACTTAATTTTAGCGAATTTCCCTTATTGGGAATTAGCGACTTTCCCCTATAGGCAAGAAGCTATTAACGTAGTCGGCATGGTAAGACCTAGGCCCGGGACCATGATAAATTTTCGTTTTGAGGTCCCCAGATGCCAAAAACACCATTCGTTCAAAACTGTACATATATATATATATATATGTGTGTGTGTGTGTGTGTGTGTGTGTGTGTGTGTGTGTGTGTGCGTGTGTGTGTGTGTGTGTGCGTGTGTGCGTGCGTGCGTGCGTGCGTGCGTGCGTGCGTGTGTGTGTGTGTGTGTGTGTGTGTGTGTGTGTGTGTGTGTGTGTGTGTGTGTGTGTGTGTCCGTGGGTGCTCTAACTCTCGTAAAAATGATCCGATTTTTATGAAATTTGGTACAAAAATGTAAAGCAACATTTATGACTTTAAGTTCGAAAACCAGCCAGATCGCTTTATCCAAAGGAGGGTTTTGTACCCCAAAAATGGGTTTATTGAGTTTTTACGTATAATATTTTAGCAAATCATCATTGAATTCAGCTTAAAAATATTTTTTCATTGCTCTACGTCAATTGGTTTCAGAGATATTGAAAATGCTAAACAAGGCACGTTCTGCAATGTTATCCTTATGGAGAATAAGAAAAATGCTATATCTTGCTTATTTATCACCTTATCCTGACGAAACTTGGTATATTGCTTCATACCGTTGTGGTCTATTGATATTTGCACGAAGAAGGATTGTTTTGCTGATAGTTCCCGTAGCAGCAAACCTACATACTCAGCCCCCATGTTATTCTTATGGAGAATAAGTATAATGTTATCCCCCTTAATTATGAACATAAATTAATAAAATTTAGTATGTGGCTTCACCTAGTTGAGTTATAAAAAAATGTTCATAAAAACCCATTTCTTGCGTACCTTGGTTCAGCAAACCTGCATCCTCAGACGCCATGTTATTCTTATGGGGAATAATTAAAATATCATAAATCATTTACTTATGAATGTATATTAATGAAACTTGGCATGTGGCTTTAAGTGGTATTATGATGAATTGGAAATTCGATAAGTACGCAGTTTGCTGCTACGGGGTATTTATTTTTATCTTAATACTAGATATTTAAAATATTTTAATAACACTTGCCACTTAGTTGGTAAGTAGTGGTTCCATCTATTTGCGATCTATTTATATTTGCATAAAAAGCCCTACGTAGCACATTTGCGAGCAGTCCTGATGATTGTTTTAAAGACAATAAATACACCTTGACACAATAATTTAATGTGCATTTATTTTAACAAGGCTTAAGTAGCTTCATCTGGTTGTAATATATAAATAGCCTATTGCTTTGAAAAAGTTATTTAAATATTTTTCTTGGTTAAATAAAACTGTTCTATAGGAAAAATGTAGACCCATTACAACCATAGTCGCATGAAGTACCTTGTTAAGAGAACTCATCTCTTTTCTCGATCAAACACCTAGGATAACGCAAGTCTGCCATTAGGAGTATATTGAAACAACCATTTTGTGAACCATTTTGTGCAAGCGTTCCGCCTGCTCAAGGCAAACGCAAAAGACAACACAGGGCTGTATTGCAGGTGTCATCGATCAATTGAAGGAATAGTGATTGTTAATTTAATTATTTTGAGTTCAACGACATAGCAGTAATACTGGCAATGTATTCTTCTTAAAATTAAAAGTATTCAGGATACATTAATATCCTGAGCACGAAATTATTCTCAGGATCTCAGCACCTCTATTACTACAATGTAACTCCAAATGTACGATTCCCCCCTCCCGCAACCAACCTTACAAAAATGGCCAAATTGGTGGAACAATCTAAACCCACAAACTAAGATACATCCTGTGTCTAAAATAATCCTACAGTACTTAAAACACAAAAACGAACCAGCGCAAATAGTCTGGTTTTGTAGCCCACTTCTTATCGATGCTTGAGAGAGGCCGTGTTGCATTAATTCCTGCGCTAGTTGGGTTTTCACTGTTCGTCTTCACAAAAGGGTTTCGCTGGCATAAAGCCAAATGTTTGAAGATGTTTCGTTATACAGTATTACACTTACTGTTATAATGGTTTGAACCATTAATAAATCAATGTACAAAATATTTACATCAAACATAGATGGGACGGATCATCTCACCCATTCTACACTTATGATTCATCCATATTCACCTTCAAATACGCCCAAGTTGGGTCAGCGTCTTAAAGACATACTAAGAGAGTGGACATGTTTAAAATGAATTAAACGTGTATATATAAATAAAAAATGATTTAAAGTTAAAAGAACAGTGAATTATAGCAACAAGTGGAGTGGCATTAAACATGCACGATAGAGGCAAAATAGCGAAGCAAATCTGCTCGACATGATGTGGTTAAACATTACTCTAAGCATATTAATCAAACTGATTTTCCTTCTCCGAGGAAAGCTCGGTCCCCTAGGAACAAATAACAAATGCTAGAACAACAGCAAGAACAGATTTTTCAGGCATAATGTAAATAAATATTACTGTACTTGAATGGACACACAATATTTAAAAGGTTATGAGATAGAGATACGGTCTTCACCGGATAGGGAATGTATAGCTAATTTGTTCTTTTTAAAAAACCGTCCAAAATTACTGTGTAGGTACCGGTATCCGAATACTGAATGGAAGAATAAGTATTAATACTATTATAATACGATAATTTTGTATATACCGGTATCCGAATATTGAATGGAAGAATAAGTATTAATACTATTATAATACGATAATTTTGTATATCAGAGAGGGAAAAAGAGAAACAAGTCCATTAGACGATTAACTGTTTGATTTGGTTATTCGTGAAGTTAAATTTCATGACACAGGTTCAAATTCTTTTTTTGTTTAACTGCTCATGCACGATGTGGCAAAACATTGACGCAAACAGCCATTACTCGCACGACCACTGGGCGATCGCAGGTGACCTGATGACTAGTGACTATACTACTGGACACTCCCGAGTCCCGAGTCCCGAGTCCGAGCGTGGATAAGCTGATGGGGAGCGACACTCGACACTCGACACTCGGCACTCGACACTCGACACTCACAACTGCTGCTCGTCCACATGACGCGCACGAGTAATCCAGAACAGTCACTTTTGCACTACTATTGATGCCATACAATCAGTGTCACTCCGGGCCTCAATTAATATCTGTCTCGCACATCACTCATCATTACCGCTGCCGCTGCCTCGTCCATTGATTGCCCTCTCATTTTCACTCTCCATCAGCTGACTACCTCTCTAAACACTGAATGATGTCATTCTACGTTATTTAAACTTTCACGTTTGATGCTTCTCCATCACCTCATTTAGGTGCATGACTGTTTTCTCTCTATGCATATTCAGTTTTCTTCTATTTCATAGATTGTTTTTATCAGTTTCAGTTCACATGCTATACTGATTTGTTTTACATATTTTTAAGGGTATACAATGAGCCATGCAAGCACGAAAGGAGCAAATTTTCAGATATAAAACTAAAAAAAATACATACTAAAATAAAATAAGATAATTACCGTATTTTGGTAAAATCTGACTTTTATTTTCTGACTTTTATACCATGTATAACTGAAACCCACAAAATGCATGGCAAATGAAACCACTGATATAAATGTCAATACAGTAATCGTGATGAACGGGAACAACGGGTAAAAGATAAATAAATATCAAAGTATTATAAAGTTTCACAGGATGCAGATGTAAGGAATTTGCAAATTACATTACGGTATCTTATTTGTTATTATTTATAAATCACAATGCAAGTAATGGGATGTTATATAATTAAGTTTTGTCAGAACGACACCTTAATATTTCGTTTTATGATAAATTATATATATATAAAATCACTATAATAAACTGAGTACCCTGTATTAGTTGGGCTATTAATATGTATATTTATATTAGAAGCCCTAACAAGTGAATACAAATTAATATATATAGTTCTATGTACATGTAAATTAAAACATTATGAATACAGATTACATAAACAGTGTGTTCCTGGAGCTCTTTGCAATAAAGTCCCCTCTTTTGAGTTGGTTTATTTAGTCATTCTAAACAAAAAATATCCTCGTCGGAGCAAACCTGCGTACTCAGCAAATTTCTAATGAATATATGGTCTTAATACCACATAAAGCCGCTAACAAAGTTTCATAAACATATATTCACAAATAAAAGAGATATATACAATTTTAATTATTCTCCATAAGAATAAGATTGGGTATGAGTCCGGAGGTTTGCTAAAACAAGGAACACAAACAATTGTTTTTCATGCAAATATCAATAGAGTTCAACTAGAAAATTTTAATCCAAGTTTCATCAATATTCATTCATAAATAAGCGATATATAACATTTTAATTATCCTCCATAAGAATAACATGGGGTGCTAATACGCAGAATTGCTGCAACAAGGATAAATACCCCCGTCGCAGCAAACCTGCGTACTCAGCGAATTTCCTATGCATGAATAAAGCCACTTCTTCCTACCACATAAAGCCACTTACCAAGTTTCATAAAAATATATAAATAACTATGTGATATATAGCATTTTATTTATTCTCCATAAGAATAACATTAGGACTGAGAACGCAGATTTGCTGCAACAAGAAAGATTAAAATATGTTTTTTTTGCAATTATCAATATAACTCAACCTGGTGAAGCTACATACTAAGTTGTAATGATTTATGTTCATAATTAAGGGAGATATAAAGCTTTACATATTCTCCATAAGAATAACATTAGGGATGAGTATGCAGGTTTGCTGCTAAGAGGATAATAAAAAAAAACAATTTTTTGTGCAAATATCAATATACCAGTACTAGGTGAAGCCACATACCAAGTTTCATGAATATTCATTCATTAATAATAAAGATATCAAATTTTAAATATTCTCCATAAGTATAACATTGGAAAACTTACTGTGTTTAGCACTTTGAATAACTCGGCAACGGTTGGATGTAGAACAACGATTAAAACACCAAAATGTTTGTTTTGTTGAGCTAAACACATTAATAAACAGAAATGTGAAGTTTTTAGTAAAACTATCTGAGAAAAATTTAAAAACCTTTTTCCCATAAGATTAACATGGGACACGTTTTTTGACTTTTTGGATTAATTTGTTAACAAATTTCTTGGGTGGTTTAACATTATTGATTTCTATTTTCATAACTGGGGGGGGCAAACTTTGTTCAGAGGAAATTCACATATTGACAAAGTACAGGCCAGAATACAAGTGACAGTTTTTTACTCTCAGAAAGTTTGTGATAGTAAAATGCGTCGTGTAAACAGCGCCGAGTCAGCTCTCCGAGAGTGGCAGGAGCTCTCCGAGAGTCGCCTTGCGAGGTGACTCTTGTCGTGTATATGGAATCAGCTGCATCGAATAAAATCCCCCACAGTGTAGACACTTCTGGGAGTAGCGTCTGAGAGTACCAAACTGTCTGAGAGTAAGAAACTCTCACGTGTATACCGGCCTTAAGTATTACTTTCTTAGCTCACTGATGTTCTGATCACCTGTTATGATTAGGATTCCTGTTTTGTTTTGAAACTCCATAAACCCAATGTTAACATGTTTAACAACTTTTTTAGGTGAGTTTCCAATAGAATTTTAGTATTCCTGTAGTTTAGTATTTTGCCAATTGATTGCTGAGACCCAAAAACAACTTGTTTCAAAGTTTGAGCAAAATTATTCTGCAGGCTTCTGAGATCCATTTTGCATACACTAAACAGACATTGCTCGTTACAGAGAAGAAAATTTGCCTGTTCCCAAACAGAAAATATGGAAACTCCTAATGAAAAAATAATAATTTGTAACTATAAAAACGAAAGAATTAAAGAAGCCTAATATATTCTGTTTAAGTGAAACATTTGACAAGTACAAGTCTCTGAGTATACAGGTTTTTTGCAAACCAATTTAATCAAAATAAAACTGTGAATTGTTTATTGATATAAATCATAAAATGTAATATGTACAACCAACTTCCAGGAAACATGACTCAAAAATGTTTTTATTCTGTCTTAAAGGTAAATTCCTCAAACAAAAACTATTTGGCCATAGCGAAATTTACATCTTTATTTTTAATCTTGATAAGTTGTATTCGTTATGTACCTTAAGGCCATGGAAGGGGTATGTAGTGACGGTCACCTCATGATGGTACTGACTCACGCACGCACACACACTGACTGCCACCACCTCCTCGTTCTTTCACCCACCACCCTCCCCCTACCACCTCTCCCCCATCATTTAAATATGGGGTACATTACAATTGCATAAAATGTGGCAGTTTGATAAAGTTGTGTTCTCAACCTCTTCATAATTAATTGGTATAGACGCAAACAAACGAGGTAGTTTTCAGAAAGTTAGAAGATTTAACTGTTGGGCATTTTTTATTTACTCCCCATAAGAATAACATTAAGGCTGAGTACGCAGGTTTTCTGGAACAAGGACTAAAAATATGGGTGTTTAAGCATGTGTCAATAATGGAGCACACCTAGATGAAGCCATATAGCCAAGTTGTATTATCACATGTTCATAAATAAGAGAGGTATAAAACTTGACTTATCTTTATACATAATTCTGAAAGCGAAATTTTTAAGTCAAAATTGTGGGAGTTTAGCAAATTGTAGGATGATGGGAGACGGCTCAAATTAAAGGTCTCGGTCCCAAGGACTCGGGGAAAAATAGCGGTATTTTCGAAAGGTTACCAGCAAGAACGAGAAATGACGTAGAACATCCCCTATGAGAAAAGCATGGGGACTTAAAAACGCCTGCTTTGTTTACATTAAAACGTGTGATTAAGTTTATGAATAAGTGTTCCTACGTACATTGATTTATTTTCCTCAGCAAGTCAAAACTAAAAATACCAGACGAGGCAGAGTATTGGAGCTAGATTAGAGGCTATTGGCCCTTCAAGGCACTAGTTCTCCATAAAAATAATATTAAGGGGCTGAGTACGCAAGTTTACTGCCAGGGTGACAGCACATTTTTGTTTTTGTTGCAAATATCAAATTATCACAACCAGATAAAGCTATATACCAACAATATGGGTTTTTAAATAAGTGAGATATAAAAATTCACTAATTCTCCAAAACAATATTGGAAACTAGCACGTTCAATGTCTTAGTAGGCTAACCAATTGACAGAGTTATGACCCAAAATACTAATTATTTTCAAGAGTTGAATTAAAAATAGTGTAAACAGGAATTTTATATTAAAAGTAAATACCACCGTAGCAGCAAACCTGCGTACTCAGCGAATTTCCAATGCATGTATATGTTTCTCATTACCACATAAAGCAACTTAACAAGTTTCATAAAAATAAACATATAAATAAGTGATATACTGTATAGCATTTTATTTAACCTCCATAAGAATAACATTGAATGCTGAGTACGCAGGTTTGCTGCAACAAGGAACTCAAAATATGGGTTTTTAATTATCAATGTAACTTAACCAGCCGAAGCTGCATACCAAGTTTTATTAATTTATGTTCATAATTAAGGGAGACATTACATTTTACTATTCTCTATAAGAATAACATAGGGGCTGAGTATGCAGGTTTGCTGCTGCGAGGAAAATCGGCAAAAACTATTTATGTGTGCAAATATCTATTTACCAGTACTAGGTGAAGCCACATGCCAAGTTTCATCAACATACATTCATAAATAATCGAGATATCAAATTTTAATTATTCTCCATAAGGATAACATTGGACAACGTACTGTGTTTAGCACTTCGAATATCTCTGCAATGGTTAGACGCAGAATCACAATTTAAACACCAAAATGATTTTTTGATAGAGCTAAAGTGATTGGTAAAAGAAAATGTGAAGTTTACAATAAAATTAACTGAGGAAAAGCTAAAATCCTTTTTCCCAAAAGATTAACATGGGAGATTTTATGATCATGTTTTTTTGGATTTTCTCCGCAACCACTTAACGTAGGTTATTGATTTAAAATACTATATTATTTGTTTTTTAAGCTCTATAAAATAGTCAAAACTAAAATTAAGTGTTTTACAAATTTTAGGGTGAAAAATTCAAAAAATTATTTAAAAAAAATTGTAAACCCCCATAAAACCCCCTTCCCATGGTCCGATTTTTCTGGATTTTGAACATAAAGCCACGAATGTCACTTTGCACATTTGAGCCAAATTTCATCGAAATCAGATGTTTTTTACTCAAGTTATCAACCAGCTGGCCCGACAGACGTTGTCCTGTCCTAATGTCATTGAATTTGTTTTATGTCAAATACTCATTCATTTTCAATATGGGCCCGTTCGCTTCGCTCAATCGCCTATCGAAAAAAAAAGTTTAAGTCCTATTCTCAGACCTACCGAATATTCACACAAAATTTCATAAGAATCCGTCAAGCCGTTTTGGAGGAGTTTAACACTGTGACAAGAGAATTTTATATAGTAACTAAATTTGAACAAATAGTGTTTTTGGCATCTGGGGACCTCAAAACAAAAAGTTATCATGGTCTCGGGCTTAACTCTTTAACTCTTACCATGCCACCTACGATAATAGCTTCTTCCATATAGAGGAAATTCGCTAAAAATAATAATTTGGGGGTACAACCCCCCCCCCCATTATGTTGATATCCGGTTTTTAAACTTAAGTCATAAATGTTGCTTTACCAAATTTCACCGGCGGTTAGCCTAATATATATTGCCCAATATATAATATTGAATAAAATATTGAAAGAATAAAAATAAATATATAATTGTATTCAACATTCACAGTTCTACCATCAACCACTGGTAAAGATCTCGTTTCAGTCGTCTCCGATCCCTCCTGTGTGTAAACTGAGATCTTTTCCTTATGTATAAAGGAGCTGCTGACAGAAGAAATGTGAACATGTGCAATTGCGTAAGCAATGAAGGTCACTTGGCCAATTATTACTAGTTACAGAACTTTAAGCTTCTTTTAAAAAAAGTTTTAAAAATTGCTGATTTATCAACTATGATTTTTTAGACAAGTATAACATACTGAGCCTTGAAAAAAAAGTTTAAATCAGTAACAAACATATCCAGTGTGTTCAGTCCAGTACAGTTTGTCAACATTACTTAAAATTAACAAAATAATTAATTTAACAAATTTAACATAAGGGAAACATCAAAGTTAAAAAATACCCCCGTCACAGCAAATATGCGAACTCAGCGAATTCCCAATGCATATATATGTCTTAAAACCACATAAAGCCGCTTACCAAGTTTCTTTAATATGTATTCACAAATCAGCGAAGTATAACATTTTAATTATTCTCTATAAGGTATAAGGTATTCATGGGAGCTGAGTACGCAGGTTTGCTGTAACAAGGAACACAAAAAATAGGTTTTCATGCAAATATTTGTATAACTCAACTAGGTGAAGCCACATACCAAGTTTTATTAATTTATGTTCATACAGTTATATTTATGTTATAAGTATACAGTTTTGAACGAATGGTGTTTTTGGCATCTGGAGACCTCAAAAACATAGTTATCATGGTCCCAGGGACAGGTCTTACCATGACGACTACGGTAATAGCTTCTTTCCTATAGGGGAAATTCGCTAAAACTGCTACAATAGCCTTAAAACTTACCATTTAACACCTAAATTTTACAAAATTTCCGGGAAAGAAAACTGGATACCCCTACTCCTTGGGGGTATTCCAAACCCCCCGGATGTTATTGGCCCGCTCCGCTTGGTCTCTAACGATTTATTATCTGGCCCTTAGGGTAAATAGGTTGGAGACACCTAGACTGAACCATTATTCTCTACAAATAAGAGTCCACTATGTAGTCGATCAAGTCTCGCTAGCCTAATAGATAGTGTCTTGGGACAATCCAAGGGGGTCCCATTCCTGGCATGTCCACTACAATTTGGGGTTTGAACTGCTCTCTCTTAAAAGGATTCGATTTAAGTTTACCTATAATCCTGACATCAGCTTATAGGGTTTAAATATGAAAAAAATACTTAAGTTCCAAAAGCAATTTAATATATTTTTCAATGGAAACATATCGAAAAATTCATATATAGAACATAGATTATCTGCAACTAGAGCATTTAATGCAGTACAAAACTTATGGCACTACATGATCCCACTGTCACTGACACCTACGATTTAGGAGTTCTAAATATAGAGTAGCTAAGAAGTGGATGTAACACAATTGGTAGCCCAATTAGCAAACCACTTGACATCCATTAGTGTTCCTTTGTGCGCAGCCGTACTTCGTCTCTCGGTGGTCAGGGTCTGCTGATCCATCTGCACGTGACCAGCCGTGGGATAACAAGTCACTGTGGTATAAGCTCATGAAAATGTGTGCATTTTGTAGAAGGATGACTTGAGATTAAACATTGATAAACTGCTGTATAGTCACAGAGACAGGTCTGAATTGTAATGTATCTGTGTTGAGTGTGATATATTTCTATGCCCTTAATGAATAAAACTGTGTCCTTAATTCTGTACAAAATTAATATGTTTATTAATTATGTTAGCTATATATAAAGCCAAACTGTTCCGTTAACTTTTGAGTAAACTGTAAGTCTGACACCCATGAATATACACTTGAACGAAAGGTTTGGTGAGAAAATTGGAGGAAAAATACAAGTTTAAGTATACAACCTCTCTTAATACTATAAATTAAATAAACATGTCAAGTTAAATTACATTTTTAAATACTGGAATTTGATAAACTGTGTGTTTTGATTTGACTATAAAACTAAAAGTGAACAAGCGAAGCTGTTTTGGAAAAGCTAAAGTATGAATAAATATCTGTAGACTGTAGTACCTGGGGGCCAAGCTTTGTTCAGTCAGTGCCTGGGGGAAGATCAGTCAGTTTTTTTAGATGATTAGGAGAAATATTTAACCACGTCCCCTACCTTACGAGCAGATTGTCTCAGCTCATTTGCCTCGTTTCTGCATGTTTAAGGTCACTCCAGTTGTTATTTATATCTCAATGTGCATTTAATTTATTTTGGATACACCATCATCACACTGTATGTAATCTTCATTCAATGGTTTTATTTAGCCTACTAATCTCAGGAAACCATACGTTAATACTTAAAACTACAATAGTACTTTACTAGTGGTAATAGAACTTTGACAGTTCACTGATTCATTATAAACAGCTAATATGATTCTTTGGTTTTGATTTGAAACTCCATAAACCCAATGTTAATTTTTGTATCTTTTAAAATTTTATTTTTTTAAATCAGATTTCCATCTGGGGACGAGACTGGCCTAGAACTGATTTTTAACTCAGAAATTAGTTAATTTCAACTTTTGGGAAATCGGTGGAGTCGTTTTTGAGATCAGAGTTGCAAGCAATAAGCATACAAGCAAGCAAACCTTGTTGCAATAGTACCTCAAGGATACTGTTACCTTGACAAAGGAGATCCCTATGAACCATAATACAATGACAACAGGGATTTTCATTAATTTTATACAAATAGCAATCCTTGAAAATTGTTTACAAAGGAATGAAGCTTAGTGTAAAAAATTACAATTTGTGCCCTGACCCGAGAATGTGGTCCCTGGCTGTTGTATATGGATACCCTGTCAGTTGAGTTGGCCAATTGGAGGGCAGAGCGGGGTCTGCCTGTTTGAGCCTGATTACAGCTGTCACAGGAGCATGGGAGTTGGCCCTCTGAAAGGTCAATTATAATAGGCCTGACCCATCCCACCCTTTCCTTTCCTGCATATCCTACCCTTCCGGTAACCTGCGCAAAATTCCCGCTTGTGGAAGATGTGCCTAGCAGTTCAGCTATGGTTTCCTAATCCAGCAATAATGATAATAATAAGGTCCAGATGAAATTCTGGCAAGCATACTTAAGCATTGTGTCGAGATTTTGCCTCTTGGCTTGTGGGTGTTCTTTCCCTTAAAACCAGAAAGCTGGGTTTATCTTTAAGTCTGAAAATCGGTTAAAAGCACAAAATTGTAGACCTAATATTATTGAACCAGCCTTGGCCAAAAAACTTTAAAGCATTGTACTCAACTGCTTTTAGCACTCATTCTACATGATAACATTACGGTACCATTTGTACTGTATTTTAATCCAAACTTGTAATTCCCGATAATAATGAATAATGAAATGAAAAACGTCGCTATGGGTAGTTGATATTTTTTGAACTGCTGCTTTCTCCAATCCAATTTTTGACAGAGACGGTTTTTGGCAATGCAACCACATACAAAGAGATACAATTAGATAGGCTACCGGTAGGTCTAGAATATAATATGAAATACACCACAACAGCATGTTACTACTATTTTATTGTTGTTGTTGGCTACTTAAATCATCATTATTGCTTATGTGTTATTATTGTAAATTAGTAGATGCTTTATATGTATTGTTTTTTGTCTTTGTATGTATTGATTACTGTTAGCACTGTTATAGATTGCTATAGATATTGTCATGTTATTATTGATGGACCATCATATCATACATATCCTTGAAAGAAAGAGGCTCTTCCTTCTTTGTTGACTCTAAGGTCAGCTAAGGGCAGTTTTAATAGGGAGATAAGACTTAACTGTAACTGGTGGTAGGACGAGTATGTATGGGAATTTCCTTTTGTCAGCTGACTTAGTGTTAGCAGATTGATGGTGGATTTGAATCTGACACACATCTTTTGCATAATTTATTTTAAACATTCTCTTAACTACATCTGAACAACTCCGCTAACACACACTAATGGTAGCTAAACATCATTTACCTTTGGCCACAGCTAAACTGTTAAAGCAGAATAATGACCCAGCATGTCACATGTTTCTAGCCATTTACCCACCACGGTTTAACCACTCATGTATAATTTACGAAATTTGGAACAGTCTCATCGGGGTTTGGTATATAGGCTAGTTCTTTGTACACTCAAATAGGATCACTTTTAGGGTACGGTACAGTAACTTAGACTCGCGAACTTAGTAGAGACGAGAAGGGGGCTGATTTGTGAATTGCTGGGTTATTGGGAAAAAGGGCATAAAATAACTAGGGTGAGAAGGGGTAATTCTGGGACAAAAATCAAAACAATTGATTTTTTTTTACTTCCACGTGTGTTAGTATCAAACAAAAAAATCATTTTATGTATGTACCTGATGTGGCTAGAAGGTCCTGTTTAGTTTATAATTTTATATCTTTTACTTTTTTCATAAAAAAATAAAAACACTGTCCCATATTTACCCCAGGGTTTGGGGCAATTATGGGAGAGTCAAATATCTCCATGGTTACTAAAGATAGGCAAATGAGAGGTAAATATTTGGACAGAGTATACTTTAATTGTATAGAAGGCATTAGTGAATTCTGGTAAGTTACAATTTTTGGTAAAAAAATGCCAAAAAATCGTTGTTTGAACAATTGGAAAATACACAGTTTTCAAGTAAAGCTTAAAACATGAAAGATTTGAGGTAATTCACCAATAACCCCCTAAACAAATTCTTTAAAGTAGTACCTGGGGACTGAGCTTTGCTCGGGGGAAGGTCAGTAAGTTTGTTTAGATGACTGGGAGTAATATTTCACCACCTCCCCCAACTGATTACCATATTTTTATAGCTCATTTGCCTCTTTCCTGCATTTTTAAAGTCACTCCAGTTATTTATAAGTCAATGTCCCTTTGATTTATTTTACTACCCGTATATATGTAATCTTCACTCAAATCTTTTAATCTCTGCTCTCAGGAAACCACATGTTAATAATCATAAACAACATGAGTCCCTTTGACAGTTCCCTGGTTGATTATGAACAGCTGATACAATTCTTTTGTTTTGATTTGAAACTCCATAAGCCCAATGATAATTTTTTTAACTTTTCATTTTAGTTTTTTTACATTATTTGATTTTTCCTGGGTATGAGGCCTGTCTAGAACTTATTTTTACCCCAGAAATTAGTTATTTCGAACATTTGAAGGAAATCGTTAGAGCCGTTTTTGAGATCCGTGTCGCAAGCAAGCAAGCAAGCAAGCAAGCAAGCAAGCAAGCATGCAAGCAAGCAATCAAACCTTACTCATATTAGATTATAGGATAGGATAATCTATATCAAAATGTCACTTTAAAAAAAAATAATCAAAGGGCTGAATTTGTATTGATTATTTTCAAAGACATCGTAGTTTTCCGGGTTCGGTTCGAACAAAGGTTTAGGTATAATGAGTTGCTTTTATTGCTTTCTCTATGGTTTGGGGCTCTAAATAACTTTTGTGGCTATCAAAAAAAAGTAAAAGAGGTCTCTCTTTAACTGTTGAGCAAAAATGCTCAAAATATCCATGAAAGATATCGCGTTAATGTATCCCTTTTTGGATGCGGCATATAGAGTCCCTGGAAGGCCTTTTTCGCCCCTCCAAGTAGTTGTTCACCTTTCTAAATTACCATTGGAGGCAAAACAGCACCAGCTGCCGAGCAACAAGCCACAACAGTTATGTTCACTTTGCCTGAACCCCTTATGGTGTGGTGCACTTTTTGTTTTGTTAACACAACACCTTTTACTCCTTTTGGGTCTAGTGAAAACCCAGTTTCATCTAAATTACAAATGTGTTTGGGCTTTTCTTTTATCTTTAAGTTATCTAAAGTAGATTCAACCAGGTCATAAAACTCATAGATTAAAAATGGATCTGATGTGCTTTTTCGTCTTGCTTGTTCAAGTGCTTCTAAATTTGTTAACTTCAAACCATGTCTTTGGCAAAACTGTCTCAACCAGTCACTACCTGGTCGACCATTTTTGAATGGTGTTTTGATGTCATTGGCTTCAACATATTCCCTTTCAATTTCAATAACATCTTTTCTTGATAAAGCGAATCCCCACTTTGACATAACTGATAGGCCTATATATTTAACAAATATTAGGGAAAGGGCAGTCTTCCGACCTCTACTTTTGATATCACCTTTCAGCACTAGTCTACCCAAAATAGGCTAGGTACTTTTATATATTTTATATTTATCTGCTACAATTCTAATACTTTTTTAATATAAAAAAAAATGGCCCCAAAAACTGTCCCATAATTACCCCCCTGTTCTTTTATTTAATATAATTTTCCTTATTAATGGTAGAACTTAAATCTAAACACCATTTTATTCCTAAAGAAATTGTCTATCTTACCATACACAAATTATTTGTGTGCAAAAATTATACATGTGTAGACGAAGAAAGTTTTCACGATGAAAACAAAAGTTTTCGGCAGAAAAGATTTAGAGTTTTACAAACTTTTTTCATTGATGCTAATAAGATATTGATCTTATCATTATGGTTTCTTAATTATCAAATGATAAGCTATATTTTACTGATAAAACATGTTAAAATAAATAATAAAATCACATAAATAATTAACTGTCCCTCTTTTACCCCACTTTTTGCTGACCCAGAACTACCCCACCTCACCCTATGTTTAATATCTTTACATAAATTTATACTGATAATACATAGGCCTAATATAAAAACAGTTTCAATGTTTTAATGTTAGAGCCTACTGCATTGAAATTGCCATTTGATCAAACTTAAACCAATACCAATAAAATAAGAAAAGAAAAATGTAATTAAGTTAGATGTACATTCGTTAACCGTACTTAACGAGCAATGTTGACTGAGCTTGCAATGCTGAATACACTAATAAACACAACTGGCATTTAGCCACCACTTATCGACTGATAATGAAGTTGCATCAGGTCGCATAAACCGGGTAACTGCCCAGTTTTCGTTTATTTTGAAGGCTGTGTGGAGGTTACAACTGAACTGCTTTGCAATTTAAAAGTGGGGATTTCCAAATGACAGGTACCTGGTAATATCGTCAATTCACTCTGGAAGGAGGGACTGGTGTTGAGTGAGGGATACGGGCAATCAAGAAGGGGTAGTCGCATTTCACTTAATGCAATGACTCGATAAAAAAGGGATACTTACAGTGATTGTAAACAATGCCCGTTTCCTGCTCTACCGAACATTCACTTATAACGCTGCTTTGAATCAATTAAATTTTTCCCATTGAATAACTGAGTAATTCTGATTGCCAAATAATCAAGTGCCAAGTTTGTGAGACTCTGTTGTAATAACTTAAGACATAATACAACTATTTATTGCTATTAAATTAGAAGATACATTTAAAAACCTAAGCAGAACTTAAACAATTAATGTAATGATCTTACGCAATTACATTACTATACATACAATAATCTGATAAAATAGAGTTTTTGGCAGTAAAAGTAAAAAACCAGTAGGTTTTAATTTGTGTGCATAATACCTTTATGAGTCCTCCTATAAACAGAGAGGATTGCCTAGCCTACTTAAATAAGTTTACCTTATATAAAGAAACTCTTCCTCGTCAAGGGTATGAGCATTTTAAAAAGTTTTAATACAACATTGTTCCCACTCAGAAATCACTTTACATGGTGTCAATATCACTTGGTCGGCTAGTTAAAACTATGACGAAACGTCAATTTGATAGATTGTTCAAAGCATTTGATTAACACAACATCTAACCGAAAATAAACCGAATAACCGTATGACACATACACAGACGCAGTAACGAGACAAGCACGATCAACATAAACACAAATAAACACAACAGTGGACGATTCAATGAACTAAAGAATACCAAAACATAACCTTTCTGAAATGTCAATTAACTTTGCAAGGTCCTCCCGTAAACTGACTGGTGCGCATGCGCCGCTTGCGTCGTCTGCTCCGACTTGTTGTCTGCAGATTGTACTTATTTTTTCGGACTAGACCAATAATACTAGGCACTAATATTTTAATGCATATTTTATATCAGAACCATAATTTGTTTACCTCTTATAAATTTGTCCCGCTATAAGTTGCTTTATTACCCGTATTAATGCAATATAAAATAACCGTTTAATGAACTCAACTTTCATTTTGTATGTATAAGCCTTTCCTACTCACTATTTTGTAAAATTGTAAATAGTGCTAAATTTATTGTCTTTATAAGTAAAACTATATAAGTGGTTTGTATATTCAAATAACTTAATTTGTAAATTATAAAAATAATGAGGTAAGGTTTGTAATAATGCCTAAGAAGATTAAAATGTATGAAACGTTTTTTCCATCCTAAAATTAGGTATGGTTAACCAGTTACATTGGCGTATCAACACGAGCGGGATTCCCGTCGCGGGGAGACGCGTCAGGAGGCGGGAGCGCGGAACTGACGCGGACGTCAGCGTCAATCCCGCGACGGGAATCCCGCCCAGCCATTCTACACGCAGCGTTTTCACCGCGCGCGGCAACTCACGTCGTATCTATTCTCAAGTTGGGTACCACGGTGCTAAGCTTGGGGAAATAATGAAGATATTTGTAACCCTCCAAGTGTCAGGCTGTTTCTAGGTGACTTGCAGACGCATGTGTATTTTGTTAAACACCAAAAACATTTTATCTATATATATCTGTAAAAGGCAAAGCCCTAGCTGACTGACTAATTCTCCACCTTCCCATGTAGGTTGAGAGCTGACATTTTGTACACTGATTTTTTAGGCATAAAATAGAAAAAATAAATGGTTTTCATCCTGATTTGACCTTAGGGCTCCGCCAGAGACCCCGACAAAGTTCCCATGTGTTCCTTATGGACATCCAATTTTTTTTGAGCTGATGAAAATATAAACAGCTGATCTTGATTCGTAGTAGTTCTACGGGTTAACCACGCAGAATGCAGCTCTCACAACTGTAATAGTTTTAGCGAATTTCCCCTTTACGGAAGAAGCTATTACCGTAGTCGGCATGGTAAGACCTAGGCCCGGGACCATGATAACTTTTCGTTTTGAGGTCCCCAGACCCCAAAAACACCGTTCGTTCGAAACTTTATATATATATATATGTGTGTGTGTCCGTGGGTGCGATAACTCTCGTAAAAAGGTCCGACTTTGATGAAATTTGGTATAAACGTGTAAAGCAGCATTTATGACTAGAAGTTCAAAAACCAGCCAGATCGCTCCATCCAAAGGGGTATTTTGGGAGGGTTTTGTACCCCAAAAATGGGTTTTTTGAATTTTTTATATATAATTTTTGATAAAGTCAAATATTAGTTTTTACCATTGGTAAATGGTGTTTTTGGGGTCTGGGGACCTCAAAACGAAAAGTTATCATGGTCCTGGGCCTAGGTCTTACCATGCCGACTACGGTAATAGCTTCTTCCCTATAGGGGAAATTCGCTAAAAACTAGTATACATCTTCACCTAACTGAATTATATTGATATTAGCATAATACCTCCGTAGCAGCAAACCTGCGTACTCAGCGAATTTCCAATGCATATATATCTTAATACCACATAAAACCAAATACCAAGTTTCATCAATATACATCATAAATAAACGATTTATGACCTTTTTAATTATTATCCATAAGAATAACATGGCGGCTGAGTATGCAGGTTTGCTGAAGGAAGGAACACAAAAATGGGGTTTTATACAAATATCAATATAACTCAAGTAGGTGAAGCCACATACCAAATTTTATTAATTTATGTTCATAATTACGGGAGATAACACGTTACTTATTCTCCATAAGAATAACATGGGGGCTGAGTACGCAGGTTTGCTGCTACGGGAACTATAGGCAATAAAATGTTTTTAGTGAAAATATCAATAAACCACAATGATATGAAGCAATATACCAAGTTTCATCAGGATAAGTTGATAAATAAGCGAGATATGCAATTTTTCTTATTCTCCTTAACATTGGACAACGTACTGTGTTTAGCACTTTCAATATCTCGGTAACAAATTGACGTAGAGCAATGATCAAAACACCAAATTGTTTGTTTTTTTAAGCTGAAGTTAATAGTGAAAAATAAAATTAGATTTACTAAAATATTATATTTAAAAAACTCAAAAAACCCATTTTTGGGGTACAAAACCCCCCAAAATAGCCCTTTCAATAGAGCGATCTGGCTGGTTTTCGAACTTAAAGTCATAAATGATGCTTTACATGTTTGTACCAAATTTCATCAAAATCGGATATTTTTACGAGAGTTATCGCACCCACGGACACACACACACACACATATATATACAGTTTTGAACGAAAGCTGTTTTTGGCATCTGGGGACCTCAAAACGAAAAGTTATCATGGTCCCGGGCCTAGGTATAACCATGCCGACTACGGTAATAGCTTCTTCCCTATAGGGGAAATTCGCTAAAAACACATTTTTTGTGTTCCTTGCTACAGCAAACCTGCGTACTCAGCCCCAATGTTATTCTTATGGAGATTAATTAAAATTGTATATACCGCTTATTTTTTAATATATTTTTATGAAATTTGGTAAGTGGCTTTATGTAGTATTAAGACATTGGAAATTCGCTGAGTATGCAGGTTTGCTGCGACGGGGGTATTTATAAATCATTTGTGGGGCGAAGCCTGCGGCTATCAGCTAGTTTTAGCGAATTTCCCCTATAGGGAAGAAGCTATTACCGTAGTCGGCATGGTAAGACCTAGGCCCGGGACCATGATAACTTTTTGTTTTGAGGTCCCCAGACCCCAAAAACACCGTTCGTTCGAAACTGTATATATATATATATATATATATATATATATATATATGTGTGTGTGTGTGTGTGTCCGTGAGCACGATAACTCATGTAAAAATTATCCGATTTTGATGAAATTTGGTATAAACATGTAAAGCATCATTTATGACTTTAAGTTCTAAAACCAGCCAGATTGCTCTATCCGAAAGGGTATTTTGGGGGGGGGTTTTGTACCCCAAAAAATGGGATTTTGAATTTTTTACATATAATTTTTGAAATAGTCAAATATTAGTTTTTACCATTGGATTAATTAAGCTTAAAAAACACACAATTTGGTATTTTGATCATTCCTCTACGTCAATCGGTTACCGAGATATTGAAAGTGCTAATCACAGTACATTGTCTAATGTTATTCTTATGGAGGAAAAGACAAATTTTATATCTCGCTTATTTATGAACGTATATTGACATAACTTGGTATAAAGCTTCATCTGGTTGTGGTTTATTGATATTTGCTCGAAAAAACTATTTTTTGCCAAAGGCTCCCGTAGCAGCAAACCTGCGTACTCAGTCCCATGTTATTCTTATAGAGAACTAGCTGACGTACCCGTTCTTCGCACTGGGGTTTTCTCTACCCGTTCTTTAGTCAATGCAATTTCCATTTTAATTAGCTTGAAACAGCTGTTCTTGCTTCTGCTCTTTAAACTGTCAAATGGAAGTGTCCACAGCTGTCCGCATTAAATTTTCTGAATGTTTACTTTCTTCTGAAATGTAAACATTGAAACTTAGGACGTTCACGGGGCGTTGCCCGAGGGGATTTTAAGGAAGTGAATAGGCCTATGTGTTGCATGGGTTCAAGATCTACCTATGTGTAAAGTTTCAGCCCAGTCGGTTCAGTAGTTTTTGCGTTCACCCGGAACATGAGACAGACAGACAGACAGACAGACAGACAGAAACCACCTCTTCTTTATAATATTATAGATAATTAAATGCTATGTCTACCTTAATTATGAACATAAATGAATAATACCCCCGTCGCAGCAAACCTGCGTACTCAGCGAATTTCCAATGCATATATATGTGACTCACTACTACATAGAGCTATTTACCATGTTTCACAAAAATACATCCATAAATAAGTGATATATAGCATTTTATTTATTCTCCATTAGAATAACATTAGGGTTGAGGTCGCAGGTTTGCTGCAACGAGGAATATAAGTAATGTGTTTTTTTTGCAATTATCAATACAACTGAACCAAGTGAAGCTACATACCAAGTTCTCTTAATGTAGGTTCATAATTTATAATTAAGGGAGATATACAACTTTACTTATTCTCCATATGAATAACATGGGGGCCGAGTATGCAGGTTTGCTGCTACGCGGACTATCAACAAAAAACTTGTTTTTTGTGCTAATATCAATATACCACAACTAGTTGAAGCCACATACCAAGTTTCATCAATATACATTCATAAATAATCGAGATATAGAATTTGATTTATTCTCCATAAGGATAACTTTGGACAACGTACTGTGTTTAGCACTTTGAATATCTCTGCAACGGTTGGACGTAGAACAACGATTAAAACACCAAAATGTTTTTTTTGTTGAGCTAAACACATTAATAAACAGAAATGTGAAGTTTTTAGTAGAACTATCTGAGAAAAATCTAAAAACCTTTTTCCCATAAGATTAACATGGGACACGTTTTTTTGGATTTTCTCTGCAACCACTTAACCTAGGTTAATGATTCAAGATACTAAATTATTTATTTTTTTAAGCTCTATAAAATGACTATAACCAAAATTGAATGTTTTTAACATTTTGGGGTCAAATTTGCAAAAAACCAATTTTTTGAAAATTGTAAACCCCCATAAAACCCCCTTCCCATAGTGTGATCGATCTGGTTTTCAAACTTAAAGTCATAAATGCTACTCTCCACATTTGTGCCAAATTTCATCAAAATGGGGCGTTTCTTTCAAAAGTTATCGCGGTAACGGACACATATATATATATATGTATATATAAATTTGAACGAATAGTGTTTTTGGCATCTGGGGACCTCAAAACGAAAAGTTATCATGGTCTCGGGCTTAAGTCTTACCATGCCACCTACGGTAATAGCTTCTTCCCTATAGGGGAAATTCGCTAAAAACTGGTATACGACTTCACTTAACTGAGTTATATTGATATTGGCATTAAAACCCATTTTTGGTGTTCCTTGTTGCAGCAAACCTTCGTACTCAGCCCCAATGTTATTCTTATGGAGAATAATGAAAATTGTATATACTGCTTATTTGTTAATATATTTTTATGAAACTTGGTAAGTGGCTTTATGTAGTATTAAGACATTTATATCTCCATTGGAAATTCGCTGAGTATGCAGGTTTGCTGCAACGGGGGTATATTATAATTCTACGGTATTTAGTATTGATATGTTCACAATAAATCAATGTGTGCTGTAGAATAAAAATCCTTTCAACAGATTTTTTTGTGGTGATGTTTAATAATTAGTGAACAAATTCGAAAAGGGGTGGGACCGCCCCTAAGAAAAAATGTTATAGGTAAAAATTGTATTTTTCAAGATAGTCATGTTATCCTAAATTAAGTTTAGTTTCTGAATTCATATAGTTTTATAGGCTTATTTTTTAAAAATTATAACATGTAAAATAAACGGTATCAGGAAACGAAACATACTTTTTCCCTTTTAGCTCAACTTTAATGACTAAATTATTTTGTATTTACTAACTATGGAATACAAAGTATGGTATAATGCACAACAAATCTTCTATAAAACTTTTTTCAGAAATGTTCACCCAAATTCCATTTTTGGAATCATTACAAAACCATCATTACATTCATTACATTTTTGCTACACACGGTGTTTTAAGAGGGGAATCGCTCCCTTATCCCCACAGGGTTAGGGGGAATCATATTTTGAATGTCCTCTGTTGGTTAATGCTAACATGACCTGCATTTCAAATTTAAATTAAATTGATCATTAAATAAGGGAGCAATTGTAATTTTTGTATTCTCCATAATAATAACAGCCTATTGGACAAAGAACTGTATTTACTGCTAAATGAAAGTTTCAATTTTCTCCGCAACCAGTAATCGTAGGATAATATTTAAAAATACTAAACTTTTGAGCTTTTTGAGTTTACCTTGATAAGTAAATTCTATTTAACACTTAAAATATTTATGAAAAGTTCAAAAAACTTAATTTTTGAAATTTTAAGCTTTGTAATTTCTGAACCCGAATTTTTACAGACATGCGGGTAGTGTCATTTTGTTGGAAACTTAAGCTCTACAAACCTCTAAATGATAATCAAAATCGTTAGAGCCGTTTTCAAGAAATTTGGATTTTTTTCCGTTTTTTTTTTGCGGTTTTGGGGAATAATTACCCTTTAAAATAAAAAAAATCAAAAACAATACCTAGAGATGTCGTGAATTAGTACTTACATACCAAATTTCATCAAAATGGACCACGGATGCGGTTTCCAGCTCTGTACACATCCATATAGACACACATACAGACAGATAGACAGACAGACAAACAGACATCAATCTGAAAACCATTTTTTCAGAATCAGGGTCCATCAAAATAAATATTTCCACTGATAACTCAAATTTGAAAATTTGTACAAAAACAATACTTTCTCCATATACTGTAAGGAGGAGAAAGTAAAAATGCACACACTACCAAAACAAAAATGTTTCATGTACATAATATTTTACATAACATTCCTAAAGTTTACAGGGGAATACAAATCATAATAAATTTCATGTTACTGAAGCATCTGAACCGCTTCGTGTAGAATGGCCCAACAGGTTTCAAGCGGACTTCACTCGACGGGGATTCCGCCACGTGTAGTTTGCACAAAATTTTTACCCGGTCACGCGGGAATCCCATCGCGGGATTCACGCTCGTGTAGAATTGGCCTTAGAGTCGCGCGACAGGTGCAGCCGCACAGGACCTCGCGCCTACAAAGGCCTCAGGTTGAGATATTTTTTGATGTGAAAGTAAAAAGGCGTCATGGCCATGCCAAAAAGCATAAATATGGGCTATTGGTGATTAAAAATTGAACAACTGGAGACAATGCACAAACAGCAAGAAAGGTGCAAATAATAATAATAATTTGCTAATAATAATAATATCATTTCAATTTAACAGCAAGTTCAAAAGTATGTGAATAAGTATTATAGAGTGCACTTGAGTGCTTTACTGCTGTACGACACAGGCTTGGTTGCATATGGGAAGTGCACGGGGTATGAATGTGGCGCGGCTGGATGTGGAGGGGGATGGCTCCGCCAATAGCAATTGTATTTCTCAACGTAGCAAACAAGTCTGTGCCGGGACAATACAGGTGCCGTGCAAGGGACTGGGGGGAGGACCAAACAATTTTAGACATATTTTTTAAATTTCTCCCAGACCTCAGGGCTCTGCCCCACTAGCTTTTTCTATCACTATTTTGGACATATATGTGATGGTTCTTTGGTTTTGTTTCCCAAAGCTGCATCTCTTGAATGATGCTCTAACGTTGGATACATCACCCCAGTGAGTTTAGAGTTTAGAGTGAGTCCAGTGACTTTAGATACTCATCCAGTTGAGAGATAGAGACCGTCACTGATTTGGTTTTTCACACTGCCTTAGCTCTGGGGTAAGCCTTTGAGATCTCAGGCATCCCGAAAATCCCATGGTTATTGTGATTTACAGGCTTTGGGCGATATACGGACGGCAGAGGATGGTGTGATTCTTCATCGCTTCAAAGTCTTCAGAGGCATGGTCCAAAAAACATGTGCTACCAAATCACCAGTCTAGATCATGTTAGCTGGGGAGCTAGATTCGCTGGTTATCGTCAGTGAGATGCTGTCTCTCTCCAATTTTCAGAAGCATCATGATGAAGATTTTGAGGGATATCAGAGCACATGCCCATGAAATAGAACAATCTCTGGGACAAGAGGAAATTGAAGGGACACTACGGACACCAGTTGAGTGATCTTCTCTTTTCTCTCAAGATCTCATTGTGTCCCAACTCAGTTATAGATATTCACAGAACATTAAAAATAATTTGTTAACTCATCCTATAAACTATCAGAATCTGCTGTATTCCTTTAACCGGACTCGCTAGCTCAGAGGTAGAGGTGCTGGCCTCGCAAATGAGCTGTATGTAGTCAAGTGTAGGTTCAACCTTGGATGACTGCTATGATCCTTTTTCACGAGCGGTCACCACAGGCTTACCCACATGACTATTTCTTTTAACGGTACCTCACTGTCTTTAGATTCCCGTACAGGCCTATTAGCCCTGGCGAGGGGCAGTTTAGGGTTTAAAAAATCTCATATCAAGAATTGCAGAAACAAATGATTTGATATATAATGTTAAAGTCTTCGGTGGCAAAGTCAACTATAGTTACATACTCTCCTCCCAGTGTCAAAGGGGTGAGAAACACACTTTGGAGTGTGAACACAGTGCCCTGATATAGTCTCCCTAAAAACGAGAGTTTGTTGAGTTTTATTTGTTGGATAGTAGTTAATTAGCATATAGTTCAATTTACTTTATTTACGAGGCATGTTTTTAAAGTAAGTACCATTTTTGATTACCGCCGTTTTAGCACTGCGGTTGGCATTATTGCATACTGTGCTGTGTAAATGCATCTATTGGCAAATCTGGGACTCAACTACGGCAAAAATCAACCAGATTTTCATTTTTTGTGAGCATTTAAAATGGCGCCGACAATTGAGGTCCCTGCCGACTTTGAAGTATTACTGTAATTCAACTTCTGCGTGTTAACGGTGTGAAAGCGGCTTAAATTCATAAGGAGATTAGCGAAGTGTATAGCAAAGTGTTCAGCATCTCTAGCGTCAAGAAGGAACTCGACACCTGTGACACATTAGCTTAAAAAATCCATTACCTTCCTCCTCGTACCGCTCAAGAGGATTCAACGCACTTCGCAAACTCTTTGTTTCGTGCACCTCAGTCAACATTTTTGAAGTGTAAGCTCATCTTTCATTAAAAACAATTCTTAACACTAAAATAAACTCATAAGATAGCGAGGAAATCATAAACCACCTGTTCTCTCTCACGTTTTGATCAACTTTGTGCACCAAACCTTCAGTAATGACAGAGGGTTGCCCACTTCGTTTCTCGACATGATCATTCAAGAGGTAATCTTAAAATATTCTAACCCAATTGTGTTCCATTCTATTGCTTATTTTGTTTTTTCCATACACTTCACTAATCTGCTGATCAATTAAAGCCGCTTTCACACTGTTAACACTTAGAATCTGAATCACAGTGCGACTTCACAGTTGGCGGGGACCTCAATCGTCGGCTCAATTTTAAATGCTCACAACAAAATTAAATCCCAGTCGATTTTTGCCTAGTTGCGTCCCAGGTTTGCCAATAGATGCAGTTACATAGCGCAGTTTGCAGGAATGCCTACCGCAGTGCTACAACAGCGGTATTCAAAATCAGTACTTACTTTAAAAACATGCCTTATATTATCATCAATCAGAGAGTCATTTAAGATGAAAGCTGGATTTAGTCTGTCGGTGGCAACGTTTTAGGTGTATTTGAAGTGATTATTGGTTGGCATTCAAGAAAGGAATTCACTCTCTCCGAATACACGCTTTGACATATTAATTTTAATGTAGTAAAAAGCCTTTCAAGAGCAGCTTAATTGGGTAATGTGTTCCACTTCAGAGGAAGATACAACCAAGATGTCATCTAAGTATCAAAAGGTAAACTCTATATTTTGAAGAAAATAGACTGTATATGCATGTACATGTATATAAGTATATGTATATACATATATGCGTATATGTATATACTATACATGTATAGTTGATAAGTTTGGGCATTGTTCCTTAATCCGAATGGCATTTTGACAAATTCAAATAAACTAAAACAGGAGTTTTATCAGAAGTTTTTTTATTTTTATTTCTATTTTTTATTTGGTAATTGCTGCATGAAACTTGCTCTAAAGAAATGATCAGTTACCTGTGTTCTCGCCAAGGCCCTCATTTCATAGAAGAGCAGATTGCTTCTTATCACCAAGAAAAATTAATTTGTCAGTCTTTCAGTTTGTAGATCTTATATTCTGAATATATTACTTTTTTCAAGTTAGAGTAGGGGGATAAGTATAGGGGTTCGGCAATAAAATCTGAGAGAATAAGGCTAGCAACTTCACTTTTAACATAAAGTCAGCCATAGACACAGCAATAGAACACTGCAAAAAGAACGACCGGGCAAAAATCCTACTAAGACAACCCAAATGCATTTCTCAACAAATAAAGAAAAGTCCCCAGTGCAGCATACTTCACAGAAGCAAATCAATCGAAGCTCCTTGACATCACAGTCCGATTTACTTCAAATTTGGTAGGGACGTTCCTTTCTATAATCAGTTGGACAAGTTCGTTGGGCAAAACAATCGGAAAACTCTAAACCCCTTTTTTGTGAATTATTCTTTCAAATTTAGAGTTTCTGGGCCCAAAAAGGGTCAGAAAAGTCCAGGACGTAAAATAAATTCATGGATTAAGATGGAAATTAGTGAAGCGAAAGTTTTAAGCCCTCTCTCGTCATTCTAGCATAAATATTCACCGAGTTATTAAATAAAATGTATTCCGGCTAAACACAGTACGTTGTCTTATAGGGTTGTTACATTAGAAAAGCATGGTATTCATTTGTTGGTGTACTAGTATCATCCCCAGCAACTTCGCGCCTACTTTCAAGCCTGACTGGACCTTCTCCTAACCTTATAATGCGCAAAATTGTATTCCTAGCATTGCAGGTAAATGAAACCAGGAGCATCAGAACAGCCAAAATATCAATGTTTTCAGATTTTAATAAAATTGGAATAAATGAATTTTTTACACTGGTTTTGAGTTTTAATAGTTTTGTATGTGGAAATTCACTCCTCTCACGTCAGCGTGCTGCGTGCAAACTCGTTATTTTTTTGAAGCAGTTGCAACTGTTAAAACTCCGCCTTACAATTAAGTATTATTGTAACTGTTTTTAGCTTTATAAAATTAATATAATTTATATTCAGATCAGCTGGAAGACATTTTAAATACGTAACCAATTAACTACCATAAACAATTTCACGGGACTCTATATTTCACGCCTATAATGAATGCTTATAGTTTAATTAATTTTACTATTTATTGTTTGTTAAATATTAACCCTGAGCATAGTTCTATGATGAGTTGGCTAACTTATCTAGCAAACTTACCTAGTTGGCATCCTCATAACTGATGTAACAGAGACTAAATTTTTTAAAAACATTAGACTAATTCTTAGAATGTAATCCCGCTTATGGTTTAGTGCCCAACATTAAAAATTGCCTCAATAAATCCTTAAACGTTTATCTATTATTTTATTTTACATTAATGTTCCCGCTAACTCCCAATCGGACGTCCTAGTCGTTCGTCCGAGTGACTCGGGCGAGCAACTCGTGGTCGTATACCATCCACACTGCAGCGAGTCGAGACCGCGAGCTGCACTATTGGAATACCTGCCGCTCACCTCCTTTGACTCGGTCACAAAATCCGACAAGAGTGATACCGAGGTGAGTACAACCATCCTGAGCAGTGACCATCTAGCCCTCATTATTATCGCATTCGCCATTGCTCGGCTAGACTCCGCGTCTATTAAGTAACAGTTATAAAGGAATAGGTTCAGTAATAACGTCTAGCGGCACTGTAAAAACGAACGTATTGATTTATAAATTACAGCTGTGATGAAACAGTTGTAATCAAAAATAACAAAAAAAACAACAACAAAAAACAACTGCTTTAACCAATGGTGAGGTGCAAGGACTGTGATTGGTTAACTTCCTCTTCAGGTAATGCTGGAGAGGGGGAAGCATTTCCCCCTCTCCACTATTTCCATCGCTCTCCCACTGTATCTCAAATTAGGACACCGTCAACAAAATCCAGCTATAGTTAGTATCACTTTTTATTCACATTAGTCCTGAACCATATGTTCATACTGTTGTGGTAGCATTTGTTATTATATCAGCTATTAACAATATGATTCAATTTGATTAATGTTATTCTTTCATGAGATTATTATTGAAACTTTGAATGCCTGTGGGGCATAGCCCTGAGGGCCGATATAAATTATAAGGGGTTTCTGTCAGAGCTGTATTTCCCTAAGGGCGCACGGGCCCCCGGGTCCGAGGAGGGCCCCCAGGCCACGAAAGTGGGACCCTGGCCACTAAGGGGGACCTCCCGAGGCAGTGTTTTAATTTTGTTCTGAAAAGTTTCTTGAGTGACAATAGTACAAATAATTTTAAGTTTTAAAAGGGTGTACATTCAAACTAAGTCTCAAACCCAAAGTCACCCTCTTTTGTTTGTATTATTTGAATACTGTGTGTGGATTTGATAAATTTGCCCTAATCCAGCAACAGGAATAAGCCAAGTAAGGTTTGAAATGTAACTACTGACGATATTGTGAGCACCTTATTATGCTGAGTATAAGTTGTAGATATGGTATATTTGCAACAGATGACCTTGTTCTTGAGCAATAATTTGTTAGCCTTCTCTAACCCCATAATTGTTTAATATCCGCCACACTTTGCCGTACTTGGAAGTTGCAGTTTGCGTTCAAGCCGATATAAGTTAATTTTGTTGTTCTTGTTGCACAAAACTCAATATATGATATATTATAAACAGCCAAACAGAAAGTATCACAATTATAATTGGTTACCAAAGTCAGTTAACGTGTAGAACACTGAGTAGTCTTAAGTGTTTGAGGTTATTCTAGATATGATAATACAATCTTCTTATCTTAATATCTAAATTTTTTTAGCATCCTGAGAATATAAAATAAATTATCTTCTGCGTTGCCTTGATTTTGTTTATATAATTAAGGATTTGTCAGCCAATAAATACAGAAAGAAGGAGTTTTTACAGTCTATGCTGCATGAAATACTATTTAATAAAGTCTATCCAGCAGTATGTTGATAAAAAACTTTCAGAGAGTTCAATGTGTATCAAATTCAAACATATTTCTTTAATATATGCTATGTTTTGTTTGTTTTAAATTATCTTAGGAAAATAATGTTTGTGGTAAAACAATTATCGAGATTTTTTTTTAATTTATAAATTTGTTTTGTTATTTTAACTAGTGATCAAGTTTTAGGAAATTTCTCCTATAGGGAAGAAGCTATAACCATAGGCCTTATGGTAAGACTTAAGCCCAAGACCATGATAACTTTTCATTTTGAGGTCCCCGGATGCCAAAAACACCATTAGTTCAAATTTGTATATATGTATATAAGTAAATAATCACTTGTCACTTCTATCGCAAAAAGTGGTGAATACAGAAAACGAATGTAAAATATAGTTTCCGAACAATAAAACAAAATATTACTTGATTACCCATAATCTTAACAAAAATCAGCAAATTTCAAAGAAAAATCTGTAAATTTAAAAATCTGTAAATTTAAACAAAAATCAGTAAAATTAAATAAAATCAATACATTTCAAAAATCAGTAAAATTAAACAAAATCAATAAGTTTCAAAATCAGTAAAAAAATTCAATATGAAAAATATAAAAAGTAGTAAATTTTCAAATCAGTAAATTTAAACAAAAATCAGTAAATTTCAAACAAACATATCAATTTGTATAAAAAAATATAAAATGAAAAATTGCAAAAATGTTTTTTAAAACCAGTTAAAATCTAAATTTCTATAATCATTTATTCAAATAATATTTTATTCAAATTTTATAATAACTTAAAACATTATGTTTATTTTATTTCTACAACATCGTTTTTAATCACATTATATTCCAATAATTTTTCTGAAACACATAACACACACAATTTCACATCTTATACTTTTGACTGTTATATTATAATCAAAATCCATATTTATAATAATATCATTTTCGAACCAGAAATATTTACGGGATTTTTCGTTGTATCAATTACATATAATGGTCGATTTTTTTTTTTTTTTTTTTTTTTTTACGTAGGAGGAACGCTTAATGCGCGAACCCAAAGGAACAGTGTGGGACTCCCTCTTACGAGGTATACCCACTAAACCTCCTACGGAGCCGCGGGGAAAAACCAGGCCGGAACCCTTATCGGACAACTTCGGCACTGGCCCGCGTGTCTTGCGCCCAGACGGGTCACGTCACCGTTTCGGAAAACTTAGAGGTCACCTACGCATCCCTCGTCTCGCTTTCCCCGAAGAACGGATTGCACGAAGAGCGCAACCGCTCTCCAGGAATCTTCATTTCGAAGCATCGCCCCCACCACGACGTCCAGGGACAGATCGCCGACAGCAGAGACGAGCCTCCTCCTGTCTTCAGCGAAACGACTGCACCGGAAGAAAGTATGATGAGCATCATCCACCTCCTCCGGGCAGTAACTACACTGAGGTGACCTCACCTTCCCCATGCGGAAAAGGTATTCCCTGAAGTACCCGTGGCCCGTCAGGAATTGACACAAGAAAAAGTCAATTTCCCCAAATGCACGGCTCAACCACGGGCTTATGTCTGATGAGACGAAACGTCCATCGCCCTTCCAGTCCACCGTTCCACCGCTCTTGCCAAACTCGCAGAGTTTCGAGTCTGGCTTCCACAGCGGCTTGGTCTCTTCCGAGATCAGGGGCACGGCGAAAGATGTTCTGCCTCTCAGCGGCGAGCAGATCAAGGGGAAACACTCCAGCCACAACCATTACAGCCAGTCCAGACACAGTGCGATACGCACAGGCAACCCTAAGAGCCCTGCGCTGAACGGAGAGAATTCTCTTGCTGTGTTTTTTTGACTCTCATGGCACCCGCCCACACTTCTGCGCCGTACAGGAGAGTGGCGTTGACGGTGGACATGAGAAGTCGCCTCTTGCTGGACCTCGGGCCTCCGACGTTCCCCATCAATCTGCTGAGCGACAGAACAACCCTCGTCGCCTTGTTGCAAACCGCCTGGATGTGCTCCCACCATGTGAGGCGGCGGTCGAGCACCACTCCCAGATACTTCGCCGCAGTCTTCGTCTGGACCTCCACGTCACCAACAGTCATAGGGATTACTGTTTGGATCCTCCGTCGCGTGAGCATGACGATCTCGGTCTTGGCGACCGCCAGCTCAAGTCCATGACCGCTCATCCATCTGTTGACCCGAAACATCACCTGGTTGAGGCGCAGCTGGGCCACCTCCGGATTCTGAGCCGTGATGACTGCGGCTACATCGTCTGCGTAGCCCACGAGATAGACTTGTGGTGGCATCTCGAGGCGAAGCACTCCGTCATATGCCACGTTCCAAAGGTCAGGGCCAAGGATCGACCCTTGCGCCGCGCCGGTGGTGACCACTTTGGAACGGACCCCTGCTTCTGTGCTATATAGCAGCCTGCGCTCCTTCAGGTAGTCTTGTACCACGACCAAGAGATAGTCGGGTACCCTGAAGTCCCGCTGCAACGCCTCGAGCATGTCCACCCAACGGGCCGAGTTAAAAGCGTTTTTAACGTCCAGGGTGACCAGCAGCACGATCGGCCTGGCCTGATGGCAGGCCGTGTCAGCCCGC
Source organism: Allygus modestus (assembly GCA_963675035.1). Classification (NCBI taxonomy): domain Eukaryota; kingdom Metazoa; phylum Arthropoda; class Insecta; order Hemiptera; family Cicadellidae; genus Allygus; species Allygus modestus. The sequence continues at coordinate 221,357,272 of OY776111.1, read as the reverse complement.
TGGACGGCGCCCAGGACTTCATCCACGGCATTCAAGGTTGAGTGGCCCTTCCGAAAGCCGTGCTGCCGGGGGGACAAGTCCCCAGCGGCTTCGACAGCCGACCTCAACCTGGGTTTCAGCAACCTCTCAAAGAGTTTACCCGCCGTGTCCAACATACAGAGTGGTCAGAGTGGGGACTCCGGGTCACCTTTGCCTTTGCTGATGAGCGCCAGTCTAGCTGTCTTCCAGCGTGACGGAAACACACCCGCCGCCAAACACGCGTTGAACATGCGCAGCAGCAGATGTGGGTGACTTCCCGCCACAACCTTCAGAGCCTCAACCGGAATGCCATCAGGGCCTGGAGCTCTGTTGTTGTGCATGGCAGACGACGCTGCCACGAGCTCCTGTTCCGTGAACAAAGGAACATCAGGCACCGGCCCCGTTACTCTCTCCTCTCGCCTCACAGGGTGACTTGGGAAGAGAGCATCGACGATGGCCATGACCGTGCCTGCAGACATAGACGCACTGCTGGCCCCCATTCCCCCGAGCTTTCTCGTGACGAGCTTGTACCCTTTTCCCCATGGATCGGAGTCCACGTCCCGGCACAGCTCCTTCCAGCAGCGAGCCTTGCTCAGGCGAATTGCACTGGCAAGAGCTTTTTTCGCAGTCTTGTGCTCTGCCGACCTGGCCAAAGCCTCCGGTCGGTTTCGAGTTCTCTGCGCTCTTCTGCGAAGCATCAGTGCCGTTCTCCTGAGCTCCGCGATTTCGTCCGTCCACCAGTACACGTGGCGACGACCCCGGACAGGTTTTTTCCGAGGCATCGACGAGTCGCATGCACGCTCGATCAGCTGCATTGTGGAACCCACGAGAGCTTCGACCCGATCTCAATCAGCGGAGTCAAAGCGCTCCGTCAAACCGGCCTCGGGGCTACGACTGAGCCGCTCGACGAATTTTCCCCTGTCCAGTTTGGCCTGATTCCAGCCAATTGGGTTTCGGGTACTGCATCGACGAGACAACTCGTTTTCTTCCAGATTGAAGGAGATGAATTTGTGGTCACTGGCCGTGTACACGTCCATCACCCCCCACTCCGCTATCCATATATTCGATTATCCATATATTCTTTTGGATTATAATACATTTCATTACTGTAATAATATACTTTTTTTATAATCTTGTTACATTTGACACATAATTCGTAATTTTTCATTATTAATATCTAAATTAATCAATTCATCAGGTTAATAATGTCCATTTAGCTTTATTCTTATATTTTTTACAAATATACTATCAAATTTTGAATTATCATATTCTTGATTGTTTAATCTTCCTTTTTGAAAACCGACAATTATAAATTTAGGATTATATATTTCTGTAAATATTTGTTATATCGAAACTATATGTTTATCCACTTATTGTTTTTTGTTCAATACATTGCCAATGATTAAAATGAAACAATATTTTTCACTTTTAGTTATATCATTAATTAATTGAATTTTACTTGTAGTTTTATATTCAATAATCGGTACTCGAATAAAAAATTCATCAATTGTTATTTTACCTTCACTTGGTAAAGTTGTTTCATCAAATGTTCCATCGTTTTTCTTAGTTTTCCATTGAAAAATCGCATCATAACCATCAGATCTTATGAATGAAATGTTGAAACCTTTATATTAGCGAATTTCCCCTATAGGGAAGAAGCTATTACCGTAGTTCTCATGGTAAGACTTAAGCCCGAGACCATGATAACTTTTCATTTTGAGGTCCCCAGATGCCAAAAACACCATTTGTTCAAATGTTTATATATGTATGTGTACATATATATATATATAAATATATATATATATTATATATATATATTTATATATATATATTATATATATATATTTATATATATATGTACATATATATATGTGTGTGTCCGTAAGCACGATAACTCTCATAAAAAAGGTCCGATCTTAATGAAATTTGGTACAAATGTGTAAAGTACCATTTATTTGAATGAGTTCAAAAACCAGACGAATCGCACCATTCAAAGGGGGTTTTTTGGGGGGTTTTTTTACCCTAAAAATGGGTATTTTGGGGTTTCCACATGTAATTTTTATTTTAATCAAATTTTATTTTTACCATTTAATTCAGCATAAAAAACCAACAATTTGGTATTTTTAACATTGCTCTACGTCAATTGGTTCCTGAGATATTGAAAGTGCTAAACACAGTACGTTGTCTAATGTTATTCTTATGGAGAAAAAGAAAGATTCTATATCTCGCTTATTTATGAACATAAACTGACAAAATTTGGTATATGGCTTCATCTGGTTGAGGTTTATTGTTGTTTGCACAAAATACAAAATTTTCACGTATTGTTCCCGTAGCAGCAAACCTAGGTAATCGGTCCCATGTTATTCTTATGGAGGATAATTAAAATGTTATATATCGCTTACTTATAAATGTATATGAATGAAACTTGGTATTTGACTTTACTTAGATGAGTTCTAATGATATTTGCATAAAAACCCATTATTTTGTGTTCCTTGTTGCAGCAAACCTGCATACTTATCCCCAATGTTATTCTTATGGAGATATTAATATTTTTAATATCTCTTGTTTGTGAATATATTTCTTATAAATCCTGTTAAGTGTTGTAATGTGTTATTGGAAATTCGCTGAGTATTCAGGATTGCTGCGACGGGGGTATATAGGAATATTTACATTTTCAAAAAATCCTAATCCAAAATGTGATAAATTACCAATTGCTTCAAATTTATTTTAAAATTCCGATTCAAAACCATTACAAATTTGAGCTGTCGCATTTTTTTTCGAATAAGTTAATGTGGCTTTAATTGTACTTAAAGTTTCCGGATATTCAATTTTACCAATTAATTTATTATGTTTTCTAACTTCAACTTTTGAAAATAAAAATGGTACAAAATTATCGATTAATTTCACATTTGCTTTTGCATCATAAGCATTTCCATCAGCTTTTGTTAATTTAACAGAAATATAAAATTGAAATTTTGATGTACAAAATCCAACCCCAAAATCGATATTAAATTGAGTTGTTTTATTTGGTTCATTTAAATATTCTTTAGATAAAGGATAAACAATTTTATATTCAGCTCTATTAATTTCATATGTTTTAGCCATTTATTAGGGGGGAAAAAATCTTTTTCCCCCCTATTAATTGATAATTCATTAATTCTTCAATAAAATTAATACTTAATGATTGATATTGGGCTATTTTCCCCAATTTAATTTATTTTGAAACGATCTAATCATATAAATATTAACTCTTATTTTTTAGAAATAACACCCCAATCTTCTTTAGTTAATTGAAACTGATTTCTAATAATGAAAATATCAAATTAATTATATTTTGCCATTAATTAGGAGACAATTTTTGAAAATTGACTTTTTTTTAATTGCATATACAGCATTTTGCTTTAATTCTGTTGTTATTTTAATTTTTTAATTATCTCAACATCCTTAGAATTAGTATTTTGTTGACATTTAAGCCAATATCAACTCCATTTATATAGAAAAAATTACATTAATACTTTACCTGTTATATTATCTTCACCATCTCCATCTTCATCAATAAATTCTGAATTTTCTGGGTTTTAATAATTTTTATGCTTTTTCAACTTTTTATTTAAATTTATTTAGCTCTATAATTTCATGATTAACACCATTAAATAAAGTTTTTAGCTCTTTTTCATTCCTTTCAACATATTTTCCAAGATTAATTAATGCATCAGCTAAATTATTTAATTCTTTTACGGTTTCACTATGTTCAATTCCAATTTTAATTACTGAATCTATAACTTCTTCCAATTCTGATTTTATTACGACATCACACTCATTAATACTTGGTTTAACATTAACTATTCTTCTTGAATTTACAGTTAAATAATTTTTCGATAGAGAAATTGCATTTAATAAACTTTCAATCTTTTTTACGTGATTTTTTAATTTTTTTTTCCAAAATGATTAAAATATGCACTTAATTTAGAATTTATATAATTTTCATAAATTTCAAAAGAATTTAATACTTTTTTCTGTCTTCAAAATACATCAATCATATTTTGTGAATCCATATTTATTAATGATTAATTTATTGATTATATTATTAAATTTTTCATTTTTATTTAATTAATTTAATACAAAAACCCATAAATGACCACAAATTGGTGGATCATCAAAAGTTTGTATTCGATTATCATTATACAATATATTATCTTTTCCTAAATATTTGCCTAATTCTTTTGTTGGTTTATCGACAATATTTCCATTAGAATCAAAATAATATTTAATTTTATATTTTTGATAATAACAAACCCAATGTGTAACATTTCCATAAAATGATTCTAAATTTATAATTCCACATTCAACTTTATTAAAATTTTTGGAAGTAAATCCCTCATAAACACACCTTTAAAATATTTAATAATTTTACATAATTTTTCCAAATCTCCTAAAGTTAATGGTTGAAAATTTTTTGTAATTTTTGTTCATATAATTTAATGTATTTTTATCCAAACCGGATCCTTCTACATTTGATAATTCATGATCTAACCAATGAACAAAATATCTAAATTTGGGAATTACAGTTTCTTTTACAACTTTTGCTCGTTTTCTAACATTTGGTGTATAATTTTTAACAAAAGTTATATGATCTGCAACTTCCAAAATTTCTTTTAATAACCCACCATTTTTAATTTGTTTTAATTGATTATATGAAAATCCAATTCTTAATCCTTTATTTAGTTTTTTATGTTTATTTAATTTATTAAATTGTCTTTTTGATAATAATATGTTATCTTTACCTCCAATAAACTAATCGATTTTAAATTGAATTATAACCGATTTTTTATTTTTAAATCCCGATTTAATTTTAGAGTTTTGATTATCAGTTAAATTAACATTTACTTTCTCCATTTATATATGTTAAAATGTTATACCTTCTTCTAATCCCATACGAAATTTTCTTTTAAAATACATGGCACCAGCTGTTAGAACAGCAATTAATCTTTCACCAATACCATAATCACTGTTTTTTGCGATTTCCCATGCTTTTTCTTGTAATAATTTATAAGCAATTTCATTTTTAGATTTTGTATCTTTATGATCTCGATAAAAAAATCATGTTCTTTCGCTGCTTTATCTAAATCATTTATTCCTAAATCACCTCTTGTAACCCTTTTATTTAATTTAGTTCCCGGTCCTAAATATTGATATCCCGGAACATGTAATTCAAATGGCAAATTATTTATAAAATAATTAAAAATTCCCGAACCGATAATTGGTGATGTCATTGTGGATAAAATTTTTTTAAATATTTAATTCCTTCGGTTTTTTTCAATTAATTCATCCAATTTATTTGAAATAAAATCCTTAATTGCTCTTTTTCATTTACGAAATTATTATTTCCTGCTTTTTCTTGTGCATTTATGTAATTTATAATACTTTATGATTTATTTAGATCATCTATAAATCTATATTCAATTTTATTTTCTGTATATTTTCTAATCCCCGAACCTTAAATTCCTCCTTTTGAATCCCAAATATGTTTGATTAAATTCATATATTCATCACCTCGGCTAGATTTCGGTTTTTTAGTTTTTGGATCATTATTTTTATAAATTGAATTGTATTCACGAATAATTTTCGAATAATTATATAAATCATCTTGATTATACAAATTATCATCCGGTTTCTTTTCATATGTTAATAATCTCCATACCCCTTGTGTTCCATCATATTTTTTACCATTAATTGTTAAATCATCATTATCAAACAACACAAATTTTATCACCAATCATAAATGATTTTTTTTTTGTTTATCACAATATAATCCGAATTTATTTTCTTTTGCTCTTGGTAAGTATTTTTGAGCAATTGGGCAGATAATTCTACCTAATGTTTCGGGAGAAACAATATTCGGATAGATAAATGTCGATTCCTATTGAATAATTCTTTCTCTAATTGGTCTAAATGGTGTACTTGAAGGTAATATTTCTTCATCAGTTTCTGGTATTGAAATAGTCGCAAATTGATTAACAACAGGTACTAACTCCATTAAATGTTTGTTTTCATTTAAAACTTCACCAATTTTATTTTCAACTTTACCTATGGCTGATATAATTGGTTCATATGTTTTTTGTTTAGTTTTTTCATAATTTTCTTCAATTTTGATTTTTTTAATTCTTGTATTAATTTATTTTTCAATATCATCTAATTTTTTAGCTTCATTAACGGATATTTTTTCCATTTATTAAGAGAAAATTTAACAAATCATGTTAACATAACTCGTGTTAACATTATATTTCTGAAATTTTCATTAAATATATAAATATTAAAGATATACACAATATTAATAAAACAACTACTTTATCAATAACTTGATCGATAACACAACAGCTCATTTATATATAAAAATTTATATTAGGAAATGTATTCATATATTTTCCTTCTCATGGTTTTAAAGTCAGATTTATTGCTAAAAACCCATAATTTTCTTTCCAACATTCATTACAAATTTATTTAAATTCATTAAAATTCATATCAGTTCCCACAAAACTATAATAAATTTTCTTAATGTAATGACCATTTTGTTTAAAAATACATAACATATTTAAATTATTTCTAATTAATTGAATATCAATTTTAGAAAAACATTGTGATAAATAAATACATGAAATATTTTTATGTCTTCCCATTAAAAAATATTCTTTAATTTTATCTTGGTTTTCTAAAATACAATCATCAAAAATCATTAATAAATTTGGTTTACAATCATTTAATGAAATTAAATCTCCACACGAACCATAGAAATATGAAATTTTCTTTTTAATCTTTAATTCAATATTTTTAAATCTTTTTTTGCAATATTTGAACTGATGATTTCTCTAATTATTTACTAAAAATATATAAATTTGAGTTTGGAATTGATCTTTTATAAATAAAATTCAACAATAATGTTGTTCTTCCAGAACCACTCGATCCGATAATTAATAATCTAATTGGTTGATTATTTTAAGTTTTTCCATTATATAATTCAAGTTTAATTTAATCTTGTCTTTTAAAAATTTCTCCATTTAAATAAGATGAAATTATTTAAAATATCAGATTTTTCATCAATATTAGAATTGAGATTAGAACTTCCAATACATTTAGATGATGCAAAATATAGTATTGGTCTTAGAGGATTTTACTCGGAAAATTTCATACCAAATATACCAAATGATTGTACTTATAGTCATTATATTTAAGAAAGTAATGATAAAAAATAGGTCAAAATTTTCATATAAAAAAAGGAAATTATAGTATTGAAGATATTAAAAAAATGTTAATAAATGGTTTAAAAGAATTTAAATTCACTATGAAATTCACTATGTCCCATTAAAAAATATAAATATAATTTAAAAATAAAACTAATAAATTTAATGAAAATGATTTTTAAATGGTTATAAAAGATCAATTTGTTTCAATAAAACCCCCAGTCAATATGGTAATTGATCCGAAATTATTAGATTTTCTTGGATATATTGGATATATTACTGAAAAAATTCGAACAATTCATGGTTATTCGAAGCAAATAAAACAACAAAAAGCACACATATTTGTAAATTAAGATCTTTTGATATTATAGAAATTCATTGTAATTTAGTTGATTATAGTTTTGAAAATCATAATGAACATTCACATTTACATAAAGAATCTGAAATGTTATATGCATTTTTCTAAATGTTGAATATGGTGCAAAAATTAGTAATGAACCTAATGAAATTCACTATGTCCCATTAAAAAATATAAATAAAATTCAAAAATCATAATTTCAATTCAAGATAGTGATGGAAGTTTATTAAATAATGAAAATGTTAAAAATATTTTATATGTAAGATTAAAAAGAGAATAATTATAAAAAAGACTATTAAACTTGTTTCTAATAGATGAACAACGTAATCGATATAACAAATAATAAAAATGTTTTAATAATTTTTGATGATTAAAACAATCCTTGTTTTAAAGCAAAAGATGTTTGTGATATTTTAGAATATGAAAATTACAAAAAATCAATAATTGATCATGTTAAAGAAAAATGTATTATAAATTATGAACAAATTAAAGGAAACGATTCGTTATCCCAAAATATGTTCAAAAACAAACTAAATTTATCAATGAATCTGGTTTATATAAATAAATTATGAAATCAAAAATTAAATTGGCTGATCAATTTCAAGATTGGGTTTGTGAAGAAGTTTTGCCTTCAATTCGTAAATTTGGTTAGTATAACCTTAAAACACAGATTGAAGCATTAAACAAAATTATTGAAAATAATAAAAAAGTGATTGAAAATAACATTAAACTGATTGAAAACAGAGAACAATAAATAAATAACGTTGAAAATATAAATAATAAACGAATAGATTTGCTTCAAAAAACATCAAGAATAGCGTTTAAGTCATTGATAAAAAAATGATGAAATTATAATTTTAACACCAAATGTGATCAATCCTACAAAAAATAAAAATATATTAAATACTTTGACCATAATTAAAACAAATTATCCTGATGATTATGATTATTATGTCATTAAATGTGAAAAAAGGTTATTTAATAATAAATTAAGTAAGTTAAAAAACGAACTTCCTAATTTAATAATCGTACTAAATATATCATATAATCAAAATTCAATTAATCTTTTTAATAAAATAAAAGAGGTATTAAGAAATAAATAAAATGTTATCAAAATTATTTTGATTTAATTAACAATTATTATAAAGAAAATTTAATTGAAGATATTTTATTAGTAAATGAGTAATTTTCCTTTAACATGGTTCTTACAAATTCCAAAACAAATGTTTAATTTTAGAGCATGATCAAATGTTATATTTTTATGGTGGTACAACATATAGAAAAAAGTTTTTATTTATTCATCAGAAATATTTCGTTTATCAAAATAAAGAAGATTTGAATTTAAAACCATATTTAGATAAAGTCAAGAAATATGTTGAAAATAATGTTTAAATAAATTGAAATTATAATCATACCAAAAGAATTAACAAATAACGAAAATGGTCAAAAATTGTTTTTATTTAAAACTAAAGTATAATATAAATCTTTAATTTGTCTTTTTAAATTTAATAAATATTATGTTTATCATAATAGATTTGATTTTATTGTAAAACCATATTTATATAAAATTATACAAATTGTTAAAGACAGTTTTAAAGAAAATTATCAAAATTATATAAATATTATCTGAAATTTCAAATTATTCTAGTGACGGATGTTCATACATCACTGACTTATGTATAAAACATCAACGTTTATAAACAAAAGTGGTTTATATTATCAAAAATTAAGTATTAATTACAGTTACATTTTTTAGGATTTATAGAAAAAAATCATGTGACGAAAAAACACGGGTTTTTAAGAGATAAAAAGGTGATTATATTAATATAATTATTGAAAATAATATAAAATATGAAGAAAAATGTACTAATTACAAACGTAGTTTTCATTAAATAAATCCAACGGTCGGCTTCCCAGCGTTTGAAAAAAAAAAATAAAATTCAAAGAAATTTAGTTATAATTTGAAAAAATATATTCAACTTTATAAATAAAGCATGATTAGAAAAAAATAATTATTCATTATAGAATTTCAAAGAGTGTAAAGCCACTCGCTGAAAATTAAATCAAATTTTATAAATTTTTTTAGCAATAGCTCCGGTAAAACCCGGATCTGAAAAATATAATAGATTTTAAAGAAATTAAGTAATAATTTTAACAAATATATTAAAATTTATAAATAAAGCTTGATTAAGAAATAATTAGTTAATTACTGATATTAATTCATTATTGATTAAATAATTCAAGGTCTGGTGTTCCAGACCTTGGACAAATTAAACATATTAAATATAATTTAATAATAATATAAAATAATTGGGATAATTAAACAATTACATGTTAATTAAATACATTTAGTTTTATTTTATTAATTGACTATTTTTTATTATTTTTAAATTATATCTTTATGCCCCCATGGTAATGTATCAATAATATTTTCACAAACATATCTCTTATCATCTTTATTACTTAATGCTAATTTATTCATATTTATTGTATTAACTCAAGTTGTGATGAACTTTCTGGGGGGTCGTAAATGTTTCGGACCGTCAGGCTAATCCGAAATCCCAGGAAATTCGTCACGGTATGTCGAAGTCCCAGGAAACGCTCAGCTCGGCTGCTGGGATATTTCCAGGGGGCGAAGTTCGAATGCAACAGTGGTTGTACGATTTATAAAATCAGAGAGCTCAGTTATGTCAACTCGGTTGCCGGTCAACTCAGAGTTGCCTCATCCTTGCCCACAGAAAAATTGGTTGGGGCCTAGAATTTTGAATCAACCTCCCCGGGGGTTTACTTAAAATTCAAACTCCTCAAGATGAGATTAGGTAATTTAATTTAAACAACAAAATTTAAAGAATTTAGAATTTAGAAAAAAGGAAATTTACAAGCAATCAATAAAAATTAATTTAAGTTTAGACAGTAACCTCTCGGGATCGACTCGTTGCTGCCGCTATCACTGGACTGGGCGCTCTACTAGGGCTTGGTACGGGCCGAGCAGAGAATTCCAAGGAAACCCTCAGTACCAGAAAAACTTCTCACAGGAGCAGGGTTACCCTACGCTCCGGTTAGACTTGCAGGTTACAACCAGTGTTCACCTGTCTATACTTCGATTAGACTCGCAGGTTACAACCGGTGGTCACCTGTCTAACTGCAGGAAAACGAGGTTACTCTCAAAGAAAGAAAAAGTTATAAAAATGCCTCACAGGCTGATTTTAATTTGTTTGTTACTAAAATGAAGTTAACGGATAAAAGTTGACACCGGGATAATAATCTTTATTACCCAGTTACTATCAACGTGTCGGGACGCTAGGCTATCTTATGTTAAATTACCACTTTACTGGCAAAAGTTAATAATCGAGCCTAAATATACTAATCGTAAGAATCGTAGACGTACCTTAATACCAAAAAGCAGTCGTTAGAACGAACTTAAAACTTGTCACGCACTTTACAAAACTTCGCTGAGAAAATCGTAGTCAGAACGCAGATGCTATCACTATGACGGTCTCTTCGAGAGTGACGCTATTTCTCCACGAGGAGCAATCCTTCCGCCTCGATGAATCACCACAGCTGATCGGCCAAGGGTCAGTTAAACTCAAAAATCAAGGGCATATCCGGCGACCTTCTTCTTCACCAGCCAAAAGTAATTCCGAGAGAGAAAGAAGAACCCACCTCGTCATCTGTCAACTGTCAAACTAAATCACGGTCAATGAGGGGCGAGGTTATGTTGGATTGTTATGGTTCGGTCAACGAGTAAATAATCGTTTATTTTCATCGAAGTGGTGAATCTTATTAAGTGTTGTCGTTTATTTATCCCTGGTTACATGCTTAACGTGTAATTCCGTCACCTTAGAGGGTCCCTAGGCTACTCACAGTTGAAAATTGGTTTACCAAATCTAGGCTAAGGTAGGCTTAGGCTGAGGTTATTGGGATGCGGTCAAACGACGTTGCAGGTAGGCCTCACAATGTGCTAAACCTTACCCCTCTACACATTTAGCACATTACACCCCTTTCGCACTTCGGAGCGAAAAAAAATAAAAAAAAAGAGTCTCTTCCTCGGGTAAAAACAAAAATAAAAACATCTGTCGACCGCCTCAACTGCAGAAAGGCAGTTTGCAAAATGCGGTATCAAAGAAAAATCGGGTGTCGCTTCAACTGCAAACAGGCAGTTTACAAAAAATAGTGCTGAAAGCAAAACTGTCGTCGCTTCAACTGCAGACGGGGCAGTTTACTGAAAGCGGTCTAACTCGGGATCAACTGCTTGGCAGTTTATCGCTGTTGGCGGCGCGGACGGTTGCGTCGTGACTGCTGGTGGCGCTGCCGCTGGTGGCGCTGCCATTGCTGGCGGCGGAGTTCAAGGAGTCGCAATATCTGATTGGGCCGCACTCTGATGAAATCGTTGCCACCAACGAAGATCCGCCACCGTTTGTTCTTCCGCTGCTCCGTCGTCATCCGGTCGTAGGTGGCCGCAATCCTCCACACCATGCTGTCTGGGATGGCGAGCAGCTCACCAGGGATGTAGGCCGTAACTTTCCGATCCGGTTCGTCTTGCAGCTGCCTATCTGGCCCCGGTTGGTTAGGCACTTCCACCCGGACGCGACGAGGTCTTCGAGAGGTTGACGGGCAGCTCCCTCATTCGCCTCCACTCGTCTCTCGGCAACGGGTTGAGCCACTTCTACCGGAACAGCCTCCTCCCGTTGCTTGGCTGCCGGTCGCACCACCTCCTGACGGACGACGCGCACTGGCACGTAGCCCTCGGGGAGTCGTCGGCGGTCGGGAGATCTACGACGGTCGGCGCGGTCGTTCGGCTGTCGCTCGTCCCGTCTCGGCCGCGGGCCTCGTGATCGCTCCTCCCGTGCCGGTCGTTGGTCCCGTCGTCGGTCTCCCTGCGCTGGACGCTGGTCTCGCCGTTGGCCCTCAAATGCCGCTCGTCGATCTCGGTGTCGGTCCTCCGGTGCCGGTCGCCAGTCTCGTCGCCGGTCCTCGCGCACTGGTCACTGGTCCCGTCGCCTCTCGTCTCGCACAGGCTGACGGCCTCGTCGGCGATCCGGCTGAACGTCTCGCCGCGGTTCCGGCTGTCCAGGGCGCTGGTAGCGGCCCCGCCCATTGTAGCCCCGTCGACGTCGGTGGTCGACAACTCTGTCAGGTCGATCTGCAGGTCGTTGTGGCTGTTGCGGCCTCACCGCCCTAAGCAGCGGTTGACGGTCCACAGCCCTCGCCGCGGCGGAAGCATCCCGACTCCTAGCCGGCAGTTGTGCATCCACAGCCCTAGGAGGGTTTCGGATGAGCACCACCCTGTTCGGTGGTTGAGCATTCACCACCCTTCTTGGCGGTTGTGTGTCCACTGCTCTGGCCTGGTGAGGTTGAGGTTGCGCAACGGGGACCGGGGCCACCTGCGGAGGGGTCATCCGAACGTCCTCGTCGTCCGAGCAACTCAATGCCAGGCAGGGCGAATCTGCGGTGTGGACACTCAAACCAAGAGGGTCGTTCTCGGTGGCACCAGCAATCTTCGGGACGAAGCTGGTGTCGGTGTCTCGTCGGCTGGAGCTAGATGGAGTAGGGCCGGCGATGTTCACCGTTGCCATCCTGGAGTTTATCTCGTCGTCCAACTCCATGTCCGAAAGGGTGACGTCTTCGACGGACGGTTGCATCAGGGAACCTGCACCGGAGAAGGCAGGGCTGGTGGCAGGGGTCCCGCTGGCGACGTTGAGCTGCGAGAAATCTTCTCGCTCAAACCGACCGCTCAGTAGCACGCGGTGGATGGTTGTGCGCGCCTCCCTGGGCCCGATGTCGAAACCGGTTAGGCCGGCGTCTCGGGACAGCTTGTCTCCAAAGACACAGACAAAGATCGCAGTCGCCGACTCGTCTGGAGCTCGAGGACATCCTTCGGGGGTCTCGGCGGTTGTCCAGGCGTCTGGGGCGAAAGGCTTGCCTTCCATCACGGCCACCGCCTCGAAGAAATCCCGGATTTTCCCCTTCTCAACGGAACGGGGCCGGGCGAGGGGGTCGAAGGCGAGGTCGAGGTCTCGTCGCGATGAGCGTCCAGCTCGGCAGAGCAGCTAGCAAGAGGACCAGGTCCCTCTCGAGGAGTCCGTGCCCCCTCGCATACTGGTGCGGGACGTTCGCCGGTTCTCGGTCCCAACGGACTAGGAAACGAGGGTCCATCGAACAGGTCTTCAGCAGCGATGGAAAAAAACACTGCGCCGGTCAACCAAACGGAAGAAGGCCTTCACCACCGTTCCGTTTATCTCTCCAGCATCTAGTTGGTTAAAGTCCCGAGTGGACACACCAACCAAAGGTCGTAGATAGGCCATCGCTACACTCACCTAAGACTACCGAAGGAAGAAACTACTCTACCAGGGTATGCACTAAGTCAAACGGTTAGTACAGGTTAGAAGCGATGGACACTGGCGTGCGGGAACTAGTAACAAGCAGGAGCAAGCAGGAAGCAGCTACGTGCAAGGAACAGCCACGGGCCGCAAACAGCTACGGACAGCAATCAGCTAACCTGAAAGCGACAAAACAAAAGCATCAAACTTTCGGTCTTCGCACTGCACCCCGCCACCAAACCATACAATCCACCACCAAGTGTCCCAGAACTATACGATTGCTAATCTTAACGGCCGCAAAGGCTTTATGACCGCGGACAAAATGGTTTTAAGTCCTTGACGTGGACAACGTGGGTTTGGTTAGAATTCGCATCTTTCACCTCGTAAAGGTTACCGCCCTTTCGACCCATCACCGCGCAGGGTCCGTGATATTTCGGCGCGAGTTTGCCTACGATGGCCTCGGCCGCAGAGGACAAGGTGTGGAGCCTTCTCATGACCTGATCCCCCGGTCGATAGGCCACCTCCGGTCGTCGGAAGATATAATATTTCGCCTGCCTCTGGTAGGCCGCCTTCAGGTTCTCGCGTGTGGCCTCAATCAACCGTTTGAACTCTGCCTCTCGTTTTTGCTTGATCTCAACCAACGGGAGGTCATCGGGGGTGTCTGAAACCTCAACGGTTGGACCACGGAGGGCGCAAGGTGGTTTCAGTTCGCGACCAAAACATAGCCTCGCAGGGGTAAATCCGGTGGAGTCATGTACTGCCGAGTTGAGGGCGTACTGGAACTCACACATGTGGTTGTCCCACGTTTTGTGATTGTTTTTCACAAACTGGGCGATCATCGTCTTCACCACCCGGTTTTGCCTCTCGACAGGGTTCGATTGCGGGCTGTAGGGAGCGGTCGTCTGAAGATTGACTCCCCATTCAGCAGCTAGATTACGAACTATGTTCGATACGAACTGAGTACCGTTGTCGGTGATCAGCACGTCGGGGGCTCCATGCCGTAGAAGGAGCGACTTCAGCCTCAACACCACGTTATTCGCGGTTGCAGAGGGGAGGGGTGCCAGCTCAGTCCATTTACTGAACGTATCCTGCACGACTAGCAGAAAACGTTGACCGCGCTGAGATCGGGGCAACGGACCTACAAGGTCAGCTGACACCACGTACCATGGGCCTTGGGGTTGCCGGAAATACATAATCCCCGCAGGTTTGGCTTGAGGAACTTTGTAGGCCTGGCACTGAGCGCAGGACCGTACGTAGGCCTTCACATCGCGCCGCCAATTTGGCCAAAAGTAATCTGCGCCAACTCGAGCAAGAGTCTTTTTCACCCCAAGGTGACCGGCTGTCGCTACGTCGTGGTTCTCGTTCAACACCTTAGAGATGTTTACTCTCGGAACACACACTCTCCAAGTAGTCGGTTCGTTCTTCCTTGAGAACGCACAGTGTAGGGTCTCGCCTCGTACCCGGTACCGTGGGTACCTCCCGGGGTGCTTACCGACCAACTCCCGAAGTCGAGCGTACCAAGGATCGTGGGCCTCAAGCGGTTTGCCTTCTTCGTTCTCGTCAACCGCTTGACCGTGCTCACCGTTACGAGTTTCAGGGGTCGTCCCTTCGGCAACGGTGTCGCTTTGAGGTCGTCGCTGTTCCCTTGCACCTTGTCTCGTTAGTACTCCAACCTCAAAAGTGTTAAGGTTTACAGGAATCTCAGGCGGGTCGTGCAAGTCTGGAACAGGTTGTCGAGAGAGGGCATCGGCCACTCGGTTCAAGGTTCCCTTCCGATACCTAATCTCAAAGTCAAATTGCTGCAGTTCCATGACCCACCGTGCCAAACGACCGCTGGGCTCGTTGAGTTTAAGGAGCCACTTCAGGGCGACGTGGTCGGTTATTGCAACGAAATGATACCCCTCGAGGTAGGCCTTGAACTTACGAATCGCCCACACGAGAGCGAGACACTCCTTCTCGGTTGTCGTGTAGTTCTGCTCGGCATAAGAAAGTAACCGACTGGCATACGCAACGACTACCTCTCTGTCGTTTTGTCGCTGGGTGAGGGCCGCTTCCAGGCCAGCGTTCGATGCGCCGACTTGGAGAACGAACGTCTCGGCAAAATCTGGGCAAGCAAGGATCGGGGCAGTACTCAAGGTACGCTTTAGTTCGTCAAACGCCTTGGTCTGCTCGTCACCCCAGATCCATTTGGCGTTTTTCTTGAGCAGCCCACGTAGTGGGGCCGAGACGGAGGCGAACTTCTCCACGAATCGACGATACCAGGAGGCAAGGCCGAGAAAGCTGCGAAGCGCCTTGACGTTCGTAGGAGCAGGAAATTCCTGGATCGCTCGTACCTTCTCCGGGTCCGTCGAGATTCCCTCGCTACTGACTACATGGCCCAGATACTTGAGTTCTCTCCGGGCGAAGTGACACTTCTCGGGGTTTAAGCGGAGACCGGCATCTCGGAGGCGCCGGAAAACAACGCCGAGAAGTTCAAGGTGCTCCTCAAAAGCAGAGGATACTATCACCAAATCGTCAAGGTAAGCGAGCGCTTTCGGTTCCAACTCAGGCCCAATGACTCGGTCTAGCAGTCGCTGAAAGGTGGCTCCAGCAGAATGCAGGCCAAACGGCATGACCTTGAACTGAAAGAGTCCAAGCCCGGGGACTGTGAAGGCCGTGATGGGGCGGCTGTCTTCGGCCAGTGGCACTTGCCAGTAACCTTGTTTGAGGTCCAAGGTACTGATGTACTTGGCTTGCCTGAGTTTTTCGAGGATGGCGTTTATCCTCGGCAAGGGATACGCATCCTTGATCGACGAGTCATTCACCCTGCGCATGTCAATACAAAAACGATACTTCCCGGTCGATTTCTTTATCAGCACGATCGGCGAGCTCCATGGGCTGCCTGATGGTTCGATCACACCATCCCGCAGCATGGCAGCCACCTCTTCGTTGATGATAGTTTGCATGGCAGGGTTACGTGGGTAGTGTCGCTGCTTTATCGGGGCTACGTTTTCCTTGAGACGTATCACGTGCTCAACCAACGTAGTTCGCCCGACCACAGAATTGAACAGGGGAAGCTCCTCATCAAGAAAATCTTGAAAATGGCGATCCTCCTCGTCGGTCAGGGGCTTCAGAGTGCCAGAAGCACACGAGAAAGGTCCCAACATCTCGGTCTCTGCAGCGTCAGCGACGTTTAATTGTATGAGGTTCAAGTCGTAAACACACTTCATACCTAAAACAACGTCCGTCGTAAGTCCGGGAACAAAGTAAACTCCCAGAATAAGGGGTTCACCCCGGATTGAAGCGGGCAGGTGGTACTTCCCTCGAATTCGGCAGCGAGTGCCATCGACCATCCTAAGTTCCGCGTTCGACTCCTCGGATTTAACACCACACTCTACTAGGTATCGCGCCACCTCGTCCCCAATGAGGTTTACTACGGCCCCCGTATCCAATAAGGCTCTGAAATTTCGGTCGAGTAGTCTGACGTCGATGAAGGGTCGACTGTCGGGCAGGTCAGACTCCTCGCTAGCACCACTGACGAAGGTGCTCACGCGTCGGAGCCACTCCGACCACTCTTTGGAGGTTGTGCGGCACTGGGACGCTGGGGGCTCAGGTGACCTCCGGACACCTGAGTCCGGTTGGCGTTTCCCGAACGGCAGTCACAACGAGTGGTTGCTACACCTTCCCGTTTGCAATTGAAACACCTCATCACCTTCGGGAGCCGGCAATGGCGATAAAGGTGTCCCTCCGCATTGCAGTTCCAGCATATCATCGTCTTGGCCCGAGAAGACCGGGCTTCAGGTGAAGCAGAGCGCCGTGCTGGATTGCGAGGACTGGGAGATCGGTCCTGCCTCTGCGGTTGATTGGCCCAACGATCAAAAGTGACTCGTTTGTCATGGCCTCGCTCGTTAAGTTTCGTCCTAGAGTGGTTGGTTTGGGTCGGTTGAGGGACCAGCCTTGGTTGCGGTTGCACAGTCTCCGGCAACAAACTGTCCAGCACTGCAATGTCCATTGAGCGGTCATTGCGCCTCCTGGCGACATACGCTGTCTCAGTCACTAACGCTTGAGATGCAGGGGGGGGAGGGCGAAAGGTTTTCCGTTCACGCACCAACTCTTCGAACTCCTCGGCTCGCTTGATGAGTTCAGGCAGCGAAAAGAAGTCCTGTCTCCGGATCATGAATTTGTACTCCGGTCTCATGTTGGCGTACACCAGATTAAGTTTCTGCTGGTTACTATATTCGCCACTTCTCCGGATCAGGGTTTTCAGCGCAATGACAAAGTCACGGAACGACTCTGTGTCACCCTGAGTTCGCTTACGGATTTCTTCGTCCAGGTTGCGACGATAGCCTGGCGGGAAGAACTGAGACTCGAACATCCGACGAAACTCCGAAAAATTGGTCCATATGTCTCTGTTATTGCGGTACCAGAGTAGGGCCTGGCCATGAAGGAGCTCCGGCATAGCCTTGAGAACTTCTTCAGGCGACAATGAATATGCTTCGAGAAGTTCCTCCAATCGCTCGAGAAAGGAGACGGCATCGCGTCGGCCATCAAACCGTAAATTCAACTTCCGGACTAAGTCACAAAGAGTGGAGGACATTTTAACAACGGTCCTACTCCGATCCTCCTCTTGTTCTGCACGCCGAGACAGGTCCGAGGAGTTGACACCTCCATACGTGCCAGGCACCTGGGACCAGGACACATGGTGGGGGGTTATCTCCGGGGCACGCCGGTCGGTTGCTCGCCCATCGCCTTCGTACGAGCTAGGCTTGTAGACAGGCTCAGGTTGAGGGCGGCGCTGGTTATCGTCCAACCTCGCCAAGGTCTGCACCAGCGAAGCCAGAGTTCGTTGAACATACTCTGAATCCGCATTCGGAGATATGCCCAATATACCCCGGATCCTGTCTGACTCACCCGCATAAGGGTTAACTGCTAGGAAATCAGTCGGCCGTGGTGCTGGTTGAGCCGCAAATGTCCCTTGAGTGGTGTACTGGGACAAGTCGAAACCCGCAGTCAAGGGCACTCCGATGGTCGTTGGCCGGAAATAATCTCCATCAGTCGGTCTGCGAGAGCCGTCCGGCACGTGGTACGTCGCGCTGACGGATTGGCAAGCGGAATCCGGCGGGTAGGCCGAGATAGAGTGCGGCCAGGCACCGGATGTTGGCCGGTTGATCACAATCCTGGGCGGTTGCGAAGTAGTCGTGCGCTGATGCGTGTCACCAAAACCCAATGAGGTCATCGGTTGATATTGCGGTTGGCCTATAGCCCAGGAAGAGAGCGGACGATGAGAATATCCGCCAGAAGTCACAGCACCCAATAATTGGCCTTCAGAGTAGGTGGTATGGCTCGTATCCAGAAAAGTGAGGGGTTGAGCTCGAGACGCCACCTCACTTTGAGAGGTTACAACTGGTGGGCCGCTAAACATCTCTCCCCCGTAACAGGCACAGGCACGGTTTTCCAGAAATCGCAAAATTGTTTGCGCAAGTCCGCTACGTTCCCTTCGGTCGGTAGGCCATGGTGTGCCATCTCCGCGATCAGCTGGTGCTTTTGAAGCTCATGAATCCAACCGACTCGAGGATCCTCCACTGGGGACCTAGGAGTGGTCACCGCTGACGAAGTCATAGCAGTTGTGAACACCACGGTCGTCATCGTGGTTGTGGACGCACTCGAGTATGTCACACTAGGCGAGGGAGCTGTATTGGCTGCTCCTGATGACGTCGTCGTCAACACGTGTTGCGAAACCGCCACCGTTACAGGAGGGTTCTTGGTCATTGCCGCTCTTACTTGCACGTTCAATCAGAGGGGGGCGCAAGACAAAAACAACGACGAGAAAATACTAAAACAAACTCGCACTGAAAATAAAACCAATGACCCAAAACAAAATCAAGATAAATTATCTAATAGCAATCAGTGCTAAAACCAAATTTACCCTGATAAAAGCGTCTTATTGGCTCACCAGTACTAAACCAGTTACAAATATCGCTGAAAATACAAGTATACAACTTCACCAATATTAAAATTAGTTATGATACTCCTCACTGAGCCCTCTCTGACAAGTTACGCACCACTGTTACACATTCACTAGTCCATCTGTACGGGCGCCATTTTGTGATGAACTTTCTGGGGGGTCGTAAATGTTTCGGACCGTCAGGCTAATCCGAAATCCCAGGAAATTCGTCACGGTATGTCGAAGTCCCAGGAAACGCTCAGCTCGGCTGCTGGGATATTTCCAGGGGGCGAAGTTCGAATGTAACAGTGGTTATACGATTTATAAAATCAGAGAGCTCAGTTATGTCAACTCGGTTGCCGGTCAACTCAGAGTTGCCTCATCCTTGCCCACAGAAAAATTGGTTGGGGCCTAGAATTTTGAATCAACCTCCCGGGGGGTTTACTTAAAATTCAAACTCCTCAAGATGAGATTAGGTAATTTAATTTAAACAACAAAATTTAAAGAATTTAGAATTTAGAAAAAAGGAAATTTACAAGCAATCAATAAAAATTAATTTAAGTTTAGACAGTAACCTCTCGGGATCAACTCGTTGCTGCCGCTATCACTGGACTGGGCGCTCTACTAGGGCTTGGTACGGGCCGAGCAGAGAATTCCAAGGAAACCCTCAGTACCAGAAAAACTTCTCACAGGAGCAGGGTTACCCTACGCTCCGGTTAGACTTGCAGGTTACAACCAGTGTTCACCTGTCTATACTTCGATTAGACTCGCAGGTTACAACCGGTGGTCACCTGTCTAACTGCAGGAAAACGAGGTTACTCTCAAAGAAAGAAAAAGTTATAAAAATGCCTCACAGGCTGATTTTAATTTGTTTGTTACTAAAATGAAGTTAACGGATAAAAGTTGACACCGGGATAATAATCTTTATTACCCAGTTACTATCAACGTGTCGGGACGCTAGGCTATCTTATGTTAAATTACCACTTTACTGGCAAAAGTTAATAATCGAGCCTAAATATACTAATCGTAAGAATCGTAGACGTACCTTAATACCAAAAAGCAGTCGTTAGAACGAACTTAAAACTTGTCACGCACTTTACAAAACTTCGCTGAGAAAATCGTAGTCAGAACGCAGATGCTATCACTATGACGGTCTCTTCGAGAGTGACGCTATTTCTCCACGAGGAGCAATCCTTCCGCCTCGATGAATCACCACAGCTGATCGGCCAAGGGTCAGTTAAACTCAAAAATCAAGGGCATATCCGGCGACCTTCTTCTTCACCAGCCAAAAGTAATTCCGAGAGAGAAAGAAGAACCCACCTCGTCATCTGTCAACTGTCAAACTAAATCACGGTCAATGAGGGGCGAGGTTATGTTGGATTGTTATGGTTCGGTCAACGAGTAAATAATCGTTTATTTTCATCGAAGTGGTGAATCTTATTAAGTGTTGTCGTTTATTTATCCCTGGTTACATGCTTAACGTGTAATTCCGTCACCTTAGAGGGTCCCTAGGCTACTCACAGTTGAAAATTGGTTTACCAAATCTAGGCTAAGGTAGGCTTAGGCTGAGGTTATTGGGATGCGGTCAAACGACGTTGCAGGTAGGCCTCACAATGTGCTAAACCTTACCCCTCTACACATTTAGCACATTACAAAGTTAATCTTTTATTTTAATTGTTTTATTTATAACAATTTTCTTAATTCCTTTACATTTTACAGGATTTTCATTACCAAATTCATAACTATATAATTTCGATCTCAAACCACAATACTCTTCTAATATTTCACCATTTAATTCATCTTTAAATTTCCCAATTACTTTTTTATTGTTTTCATTATATCATTTGTGATTTTTATTATAATCACTTGTATCGAATTCATCCATATTTTCATTAATTATTTTGTATGGAACTTCCTTAAATTCGATAAAATAACTATCGGTATCCATGTATAACAATTTTAAATTCGAATCATGTTTTTTTTCAATCTATTGTAATGAAATTCATACATTAATAATTTTGATAATTCTAATACTGAAAATCCTATATAAATTGCGTATAAATTCCGTGTTTGATTTAGTTCTTAACTTGGTATTAAGTTCGACATATTTTTTCATAAAATCATCTTAATCGAATGCGATAACTCTTTTAACTTTTTTCAATTTTAATCCTTATGTTTAATAATATTTTTAATTTCTGGAATGTACAACATAATCTTTTTTATTGAAAAATGTTGCACATAATTTATTATTATAATGTTCCGGAGGTAATGGTAAATCTTTGTGTTTATCATTTAATTCCTTCGAATATTCCAAATCAACCTCCAATATATATCCATAATCCACATCTTCGTACAATTCTAATATTGTTTTTTCCCATTCTTTTAATGTATATGTATCCGGTGTCATCCATTTTATATCTTTATATGGTAATTTTTGTGATAATGCCCATCCATACAAATTATTTGCATCGATATACATCATATAATTTTCTGGTTTTTTTCTATCGTAATTTTTCTTACATTTATTATTTGCTTTACAATATCTTGTTACATATTTAGAAATCCCACCTCTTATTCCTTTTTCGATCATTAAATACATATAATCGCTTATCAGTTCTAATTCAATATTTGTTAATTTTAACAACGAATCCCATGCCAATGATGGTGAAGTTAAATAATGAGCCAGATCAAATTGATAATTTTTCAAACAAACAGATCTAAAATTCTCAAAAATATCAGCTAATAACAATACATCTTGAATATTATACAAATCGGAATAATGTCCTAATGTTTTTATAAAATTTTAAGTTTTTAGTTTTAATTCATTCCAAACTTTTAAATTATGTTTATAATCATTATCGCTCATATTTTCATAAAAATTTCATCTTTATATAACATTTGATCATAATTTAATTTTGGTATACGATCAGTTAAACAACTAAAAAACCCATTTTTATCTAATATTTTATCATAATTTAATTTGTCAATATTATCTATAAATTCATAGGGAAATATGCCTTTAGACCTTAATATATCAAATGTATCTTCATCTATAATAATTATGTTATCACATTTATTTGTAATAAATTCATTTAAAAGTTTGAATTATTTTAGATTTTTAGGTAATTTTTCAATTGATGATGACATAAATCTAAATGTATCTACGAATGAAAATTTTATAAATTTTCTTGGTTTATTATCTTCAAATTCATATCCATACCCAGAATTAACCGTATAATTTATATATTTTTCATCGGTGTTTGCAATTAAATCAATTTTACCGTATTTTTTCGCTATTTTTTTTATAAATAAATGTGTATCATAATTACCAATATTATGAAAAAATATAGGAATATTTTGAGGTCATTTTAAATTTAAATTACAACTTGAATGTGCTGCTCCTCTATATTTTCCTGTTAAATGGCAATGATCTCTCACATTTTCTTTTAAATCACCTTTTTCACAAATATGAGAAATATGAGCATTTTAGAATTCAATTTGTTCTTTTTCAGTTAAATTCATCGGTTTCTTATTTTTTTAATTATATATTTCTCCCTATATATTTAGAGATTTGATCTAAATAATACATTTGGAACATTTTCCAATTCTTTTTCGGTTTTTGCTCGATAACATATGGGTTTGTACATTTTATTTGTAACTTGCGATACCAAATAAATTTTGAAAGAACACGGGACATGAATATGAATTTTATTTGCAAATGAGCTTTTTGGATTATTATCACACAAATCAATCTTTTTCAAAATACTTTCAAAATCTAAATAAATTACATATGAGTGTTCAAATTTATTAAAATTATTTTGAAATTTTACTGTTTTATCAGGAAATGGCATTAATTGGTCTACATGGTTCTAATGATTTAGAAATTATTAAATGATTATTCAAATCTCCATTTTTATAAAAATGAGTTAAACATCTTCTACAAATAAACTTGTTATGTTTATTTTTTGACAATTGTGATGAAACTAATTTACTTAAATCTGTTATTAATATGTAATGCAAATTATCACCATTTTTATGATATAATAAATAAATATCTAACCCTGCTTCATAATTTTCAGAAATTCGTAATGGAACTATTTTAATTTCTTAATCAATTATACATTAAATGAAATTTTAGGATAGTTATATTTTGAATCATATGATCTTTTTTCAAATAATTTTATATCTTTTAAGCTTAATGGGTAATCAAAACCACTAAATATTTCATCACCTTTATAATTTTGATATTGTTTTACTCTTTCCGCATCTCTTTTTGGTTTATTAACTGCACATCAAATGCATAAAAAAACAAAAATCATCTTTATTTTTAAAGTTAATACATAATTTTTTATTTTTAGTGAATTTCCCCTATAAGGAAGAAGCTATTACCGTAGTCGGCATGGTAAGACCTAGGCCCGGGACCATGATAACTTTTCGTTTTGTGGTCCCCAGACCCCAAAAACACCATTCGTTCGAAACTGTATATGTAACTCTCGTAAAAATGGTTCGATTTTGATGAAATTTGGTACAAACGTGTAAAGAATTATTCACTTTAAGTGAAAACTTTTCACTTTAAACTCGAAAACCAGACACATCGACCCATCCGAAGTGATATTTTTTGGGGGTTTTGAACCCCAAAAATGAGTTTTTTGAAGTTTTTACATGTAATATTTAAAAAAGTCAAATTTTAGTTTTCATGATAGGATTCAGCTTAAAAAATACAAAATTTGGTGTTTTGATTATTTCTCTACGTTAATTGGTTACAGAGATATTGAATGTGCTAAACACAGTACGTTGTTCAATGATATTCTTATGGAGAATAAGAAAAAATATATAGCTAGGTTAACTAATATATTAACGTATACTAACGAAACTTGGTATACGGCTTCATCTGGTTGTGGTCTATTGTTATTTGCACAAAAAACGCAATTTTTACCGATAATTACCGTAGCAGCAAACCTGCGTCCTCAGCCCCATGTTATTCTTATGGAGAATAAGTAAAATGTAATGTATCCCTTAATTATGAACATAAATTAATAACATTTGGTTTGTTGGTTCACCTAGTTGAGTTCTATCATTGATTATACGAAGGATGTATAATCAATGGTTCTATTGATATTTTCATAAAAACCAATTTGTTGTGTTCCTTCTTGCAGCAATCCTGCGTACTCATCCCCCATGTTATTCTTATGGAGAATAATCAAAATGGTATATATCGCTTATTTATGAATTTATGTTGATGACACTTTTGGTATCCTACTTCCTAATGTTATTCTTATGGAGAATAATTCTAATTTGATATATCACTTATTTGTGAATATATTTTTATGAATCTTGGTATGCGGCTTTATGTGGTAGTAAGACATATATTTTGCATTGGAAATTCGCTGAGTACGCAGGTTTGCTGTGACGGGGGTATTTATTTCATTTGGTAATTCAACATATGAACCGGCATTTAATGAATTATTTTTGCTTAATTTTATATTTAATTCAACATATCTTCTCAATGACCAACCGCTACCTTTCGAAGGTTGATTTAACTGTTCTCTATATATTAATTTATTAGATTGATTATCTATAAAATCATCAATATTTAAAATATCTATTCTTATTAATGGATAACACTTATATGTTATTTCATCATCTTTACTTATTAATGTTCTTACATATTCACATGTTAAAGCCATTTGTCCTTTAATAGTTTTGAATATATGTTTTTTAATTATTTTTTTTAATTTCACTTCTTTGGGCTTCTTAATATTCAGAAATATCTAATTCTCCATTTGAATTTGTAATTAAATATTCTTTGAAATATACTTTTAATGAAGTTGTTTCTTGAATATCAACAATTTTTTCTTGAGGTAATGGGTTGTTTTTATAATGATTATATAATAGTTCAATTAATTCTTTTCTAGTTTTATTTTCAACTTTGATCTTGTTATCAATAGCTAAATCATGAATAAATTCAATTGATCCATATCGTAAATGTTTGGGATTTTCTTTAATTTTATTTAATCTTTTGATCAATTCATCTCTTGATAATTTTATATTATTTCTTACAAATAATTTATTAGAAATTTCAAATAAATTTTCATTGTTAAATCATGAATAGTTTAATGGGTTATATGATTTTTTTAATTTCTTTTAATTGTTCGAGATTTTTATTTTTATTTTTATAAATTTCATTTGTTTCACACCAATCTTTTAAATTATTTAATTCTCTTTCATATTTTGTTTTATTTGCTTCATGCATTTTCGAATTATAATGCCTTGCATAATGAGGTGATGAAACATTCTTTAAACAGTAAGGACATTTATGAATTATATTTGTACTCACCATGACTGATAAGAAAAAATTTTAATCAAAAATTGTATTTTATTTTATAATTAAATAAAATTAATTTTTCTTATTATATGAATTTGTAAAAAAATATTTATTTTATTTTATGATTTTTTATAAAAATTAATATTTTTATTTTATGATTTTTTAAATTTAATTTTTTTATTTTATGAATTTTTAAAACATTTGATTTTTTCATTTTTTTAATAAAAAAAATATTTTTTTTATTTTATGAATTTTTAATAAATCTAACATATATTTTTTATTTATATTTTTTTGTAAATGTTGTGAATAGTTAAAATTCCATTTAATATCTTTTCCACAATCACATTTTGTTGTAATCATAAACAATTTTTTAACACATTTAATACAAATTGAATATTTTCTATCTTTATTAAAATGTGTGTTATGAAAATTTTCCATATTTTTAATTTCTTTACAATTATTACAAATTTTCTCACTTAACTCAATTGGTATAATATTTTCATAAAATTTCTTTTTATTAAATTTTCTTACATTCTTCACAATAACAAAATAAGCCATCTTTATATTTTTATCTTTATTAAATTCTGTAATATGTTTAAATTATTTACATCTAGAACATTTCTTCTCCATTTATTATGTAATTTTTTTGTAAATTTGTTTTCTTTAATTCATAATCATAAAAACTATCAATTATGTCTTCATTATTTAAATCTTCTATGTAATAAGTATTAATAAGTATTAAGTATGTAATCATTAAGTATGTAATAAGTATGTATTTGTGTTATTTATTTAAGAAATTACAAATATTTCTCTTGACCAATTATTTTTGTATTTGTTTGCAATTGTTGATTTTTTTATTTCCAATTCTAACTCATTATCCAATCATTAATGTAGTATTTTGTTACTTAATTTGGGGGTTTACATTTAAAATTGATTGTTTAAAATCTTTTTCGCTTTCATTATTTACATCAATTGGCTTCATTTTAATTGTCGAATGATATGAATTATTATAATCTTTAAGTATTTCTTGTAAAATATCAACCCATCTAAAATTTTTATTTATTTAAATTTGTACATTCATTTTTTTCATTTTGTGTTCTATTATATCTTTCAATTATACTCGATTTTTTTTTATTTTCTGTGTGATATAATTTTATTTTATATTTCTTTAATATTTCATTAAAATATTTATTTAAAAATTCTAAACCTTTATTCGTATGTAATAAATTTGGAGATTTATGACCAATTTTTATTGCATTTTTTAGCATTTCTTCAAATGCTTTTGATACGTTTTTTCCATCTTTTTTCTTTAATGGTTTTAACCAAACATATTTTGAAAACATATCAATGGCGTTTAATACATATTTAAAACCACCATTTTCTTTTTCATAATTTTTCATTATTAGTAAATCTGCTGCCCATAAATCTTCAATTCCTAATGTAATAATTTTCTTTTTGAAAATTTTGTTTCTAATCGGGGCATGAATTTCATTTGCTTCAATTATTTGTTCTTTTTTATTTAATTCTTTTTTCATAATTGGTTTTATTTATTTTTTCATAATTTTACTTTTATTTGTTTCACAAATTGAACATTTTGTAGCAATTCGAAATAAACCATTTTTCATTTGAACAATTTCTGGAGTAATATTATTAGTTTTTTTTCTTACATTTATGACAATGAATTGATTCTTCCATTTGCATATACAAAATTATTATATAAATGGATATGTGTTATAAATGTCATAATCAAACTGATTTTACAATTATTGGAAAATGTGTTGGATGTAATATATGCAAAAGAATTATTTATGAAACAAAGGTTAAAAGAAAAAAAATAATAAAAATAAATATTTAAAAAATATTTTAAGACAATTTAGTTATTTTCAATCATATCTCACGCAACAATTATGTAACGAAATATTTACATTATGCATTATAAAAAACTATTTTTTCATAACTCCACAAACTGTAAAACGATTAAAAAAAACATTAAAGGTTGGATATTTTATTATAAATTTTTAAATAAAATATATAATATTAATTTCGAATTGATTTTTGAAGATAAAGATAAAATCACATTAATCTTTAATCAATATTAAGTTATTTGAAGTAAAATATTTCATATAAAAAATTATTTCCAATGCTTTTAAAATATTTAGAGATAGCTTTTTGTATAAATCTAGTTTATGATGATGAAGTTTTAAGATTTATCATTACAAACTTGAATTAACAAACAAGTTAATTAACAAACTTGTTTGTTAATTCAAGTTTGTAATTTCTAATTAATTTTTTTCTAATAAATGGATCTGTTAGAAGAAATTAATTAATTAATTAATATAATATTGGTGAATTAAGATTTAAAGAACATAAATCATTACAACATTTTTTAATTTGAATGAGAAAGATAAAATTGAAAAAATTTGAAAGAATAAAAGATAAATATGGTTTTACAATTATTGTTGAATTAGAAGATTGTAAAATACCTTTTACCAAAACGATTTTTGAATATTATCAATGATAAAAAAATTAAAGAATTAAACAAAAAATAAAATTTACATTTGATTGTTACAGAATTTAAAAATTTTAAAGATAAAGAAACCGCTTTAGTTAAATTAGAATAAAATATTATTTGAATAAATTATTACAGAAATTATATTTTTACTGGTTTACAAAAACATTTTTCTAATTGAATTTTTGTTTAAATTTTATTTATTTTTATACATTTTACAAATTAATATTTTTCTTTAAAATTTACTGATTTTTGTTTAAATTTATTGATTTTGAAATTTATTGATTTCTTTAATTTTACTGATTTTTTAAAATTTATTAATTTTGTTTGATTTTACTGATTTTTGTTTAAATTTACTGATCTTTTGAAATGTACTGATTTTTCTTTGAAATTTACTGATTTAAAAAAAATTATAGGTAATCAAGTAATATTTTGTTTTATTGTTCGGAAACATGTATTTTACTGTATACTGTATTTTATAGTGTTTTGTATTCACCACTTTTTGCGCTAGAAGTGACAAGTGATTATCTACTTATATATATATATATATGTGTGTGTGTGTGTGTGTGTGTGTGTGTGTGTGTGTCCGTAAGCACGATAACTCTCGTAAAAAAGGTCCGATCTTATTGAAATTTGGTAAAAATGTGTAAAGTAGCATTTATTTGAAAGAGGTCGAAATCCAGACGAATCGCACCATCCGAAGGGGAGTTTTGGGGGGTTTTGTACCACAAAAATGGGTATTTTGGGGTTCCCACATGTGATTTTTATTTAAATCAAATTTTATTTTTTACCATTGAATTCAGCATAAAAAAACAAACCATTTGGTATTTTGATCATAGCTCTACGTCAGTTGGTTACTGAGATATTGAAAGTGCTAAACACAGTACGTTGTCTAATGTTATTCTTATATAAAAAAAGAAAAATCGTATATCTCCCTTATATATAAACATAAACTGACGAAATTTGGTATATGGCTTCATCTGGTTGCGGTTTATTGTTGTTTGCACAAAAAAACAACAATTTTTTGCATATGGTTCCTGTAGCAGCAAACCTAGGTACTTGGTCTCCATGTTATTCTTATGAAAAATAGTTAAAATGTTATACATCGCTTATTTACAAATGTATATGGATGAAACTTGGTATATGACTTTACTAAGATGAGTTCTTTTGATATTTGCATAAAAACCCATTATTTTGTGTTCCTTGTTGTAGCAAACCTGTGTGCTAATCCCCAATGTTAATCTTATGGAGAATAATTAATTTCTTAAATATTGCTTATTTGTGAATATATTTCTTATAAATCCTGTTAAGTGTTTTAATGTGTTATGTTATATATTCATTGGAAATTCGCTGATTATGCAGGTTTGCTGTGACGGGGTTATTTTATTGATATTAACTGAATATAGTATTAGTTTATTGGATATAGGCTTAAGAGAGCTATAACCACACAAAATCGTATAATGAAAATTAAATACATTTTAATTTTGTGAGTTTTTAAAGTTTTGATAATAAGTTAAAATTTGTTATTTATTTGTATATTTGGTGTATTTATTAAAGACTAGAATATTAAAAATAATAAGGTTATATTACGGAATAGAAAAAATAACTTTCGTATGTACATATTAGGGGGGCCCCATTTTCCTATATGCCCGGGGCCCCAGAGATCCTAAACACAGCCCTGGTTTCTGCACATCTACCTTTCCAACAGTATGCGTGAATTTCTCTTACGATGCACCATTATTGAGAAAAAATTAGGGACAGTTTTGTGCTTGCTTATTAATATAATGGTTTGTAAATCTAAATACATAAAACAAAGTCGGGTTAGTATGTTATTTTGTTAGTTACACCAAACAGCTGATGTAAGGATTATATAATTGAATTGAATATCTAACATGCTTGAAAGGAAAGGCATAAACATATGTTCACTATGGAAATAACAAATCTACATGAATGACAACCCAAACTCTTTTTCGATGCCAAAGTTAGGTCTATATAAAAATAGGCGAGTGAGCATAGCGAACGAGCTCATCTTGGAGGCGAGTGAGCGAAGCGAACAAGCTCATCTTGAAAATGAACGAGCACTTTTGACAAAAAACAAATTCAATGACATTAGGACAGGACAAGTCTGTCAGGCCAGCTAGTATTTTATGTTTCATTAAACCTACATTGGGAAAA
Organism: Allygus modestus; assembly: GCA_963675035.1. NCBI lineage: Eukaryota > Metazoa > Arthropoda > Insecta > Hemiptera > Cicadellidae > Allygus > Allygus modestus. Next base: position 221,326,406 of record OY776111.1, on the reverse strand, counting down.
CTCCAAGATGTATGCGTGTTTTCCGAAAGCGAACCAAAATTAACCTTGAAATGCCAACAATTGACTATCCGAAAAAATGGGTTATCTGGAATAGTCCTGCCCCCATTATTTCGTTTAAGCAGGATTTACTGTGTTTGTCTTTTGTTATGACCGATATTAAATGAGACGAGTAGCTCCCATGCAAAACTTTGCAGATATAATTGTTATGACAGCGGTTTACTGAATTAAGAAAAAACACATGTGAAATAAACCAAATAAAACTCTTCTCCGTATGAATAACATGAGAACTTGGAAGTCCCGTGGGGCAATTCCTGGGGTCTAAATCAAAATTCTGGCTCGACAATAACTTAGAACTTTAAATTAACTTTTAAATAAAAAAAATCCTCAACATCGGTTAAGTATTAACTTCAGGAAGTGGGTAACCAAAAGGCAGGATTTTTTTAATTTATGTAGATAACACAATTTTATCTCAGGACCTAATGTTTGGTATTTGTTCTGTAGTAGTACATTGTGGGGGCTGAAAAAGTTAGGTTTCAAGCCTGCATGTAAATGTCAAATTTTTTTATAACATCATTCACAATTTGGAAAAAAAAGGTTTTTGTGAACACTAGTTAGGATATCTCTAAAGTTGCAAATAACTTTTTGTTTAACATATTATATGTTGTTTTACTTACGGGATGTAATAAAAGATGTCTTACAACTTTAAAAATATATTTACATTTTTACTGTATTCACATATCGGACGATAAACACCATCTTTTATATATGTTTCCATCTTTTATATATGTGAATACAGTATAAGTGTAAATATATTTTAAAGCCTTGTAAGATGTATTTTATTACATCCCTCTAAGTTGCGTCCTAATCGGTCAGTGCTAACTAACATACCAATAATTAGATTATATTCATACAGGTGTTTTTATATGATAAATTTATGGTATATATTTGCATTATTATTTCAAGATCATGGTAAAATAAAAATAAAAAAAATCATTAAATTTGTTTAAAAATTTATTTTGTTTTAACATGTTTTACAGAAATTCAAAAGTAGTAACCACTCACTATATTCTTTGAATATTTCTCAACTAAATTGGATTGTAAAACAAGAAATGTAATGTATTTTAAATTACTGAAAATAGTAATTACTAAAGGAGAACATTGTCATTGTCCTTACATATTCTTTAACTTTATTTTTGCCACCAAAATGATTTTGTTGTCTTTAATAAATCCATTGTCTGGATTGAGAAGTGCATTCCAATCATAAAATGAGTTCCAGCCCCAGCCTGGAACTGACTGAGAACAATTATAAGTCTGTGAGAAACTACGGCTTACATCATCACGTTTTCCAGTTTGATTAATGAGCTGTACACAGATATTAACTTCACAGTTCCAGTTTGACGTTTTGCCATCACAATACACCCACACACCTAAAGTTTCAATTTTTCCTTCCCTTCCCTTTTTTGCTTGAAGATGCCATAAATGCCCAGTCCAGTGATAAGTTTTGGACCGTTGACAAGTTTGAAGGTCACTGACTGAACTGACGCAACAGCGAATAAAAGCGTAACGTGGATACTCTATGAAGCTACTAATAATATGTTTGGAAACCAAACCTGTGTTGAATCTGTTGCTTCTATTATTACACAAGTATTCAATATTACATGGTTTACCTAACACAAATGCCCTGCAGATATCATTTATCTCATTTTCAAGGAGAATTTCACTGGATACTACACCTTCACAAAATTCATTGAAGTCCATGGTGAGAAAACGAATGTATTTCAAAAGGCCTAACATTTTTGGTCTCAGAATCATCCCAACATTAGGATCTGTTTTTTGCCTGGCCCATCGCAAAATTGCATTCCAGATTTCAATTTCTTTTGCAGGAAGGTACTGAACTTGCAGTATCCACTCTATTGCAGTGTAACTTAATTCCAGGAATTTATCATCCTTTGTTATTTTATCAAAATCAAATTTGAGAATGTCTAGTATTTTTGGTCTCAGACTCTCTTCTTGATAAAACATTGGGTGTGAAAGAGCAACGAATAGGTTCTCAGATGACAACAAGTTTTTCATATGTTTAAATAATTCAGTTTTTAAATCATTAATCAAGTACTTTTCAATAACATAAAGCAACTTTGCACTTTCCTCAAAAGTAAGTTGTGGTATTATTATACTACTTCCACCGTAAACACATATTAAAAAATTCCTGAATGTTTCTGGTTCCACATCTTTGACACGGACGTCTCCTTTTTCAGCCAAATCACTATCCTGCAACATGGCTCTGAATGGTTCACTGTCTCCCATGAGAAGGGTTTTCATGGCTCCAATTCTCTCTGTTGGTCCATTTACAGGGCCGACTACAAAGTAGCAATCATGCTTAGCTTCAGTTAACCAATACTTGATACGAGCTGGGAGCTTCTCACCCATTTCAAATTATTTATTGATTTATAAGCATCAATTATACTGTCAGAATTTAAAATTTGAGTAGCTTAAAATATAACAAACCCTTTCTATTATTACTTACTGAATATTATCACTTCAGTTGTCATCTTTAAAAATATATCCATCCATATTTTTAAACGAACAAATTGAATAATATTACAATTTTCATGAAAGTTCCATATTATTGCTGATAAAATAAAACACTATTTGGAACACACTTGCTACACAATGGCAGTCATTGTGACTCCACCCAACAACTAGAGTTGAATATGGTTCTTGGCTTATCACATTGATAAATGTTATCACCTAACTGCTTCATTGGATCCCTGGAAAAGAAATAAAACTTTTGCCTCAGCTTTTTATAGCTAAAGTGACTTGATACCAATGTTCTTTTAACATAAGCTTATTTTACATAATTTAGTCTTAAGTTTGTTCAAAATATAAATACTTTTATCTTTACTAAACCAAAGATATGTAATTCTCTTTATTTCCCAAAGACCTTCAAAAGTGCAATGTTAATGTTATGGTAATTTATAATTTTTGTGTGCTTTTCTCATATGTCTGTGATGTTGAATTATTGTAAGCTACAAGGAACCAGTTATAATTTTCTTGTTAATGATAAATGATCTTGAATAATGTTTGATACACCAATAATAAGTTGGTTTTTACCATTGCTGAAATGCAATTCGGAATGAAATTTCAGCAGTAGTAAAAACCAACTTATTGGTGTATCAATCATTATTCAAAATCATCATTCCAGTGATTCATAGTTTTATTTCATGGATTCACCCTATACAAGGGAATGTATATTAATTATTATAAAAACATTAGTTAACATTGTTTTGTTATGTTACACATAGGCATGCGCAGAGTCCGGTCAGCGTGGGTGCCAAAACCCAAAAATACGCCCCCCTCCACCAATCTTGCTGTCAATTATTGTATGTAATCTAATAGTTTACTCCTCCTTGACACAAATATGTGCTAATATTATTCGATGCAATAAATATTGTATCGGCATAGGTATATTTAGTTTACAAAATATCCTAATGTTACTGGTTTTGTATTATCTTCTACAAAAATATCTAGATTACGCTCAGGCCGGGTGGCTGCGGCTGCACGTCACTCCGATTTCTCGGTAAAAAGAGTGTATCTTTTTTAAAACAATATAACAAATAGCAATCAACTGAAATATGGTACCAACATTGATTATACATCCTACGGAATCACTAGGATGTATAATCAATGGTACCAAGGACTTAAAAAAAACTAAAATACAAGAATATATCGTCACAGAATTGATATTTTCTTAGAAAATATAGAGGGTTGTACTAAATCTAACTGATGATAGCGCTGAAATTATTATTTATATTGTTTTAATTTTCCCATTGCGCTCAAAGTTCAAATAAACAGCTATAGAAAGTGCTATTTCTATGTATGTTCCAAATTTAAACCATTATGGCATTTACTTTTCCTATAAATCTCCGCTATTAATGAAGAAAACGACGGCGAAGGGGTATTGGTATTGTACTTACATCCGGCACTCGTTTTCCAAGAAATCTGTCGATCGTCACGGGAAAAGTAAGATGACAGTTCATGTTTTTGACGTTGATTTGAATTGAATTTGTATTTGTAAATACTACCTAACTGTTTTACAATAATACTTTCAGTCCCAGTATTACTTACTATTAGCAAAAAGGTACATATTATTTTGTACTTATTTCTTACATTAAACTTAATTTTTTGAATCTAAACATTTATTTCATCACCTATTTTGGCGCCCCCCTCAAGCAATCTTTGAGGCTACCGTGGGTGCCGCACGGCACCCACTGTGCGCACGCCTATGATGTTACATTGTGTTGATAAAATTGTTAACTTAGTAGGTAAATTAATCATATAAGAGCAGATATACGTTGAATTTTATTTGTTTATTTAAAAACACGTTATAGGAGGTGTATTTATATATAAATTTAAATATATCTACCTTTTCTTGCCTCAAGGTCTGTGTAATTTTCTTTCAGCAGATGAAATCTTCTTGTAAAATATTAAAAACACAAACATGATACCAAGTTTTGATAAACCAAAAAAAGATTTCCATTACCAAAGGTCCTTGAATTTAAAAGCTCAGACCCAAATGGATCACCTAACCATGATTTGAGTTTTAGAATTTCTTTTACCAAACTCTTTCTTTGGTATCGTATGATTGCCTGTCCTAAATGATTGACCAGAGTTTTAAAATAAATTAAATGTTTCACGAACATTGTTTACCAGGTAGGTGTGCTGAATACATTCACCATCAACCAAATGCAACATTAACAAACCGAATATAAATGAATGAATGAATGAAAAATTATCTTTATTTGTCACACAAATGGCCTGAGTTTTATTTGTTTAACTTCCTGGAAATAAATAAATTGATTCACACATAAAAATATCAAACCATATTTTCAAATTTTACAAGAAATTGTAGAAACAAATATTTCCTCCCAGGCTAGAAAGCCTGACTTGAGGCACAAGATATATATGTAACAAATAAATATAAACTGGCAGACTAACATAAAGTGAAGGATTACACTAAATAAATAAAAGTTTTATTGCTCCTTCTACCAACCAAATTACACAGATATATAAACTATAATCAATCAGTTGTAAACATTTAAGTGAACCTGTGTAAAGCGCATGAGTTTTTACAAATATGCGCTTTTACAGTAATATAAAATATCTAACTAAAGAAAAATATTTCCCTAATAGTAAATTACTAAAACTTTACTTTTAATTCATACACCCAACATATTTTCTATATTTTCAACTGTAAAAAGCCAGTCAAAGGTCCATTTTTTAATTCCCTATTGGTTTTAGCTCCTTTTATTTTTAATGGCAAAAGATTAAACCATTTTTGCACTAAAAACTCATTAGTTTTTTTGAAGTACGTTAAATTAGGTTTTGGAACAAAAACATTTAATTCTGATCTAAGTTTAATTCTATAACTGTCCTCGTCTGGAATACTGTTCCCACTTCTCACATACAGATTATTTAGTACCTTGTAGATGTATAGATAACGGAGTGGCAATATTAGCATATCTTTAAAAAGTGGCCAGGATGGTTCAATTTGTGATTATTCATCATAATTCTGACTTATTTTCTGTTTGACTATTGTTTTGTTTAAATTACTAACATAGGTTCCTCGCCAACATAATATTCCATATGCAATTCTACTTTGAACCAATGAAAAGTAAATCATTTTTAAAAGATGAAGTGGAGCCAATCGCTTTAACAAAAAGAAAAGCCTAAGCACAGAGTTATTATTCAAAAAAGTTAAGTGTTTTCCCAGTTTAATTAACTATCTAGATAAACCCTTAAGGATTTGACAACCTCTGCTTTATTGATAGTCACACATTTTGTGATGCATTGTGTTTACACAGACATTCCATGCATTTATATGCTACAGGCTCACTATAATACACATCTTCTCTAAGTGAAAAATGAATATAATTAATATGAAGTTTTCTCAGGGCTTAAAATATGCTATTTTTTTAAAACCACCATCTTAATGCTAGTAGATCCTGACTTATACTTTCTTTAACCATATCCTATGTGTCACCAACATAGCATAAAGCAGTGTCATCTGCGAATGATATTAGTTTTCCCTTAAACCGCACATTATATATTAGTCGTTGATATAAATTAAAAACGAGTTCGCACGCAGCACGCTGACGTGAGGGAAGTGAATTTCCACATTACAAACTTTTAAAACTCAAAATCAGTATAAAAAAATACTGTGACAATGTACTGTGTTTGGTCGATACACATTTTTTTTAATAACTCGGTAAATGTTTATGCTAGAGTGATGAGAGAGGGCTTAAAAGTTTTGCCTCACTAATTCCCATCTTTTTACATGGATAAAATTTACATCCGGGGTTTTCTGACCCTTTTTGGGCCCAAAAACTCAAAATGTTAAAGATTAATCCTCAAAAAAGGGGGTTTTTCCGATTGTTTTGCCCAACGAATGTGTCCAACTGATTATAGAAAGGAACGTCACTACCAAATTTTAAGTAAATCGGAAAAAAATGTGACCGCTAGAGTGCAAATAACACGCACACACACACATATATATATATTTTTTTAACAACCCCCCAGAACGTGTTCAGGGGGTCATGTTAGGAAATTCTATGGTGGTTCCGGGCTTCACCGTGTGGGTCATGCTAATAGTTCACTTTCCATAGGAAATTCATTAATAAAAGTGATCCCAACACCGACCCCTGAGGCACCCCATATTTAATAAAACCCTTTTCGCTCAACATATTATTTACTTTTACCAATTACGTTCTATTTGACAAATAGCTTTGGAACCATTTAAGTGCTGTACCTCATATTCCACACATAAGAAGTTTATTTAACAGGATTTTGTGGTTGACTGTATCAAAAGCCTTTTTGATGTCCAAAAAAATACCGGTGACTTTTTTATTATGATTTATCCCTTCCGAGACCACTTTCATAATTTATTTAATGCCAATTCCGTATTCAAGCCCTCTCTGAAACCATACTGATTGCTACTAAAGAATTTTGTTCCATCTAAAAATTTGATGAGTTTTTCTTTCATAATTGTTTCTAACATTTTGGAGAAGCATGAAAGTAAAGATATTGGCCTGTAATTTTTACAAACATTCTTTAAGCTACCTTTGTGAATTGGGGTATTACTAAAGCTTCTTTCATTCTTCTTGGAAAAATCCCTGCACTTAATCTTAATAATGAAAGTCAAAACATCCGCAACCAACGGGAAAACAATCTTATAACTAGTGAACTGTTTGTATTATTAATACCTGCAGCCTTTCCCTTATTCAACAACTGTACTATTCTTCCCACGTCTTCTTTCCTTACATAATCAATAAAAATTGAAGAGACTTCGCTTTTTGAACTTAAAATATCTTTAAACTGTAAGTTATACAAATTTATCGGCCTTTTGAACCCCACTGATAAGTTTTCAGCTACTGAAATGAAAAATGCATTCAATGAACTTGTGATATCTTTTTAATATTTGATTTCCTCATCCCCAATTTTTAAAGAATTTATTTCACAAATTTTCTTTGTTTTTTGCCCCGTAATTTCATTTAAAGCATTCCACATATTTTTAGAATCCCTGCCACATTCGTTAAATTTGTTAACGTAGTATTGTTCTTTAAGAACTTTTATTTCTGCCTGTATATTGTTTCAAAGTTTTTTAAAATCACGTTTTAGCCGAATATTTTGAGACTCCATTGAGTAGCATGTTATGTACAATGTATGGTATTTATATTTTTAACAACAGCCTCAATAATAACCCTCGTTTAAATTGATCCATATAAATTTTCATCTGAACACATCATTTGCACTTAATCACTCGGAGTCTACTAATCCAGATAAAGTTAACTGATTTGAGTTAGCTGTAATTCAATATAAAAATAGTAACTATTATTGATTAACTAAATCCAACACAGTGTATTTATTGGTACTAAACGCTGTTCCGGCACTGGTTTTATGACATTAACAAGGGTGAAATATTATGTAAGTAGCATTTTAACTGCTTAGCATTCTTACTTTTCATGTAATATGTCATACCATTTACCTGCTGTGCTTAAAAACGGTTACAGTTATTGTTTTTTAGTCGAATATTTTAATCCTACAATACTGAAAAAGCGCTGTGACTAATTTTGTGTAAAACAAATTTTTGGCTCGATTAGGGAGTGCGTTCACGGCAGTCACCCGCCGAATGACTCATCATTGAACTAACTTGCAACTTTGTATCTTTTCGGGCAAGTCCACTGTGTGTCTGTAGTGATTCCAGTGTGATTCATTTCCTAAGTTTTGTTTTATTTTATCATAATGTAGTCTGTCTTGAATATTATTTTGAGCGATCGCGAGTGTTTTAGTTAGGTTAGGCGACAGAGCATAGTGCATATACCTACAAAACAAGCTATTCCGCTATTCCCAAACAAACAATGGACTAATGAACAAATGGATTAAGAGAAAAACAGAAACAATATTTGGAAAACGGTTTAGAAATGTCCAAACTCTGATTTTATTTCGTGAATTTCAAAATTTAAACTAACTTGTTTTTTATGAAACTATTATTTTTAGTCATTATTTATAGTTTTACTAAAGGTCAGCTTATAACTTGTGAAGAGAGGACTTTATTGGTTACCATACCAAGGGAGAAAAGGAGACAGAGGGTAAAATGGCGGTCAGCGTGTAGGCTTCACTTTTTTAACCCATACAAGAACCCATATATTAACCTCGTTGGACAAGCCGGCCCGTGGCATAACCTCAATATTACTAGAGCAGGACAATTTGTGTTTTCACAAAACTTTTACTTTTCCGTACACAATTGAAAATGTTTAGAGTAAAAATAGGAATTTATGTCATTTATTTGTTCAAAATCACACAATGCTATGAAATGTACCATTATAATTATCTTAATTAAATAATAATTAGCCCTTTTACTTATAACCATAGATAAGTGATTTAAAAAGAAACATTTAAAAAAACTTTCCGGCACTGCTTATTTTGCGAGTGCACCACTGAACTTGGGAAGACAAACAGATTTATTATTTACTGAAGAATCTCGATAGCAAGACTATCAAGGGTATTTAGGAAACAGTTTGTTATCGAGGTACTCTTATAGTTGAGGTTCGGGTTTTAAGGTCATAGAGACTAAAAGTTGTGCTATCAAGGTTACTGATTTCTCTAAAACCCCCTTATAACCGTGGCCCGCAGGGCCCGCGGTGTGGGGGGCCCATGGGCCTAAGGGGCCCACAATCTGAGTCAGCGGGGCCCGCGGGCCGAGGTAAAAGCTCTGGCAGGCCCACATAATGGGATGAAAACATTTCAAAATAGCAATACTGTTGTTAGTAAAACATTAAGAATTATTTTATTTGTAGCCTAGTAAATATATCTTTCATTCATTGTGCTTAGTGTTACTGGACAAATCGCAACACAAACAAAATCATTGTAGTTGTGTCCAGACTATGATGAGTAGTTAACTTGGAACAAAAAGTTTACCAAAATTGGACCATGGGAAATTTGTAAAAAACTGTCATTTTAAAATATAACAATTTTTTTGGAAAATTTCATGTTTCAAGCTAATAAATCATATATTTCTTATCTTCAATGCATGATCTACGTTTTTATGAGTGTCATGTATATCATGGAAAATTACTCTTACAGCCAAGAACTTCTTATTTTTACGATATGTATGCTCATCATTATGAGTTTCAATATACAACAGAATTAATTTATTCAGATTTCAGTGAACTGAAGTCATATATTTTAAAATACTTTAAAATGTAAAAACAGACCTATTACATATTTTTAAAACCTACCGTTAATTTAAAATCATAATTAATCTTGATTTAGGTAGTCGTAAAACCAAATATATAATGTAAAATACTGATGAAGACAACGTCCTAAAGTGCTTGAAAATATACACTATTTCAATATTATTCACTGTCAGAAATATCATTAAGGTGATATACCGTGGAAGTAAGATTTTCGCAGCCATCTTCTTGACATTTTCCGCAGACTGACATGCATGGAATGTTCATTGAAATGTACAACGGCTGCTTGGACATGCTTTTGAGCAATTCCATTTTATAAGCTTTATTATTATGCGATCTGGAGCTGGAGACAAATCAGACAGCGTCGCATAATATTCGTCATCTTTAGTGAACCATCCCAAAGTCCATGCAGGGCCATCATCAGTACCCACCATTCCTGGATTTGAAAGGAGCTTCTGAGATCATGGTATTTTGCTGCTGAAGGGCTTGGGAGAAGGTGTTCTGGTTTCACGAACCCTTTTGCTGAGGTAACCTTTTGAAGAAAAACTCTATAAGAGATTATTTTTTTCTTGCTTGAAGCAATCTCAACAAAACCTTTTCTCCTGCACGTTTAATGTCACCCGTGGTCTTGTTGGGTGAACAAAAGGTCTCAGCAAATAACTGGGGTTCTTCACAATTCAAAATAATTTTCAATGGCATTGATTTGATGATGCCGTGGATAAGAGACATGGAATAACACTCCATGCATGTAGAAAAAGATTAAACTTGTATATCACACTTCAATGAGTTTTGTTTATGTTATTGATGTCAAATTAAGGTGACTGGGATATCCCTCTTTGCTCATCAATTCTAAAAAGATTATTGTGAGGGCTTTTGGTAGGCAGGTGTAGAAGAAGAACAAGCGGTTCTGTGTCTTTACCAACAACCACATTGTTACAAGCTGATTCTATCTCGTCAAATGCCTGCTGCTATCACCTTTACTCCAAGGTAGTCGGTGGGGTAACAATCCACCAAATAGAACAAAGTAAAATTTCGTGCCACTTTTATCTAAAAAGTCACATCATCAGCATCAGCATCATCACCATCATCATTTGTTTCATATTCTTATTATTTTATCTTTGGAGAGATTCGAGTTTGGATACTGAAGGCGCTCCTGCGTCTTTATTTACCGCTGATTCTTTATTAAGTAAAACTGTATAATCAAATGTAGAACTACTGACAATGAAGAAGGAAAATAGTGATTCGACAAAGCGATAATAGTGATTAAGAGAATAGTGATTTGGCACTTTAATTTAATTACGTTTTAGAGTCGTTGAATAAGTACACAAGTTATTTAGTAAAATAAAAAAATTTCTCACTTTTTATATTGAAAGTATTTTTACTTGTAATATTGATGCATGATAATAAAATAATGAGAATTGTCTTGATACCGATACTTCTCATGTGCAATACTATATTTTTATATTAGAAAATAATCACACAGTGTGGGAGAAAAGTCCAGGGTGTTTAACCGTTGTAGCTAATGCAATTACACTTGGTGTATCAATACTAATCATAAAAATCAACTTTTTGAGGTAACTTTATCTTGCGGCATTGTATTCTTCTAATTAAGACCTTTAATTTTATGTACGGTACATGTCGACCTATGCTGTAATTTAAGATTGCCTTCTTACTCCTTGTGGGCTATCCCCCTGGTGTGATAAAAAAACTCATAGTTGCTTCAAAAAGTAGAATTTTATGAGTAGTATTTATATAGCAAGCTTTATTGCATTAGCTATAATGGTTTAAAAAATTGAAACATTCCTGGACTTTTCAACCACAATGTGATTTCAATCCAAGATGGCGGATTCAATATGCCGGCCTTTGTGTCATGCTTTACTTAAATAATATTAATAATAATAATAATAATAATAATAATAATAATAATAATAATAATAATAATGCTTTATTGTAATTAATCAATTGAAATAGACAACGTCACAAGAAATACAAGAGACATGCACATACCATTCTTCAATAACATACAATATCACATGCAAAATACAATATTACAATATCAGAATTCAAGCTAAATATAGCATGCCATACTAACTATGCAAATTTATAATTGTGATCAAGCCAAATTTATTCATGCTATATCTATATTACTAATTATTACTAGTATTACTAATTATTACTACTCACCCTTCAAAACCATAAATTATTTATGTATTACTGATAAATGGAGGTTTGTAACTGAAATAGGAATAAGAAAACAAGTTACCATCGGCCATTTTTAAAATCCTTGAAAATGGCTAATTTCCCATGGCCGAAATTTGGTAGACTTGATATATGTTATTAAGTTGACTATTCCTAGGATTGTAGCACAAGAATCGTTTGTGTTGCAATTTGTCCCGGGTCAAAGTCTAATTTCCCCCTACTAATGACTCATTTTAAAACTGCAACTAGTTTTATTGTGGTAATTGTCTTAAATTCTAATGACTTTAAAACTTTATGAACTTTAAAGTGAGCTATTTTAACAAATATTTCATCATTTTGCATAAAAATTTTAAAACAGTTATTTCTAGTGTCAGTAGAGTTTTTGACCCGTGTTTTTGAGGGTGAATCAGCATTAGGATAGTGATAAATGATAAATCGGGGGCGCATGGTAAGATCCTTTTTCAAACCTTAAAGGTACAACCGTAAACGCTATAGCGGCCATTTCACTTCAAACTGAGTCTGAAACCGCTCCAAATACCTTTTCCACATTTAGACAGGAACAGAACGAATTGCTGACCTGGGATATTGGACGTTATGAGGCTTCACTTTTTACTCGACACTTGTCGACCTAATTCTTAGGTATTTTATGCTTCATTGACGTGATGAAACTATTAACAAAATTAGCTAGCCTAAATAAGAACCTCAGAGCGTTATTAAATCACTAAAATTATACAGTGCTGGAGGCTGGAACTAAGCATCTTTGGAGGCATGTATGTGAGATCCCCATGGCTTCTCATTGAGCCTCCACCATATCAGCCGCCAACCCGATCCCCGAGCGGCGGTCCCAGCCTCTTGAAAGCAATGTCCAAACATCGGAATCATCGGCTGCAACCAGTCGGAATTCAGCCCCGGGTAGGAGAGACACCATCTCTGTCAAGCAACTAATCGTCCGGTTGACGAAGGCCATACCTGTATTGATTTCAGGGAGAGAGAAAAGCGCACTGGAGCTCCTTGCCGAGCTGATGAACAGCCTCCTCACCCTTCTTGATGATGCGTAGACAATTTCGAGCCATAGCGTGGAACGCCAATGGGCTGAAGTCTCGCAGGAATGAATTGTATTTCTTTCTTACAGATCTAGACGCTGACGGAGCGCTCATCAGTGAGACACCCCTGACACCGCGCGACATCTTCAGGATTCCATCCTACAAAGTCTACAGAACAGACCGCCCAGCGAGACCACATGGGAGCAACCCTGGAGGAGGCACGGCCATCTTTGTTCACCGACGGGTGGTTCACAGGCGCAGCACAACGGTTACCGGCAAGCTGGAAACAACGGGCGCCATCACCCAATTGGGCGGCTTGGAGCTCCTCCTGGTTGCTGCTTACCACCCTCCTGACCACGTGCTCGACAGACAAACCTTGGATTCTGTACTGACTGGCCAAGAGCCAATTGTTGTTGCAGGTGATTTGAACGCCAAACATCCATCCTGGACTCTCGCCGGACGAATACGAGAGGAACAACTCTTCGAAACTTCCTGGATCAACAAAGAGACATTGACGTCGCTGCCCCACTAGATCCGACATTTTTCCCGTCAAATCATCTGCATCTGCCTGACGTGCTTGACTTTGCCCTACATAGGAACGTGCCTTTCCCGGTTGTCACCAGCAATGTGAATGATCTGCCCTCGGACTACACACCTGTGCTTTTGACCTTTGATGCAGCCGTGACCTCCATACTCCCACCAAACGCAGCGGCCTTCAGGACGGACTGGAGAAAATTCCACCAACTGGTCGCGGAACGGCAACCCCCGCTACTTGAACCCACGAATGTTACGGAACTTGATGACTGTGTCTCTGAACTGCACACACTCTTATTCACTTCCCTTGCAGATGCCTTCAGCCCAGTGCAACCACGGCCACCCCGGCCGGAGCTACCAGAGAAAATCCGCCGCTAGGTCAGACGCAGAAATCGCCTGCGAAACCAGTGGAGAAGGGTCAGAACCCTGAAGCCAAACGCCGGCTCAACTGCCAGAACAGACTGATCAAGTCACTTGTTGATGATTACAGGGCTGAGTTCTGGGATCGATACCTCCTGTCTCTTGACTACCGGGGCGGCAGTGTTTGGCGGCCTGTGAATCAGATCAGAGGAGTCAAGGCAACAACACACCCTCTCCATGGACAGCACGGGCTCGTTTATGCAGCAGAGGAAAAAGCAGAAACATTTGCCAACACAATGCATGACCAATTTCAGATAAACCATGAGATCAACGAAGAGCCACACAAGGAGATGATTGATCGCTTCATGGAGACATTCTTCATGGAATCTCCGGAAGACAGCATCGAGCCCTTCACCCTGTCTTAGGTTCTGTCACTTTCCGGCCTCTTGGAAGTCCGCCAAACTCATTATGATACCCAAACCTGGAAAAGATCACCTCTTTCCACAAAATCATCGCCCTATATTCCTCCTTCCATTAATATCCAAACTCTTCGAACGGCTTTTCCTCTCCCGGATAACCTCTTTACTGGACGGTTTCATTAAGCCGGAATAGTTCGAGTTTCGCCGCGGCCATTGGTTGACGCAGCAACTTGGCCAAGTGCTGAACAAACTGGACGACAATCGTAATTTCTCCCTGTGCTCTGTTGCAGTGCTTCTGGACGTCAGCAAGGCGTTTGACAAGGTCTAGCACGAGGGTCTCCTCTTCAAACTGAGTGAATCACCACTCCCGGCAGCCGCTGTTCATCTGCTGAAGTCCTACTTGAAGGACCGTTCGTTTCAAACGTGCATCATGGGAAAGCTGTCTACAGTACGGCCGGTGGGAGCTGGGGAACCCCAAGGCAGCATCCTGGGACCGGTCCTCTATCTTGTGTACACAAATGACATGCCCACTGTTCCCAGTGTGACTCCATCAATCTACGCATATGATGCACTCCTGCATTTCAGGAGTGCGGAGCCAGCTCAGGCAGCGACGATAATGCAATCCCAAATGGACATCTTGTCCCATTGGCTCGAGAAATGGCGCGTCAAAGTCAACGCGAACAAAAGCAACACGATTTATTTCAGGAAGAGACGGAGGATGCCACGAGCAGCCCCTCCTGAGGTGCAGCTGGGAGGAGAGCCGATTCCTTAGAGGCCCACAGTGAAATACCTTGGGGTCACGCTAGATTCCAAACTACGCTTCAAGCAACACGTCGACAAGAAGGTCGCAGAAGCAACCCCGATCCTCGGACTGATGTGGCCGCTCTTCGCCCACAAACAAAAGTTACCCTGTTCCTGTCGATTGATTGCTTTTGCATGATGTATGCTTCAGAAGCATAGTGGATCCTGTCCAGCAAGACAAACAGGAAACGCCTGGATGTCATCAAATCGAGGACGCTCAGAAGGATCACCCGCCAGCCCTGGTTCGTCCGGAATTCGACTGGAGTCCCGACTCTCGAGGATTTCTTGAAAGTAAAAACTTGCCGCCTTATTCAGAGAGCGGATGAGTCTCACCACGACCACATAAGGGAGTTCTGCAGGTGATTCGGCATCGCAGAAAACTAGAGGCCCCGCCCAATCGCCATCCTGGAAGACCCACTGTAGAAGAACTTCGACAGTGAGCAGCCGCGCGGTTGATGGGAGACTGTCACGTTATTTATAACTAATAGCCATGTTTTTCTGAATTAGCCAATACCTGATCGTCAATTCGGCTGTAACGGCGGATCACCCGCTCATGCTGTGATCACCCTCCTATCTCATCCAATTTGGAGGGGGGAGGTGGGTTTAGTGGGTAGTGTTCTCTTGATGGAGTCCCACACTATCCCTGCGGGAGCGTGGGTGTGCAAAAAGCATTCCCACCTTCCAATCAAAAAAGTTATGCATTTGGAGGTTAAGGAACGTCTGGGTCATGCAACCTTATCCCAGAATCTAGTATAATGGATAGAAAAAAATCAGTTATGCCACGCCTTATATCAAGTGCATTTTGGATCAATTCTCGCTAACATGTTTAGTTTTAAAAAGTACATTCATTATTATTGTAACAAAAGTAACTGGACTGAACCGGTTTGACACGGGCACGCAACTAACCTTTTACAGATGATTGATGAGGGCAGCGAAGTAGAAATCATGGTTAGCGATGGGTTATACCTCGTTTGATGAGGGTCGGGAAGGGTGGGAATGGGGATGTTTAGACCTGAGCCCAAGGAATTGTTTCCTTAAAAACAACCGTTCTGATGAGTCACTGCCCGTGGGAACTATGCACAGGGTTTGAACTCATGCCATAAAGGTTCCGACGCTCTACTGAGGTTGAAGTCGTGCTATGAAGGTTCGGTATCACAAAAATATGTGCTATATAGGGTTAGAACTGTGATCTGAACTGGGAAAAAGCTGATGTGCTATTGAGGGTTGTAAAACAATAATAGTCGTACTTAATGTTAAACTTATATTAAACATTAAGTGTTATGGCAATCTCATGGGGATTGTAAAAATGCACTTGTTATCGAGGCAGTCGTGTTATTGAGAGTCGTGTTAGTGAACCATAACATAGTCGTTGATCTTAGAGAAATGTTAAGCTTGTTTGCTCTTATTTGCACTAGATTGGCATGTCTCCAACCTTAATAGGAGGGAACCAATATTTATAGGATGTATTATTTTTGAATATTTTTCATCCCATGACTCAAATACCGTTGCAGCAAACCTGCATACTCAGCGAATTTCCAATGCATTTAAATATATATATATATATAAATATATGTCTTAGTAGCGGATAAAGCCGCTTACCAAGTGTCTTTAATATACATTCATAAATAAGCAATATTTAACATTTTAATTATTCTCCTAAAGAATAACTTGGGGCTGAGTAAGCAGGTTTGCTGCAACAAGGAACACAAACTATAGGTTTTTATGCAAATATCAATATAATTCAACTAGGTGAAGCCACAAACCAAGTTTCATCAATGTGCATTCATAAATAAGCGATGTACGCCATTTTAAATATTCTCCATAACATGGTAGCTGAGTAAGCAGGTTTGCTGTAACAAGGAACACAAAACGTGGGTTTTTATGCAAATATCAATATAACTCGACTAGATGAAGCCACATACCAAGGTGTATTAATTTATGTTCATAATTTAGGGAGACGAAATATTTTACTTGCTCTCCATAAGAATAATATGGGGGCTGAGTACGCAGGATTACATGCCAAAGGAACCATAGGTAAAAAATTGTTTTTTTGTGCAAATAAAAATAGACCACAACAAAATGAAGCCATATACCAAGTTGTGTCAGTATCCGTTCATAAATAAACGAGATATAAAATTGTTCTTATTCTCCATAAGAATAACATTGGACAACGTACCGTATTTAGTACTTTCAATATCTCTGGAACCAAAATTGACGTAGAGCAGTGATCAGAACGTAAAATTGTGTGTTTTTATAAGCTGGATCCAATGGTGAAAACTAAAATTTAACATTTTCAAAGATTATATGTAAAAAATTAAAAAAAAATTTTGGGGTACAACCCCCCCAAAAAAATACCCCTTCGTATAGGTCAATCTATCTGATTTTCGAACTTACACGATGCTTTACACGTTTGTACCAAGTTTCATCCAAATTGGACAATATTTAAGAGAGTTATCGTGCTCACGGACACACACACACACACACACACACACACACACACACACATACACACACACACACACATACACACACACACACACACACACATATATATATATATATATATATATATATATATATATATATACTAGCAACCCATTGTAGCTTCCCCTGCGTAAACTGTGATAGTTGTGCATGCTGCATTCAGTGGTTAGCTCATGGAACTACTACGAATCAAGATCAGCTGTTTGAATTTTCATCAGCTCAAAGCTCAAACCAAAGTGAATGTCCACAATGAATTTATGGGAATTTTGGGACCCAGCAGGGCCGAACACAGGGGGAATTTCGTAATACCGATCCTTAGCAAGCACCTAAGGCTAAAGAGGAACCTATATGCAAAATTTCAACTCTGTAGGCCTTATAGTTATGGAGATTTCGTGATAGGTCAGTCAGTGGTATTTGGATTTTGTATAATAAGATATATACAGTTTTGAATGAATGTTGTTTTTGGGATCTCGGGACCTCAAAACTAAAAATTATCACTGTCCCGAGCCTAGATCTTACGATACCGACTACGTTAATAGCTTCTTCCCTATAGGGAAAATTCACTAAAAAGCACTTCCAGTATTGAATATCATGAAATTTTCTTTTAATGTTGAAACTTTAATGCAGAATGTCCCCACAAGCCCAAGAACCAGGTGCGGATACAGAGGGGAGTGGGGGTCAAAATTGTGATTGGATTATCCATCCCATAACACTGACTGTGAAAATATAAATAAAACACCTCATATCAGTGTAGATATCAAAACAATTTGAATACCTATAATTTGATTCTAAATAACACTTAGCTGAGACTCAATTTTTAGGGTCGCCATATCACCGGTTTTCCCCGGAGATTACAGGATTTTGGGAGTATAAGTATAGCTCCGGCTCGGGAAAATTTACATAAAAAATTTAAATTCTCCTCTTTTTGAAATTTGTCTCAAACATGTGTTGAATAACACACATTTTGTGCTGAAATCCTATCTGTGAACGAAAGTGTACTTAGGTTTGCAACTTTATCGTCATGCAACGATTGCCAGAGCTAAATCCTGTCTCCCTGTAACTCTAATCTCTATTATTTGTTACTCTTTGGCTTTATTTTAGCTGGAAATATCATTAACTTTCATATACATTCGCCGTTATCGAACGCTGAGAATCAGTAAGGAGATTTATGGCTCCCTGCAGTTTATTAAATTAAACATATGAAAAGTAGATAGCCTATATTGTTTTGGGCTATTCATTTTAGTTTTTATAATTTTGAATAGTTTTTGTGTAATTTACGATTTAAATAAAAAAAAAGTATTTTCCTACAAAGTTTACTTATAAATTCAATTACATTCTTATCACTCCCATTAAATTTGGGAACTGTAGGCATATAAAATTAGTAAATACAACCTGGCCCAACAGACTTTGTCCTGTCCTAATGTCATTGAATCTGTTTTTTGTCAAATACCCGTTCATTTTCAAGATGAGCTTGTTCGCTTCGCTCACTCGTTCACCTGATGAGCTCGTTCCCTATGCTCACTCGCCTATTTTTATATAGTGCTAACTTCGGCATCGAAAAAAAAGTATGAGTCGCCATTCAAGTAGATTTGTTATTTCCATATTGAAAATATGCCTTTAAAGTATGTTTAGATATAATCCTTTTGTTAACAGCTGTTTGGTGTAACTAACTGAACTTTGATCAGATCAATGGAAACTTTGAAGGCCTGTGGGACGCCCTTAGGTTGGATTACAAATTTTCTTTTATAAAAACCTTGTCCTGACATTAATGAACACAACAAAAAAAGAATTATTCATTTTGGTGCACTCATTCTCAAGTTATGGCGTGACCAAAGGAAATAGGGATTCATTTTCATATGTTAAGAAGATTTTATTTTAAAATTTATTTTATATGAAAAAAGCAATACCCCATAGCAGCAAACCTGCGTACTCAGCAAATTTCCAATGCATATATATGTATCTTAAAGCCACATACCAGATTCATCAATATACATTCATAAATAAACGATTTATGACATTTTAATTATTCTCCATAAGAATAATGTGGTGACTGAGTATGCTGGTTTGCTGAATCAAGGAACACAAAAAATGGGTTTTAATACAAATATCAATATAACTCAACTAGGTAAAGCAACATACCAAGTTTCATTAATTTATGTTCATAAATAACCTTATACTTATTCTCCGTAAGAATAACATGGGGGCTGAGTACGCAGGTTTGCTGCTACAGAAACTATCAACAAAAACTCGTTTATTGTGCAAATATCAATAGACCACAACGATTTGAAGCAATGTACCAAGTTTCGTCAGGATAAGTTGAAAAATAAGTGAGACATACAATTTGTCTTATTCTCCAT
Source organism: Allygus modestus (assembly GCA_963675035.1). Classification (NCBI taxonomy): domain Eukaryota; kingdom Metazoa; phylum Arthropoda; class Insecta; order Hemiptera; family Cicadellidae; genus Allygus; species Allygus modestus. The sequence continues at coordinate 221,306,460 of OY776111.1, read as the reverse complement.
AAGAATAACATTGGACAACGTAATGTGTTTAGCACTTTCAATATCTCTGTAAAAAATTGAAGTAGAGCAATGATCAAAACACCAAATTGTTTGTTTTTTAAGCTGAATTCAATGGTGAAAAGTAAAATTTCATTTACTAAAATAATATATATGTAAAATACCCCTGTCGCAGCAAACCTGCATACTCAGTGAATTTCCAATGAATATATAACATAAAACATTAACACTTAACAGGATTCATAAGAAATATATTCACAAACAAGCGATATTAAAAATATTAATTATTCTCCATAAGAATAACATTGGGGATGAGTACGCAGGTTTTCTGCAACAAGGAACACAAAATAATGGGTTTTCATGCAAATATCATTAGAACTCATCAAAGTAAAGTCACATACCAAGTTTCATTCATATACATTTATAAGTAAGCGATATATAACATTTTAATTATTTTTCATAAGAATAACATGGGGACCGATTACCTAGGTTTGCTGCTACGGGAACCATACGTGAAAATTTTGTATTTTGTGCAAACAATGATAAACCTCAACCAGATGAAACCATATACCAAATTTTGTCAGTTTATGTTCATAAATAAGCAAGATATACAATTTTTCTTTTTTTCCATAAGAATAACATTAGACAACGTACTATGTTTAGCACTTTCAATATCTCAGGAACCAATTGATGTAGAGCAATGATAAAAATACCAAATTGTTTGTTTTTTATGCTGAATTTAATGGTAAAAATTAAAATTCGATTTAAATAAAAATTACATGTGAAAACCCCAAAAAACCCATTTTTGGGGTACAAAACCCCCAAAAACCCCCCTTTGGATGGTGCGATTTGTCTGGTTTTCGAACTCGTTCAAATAAATGGTGCTTTACACATTTTTACCAAATTTCATTAAGATCGGACCTTTTTTATGAGAGTTATCGTGCTTACGTGCTTACAAATTTCCCAAAAGAACACAAGCAATGCTGTTGTTTCAGATTTCCCTAATGCCATAAGTTTACAATCCACCCGTCAACCCATTCCCGTTCACATATCCACTTTTGATAATACTAAACCTCTATCCAACAAACCCATTAAACCCATTAAACCCGTACTGAATTACAACAACAAACAAAACTATTTTTTAGAGATAACCTATCCAGTGAACAGGTGGCCTTACCTTCCGACGCCAAAATGGTTACCAGGCTAAAAACTTCCCACAATTCGTTCAGGATTGTGCATCAAAACGTTCAGGGCATATTATCAAAGCTGGGTATGGTGGAGATTTTAGTTGACTTGGTATCCCCCAGTATTATCTGTGTGTCTGAGCATTTTCTCAAATATGTAGATCTAAATTCATTTGCCTTTCCAGGTTACAGTGTGGCAACTGGATTTTGTCGCACCCTCATTGATAAAGGAGGTACATGTATATTGGTTAAGGAGAGTATACCGTTTCAAATTGTTGATGTAGCTAATTTCTGTGTAGAGGGGTACTGTGAACTATCTGCTATTTCTTTGGACATAGAGGGTGTTTTTTATTTCCTTCTTGCCGTTTACAGGCCGCCACATAATTCTATTGAGCAAGTTGACCGCTTTATTGAATGAGTTCATAAATGCCTTGAAAAATTCGCCAAACCTAACCGTAGAATTATTGTGACTGGTGATTTTAATATAGATTTGTCTATTTCTGATAGTTCATCAAGGAAACTATTGGAGTTGATGCTTTCTTTTGGTCTGCATCAAACTGTTGTTTCATTTACGAGAGAGTTTTTGGGTTCTAAATCTCTTATTGACCATGTTTTTTGTAACATTAGTCCGTCAATCATGAATACAGATGTAGTCATTACAGGTGTTTCTGATCATCACGCGCAGATATCTGATATCATGTTGTCAGCTCCTTTAGATAACTTATTTCCGAAATTTAGACTTAATAGATCCTTCAGCGATAATAATGTTGCTGTCTTCATTAAATACCTTCAAAATGAACAATGGCTTGATGTTTTCTCTGGTCAAGACTTGAATAGTAAATTTGACTGTTTTTTTGCTACTGTTAAACATTACTTTGAACTGGCTTTCCCTCTCAAGAAATCAAAAGTTCTCTCAAGGAAGCATTATACAAAAATCAAACTGGATTCTTCTCTCACAAGGCTTTGAGAAAATGTGATTGACATGTATTTTGCAACGAAGGATTTGGAGTCCACTCATCCATTGAGACTATCCTATCTCGAATTGAAGAGGTGGTATAGGTCTGCAATTAAAGCTGCTAAAACTAAAAATGTGTTGGCCAATCTTAATAATAATGGTAATAGACCAAGAGCAATCTGGAACATTGTCAATGAATTCATTCCCAGCAAAATTTGTAAGCCTTTTAAACAGATTGTTATTGAACACAATGATGGCAGTGTTATAAATAACCCCAATGAGATTGTAAGTTCATTCAACACGTTCTTTTCAAATATAGCTACCGGGATAAATGGTACAAATGATCCTGTTGCACTGGGGAATTGTCATAAATTAGCGAGTGTATCTTCAACTCTCTTCTTACACCCAACAGATGACATTGAAGTGTTGAATGTAGTTCGTTCCCTTAAATGTAGTGACTCCGCTGGACATGATGGAGTTTCCTCTAGGTTGCTCAAGAGAGTTGCTGAGTTCATTGCACATCCACTAAGCCATCTAGTGAATGCCTCCTTTGACGAAGGTGAATTTCCACATTCTCTAAAATCAGCTATTGTGAAACCTGTATTTAAGAAGGGTGATGTGTTTAAAAAGACAACTACAGGCCAATTTCTATCACTTCAAGTTTTTCTAAGATTTTTGAAAAAATATATCTTGATCGTCTCTATAAATTTTTAACAATTAATAATTCTCTATTTTCACAACAATTTGGTTTCAGGAAAAATAATTCCACAACCGATGCTCTATTCAGCTTTATTTCCAATATCTCTAGAGCCTTGGATGACCATAAGAATGTGTTCGGAATATTTTTTGACCTTCCTAAGGCTTTTGATATGGTTAACCATAAGTTGTTGCTTGAAAAATTGAAATATTTTGGTATTAGAGGTAAAGCTTTTGATTGGATTTCAGCATTTGTCAAGGGAAGAACACAATCTGTTGAAATATCTTTCATTGATAATAATGGTTGCTTGTGCTCCGAGAAATCCAAAGAGATTGTAGTAACTGCTGGTGTTCCTCAGGGGACTGTCTTAGGTCCAATTCTTTTTCTTTTGTTTATAAACGATATGCCTCAAAAATTATTCCCTGCCAATGTTTGCTTGTTTGCGGACGATACCTCTCTGTGTGTTGTTGATGATTCCCGAGAGAATCTAGAGCTTAAAACTTTTATACAATGTAGTATTTTATTACAGTGGCTAAGTGACAATCATCTGGTTTTTAACCCTGGAAAAACTAATTTTATAGACTTTAGATTAAGGGATTCAGTAGATTCTGCAGTAATAACAATAGGTGAGGACGACATTGAATCTTGTTATGTCACAAATTTTCTAGGGGTCATTATCGACTCCCGACTAGACTTTTCCAAACATATTGAAAAGGTTTCAAGCAAAATTAATAGTAGCATATTTCTTCTTCAAAGACTCTCCCAATTCTCCAACAGAGAAATTCTCCTGACGGCTTATTTTGGTTGCCTATTTCCTCATATTTCATACGGGGTCGCAATATGGGGAGCAGAGTCTTCTAGAACTAAGAAAATATTTTCACTGCAGAAAAAAGCCATAAGACTGATTTATGGTATGGACCGATACGCATCATGCAGAGGTGTGTTTTCGGCAGGCAACCTGCTAACATTTCCATCCATTTACATTTTAGAGTGCCTTTCATTTCTGGTTAAAAACAAACACGTTTTTCCTCAACGCATTGCCAATAGATATAATTTCCGCAACACTAACCTAATCCATATTCCCCAACACAACACAACTTCCTTTCAAAACCAAACTTACTATTCTGCCATTAAGCTTTTTAATGTTCTCCCCCAAATTCTGAAAACTCAGGTGGATGTTGTAAAATTTAGATATAGACTAAAAAAATACTTGATTGAAAAAGAGTACTACAGTGTTAAAGATTATATATCTGAAAGAAGGGATGTTTAGTTGGAAATGAATTATGTATTTTAGCATTCTGTTATTTTAGCTATTTAAGTTTGTATTTGTGACGATTGTCAATGCTGTATTTATATAGTCGTGTGACAATAAAGTATTCTTGATTCTTGATTCTTGATTCTTGATTCTTACGAACACACACACACACATATATATATATATATATATATATAAATTTGAACGAATGGTGTTTTTGGCATCTGGGGACCTCAAAATGAAAAGTTATCATGGTCTCGGGCTTAAGTCTTACCATGAGACCTACGGTAATAGCTTCTTCCCTATAGGGGAAATTCGTTAAAACTAAAAAAAAATTGTTGGGTACAAACCCCCCCCCCCAAAATACCCCTTAGGATGGAGCGATCTGGCTGGTTTTCGAACTTAAAGTCATAAATGTTGCTTTACATGTTTATACCAAATTTTATCAAAATCGGATGATTTTTAGGAGAGTTATCGCACCCTCAGACATATCAAATAGTAATATGCACACACGTTGTAATTATGACATATTCGTAAGCGTTTATCATTTTAGTTTTAAATTTAATATAAAGGCTTGAAATGTCCCAATTTCACCATGATTGAACTAATGTAAAATTAGAATATTACAATACAAATTATTATACAATGTTTTATATATATATATATATATATATATATATATATATATATATATATATATATATACAGTTTTGTATGGATGGTGATTTTGGCATCTGGTGACCTCAAAACGAAAAGTTATCATGGACCCAGGCCTAGGTCTTACCATGCCGACTATGGTAATAGCTTCTTCCCTATAGGGGAAATTCGCTAATAAAAAGCGGTTTTTAAAATCTATACCTATAAAAGGCAAAGCCCTCACTGACTCACTCATCAAGAATTCTCCACCTTCCCATGTAGGTAGAGAGCTGAAATTTTGTACACTGATTCTTTAGGTCTTAAATAGGACAACTAAGCAGTTTACACGCCGGTATCTCCATAGGGCTCCGCCCCACAGACCTTCAAAGTTACCATGTTATTCTTATGGAAGAAAGATTTGTTTTGATGATATCAGATGACTAATTTAAAATATTGTAAACAGCTGTTGCTATTCTACACAAACAGTAAAACCACGGTAGAACGTTGATTTATAATTCTTTTGAACTGGAGTAAGCCAATAATGTTAAGAATGGGAGCTTTGGTGTAGAGGGAACAGCATCTGATCGTATAAATTCAAACGGGGCGAAGCCCGCGGGTAACTGCTAGTACTTTATATTCAAAATTTTCCCAGGACCTTCCGACCCTCTTCCATGGGGGTTATTACAAAATCTCCTCTTTTTTTAGAGGTCGCCATCTAAAATCTCCTCTTTTTATCCCCCTACTATTTGGCAACCCTACAAATGATACATTCTTAATCTCTGTTAATTCTTGATGTAGTTTAAAGTAAAAAACATTTATACAAAGTAACATTTTAAATTTCAGAGTGAAAGAAGCAATCAAGAAAAAAGAAGAATAAGCCATGGTATTGGTGACTAAACAGTGAGATGCAGCTGTAGAACAGTGTTCTCGACTTGAAAAACTGTTAGAGACTCAGCGTATCCAGGCACTCAAGCTCTAGTCCTTCATCGGGTCATTTTATTATGTTGCCATTTGCCATTTGTAGCGTTTTTAAGTAAATATTCTTAGCTATATAACAGTTGTATACTTCAGTGTTTAATCCCAATAGGACTTTTTTAGTTTGATTTTCGTTTTCCATGCACTTAGGATCAAATTCCAATTCTTTATTAGAGTGCTCAACTTTATGTTAATGAACAATAGCCATAATTGGTACATTCTCACAATATAATTATATAGTCTGTACAAAGCTCTATGAGTCCCAGAGAATAAAGAGACCTTCGTAACACCACATGCACTCACCCTCACACGTGCAGCCCGGCCTACCTGCCGGTAATGTTTTTCATGAGCCATCTACTAGGTCTAGGTTCACCAATTTCCTTATTTTAACAATTAGAGTTAACACTTACTGTGATTTTCAAATTCAACTTGTTATTTTATAGAAATAGAGCCCAAACACGTAATTGTGATATTCCTAAGCGTTTATCGTTTTAGTTTTAAATTTAATATAAAAGCTTAAAATGTCACAATTTCACCATGATTGAACTAATGTAAAATTAGAATATTACAATACAAATTATTATACGATATTATGTATTTAAAAATGCAGTTCTTAAGACCATGGCTTAGAAGGTGAATCATTGAAGAACAATTGGCAGCACGTAGTTCGAGCTACGCATGTGAGGGTGAGTGTGCGTGGGGGTGCGAAGGTCTCTTAATTCTTAGTCTGCATGGGCAGACTCTAAATCATACTAATATTATAAATGTGAAAGTTTGGATGTTTGTTTGGATGTATGTATGGATATTTGGAGTTCTATCTATCACGGATAAACTACTGGACCGATTAAGCTAAAATTTTGTATGAACATAGCTTACATATCACATTAACATATAGACCTGATAATGACCACATCCAACCTTAGGGCTCCTCCTCACAGGTCCTGTAAGTTCTAATGCAAATCTTATGGGAGATATAATTTATAAAATTACCAGCTGTAGGTGTTTGTCGGTTAGGGCAAAAGAAGTCATAGTTAAAACTAAACAAAGATTTGATAGTGCTGGTCAGGTTAGTATTTTTAATGCGTTTAATTTGTCGCGAGCGAAGCTGCGAGTAACAGCTAGTACTTCATATTTGCTAAAATTGATGGCTGGCTCAGTCTTAGTAATTTGGCCACTCTAGTGCTATCCCCTCCCAAATTATTAAGAAATGTTACACCCTGAAAGTGGTGGGTGAAGTAGCCCCTGTAAGAGCAACCCATTGAAGGTCCAAGGATGGTAACTGATGCAGGCAAGTGTCCTTCCACCGAGAATTATATATGTAAAACTTTACCTCATGTCCTTGGAGTATAACCATTTGGGGAGCTGATACGAAACAAAAGACACCATTCAATTCGGAATTGTGTACCGCAAGAGCTGAAAGAAAGGGGATATGAGCATTTGAAGAAGTGACGGGAATAGCAGAGAACGGATCATTAAGAAGAATAAATATTATAACTAGTGACAAGAACAACAAATCCGCATACATAATAGACCAAACAGTCAGGTTTGAAACTGGATCAGAACAGCCTCTAGACGTTGACGATCAAAGAAATACCCCTGTCGCAACAAACCTGCGTACTCAGTGAATTTCCAATGCATGTATATGTTTCTCACTACCAAGCCACTTACCAAGTTTCATAAAAATACATTTATGAATAAGTGATAAATAGCATTTTATGTATTCTCCATAAGAAAAACATTAAAGGCTGAGTACGCAGGTTTGCTGTAACAAGAAAGTTAAGAAATATTTTTTGTTCAATTATCAATATAACTTAACCAGGTGAAGCTACATACCAATTTGTATTCATTTATGTTCATAACTAAGAGAGATATAAAACTTTACTTATTCTCCATAATAATAACATTAGGGCTGAGTATGCAGGTTTGCTGCTACGGGGACAATCAATAAAAAATTTGTTTTCCTGCAAATTCAATTCACCAGTACAAGGTGATGCCAAATGCCAAATGCCAAGTTTCATCAATATGCATTCATAAATAATCGAGATATTAATTTTTAATTATTCTCCATAAGGATAACATTAGACAATGTACTGTGTTTAGCACTTTGTATATCTCTGCAACAGTTGGACGTAAAATCACAATTTAAACACCAAAATGATTGTTTTGTACATCTGAACTGATTGGTAAAAACAAATGTGAAGTTTTCAGTAAAATTAAATGAGAAAAAGCTAAAAAAGGTTTCCCATAACATTAACATGGGAAATATTATGAACACGTTTTTTGGATTTTCTGCACAACCACTTAACCTAGGTTAATGATTTAAAATACTATATTATTTGTTTTTTAATCTCTATAAAATTGTCAAAACCAACATTTTTTTGTGAAAAATGCAAAAACTGGTTTTTGGACAATTTAAAACCTCCATAAAACCCTCTTCCCATGGTCCGATTTTTCTGGTTTTCGAATTTAAATTCATGAATGTCACTTTACATATTTGAGCCATATTTCATCGAAATGAGACGTTTTTTTACTCAAGTTATCGCATTCACGGACACACACTTATATATGTATAAATTTTAACAAATAGTGTTTTTGGCACCTGGAGACCTCAAAACAAAAAGTTATTATGGTCTCGGGACGAAGTCTTACCATGCCACCTATGGTAATAGCTTCTTCCCTATGGGGGAAATTTGCTGAAAAGAATATATGAACAAACAGTAAACTTCTTTAAAGAAAAATGTGGATGTGAAAGAATAGAGGTTATAGGTTTATTTATTGAATCACGTGGAACAATTTCAAAATTCTGTTGTGATTTTTGGAATATTTATAAATTGAAAAAGGTTTTATTAACAGTTTCAACATTGGCAGTAAAATTGTCAAAATCAATCATGAAAAATCATTTGTACAAAAATTGAAAAAGGAAGAAAAATTGTGAACTAAATTTGTTTTAGTAATAATTGTATAAAGCCTAAAATTAATGTGATTGGAAACCTTTGTTGTACAGCAAATTTAGTGGAAGAAGGTGTTAAATTATATTAATAAGTTATCTTTATATTAAGAATGATAACATAGTAACTAAACAAATTAATAACCATAAGGGTATCCTTGGAACATTGAACATTGAAGACTTCAGGGATGATATGTGAACAACCAAAAGTGCAGCTTCTACATATACATATATATACACACATGAACTTATTTGTAACTAATCTACAAAATATGAAAACTATATTCCAGCACATTGTCAGCTCCAGGGGGATGATAGCGCGGGTTGTGCTATACAATTTTATTTTTGGGGGGATTTTTTTATTTTAGCGGGAAAATTTGATTTTTTTCGGGGAATTTTTAAAATACCTTATTTTAAATTAAAAAGAATGGGATTTATACAAAATGTGACAAACGACTTTTATTTGGCTAACGAAACAGCATTTAGAGTTCATTTTAAGGGAACACCAACGTCTGATCTTGGTTAGATCTCTCGGTTCAACATCGTCGTGCATCGCGTAGTATTATTCGTTCTGCAGGCAGCTGCCTGCGCATGAAAACTTTGGTTGATCATACCTCCCAATATCATTTCCCTATATCTTGTATGTGTAATTACCTGCATAAATATTTTGTATAGTAGCCACTCACATTTTATGTTTCAATGTGACACATTTTACATATACATTCAAAAGTAAGAAATTAGTTAGTTAGTCAGAAGTAACTTTTCAGAATTGAATTTAACTAACGCATTGCAATCAATCGAAGAATATGTTTAAAATAGTTCGTGGAAACAGGGGCATAATCGGGAGGGGGGAGATATATATTCCCCGAACAATCTAAAAAATTAAGGGAAAATAATTTACACTTCTTATTTCAATTATGTAATATAAATAGTAATTTAAATTTGTAGCAGAGTAAAGTAAAAATTATTAGCGCATTGTAAAATGTTCTCAGATTTGTCATGATTTTGTGCAATGCTAAATATTTGCAAGTTGGCAAACCTGTATGTCAATGGTTTGTCTTGAACATCAACTCTTATTGATGTAGGCTTTTGTTTTATAAAGAGTTTAGGTATTATGGTTCCTCACTTTGAATACGTTGGATTTCTATTTTAGGTTGTTGTTCTCAAATTATTTATGTTTTTATTACATTAAAATGTACTTGATCCATTGACAATTTTAAATACAGGTTAATTGAGAAGTTATGTTTGCCTCTGACAAAGTCGTACATTCACTGATTGCAATCTATGTTTAAAATGTTAAATGTTTAACTATGTTTATATCAATCACTACTATTATACAAATGAGGTGGTGTTCCATCACACCAAAAACAACTGGATCAATTCTGCTGAAGTTTTGCACAAATATAGTTTATGTACCCAGAAGTGTTATAGGCCTATTACCGTTTAGGAAAGTCCTCAGGGCTCTGTCCCTCGGGTCTTCCAAAAGTCCCCATGTTATTCATATGGAGCAGAGTTTTATTTGGTTAATGTCACACGTGTTTTGTTCTTAATTCAATTCATTTCAATAAACAGCTGTTATCAGGATTAATGTCTAACTTTAGACTGTTATTTTTTTCTTTACAATATTTTGTTTACTCTGAACTTTCAACCCGTTGCAAAGCACAGGCATAGCAGCAAGTCTGTAATACAAATTCCTATCTTTTAGGATCTTCATTATCTAAAATTATGGGTTTAACGGGACGATTTGAAATTGCTTCGAGGGGAGTTAGCCTGTGGTTTTTGTGTAAGTTATGAAATGGGGAATAGAAAAGAGTGATTTAGTTTTAAATTAGGAAATTATTTCACCCCATGTGTTAACACTTCAACAAAACCTGGTTGGCTAATATAATGTCAATTGCAAAAAGATTATCGTCATTATTAACAAATTTATTAAACATAAGTCCTGTGCCAAGAGTATTTGTAGGCCTATTTAGTTAACATATTTATTTACACATACTGTAAACAAAAAATTATATACCATTCATCTTAGCTTATTTATAGAATATATTTAGCAACAATAAAAAATGTTCTAGAGTAAAAAAATAAAGAAAAAATAAATGCTATTGATGTGTGTGTGCAATTATAATTGAAAATTTATGTAACGAATACTAAATAAACAAATTAGTAGCAAATGTATCAATTCTAGTTTTGTTTATGAGATTTATTTTATTCAGTTAGCAGGATACAAATAAGGGTACATTCATAAAAAACCCTACTTAACATAATTTTACACACTACGTATTATGGGCAACGACTCCCTGTGGGGGGGGGGGGTAGTAAAGGACCAAGCATAATTTTGGGGGGGAATCACGCTATTGCCTTTGGGGAGATGGGCACCCCTGGACAGCTCAATTAGTAGCTCAATATATTTTGGTAGTTTCTTACATTATTATGGAGCAGACAGTGACAGAGATATATACATACTGGCACCTGGCATCACCTTCACAATGGTTGAGACTACTTAGTGCCGAACTATAGAATCTGCAGTACTCAGCTTCACCTATAGGGATTACAACTGCAGTAACAGTTTTGAACATTTGCTGCATTTTTTGACAAATATTGTGAACCACCTCAAGTAGTAACCTCTTGTAATCATCCGATCAGGTTCATGTAATCATCCGATCCAATAACAGGAAATGCTCATAATAACATTGAAACTTTGAAGGCCAATAGGGCGACCCTAAACAATTTTCAAAATGGAAATAGGCCTGGCCTATGTTTCTTTGGGTGTCTTCAAAGTTTCAACTCAATCGTCAAGTAGTTTTTGCGTGATAGAGCAAAAAACACACACATTCAACTTTTTCATCGTACAATGATCAGTGTTCAGAAAGTGATATTATTTAATGCCAATGATATGTTTTTCTAGAACCGGAGATGATTGAGTTAACAAAGGGTAAAGGAAATTAGAAATCGTGTGGATACAATGGAGAAATCAGCTTCTAAAAATCATTAGATTTTTTAATCTAAACTTACGTATTAGACAAATACTTGTTATTTTACAATTATTATTGATTTACTCAACATCAAACATGAAAGAAAACATTAAAATAATACAGAGCGGATGTAAAGTCGGAAGCGGATGTTTTGGCCGGTAGTTTGTTGCTTAATACGAGGAGACGGTCGGAATACCGATGGGCAGTGAAGTTTATAATGGACGCCACGAAGTTGCTTTCTATCATGCAGATAGTTGGCGATTAGCGGGCTTAGTTTTCACTTGCGCAACACCAAAATCCATTGTCATTGCCAGAGAGCTTCTAACGCCAATCAGTAAGTATTATTTGATTGTAAAATGCTGTAAATTGGCTCTGCTGTCGGAATGAATAAATAAATCTCGTAAACGGCGATTGTCCACTATCGCTTCTACACCTTTTTTCAATTTTTGTTATCGAAATGGCAAAGAACCTTTATATTTATAAAATATTAAGCTTTTAAAACCGTTCAAATTTGAATACATTTCTTGGATATTTTCTTTCCTACCAATCACAGTTAATGGAAAGATTTTAAAACATTTTCTTTACATTTGAGTATTTCCATAAAATATCTCGTGGTTACAATTTTATTTTTACCTCAAACAAGGAAGTTTCAATTTGAAAGTATAGCTGCATAAATAAATATTTTGCTATCGTAACTCTTTTATTTTTCAACTTCATTTATTGGTTAAAACTAGAATTATAATGACTAGGCCTGACGTTCCCAGCAGCACCGGTAGATTCATCAAGGGCCAAGTCTTTGTGCGGCATTCTGTGGAGAACCTGATGAACGTTTACGACATGCACGTGCTTATATTGCCACATGACTAAATAAAACATCGTCCACCATAGATCACAGAAGAGCCATGAAATCCCAGCATTGAATTCATGTCGGGAGGTATATGGTAACTTTTAAGGCCAATGGAGCGAAGCCCTGAGGAAATATTGGTTGTTTTCCAAATTTTGACACTTGTTTACGCAAATGTTCTTCTCGTGGTTCTGATTTTACATCTCACGTCATAAAGTAATTTTTAGACTGAGTTGTCAATCCAGTAGACACTATTTAATGAGGCCGGGCAATCCCGGATACATCGGGAAGATTGATGGCCCTGAATACACAACACTATGTAAGAAGATCAGTCTTATGGGAACAATTCAGCCAGAAGGTTCACCTGTTTGATGGCGTGCAAGAGAGACCGCAGTTAATGCATGCACGCACCGCTAACGTTATCTTTTGTATGAATGCAGAACTTTGTCTACAAAAATTATTAGGTGTATAACTAATAACTAATGGTATTTTAAAATAAACTTTAGCGCCAAATAACTGCAACAATAACAAGTCTTAAATCTCTCTAGAAAAATACAACACAAGTATTTCATAATGCATCACTCATATGAGCTACGCCAAAACTCGGAAACATACTAAATAATACAATTATAATATTTTAAATAGTACTCATAAATAGCTTACTTAGAAAAACTGCTTGCTTGAACTATTACGGATAAAACTATAACGGTGACGAGCTATAACCGATTACATAGTCCATAAAAGGTGGTACTCTTATTTGTTGGATAACTATGGTTAGTGTACAACTATATGAGAGAATAACGTTTATTTCTGTACAAAAATGGAAGGATAATCCAATATGGAGGCAAAAGCTCACTTCACCCGGAGTATAAAACATTGAGAAATAAATTTGTATGCATTTCAAAATTGATTGCCAACTTTAGACGCTAATTTCTCTGGCCTTTTAGCTCTTCTAATCTACTTTTAAATATAGCTGTCCCTCTAATAACCACCTTAAATTGAATTTTGGCTCACAGTATGAGCGACCCAACTAGTAATTCATACATAATATTAAACATTTACACGGTACACAAAACGTAAACCCAGTAGATATATATAATTAGGAGGAGCGAAAGCTTGGGCCGAATCCTAGGATAAGCCTCGTTGCCAGTTGTTCACCATGAAATCCCCCGCCTCCTGTATCAATGATTCGTCCAATTAGTGGGCGGAAGTGAGGACGGCAGCGGGTCACTGAGGACCAGCATGCACGTAGAGGGAAACCAACGCGACGCAGCAATACCAGGGACTCGGCGGCGGAGGTGACGGAGTTGAAATGTAACATGTTCAAATACACCTGGTCATAAGATATCCATGTTTATTCATCCTATCGGTTGCTCAAATTGAAATTATGAACTCACGGTCACTGATCGGGGTTTTTGTTTCTAACTACATCGTATGAACGTTTTTAGAAACTAGTTTGGTAGATACGATTAGTGTGAAATCATTATTTCAAACTATTAGATATATTGTGATGTGTTTAATGATCTTGTTTTCATGAAGTAATACTTTCACTAAAGTAAATGTATGCGTTCTCTAAAGTTGGAAGTTCAATCACCAAACAATCTAATAATGTATGACAAGAAAGTTGGGCGGTGAGCATTCGCCATGATAGCCTTATACACGTTAATGCGAGTTTTGTTGATGTAACTTCTCCGTTATGTCCGAACCAGTTTCAACAACTAAAGTATAACAATTGTTCTGATTATGAGTGCCTGGGATTGCTCTTTAAGTTCGATTCGACCTTATGAGATCACGAGGAATAATTTCAGTTGAATCTAATTTCTTTTTCTGAATGTTGTATTGAGTGAAGATCGAGGGTAATTCCATGTTGATCTTGGCATACTCATCTTCAGAAAAGTAATACAATAGTTTTGATATAGCCAATATACTTTGAATGGAAAACTCAATAATTCTCTCCATCCGATGCGTAAATTTTGATGCGTAGATGTTTTAAAACATGGTTTACTGAAGATAATTCTCTCTGTTTAAGTCATAGATACTCATTCTACAATTACTCTTTTGAAACTGCTATGTTATTTTTCCAAAATCATTGTCTCGTTTAATTTCTTTTCGTGCTCTGGTGATGCGCCAAATGACTTCTTAATTCTGCCGTTGTCACCTTAAAAATATACCTGACAGTCGTAGCTATATGATAAGATATAAACATGCGTCTAAATGAAATGGTGTCAACCACCTCACAAAGTAAGGTCATTGTCTGCAACCGATAAACATTGGAACTTTTTTTAGGCCAAAGGAGTGACGCGCTACAGGATCTTTTAATACTTTCTGAATTTTAAACTCGTGTAAAAATCACAGCGAACGTTTTACTATACTGTAACAAAAACACCTTCAAATTTGATGCGGCGGAATCCCGAATTCATTAAACGTCGTTGCTGTCTTTATGACGCTGTGATCCAGTTTGTTGCCCTACATTGTCCTTATCGCAAACTGAGCATACCATCTCGTACAAAATCTTTCTCACAATTGCAATAGCATTTAGTGAGTTAGTCTTTAGCTTATTTTTCGAGCAGAACTTTGTTCTTGCAATTTATTTTCAGATAAATATTAGCAACTATATCCCATTGAATGACTGAATAATATCAGACCATTTATCTTGAGGTTTTACATCGCCTCAGTTCTACCATATCTCAGGACGTCAGTGTAGTTTTAATCTAATTGAATTAAGGGTGCGCCCTACCCAGATTGAATTCATTGTTGTTTAGCGCCGCGCCAGCGCCGCCAACAAGCAGGGCCATGCATATTTACGCTTGAAGACCATTTTGTTCTCCTCGATCGCACTGTTATTTTACAGAATTCTACCAAACTATTTGCAGTTTCACACTTTTCAGATTCCAATCTAGGGATCATACGGTTCCTTTTCTCCAAAATAATTTTTCTCCATACGTTAGGAATCTTTAGAAAAACGCTTAATTTGAGAACATTACTAATGGCCTACCACTTATTTTGTATTAAAATCACGATTTTTACATCGTATGATCTCTATATGAACAATTATTAAATTAAATAACATCAAATTATTTTTAATTGGTTAACAATTTAGCCTACAATGAGGGAGATGCAAACCCCTTACTTGAGCGTGCGGAAGGGAGGTACGGCGCACCCTTAAGAGATAATTCAATTAAACAAAAACTTAATACCCTATGCTTCCGTAATCTGAATTAATTGTAACCGGAACCTGCTCGGAACTATTACATTTTTCGGATTAGCCGGAAACAAACCGTCTAGTTTTGGCTATTCAGCCGATTTAATCGTGTATTGGCACATTTCGCAGTGTTTAGTTCATCCTTGGCATAATTGCAGTACAACTTAGTTCATAAATAGCATATGGCTGACAGAGGGACCAGTAATTTAATAGGCAGTTAACTTGCTACGTCACGTTGCTGCAACTGCACCTATGCTACACTGCCACCCAGCGATTACAACCAACGAGGGAAATACCTATAGAGCTCTCGACTGGGGTAAAAACTGTAGCTTACATGCTGACCGCCATTTCGACCCTCTGTACACTCTGCTACCAAGGCAACAACCAATCAAATTCTCTCTTCACAAGTTATATTAGTTTTATTTTATGTCTTTGGCCAGATGATTTGTTAACAAAAATATCCTCCACTGAGGCTTCACTTTTAACACGAGACGAGAACTCTATATTATGAATTTACCTCGTTGATCACGCCACCCACCATATTCAGCTGTCATTTGCAGTGTTTCCAAACAGAGATACTTTGTCCCTGGTTAGTTCAGACCTGTAAAGAATCAACGAGGAAGGAGCTTGGAATAATATTAACATTTAATGGATTTCTTAGTTGTTTTCTAGGAAGCAAGTAGACTGAGTTCAAGTGGCCCAAAGAACAAATTCTAAACGTACCAGCATTTTTAGGAGTCAAAAAGTAAATGCAACACCGACAGGTAAAACCCGGTCTCAAGCAAGGTCTCCTCGTTCTCACAAAATATGATTACTAACATTTTTACACTTAATTTTGTTAAAAGTTATAGTTACTTTTGCCAGTGCAATTAGCTAAAAAAATAATTGTTCTGCAATATGTGTTTATTTGATTGTTTCGTTAATTTTAGATTAAAAGTGTAGCAAATACGTTGCAAGTAGTAACACTGTTATGCAATGTTTTTATTACGGGTAACCAACAAAACGATACATCTTAATATTAGTTTCATTCAAACTTAGTAAGATACATAATCTATTAATTTGTTGCATACATACTTCTATCGCATAAAACTAGGGACACAGCCCAATGTAATAAGAGATTTTCAAGTATTTCAAGTGATAATTGTTTCGCCACTCACATGGTATTCATTGTCTGCTGTCCAAAAAAACCTTGTACAGGGTAAAAAGTTGTAAATGACCTACAAGGGATAACCTTGTAGGTCAATTAGGCCAATTATAATTAGGCCAATTATAATTAAAGTTACACTTCAGTGCTGTTAATTTGATGTAACTTTGTTTTTATTGTTATAACTTTGTATTTCAATATTTTTGTTTGGTAAACTAATCTTTAAATTTTACGTAATTTATAGAAAATTTTCCCTATAGAGAAGAAGTTATTACCGTAGCATGTTAATACTTAAGTCACAAGATTCTTTGTCAAAGGATCTTGATTCTTCACATCCCTTAAAACAGTCCTATGTTGACACAAAAAAAGTTCATCAGTCAAATTAACTCAAGGAAATCTGAGCTGGTTATGGATAAGATGAAAACTTCTAATAATTTGTAAGGGTGTGCGAGTAGTGATTTTTTTTAATCGAGTCGATTCGAGTCGAGTAGTGCCAATTATTTTCGAGTTTCGAGTATTTTCGAGCGAGTATTTGAGATCAGTTGTTAGTTTCAAATGGTGTAATGGAATTTGGATACCACTCCAGATTTGATAATCTAAACATGGTTTCTAACTAATACATGAGTAGTAATACAAAGTTTTGGCCAGTAAAAAGAGACTGGATTACGTATTGACAAACAAAACACGGTTTGGCATTCGTTTCCAGCCAATAAAACACAGTCTGGTTGTCATTTGGCCAATATCACCTGGTCCAGACATGGCTGATAATATCAGATGACGAAATCGTTAGTTACGGCCGATATTAAGTGGCCCGGTCGCCACTTTGCCAATATTATGTATACCGTCGTCATTTTTGGCATTTATTATATGATACAGTCGTAATTTTTGGCCGATATTATGTTTTCCGTCTTCATTTTACGGCCGTAATTACGCGGTCCGAAGTCAGTTTCGGCCGATTTTACGTGATGCGATCGCCTTTTGCGTCCGTTACTATGCGGTTTGGCCAATCGCACGAGTCCTGGGGAAATCATCCAGCCATCACTGTTCCTTGCCCCTACTGATTAAAAAGAGGTGATAGAAGCAATTAAATCTCTCAAACCAAGTTACTTCGCAGGAAAAGATGAAATATCATCAAAGCTGTTCAAAGATTGTGCTAAAGAGCTTGCTGAACCTATTGCACATCTTGCTAACTATTCATTTTGAGATTGGGACATTCTCAAATGCATTAAAGCTTTCAATTATCAAGCCAATATATAAAAAGAAAGGAAGCCGACACGACTTCAACAACTTCCGACCCATTGCCATATTGTCATCATTTTCCAAAGTCGTAGGGAAGTTTTTCTTAAACAGATTAAATAAATTCTTGGAACAAAACAGCGTAGTCACCAGTTTGGCTTTCTTTCAGGGTACTCAACACTAAATGCCGTTTACAGTCTGGTAACATCCTTTATATAATAAGAAAGAGTTTCTTTCTGGATTGGAGCATCCAGAATAACACCCAATTCTCTCGATGTGAAGCAACTAGCCTCTGGGTTATATCTTGACCTTACCAAGGCTTTCGAGGTCGTCGATCATTTTTTGCTTTTAATGAAACTGGAACGAATGAGTGTTCGTGGGGTGGCAAAAAAATGGATACCTACCTACCTCTGACAGCGAAGGCAGGTAGTGGAGGTTCCTTACATTTATCCTTCATGGTGTTTGTGTAAGTAATTTCCCGAATAAAGCTTTAGTCTGGGGTGCCTTAGGGGTCAGTCCTTGGGCCTGTTTTATTCCTCTTATTCATAAATGATCTGCCCTCAATCTTACCAGACTCCAAGCTGTATCTCTTTGCCGACGATACCTCTCTCGTGGTTTCAGGCGCAGATCGTCCTCACTTAGAAGTTGAAACCTTTATTCAGAGTAATTCTGTCCTTCAGTCCAAGGACAGAACTCCATTCATTCAGTTTATATGAGAACTCCATCCAAGTAAATGCTCAAAACACCACATTCTTGGATTTTTATATAAAGTAACATTCGGGGTTCTGGCACTGATTCGTTAGATCTTTTGTTTGAACATACCAACATAATCTCCTCCTCGAGTGTAACCTATTTAGGTTTGTCCTGGACAACAAACTGAAATTCTCAGACCACATTGATAAAGTAGACAGTAAATTAAGCAGTAGTATCTTTCTTCGTCGAAGGCTTTCCTGTTTTAAAGACCAACGTATTCTTCTGATAGCCTAATATGGTTTGGTTTACTCTTTCTTGACCTACTGTTTACCAATATGGGGTGATGAAAACTACCAAACCAAAAGGTTATTTAAATTCCAGTAAAGAGCCATTCGTATCATCTTTAGTCTCAATCATGGGGAGACTTGCAGATCTGTCTTCCATGACAACAATAAAAGTTGTAATTTGATTACTTTTCCATCCTTCTTCATTTTAGAATCTTAATGTTTAAAAAAATACCCACATTTATTTTTCACTCATAGTTTACTAGTTCATAATTTTAATCTGAGATAATTTCTTTATTAGCATGATACGTGTTCTTACAACTAAGCAGGATAAATAAAATAGTCTTACAACACTATAAAGTATATTTACACTGTACTTACATGCAAGACGGTAAAATATACACAAAAGATGGTACAAGGCGATCGATTTCAACCAGTTACAGCGGTCATCATCAGGACCAATCAGAGAATCTATTCAACCAGTGTAACTGGTTGAAATCGATCGCCTTGTACCATCTTTTGTGTATATTTTACCGTCTTGTATGCAAGTACAGTATAGGAGTAAATATTTAAAATGTTGTAAGACGTATTTTATTTATCCTGCTTAATCTGAGATACAAAAGCAATCTGGCAAATACTAGACCTAGGACCACATTTCATCAAAACCAAACTTTTTCCATGTGCATCCGCCTGTTTAGATCCCTTCCTGGTTTTTTGGGGACTTGAATTAGATTTTTGAAGCTTTAGTCTTGGTTTGAGAGAGTACCTAGTGGAGTTTTACAAAGTCTTAAATTTCCTTAACGGAAATTCTCACTATAATAATTATTACTAAGAATGTTTTTCTTCACATTGTTTGCACGAGATAGTTATTTAATTTAATTCATAATATATTTTGTCATAGATATAAAACTTATATGTAAGTGACTCTTGCCATGTACAAAATGTATTTTTACGACAGTAAAGGAAATCTGAAATCTAAGCCCGAGACCATGATCTGTTTTTGTTTTACGGCCCCCGGATGCAAAAAAACCCCATTCTCTCAAATTGTTTATACTTGTATCCTTTAACACAAGAACTCTCGCAAAAAGGCCCAATTTTACTGAAATTTGGTATAGGTTGTGGAAAGTAGCATTTATTTGAAGAGTTCGAAAACCAGGTGGATCACACCATTCAACGTGGCGTTTTTGTTTTTGTTTTTATTTTTGATTGGGGGGTTGGAGGTTTGCACCCCAACAGTTAAAAATATATATATATCATTATATAATTTTTTTGGAAATCAGATTTTAGTTTGCACCATTGGAGAGCTTAAAAAAACCGTTCTGTGTTTTGTTCATTGCTCTGCGTAAATTACTTACTGAGATATTGAAAGGGCTGAACACACAGTACGTTGTCCAATGATATTCTGACATCAGTTACTCGTACTACGATTGTAAGATAACATTGAAGGAAGGAAAACCGCCAAAACCTTTGACGTAATTTTTAAACGGCTGTGTGTTACTTTTATCACAAAGTACAAAACTTCTTTATCAAACTATTTTTGTTGGATGAATTAGTTTGGATTAACATTTTAATACACACTAGACAAATATCTGTTAAGCTTTTGAGCCTAATCAAACACTTGAGCCTACTTCCCACAGTGAAAAACTATTATTAATTCATGAACTGCATTTATAATTTGGTATTTTGGTGTGTGTTTTAGGAGCTGGAGGGGAGAGAGTATAAGAAAGTGTGTGCGACGGGGGCGCCGGCAGTCGGTGATAGTGCAGTGCGCCAGTGGGAGAGAAACAGGGAGAGAACATGCAGGTACGTCGCTTGTCCACGTGTGCTAGGTGTAGGGTGTATTGTGTAACGTTACTGTTGCTGTGAGTATCACGTCACCACAAGTTTGTTCTTCAACTGCTACGAATAAAAATAACAAATATAATGTAAATAAAAACAGGGACATCAATGTGTTAGGAACTAACATGTATATTTGTAAGAACTGCCTCAGTTTTAGTCATGTAAAAAACTTGAAATCACAAAATATAAAGGCAGTTATATATACTTTCAAATTTAACAACATGTTATTTTCTCAATACAACAAATACAATTCTCAACAAAAATAACAATAGTTATTATAGTTATTACATTTTATTGATATGAAACGCTATTAAATTGTAAGTGTCTATATTAAAAACTCCAAAATAGTTTTAATAAAAAATACTAAATAAACATAACTTATTTAGTAATAACACACCAAAGACATGCCATTAAATAAAAACAATAAAACTATCGCCAGTGTTTAAGAATTAACACTGTAATTTTTACTATTTTGTTTATTTTCAGTTACTTTTTTATTCAGTTTTAAAACGAAATTTAAAATGTTGATTTGTTATAAAACCCATTCCTATAATAATTCAGTCAGTATGAAATAACAAAGTTTGCAACGTATATCCGGGAGGTCCTGTGTAGAAATTACCCCGGAGACTGTGACTTGTGTTCCACGATTTCTCATCTTATTAAGCAAATGTAGGAACACCTCCTTCCACAAAGGACTGTCGCCCGCCAAGTTGACTGGAAGATACGACAAAAGTGCTAACTCTTTCTGGTTAAATAAACAATTTCCCAACGTTTATTAATCTACTTTCTTGATAAAATCATTGCGATTAGATTGCCATGCATTTTGTAATGCCAGGGCGATGAAGGTATTCATTTTTTAATGTTGGTGTATAAATAAGTATGAAATCAAAATCATCGGAACTTTCTAGATATCTATAGTTATTTTATAAACATTAAAACAGAAAATATAAATACAGTACTATTTTAAAAATAGTTCCTGGGCGGTAAATATATTTATCGTTGCCTTCTTAACTATAAGCTATAATAGTTTAATAGTTTAGGAGATAACTTTATTTGAGCACTTTAAGCATTTTACGTTGACTGTCTCATAAAAAAGGATGACATTCGAGCAAATATAAAAGTCGTGTAATATGAGTATCGTCTTGTAAAACTTTTTAACCTGACGATTCACATAAAGGCAGGATAGTTTGTGTTCTTTAGTAGCCTTTAGACTACTAAAGAACACAAAATAAGGTGAGAAATTACTTATAGCTACTTACTCATATTTAGTATTGTATACTATTAATTTTGTGCATTATTGATATGTATAAATAATATACACGCAAATCTAGTTTACTTTGTTTTTCATTTATTTCAGTATAGAGAGACAATAACCGTGTATCTTAGCGAATGTTTTTATTTTTAAGTCCATACGAGGAAATACCAAAAGAGATGTTAACATTTTACAACTTAAGATATTTTAAACTAAAATTCAAATAACATCCGCATTTGAAATTTATTAGGATGACCTAACTCTAACTTAAGCTCTAACTCCAACCCGATCAAATATTCTTCTCCAGCCTCTGAATGCTTTACACCCCTCAAAGGTTAAGTGCATACTAGATGTCATTCCAGTGCAGTAATGTTTGAATAATGTCTATAATAGCTGTTATTTCTATTATTCTGTGTTGTTTTAGTGTGTCAACAGTTGTTAAATATACAATTTAATTGATTTTTATTCTTCCATAATAATACTTTGAAGCATCGAATGTCTGCGCGATAAAGCCCTAGAGACGAATTGAAATTTAAGCAATTCGGAGAGTATACACATCAATCATTTTAACTAACACATCAAGTTCATTAACATCGGTTCAGTAGTTTCTTAGATAACAACAAAATGTTAGAGCCAATTAAACAAACTGTTTGTCATGGATTTGTGTTTTTAATAGTATTGATCCTTAAACAAATAATAAATGAGATATTGTTGAATTATACCCATATGGTAAATGATTATTAAAATTTGAATTGGGTTGGAATTTGATTGGTCGAAATGTGTAGGATTTGGATTTATTACGATACACACTTAGTGTGTTTTTTTTACTCATGCTTAACCAACGTAAATGTCCGTTAACCAACCAAAGTTAACGATTGCGCGGCCTTCTGCGTGTGTAAGATTCATCATATTTTATCAATGGGTACGTGTAAAGTTCTTGCGGCGTTAAGTGTTAAGCTAATTTTAAATAAAACATTATACTTAAATGGCGCAACAAAATAGTGCGTCATTCTGTAGAGAATCAATCGAAAATAGGGAAACCCCCTATTTTTCAGTTTGACATTTATTACAACAATTTCAACGAATGAAGTGAATATGAGAACAAAAAAGTGGCTTAATTTACAAAATATAATAAAAAGAAACAAAATCAAATTATCATTGACATCAACAATGGTCCTGTGGAGCGTCAGATCTGAAGTGGCTGGTGTTTAAAAACAAATTTATGTCAATACTGTAGTTAGTTTCATAAAGTATAAGTTGATAAATTATTTTGTATCTGCTAATTCAATAATACATAATACAAAACTATTGAGTTAATCCTAATTTCGATCGCTGCAGCTTAGCTGCCCTTGCTGCAGCTTAGCTGCCCTTGCTGCGCCTTTCAATACTCTGCATGTTTACGCTTTATACCGGCAACATAAACCCAACCGTCTCAGTTAAGGTCTCGTACTAACAGCAGAAGAATCAACTAATTTTCGCGAGTTTTAAATTATTAATTAGTTTTAAGTGATTTATATTTTCAAACCATTATTAATGTAGAAAAAGTGTTCAGAAAACAACTTATAATGGAAACAGTATTTTGAAGTTAAAAAAAGGCAAGATTAACTTTGACTTGGTTTCTTAAATCCTATATAGAGATTGTGTTGATATCTTGATTGATGTAGTCAGCACCTATTCCTCTTGTCTCAATGTGTCAATATAATTCCACGCTGCAAGAGTTTTTCTCGAGGTAGATCGAATCCTTAAGAAAAGCTAATTTGTCTTTTCGTTAGGAGATTATAATTTCCGTATCATGTTCTTTCTCATGAACGTATTCTTTTGCAAAATTTGTTTTCGTAAAAATTTCCGAATTCGACTTTTTGAGGAAATGTTAGTTTTGAACATACGGCGGCTCCCTGAACATTTTTGTTGACTAATGGAGGGAATCATTTTCACCAACCAAATTCCAACCTAAAGTTCAATTTTAATAATGTTTTTACCATATGGGAATACTTCAGCAATATCACATTTATTATTTTTTAAAGATCATACTCAAATCCATAACAGATATTTTTTTAACTGGCCTTAAAATTTTTTTCGGTGAGAAGATTTCAGAATTAATGACTCAGAGAAGATGTTGAATACACAAGGCACTATGTTTAAGGCTTCACCCTTAAATAAACTGTCGTTAACGTGGCCAAATTGCTTACAATATACCACTGGCGCGGATCCCTAGTGGATGACTCAATTACACTGATTCACCAGTAACTTTATGCGGTACTATGATTTTTCAAATAAACTTCTATCACTTAATGTTATTCATCTAAGTATTTATGAGCCTACTTTATACTACAACATATAAAGTATATTTAATTGTTTTCTCAATGTGATTGGATTTGTTCCATTACATTACAGTTATTTTGGAAAATATGTGGCAACTAAGACTCCCCCGCCACACTGTATGCGTGACTGTGACAGAGATGGTCCGCACGACCTGTCCCCTAGCACCTAGCAGCAGTATGGCAGGCAGTATGGCAGTATGGCACCATATACTGCTACTGCTACACTCCGGTGAAAGTGACAGTTTAATGGTTTGGCTAACGACTGTCGACCCGCTGGTGTGAAGTCATCTTCACGGATTTCAATTTCGTAATGAAAGTTGACGTCAGTGATTGTAAAAGAATAACTGAAAATCTGTTATCTTTCTAGTTTAGATCGCTTTGAAATTGGAGTAGGTCCATAACTTGAAAAGAGGTTGTTAAATGGATTAAAGCATTGAAATGCCCTTGATGAATATACCTTGTAACCTACACATCGCATAAGTTGAACTGTTTAATTGTGCATAAAGAAAGGTGCAGAAATCGTTTCCGAGTTTTTAAGTAGATTCTGAAACAATGAGGTCCCCTTATAGTATAAGTTATTGTTAACTGTATTTTTTCGTTTCCATCGGGTGTTTAATCCCAAAAGGAAAATGGTAAATAGAGGGTTTGCGCGAACAGTGTCAGCTCGCCTGTAGCGTTATGACACGTTCGGTAGCGTTATGACAAGTTCGGTAGCGTTATGACAAGTTCGGTAGCGTTATGACAAGTTCGGTAGCGTTATGACAAGTTCGGTAGCGTTATGACAAGTTCGGTAGCGTTATGACACGTTTTAAATTATTGAAAGATCTACGTTCATATACATTCAAAACGTTAATACTAAGTATCTCATTGATTATCACCTAGGTTCAAATAATGTTTATAGCATGGAAATATATGGAACAGAAACTGACAACATTTTGCTACCGTAAAAGTATTCAGATCGTATATGGGCTGTTTTTTATTTATTCATTAATGTGATTTAATGTAATAAATAATTTAATGCATGTTAATGTTATTAATTATGGGTTTTTACTATTAATCCAGTAAATGTGTATTTAAATGTACTCCTAGCGGGAAAGTTGTGGGGTAGTTTTGATTTTTTCCATTTGGTATGTTTTTTGGGGTGCTGAATCAAAATCTGAGGTTTGCTAACAAAAATTCTTGACGCAACATTGACAAAAATGAGAAAAAAGTGAAAAAAATGGTATTTTTTGTAGTTTTTGGCTTATAACTCAGAAATTATCAACTTTTCGTAAATAACCTATATTATTAAAATTAAAGTACATAAAATTTGCTACAAAATGTGTCCCTTAAGTGTTAATCTCTGATGAACCGTTTAGGCTCCAGAGCTATTTGAAAATTGGAGCATTTTGTATTAATTAGTAAATTTCTAAAATTCTTGTGCCAATGTCAAATGTTAATTGTTATGCCAAGGTAAAGTTCTCATAAAAAATCCACAATGTTGAAATTGTTTAATTAAGTATTGAATCGTTCATTTTTATTTACAAAAAGGTTACATGAACCATTGCCATTAACATGAACGACGTGTCATGAACGACCCGTACATGAACAACATTTGACAAAGCAGGATCATTTGGACGGCTAGCAAGAATGTCTCGCGCTTTAAGGTATAGGGGTTGGTCGAAAGTAATCAAACAGGTAACTTGGTTTAATGATTTAGTTCTTTCTACTCCGGTCAATAATGCTGTGAGTATTGTGTTGTAATTACTTGGAGGAGCATAAATGGCTGGAATATTACGAACGTACGTTCGTATGGTAGGTCTCTGGTAACATCTTCCATAAATCCATTCCATCCTTTGAGGCCAGGAATATCTTTACTTTTTCCATAGAGCCACAGAAGATCAGACACGGATGGAAGTATAGTTTCATTTTGTTTATAAACAGCCTTGAGGTCTAGTATCTTGATATCTGCTAAACCTTCAGGCATTAACCTTTCAAAATGGATCACTGGAAGAGCTCCGAAACTTCCCGGAATCTCAGGAGGGGGTAGGCCTATAATTTTCAATCGTGGGATGGATTGGTTAGTGACCACTGCTTTTTTGGTGCAATACAGGAAATTCCACCCATGACATGGAAGGTGTTGTATCTGTCAATAGTATGTACATTGAAATCACCATTATCATACACCTGTTGTGAAAAGCATGGCTGGTTAACTTTCAGTGGATCACTGTTGATTGCTATGCTTCCATACGAGTAGCTTCAGAATAAGACGAACAAAACCCCAATGAAGAAAGCACGTCAACCAATTTTCTTGAGCCGTATTTCTTATACAAGAACACTGCCAGCCCTACGAGAAGTGGTGAGACAAATGCTGGGCCTCACTGCTGCTAAAATACTATGTGATAGCGCTGTACTCTTCCTCCTCCACATATCATGGTCCCCACGTTTATTGTGTAGAACAACTGTCTCCATGAATGTACCGAGAGTTTCAGGGATAAGCCCCTCATTTCCTTCCAAAAAACTGTCAGGTGGGGGGTACTGCTCTGTCTCATAAACCTGGCTACGGATATCCTTAACAATTATTGCAGCAGCCGTCTTAACAACACGGAGTCTTTCCTCTTGTTCATTTTTCGATGCCTGTTGGTACCAAACATCATTCAAAATTTTATATCCTGTGTTTGCAAAACATACTGTGGTCTTCTTATTCGGAGCATTAGAAATTATAATATCGCTTCCATATTTTTGGTTCAGATGAGCTTTTACCGTCTTATTATCAGGCAGATAACCACTCTTGATCTGGCCTACTAACTCCTCGAGAGAAAACTGGCCCTCGCCATAACTGTTTTCAAGATAGTTGTAAATATCTTCCATTGCTTCCTCCACGTCATTGGAAAATGGCCCACTTTTTCTCTTCTCTTGAGTTTTTGGACGATTGTACAGTTCTCTCAAACACAAACTATGATACTGACCACTAGAGGCCACCAAATCTGAAATAGGTAAAAGACGTTTTATTATAGATTGTCCATATTCATCACCACGTTCTTCTGCTCTCTTTGTATAGTTTCCTTTGCTTTTAAAACTCGAACTTTATATACTACATTGAGGTTGCCTCTCTTTTTCCTTTGTTCTTCCAAAAACTCAGGTGTAATTACGAGGCCGCACAGAAAGCAATGAGTCTTAAAACTAAAATGTGCTTCAGAAGAACGCCTTTGAACATGTTCAGTACCTTGATTCGTCCTCTTTAAGTGAGAAGCAATCATTCTATCATTATTATAGTTTTTACGACATTGCTCATGGACCTTTACTGCAGATATTTTACAAAGTTTGAGATGTTTACCGTCCTTCCTCTTTTTACTTGACTCAATGAATGTTTTCAACCCTTTTTCGCGCACTGTTGTCACATTCTCTACATCATTATACAACTCTTTATCACAAATAAAACACACGTCAAAAGCCATTTTTCACACCACTAGAAAATATAACCTACTTAGCTGGTTTATTTATTTATTTTAATAGCAATAATAACAACAGCTGATATTAAATTTGCAGCTGTTGAAGATGTATTGCACAGTTGCAGATGGAAAAGTGGTTTTGTATTTTATATAAAATGCTCCATTTTTCAAATAGCTCTGGAGCCTAAACGGTTCATCGGAGATTAACACTTAAGGGGTACATTTTGTAGAAAATTTTGTGTACTTTAATTTTAATAATAAAGGTTATTCACGAAAAGTTGATAATTTCTGAGTTATAAGCCAAAAACTACAAAAAATACAATTTTTTTCACTTTTTTCTCATTTTTGTCAATGTTACGTCAAGAATTTTTGTTAGCAAACCTCAGATTCTGATTCAGCACCCCAAAAAACATACCAAATAGAAAAATTAAATACTACCCCACAACTTTCCTGGTATAAACACTAATTAACTGAATTATATGTAATTTTTAGTTAGTCTTATCTAGGCGCAGTAGATCTATGATGAGAAATAATCAATATAATATTATGGATATAATTTTTATATTCTTTATGGAGTTCTTTCATGGCTTTTGAGTTCAATTCTATACTCAATTAGAAGGTTATGTGGAAATCTTAAAGTGCCTACTAAGCTAACATGTTAAATGTTTATCAAATCGATTTAGATTTCTAATAATTATTATCTGGCAAAACACCGAGCTAAAACAACAACTAAAGTGACCAATGTTGACATCATCAATATAATTATGAACAACGATGCTGGAGTAAATCAGGAAGTGGAAAACTATAGGCTATGTCACATTAATCACAAAAAAACGGTATCAGGAAACTGACACACACTTTATCCTTTTTATCCCAACTTTAATAAATAAATTGTTATTTACTCGTATTTAGTAACTATAAAATATAAAGTACGGTATAATGCATAGGAAATCATCTAAAAAAACCTTTTTTCAGAAATGTTCAACCAAATCCCATTTTTGTAGTCACTACAATATCCTTTGCTACACACAGTGGTTTTAAGAGGGGAATCGCCCCCTTATCCCCCCCAGGGTTAGGGGGATCCATATTTTGAATATCCTCTGTTGGTTAATGCTAACTTGACCTGCATATCAAATTTCAATAAAATTAAACATTAAATAAAAGAGAAATTTTAATTCTTGTATTCTTGTATCCATAAGAAGAACATTAGACAACGTACTGTGTTTACCACTAAATGAAATTTTAAATTTTCTCGTAGAATAATAATTTAAAATACTAAATTGTTTAATTTTTTGGGCTTTCTTTAATGATGATAAGTAAATTTTATTTAGCGCTACAAATTTCTATACAAAATACAAAACATTATTTTTTGAAATTTTAAGCCCTGAAATTTCTGAACCCGAATTTTTACAGAAATGCGAGTGGTGTAATTTTGATTGAAACCTAAAGCTCTACAAACTACTGAAGTTTAATTAAAAATTGTTAAAGCCGTTTTTGAGAAATTTGGATTTTTCATGGGTTTTGGCAGTTTTGGGGGGATAATTACCCATAAAATTCAAAAAAATAAAACACGCCTGTTACGTGGATTAGTACCTACCTAGATACCAAATTTCATCAAAATTGGACCACGGGTGTCTTCTCTAGCTCTGTACACATCCAGACAGACAAACAGACAGACAGACAGACAGACAGACAGACAGGCAGACATCACTCAAAAATCACTTTTTTGGATTCAGGGAGCACCAAAACGAGTATTTCCACTAACAACTCAAATTTTGACTAAAACCATACTTTCTCCACTATACTATATATAGGGGCAAGAAAGTAAAAATGAATGCATCGTATTTCTGACATGCAAAACAATAATCCAAAATAGGGTAAATTAAATTTGTTCAACAATTTCTGATTAGGCCTGGGATATTTTTGTATTCTTCATAAAATAGCCAGAATGTTATCAAAATTTAAATAAAATTTATTTCAAAAGTTTTCACCAAGTGGTACATACAATTATTTTAAGGACACTTGGAGCGCAGATTGAACACAGTTCTGAAGAAGGATTGAATGACCGCTCTCCAACCACCTTTACTGTACCTTAAAGAGAATTTTGATGGTAATGCATCGACATATTCAAATCAAACGCTCCAATAAAGTCACTTACTAGATATTTTAAATCATGAAGAATCAAGTATTTACATCAAATGATTGTAGCTCGCTCATACATCTTTCCAATCGAAGCCAATGGACAGACACTCTTATTAGGGCCATTTTCAATCGTCCATTAGGTAAATGAGGCGTAATGCTGGTTATGTAAACGAGGGAGGGGCGGCGCTGCCCGAAATACGAGGTGGCGATGTGGCGGTGGGGCATGACCGGTGATTACATGATATCGAGGACGCGCAAGGTCGTAGAAGAAAGTAACGCGCCCATCTCTCATCCTTACCCTCATTGATTATTTACAGGAAACGGTTCAAAACTCACGCCTTCATTTTTGTTGTTCTTCGTCTTGGTTAAAAATAGAACAACCGGTTTAAAAAGTACTTAACCTCCTAGGTTTAATTAGGATCAGGTTAAAGCAGTTAGTGAAAAAGGAAAATATCAAATTATGAGTCTTATAATTTGCAATTACATTTTCAATACCAAAAACGTAGCAGTGTTACTGAGCAACAATCATTAACAGGACTACTACAGGAATAGTGTATTAACATGTTGTGAGTGGAATATTTGATTTGCGATTCATACTTGCTACAGGCGTGTTAATTAACCCGTTGCCGTAATCCTTTATATTTTTCGATATTTTTCCTTTCACTTAATTATGTAAGTAAAATTAGGAAGGATAAATTAGGACTTTAGTAAACTTCAGAATAATTTGAGGAGGTTCAAGTCAAAGATCTTGACCCGAACAACTTAGGGAGAATAAATAGCTGTAAAATAACATAAAACTGATCAAAATACAAATCAGTATCAACAATTCTTCCCAACAAGAAAAGTATGTCTCTACTAGAACAACGCGTTGTTTGATAAAAATATATCATCTATATTAAATCATAATCTATAAATAATGCATTTCTTCTCTTTTAGTTAAATGGCAATTTAAAACATTATGACATATCGCCTATTGAACAACGATAACCACTCTCCATGAACGAACAGTAAATTAATGAATAGCTCGCCCTAACAGAGAGTCGCAATGCAATGAAGGGGCGTAATAATAATGAAATGTCGATAGTAAAACTCCAGGAAAGATTGTTATTGTTACTTGACTAAGGTCCTGAAGCCTCATAGTGTTACGCAGGGACCAACCATACAGCTCTAAAGAGACCACAAGGTGTACCACTACCACAGAACACTACGTTCTCGTACTGTAGTTTTGTGTTGCATAGCAGCAGCAGGGAAAGTGAAGAGCCCAGGCCACAGCACAGCGCCCAAACATCTCTCTGAGAACACGAACCACCACAAGGTGTACCACTACCACAGACCACTACGTTCTCGTACTGTAGTTTTGTGTTGCATAGCAGCAGCAGGGAAAGTGAAGAGCCCAGGCCACAGCACAGCACCCAAACATCTCTCTGAGAACACGAACCACCACAAGGTGTACCACTACCACAGAACACTACGTTCTCGTACTGTAGTTTTGTGTTGCATAGCAGCAGCAGGGAAAGTGAAGAGCCCAGGCCACAGCACAGCGCCCAAACATCTCTCTGAGAACACGAACTACCACAAGGTGTACCACTACCACAGACCACTACGTTCTCGTACTGTAGTTTTGTGTTGCATAGCAGCAGCAGGGAAAGTGAAGAGCCCAGGCCACAGCACAGCGCCCAAACATCTCTCTGAGAACACGAACCACCACAAGGTGTACCACTACCACAGACCACTACGTTCTCGTACTGTAGTTTTGTGTTGCATAGCAGCAGCAGGGAAAGTGAAGAGCCCAGGCCACAGCACAGCACCCAAACATCTCTCTGAGAACACGAACCACCACAAGGTGTACCACTACCACAGAACACTACGTTCTCGTACTGTAGTTTTGTGTTGCATAGCAGCAGCAGGGAAAGTGAAGAGCCCAGGCCACAGCACAGCGCCCAAACATCTCTCTGAGAACACGAACTACCACAAGGTGTACCACTACCACAGACCACTACGTTCTCGTACTGTAGCTTTGTGTTGCATAGCAGCAGCAGGGAAAGTGAAGAGCCCAGGCCACAGCACAGCGCCCAAACATCTCTCTGAGAACACGAACCACCACAAGGTGTACCACTACCACAGAACACTACGTTCTCGTACTGTAGTTTTGTGTTGCATAGCAGCAGCAGGGAAAGTGAAGAGCCCAGGCCACAGCACAGCGCCCAAACATCTCTCTGAGAACACGAACCACCACAAGGTGTACCACTACCACAGAACACTACGTTCTCGTACTGTAGTTTTGTGTTGCATAGCAGCAGCAGGGAAAGTGAAGAGCCCAGGCCACAGCACAGCGCCCAAACATCTCTCTGAGAACACGAACCAGTTCTCTATAGCACTCTGACTTTTTAAATGTGAAACTAGTCTTGGAAATAACAAATAGACACGAAAGACGACGGCGAAATCGATGCCTGGATCCGCTTCGTCTATCCTACTTATATTAGTTTAGTGAATCTTGTTCAGCTAGAAAACAGTGTTTCACTTTTAGGAATAAATTGTTTTTTAAGCAAGACAAATTTAGCGTTGGCAATTTACTCCTTTATATTTGCTTAGAAACGAATCGGTTGTTTGTTCGTTGAAATACTCATTGCAATTTGTCAACTGTACAACGCCTATACTTGCCATCTATGACAAATTACATATCTTTTTAAAATAACTTTATTTTAATCACATCTGCTGTAAAAAAACCTCATTTTGAAATCCTCCAGGGAAATTATAAAATGTTACGTACATTTTACTTACTTACCGATAACAATTCAATCAAACTTAGTGATTACATTCTTAATTCTACAGTTTTGTGATGTACAGGCTTAAATTCATTGCTAAACTTTTTCGTTACAATGTAAAATTCCGTTGTAAAACCTATGGTCTGAATATGTTGCTATAACATTAAGAATTCCATAGTGATGTTGATGGTAAAGACAGAAATAACGTTATAAACAAGTTGCCATCAGAAATGTCCATTGCGACACTTCAAACCGCGATATTAAACATTAATTAGAACGGTATTTGCTGCCTATTTATTGAATGGCTGTCGTGTTTACATATTTCCTGTGATCACTTCCCGCCTAGACACCAACCTATTCAAAGGTTTCAAACAAATGTTATTGCACTTTTGATCCATGTACTAAATTCAGAAAAATTAAAACCCGCATGTCGTACTATCCGAGGAAGGCTCGTCACGCGTGCTTTCCCCGATGAGATCAGCCGAATATTTGGTCCCCGCAATAGTGCTAACTGCCAGCACTGATAAGGGCTGCGTACGCGGCACCGGAAGTCAGCTGATTAGTATGGGCGAGGGCGCTCTGGCGGGAAAGTAGGGAAAGTATTCCGGCCCTTTGTGCGGACTGACCGGTGACATGCTGATGAGTTAATCAGTTGTCCTCTATGTCGGTTAATCGGCGGCCTGCGAGTAAATCACCCTTGCTCAGCATCGTCATGGATAGCCCTCACACCCTCAAACCCAAGGAACAACGGGGAAGTTGCGTAATGTAGGCGTTTACCATGAACTTGCAGATACATTCTTCATTCATGAAAGATTCCGAATTGAGATTGGATATTGTTCCGAGTTACGAGATATTAATCAGACAGTGTGTAAATGTTGTGAGTATTAGATGTGGTAGTACCATTATATCATCTTGTATCAAACGTATTTTTTGCAGAAATCATTACGATATAATACTGTAATGGATTAAATTATTTTGGTATCAGCAAAAAGTATTCTACTTCGTTACTCAGTTGCTTTATTTAATAATAAACCCGTTATAATCCACTCTGAATAATTTGTAACGATTGTTATCTACCGGAGAGTTTGTATTCATTCAACTAATTACTAAAATATGTGTATGTTTATCTCACAGGTAATAGAATATTGACAAAATACATAGCAAGTGGATAACCACGCAAGTTAACCACTTACATAGTAAGTGGTTTAAATTAGTAGACCATTAATTAAAAGTTTAACATCAACATCGTTGACATTAGCTCGATATCAACAATGATAAATTAATTCAATAATACAATAATAACCATATTTATATCGAATAAAGAATACGTCTTTCCCAATAATTACGGTTGCTCTAAAAAAATGATAAGAACAACAACAAATGTTTATTACATTTAGAGTAATTTATATGTAAACTAATTATTCCTATTACCTAATAGTTGAGTAAAATAAGAACTGAGAGATTTAAAGTGTAATGTATTAGGGAATTTCCCCTATTGGGAAGAAGCTATTACCGTAGGTCTCATGGTAAGACCTAAGCCCGAGACCATGATAACTTTTTGTTTTGAGGTCCCCAGATACCAAAAACACCATTCGTTCAAATTTTTATATATGTATATATTTATGTGTCCGTAAGCACGATAACTCTCGTAAAAAAGGTCCGATTTAAAATAAATTAGGCACAAATGTGTAAAGTACCATTTATTTGAACGAGTTCGAAAACTAGACGAATCGCACCATCCAAAAGGTTTTTTTTGGAGGGTTTTGTACCCCAAAATGGTTTTCTTGGGGTTTTTACGCGTAATTTTTATTCAAGTCAAATTTTATTTTTCACCATTAGATTCAGCTTAAAAAAATAATTTGGTGTTTTGATCATTGCTCTACGTCAATTGGTTACTGAGAAATTGAAAGCGCTAAACACAGTACGTTGTCTAATGTTATTCTTATGGAGAAAAATAAATATTTTATATCTCGCTTATTTATGAACATACACTGACGAAACTTGTTATGTGGCTTCTTCTGGTTGTGTTTTATTGTTGTTTGCACAACCAAATTTTTCGTTGATGGTTCCCGTAGCAACAAACCTGGGTACTTGGTCCCCATGTTATTATTATGGAGATTAATTAAAATGTTATATATCGCTTGTTTATGAATGTATATGGATGCAACTTGGTATGTGACATCACTAAGATGAGTTCTAATGATATTTGCATCAAAACCCATTATTATCTTCCTTGTTGCAGCAAACCTGCGTACTCATCCCCAGTGTTATTCTTATGAAGAATAATTAATATTTTATACATTTCTTATTTGTGAATATATTTCTCATGAATTCTATTCAGTGGCCTGATGTGATATTAAGACAAATATTCATTGGTAATTCGCTGAGCACGCAGGTTTGCTGCGACGGGGGTATTTTTATCTATTGCACAAAATGAACCGATTAAAAGCTGAGATTTCCAAGGAAGGTAGCTAATATACCAGATTCACACACTTGTTCCATTCCAATATAAAGCAATATACTCGATTGTAAACTTGACACCTTTAAGACTATTGCTACAATGTAGTATTACAATTTTGTTTGTTTTATATTTGTATTGTATCATATCAGTTTATTTTGCAGCTATTAATGTTTATTGCTGAGGATTTAATAACAACAATTCGGTTTTTTAACTATTTGAATGCAAAGCTTGGCTTTCAAAATTTATCCAGCAAATACTAGTTCTTTAAGTTTCATACGATTCTAACACTGCATTATTAAACTAATATTTATCACAAGCCTAAGGTTTTACCATTTTTTATTCTACAATTTGGTCTTAAAAATATTAATTTAAACATCCTCAAGGCCTTCTACGCCCCATCGGCCTCCTATGTTGACACGTACTATATTTTCAACATTTATTTATATTAAATTTAGATATTGGAGATGGTTCAAATGTTTAACCACAGAATGCAGCACTTTTGCTGCATTGGGATGCTGTTGTTGGATCCCCTATTGAACTTGTTGCATCAAATGTAAAATTAAAACAAATATTTTTATCCTTTCGAATTTTACTACGTGGAGGAACATTTTCTTTAAAACATTGCCGTATGATAAGGCTTTACTTTAATACCATAACATAATTCTAAGCTTTAATATTCAATAATGAATATTAGTTGAAATAATAAGTAATTAGTTGAATGAATACAAACTCTCCGGTAGATAACAATCGTTACAAATTATTCAGAGTGGATAATCATAGTCATAATCATTAGTGACTAACTACAAGTGATCGCCGGAGACTTCAACGGTCGGGTACACCGTATGGCTCCTGCTGAATATGAATAGTCGTTTCTATTATCTCTGGTTTATATTAATGGATAATCTTCCGAATGTATTGATTCTTTACCTGACAATTCCGATGTATTATTCGACAAGGTGTTGTAAACGAAATAATTACAGTGAATATATGTACGTAAAGAACAGTCGACGTTCACAACCACTACTACTCGGATCTTCACTAACAGCCGGTTCCCGATATGCGACAGCGACAGCGGTAGGCCTTATTGTGAGTACAGTGCGGTGCCGGTGCTGGCGGTATGGCCCACTTAATACAGGGTCATTGTCGCATTCATTACCATAAATCGTCGTACTCTGCCACCGCTGTGTCAACGCCGTCATCATTTTCACCTAGCGTCATTTGCCATTCACTGTAGCATCTTAAGTCAGTTTTATCATTGGCTATACACTTGAAGCAGCCTGCTAGCTAAGTGCTTTTATTTGTGTACAAAAACGTTAAAGTCGTTCTGACCCCTTGCTATGGGTTGCCCTGGCAGCAAGAGTAGTTCCGAGTGGGTTTAAACTTTTACCTCTAAATTAAATTTTCATGCACCACATTATTGAATATTTTTGAGTAAGATTGTTGAATTTACGCAATACAAAGATTAGTATACTCAACGATAAATAATTTATTTACACTTTTACTAAACTTATTGTATTCAAGACGGTAATTATACATCAAATATGGTACAAGGAAATCAATTTCGAACTTTCATATATATGATTCAAACACTATTAAACTCATATATGTGATTTGGTAATCATCTCGTCAAAGATTTTAGGAGATCCACATTTTTTTTATGAGTACACCAACAGTAAGAATTTCAAGTTCTGTTTAAGTTATGCACTTAAATTAGAGATAGTTTAGCAAACCCCCGTGCATGGATCGCAAGAAAACATTAATCCGTGTCGCGTCCAATCTTCGGACTCGAAGTTTTTTACTATAAACTCTTTTAGTCGTTGTTTCCTCTTCGCAAAAATATTACTGTTAAAATGCAGCAATATCTCATGAACAAAGAAATTTCTTTCCTATAAATGATTTTAATAAATCAGCCACGGCCGAGAGAGATTACTGTAGTAGATCAGAGCAAGATATAGGATTAAATCGCTCCACTGGTCTTAAAATAACCATAATAATAAAATAAGTTCGATATATACAGTATACCAGAGAATACAGTATACCACAGTAAACGAAAACATTTCGTGTTCTATGTGAGACTACTTAACAAGCGTTCATTTATCGGATTAAATAGGATTATTGTAGAATGTAGCTCTACAAACTGAATGATGTACAACAGTTCAAAAACTATCGAGAAGATTACAACATAGTTCGCCGTCCACTAAAATTAATTTTTTCCATGGGACTTATTAAATTTATGCTCAATTTTGTAAATTAATATATGTTCGTGTAAGTTTCAAAGGCCAAAATTAGTTTTTTAACATGGTTACTGACAAAAATAATAAAATAACACTAATTCTGTAATATATTATTTTTATCTAGATTTTATTTTACGTAATAAGTGATATGTGACGAGAGGTTTGTGAGTGTGCCCTTCCTTCATATGGCGTCCGCCAAGATATGGACCCCGCTAGTAGCTTCAAAGTAGAAGACGTTTGAGAAGCAAGTATTTGGACGTCCTAGGGATGTAATCATCGCAGTTCACAATACTAAAATGGTGGGTAATCTGCATTTCAATAAAGTAATAGGTTATAATAGTATATTTCAACACTAGGGCCGAAAGTGACGCTTTTCGATAAGAGCTCAAGTTTAACGACCGAGGCGAAGCCGAGGTCGGAAAATGAGCGAGGATCGAAAAGCCACTTTTGGCCCATGTGATGAACTATATTTTTCGTCTTACTGCACAATATATTAAGCTAACTGCTTTCTCAAAACTAATATTTTACAACTTGTTTATATTTAAAAGCTTGCTCCCAAAATGGCTTCCATTTTGTTCTTGCTATTTAAGACAAACAGCTCTGTTTACAATCAACGTACACAATTTTGCAGATTCACTACATTGATATTTATAAATGACAGAAACGGAACAGCTGATGACCTCGACACCAGCTGATTCTTTTCCGCCCTAGGGCTGAAAAGAACTACTTTCGCCCCGCAATGCATGTATTGAAAACAGTCGTTTTCCAAGCAGTATGACGAAAAACGTTTATCATAGCCATGTAACATCATTCTTTACATAATGCTTTGCAAAATTTTGGATTGGTTTCTGTTTCTCTTTGTTTGTTTCCACGCCAATAATTACACGGTTAGATAGCTGGTTACCTATTTAAAATTTGATTCCGCTATTCTTAATAGAAAAATGACACCTTTATATAATAATAAACTTTTATAAATGAGGAATCAGTGGTCAGAATGGGATCAGAGAATTACGGTTGTCGATGAAAATTATACTGTTGCTTTACTACAATCACTACAATTTAAAATCAATCAAAACGCACGACCAAGATATACATTGGTTTAAGTTAGGCCCTGGTATAGATGGAATACTGTTTCATAACTACCACAAACGTACGCTATAATCTAATCGTAATTAAAGCGCGTTGTCCAACCACGGTCTGGTTCTACAGCCGACAGAAGCGTGGAGTTGTTCGTTACAGTAAAATCAGGCGATATGTTTATTCGGTAACCCCACATCTACTTGTTCACTTTCACTTGTTCGTTGATATCACGGCTACCTTGTCTCTAGGAGTTTCTTCACAGAATTTTATAATCTATACTAATAAATATATTTTAATTTTTATAAAATATTTTAGAATTTCAGTAGTCTTTGGCTATTAAATCTCAAATGTTCGGCACAAAGACCGTACATTTATACCGAACTTTAATAAGATGCTTTCGAGTATTTCCCAATATTATTCACAACCAACCAATTAAACCAAGATATTTAGCGGTTTTAAGATTTTTAGATTCAAAGTTAGCATTATTAAATTACTAGTTTTAAATAACTTTTAAATATATTTAAAGTGTATTAGATATATTTTATATGTATGGACCTATATTATTTAACATTATGTACAAAATTACGGATCATTACTGATATGTTGTTGTTTTTTTAAATATTTAACTTTAATCGTTTACTGTATATTTAGTTGATTGTATTTTATTGTATACTAGCTGGCCCGACATACGTTGTCCTGACCTAATTTCATTGTTTTTGTTTTATGACAAATACTCGTTCATTTTCAAAATAAGCTCGTTCGCTTCGCTCACTCACCTATCGGAAAAAGAGTTTGAGTTGCATTTGAATAGGTTTTTTATTTCTATAATGAGAGTTGCCATTCAAGTAGTTTTTCATCTCCACAATGAACATTACTATGCCTTTAAAGTATTTTAGATATAATCCTTTTGTTAACAGCTGTTTGGTGTAACTAACTGAACTTTGGTCAGTTCAATGGAAACTTTGAAGACCTGTGGGACAGAGCTCTTAGGTCGGATTACAAATTTTATTTTATAAGAACCTTGTCTTGACATTAACGAACACAACAAACAAAGAATTATTCAATTTGGTGCACTCATTCTCAAGTTATAGAGTGACAAAGGGAAATAGGGATTAATTTTTTATATATTAAGATTAAGAAGGTTCCTTAATTAAATGGAGAGAGTTCGAGAACCCGTTAGAGGGAAAATTAACACCTTTACACATTATAGAGTTTTTTTTCAAATCTAGAACAATAATTAACATTGTGCATCCTTTTAACTATTGTTAATTTGTATAAGTTGATATTATCTTCAGTGTGATAATGGTGTTTGTGAAATAACTTTCAATTATTCTTATGTTGATCCGTTAGCCAATTCTATTGTTTTGACGTAATTTCTTATGTAAGCAGTGCTTAATACGTAGTATTATTGTGTAAATTGTGTAATTTTGTACATTTGTGTATCTTTATGAGTTGAGTTTCGTAAATTGCAAATAAAATAATTGCTTTAATACCACAAAAATTCAAGATGGTATTTATTAATCTTAAATAACACCATTCGTATGACAGAAAATTCACCACATCACATAGCTGTATTATACCATCAGTAGAAAAAGTGTTTACTGTTCATATTTTGAATCAAAATTTAGGTTGAAAACAAATAGGATACATTTTTGTAATTTTTAAAATCTGAAATCAGAATACAGGGTGACATTCAACCTGGATATAACAACATAATCTAAACGAATAACAAGACAACAAATAACATGAATTTATTATTAATTTTACTACCACTAACTCTTAAAACTTATTCCAAGTAATATAAATATTCAAATGTTATTGTGCTTCCGTCGATTGAAACTAACGTAAATGTAAAACGTAATGGATAGTAAATAAATAGTGTTTTCCTTATTATTTTAAATCCTAGAGCTTCATCAGTACAAATTACCAACTCTCAGACAGAAGCCTAGTCGGAGCGTTAGTTATACGACTGTCGGATGGTAGAAATTCCACAGAGAAGTAAGTGAAGCGATATTCAAACCAGCTTTCTAGTCAGAACACCTCATTGGCATTAGCATCACAGGGCATCACAGGAAATATAAAACGAAGCGAAATCTTTTCACATTTAAATTAACGTTGCCAATCGAGTGGAGTTTTTACGTAAGTAAAAAGCCTGAACAGGCATTTTAGTGTAAACAGGCTACGTACGAATTGTAAGTGTTTAAAATTGTTATTCTTTCAAAATTGCGTATACGTAGTTCGGTATTTAGTAATAAAACCCAATGTTGTAATATATCTGGATCTAGTTGTTAAAAAACCACTTGCGGTAATACCGTATGAACAATTTTTTTCAGACTAGCTATTTTAAAATTTAAATAATGTAATGCTTAAGACGCCATTTGATAATGTCTCGAGTGAATGTTTGCTTATCAAGATCGCACAGTAAACAGTTCACACGACGTTAGAGCTGCAGATTGTTTACATAATCACCCTGGTACAAGGCACGCGGCACGCGAGGAGCACGCAGCATGGAGCGGCAGGGGAGCTGGCGACTGTGACGCGACCTGACGCAACTGACGCGCTACCGACACGCAGGATATTGCTGGACACTCACTTTCCTTCCTACGACCAGACGAACTGCGAACGACGCGACACGAGAAAGCGTGTGAAAAAAGTTGCAGTTCACTCTCTCACTTTTTCAACCAAAATTTAAAGTTTTAGTTGCAATTTTGATCTGATTAGCATAGTAGAATGTGGCTTTAAACTAGCAGCTTCCTAATTTTTGGGTGTGTAGGCTTAACATTTGTTATTACAGAAGTGATTTTTTTTTTATTTGTAATGTTATTGTTATGAGAAATCCCCCACAGGTACGATATTTATACAGGAGAACAAATTATGTTTAAATGTTTATTTTGTTTTGGCATTAAAATAAACCCATTCAATTTTTGGTTCAGTTAATGGCAGCCGCTTACTAGGAATTTCAAAACCTGCTCAAATTTGCATAAACATTGACAAATCTAAGTACATATAAAACACCCGCATTAAAATTATAATATTTATACAGGAAACCCAACTGAATAATAAAAATACCAATTAGACTACACTAAAACATTATTTGTATGTATTAAACACATTGATATTTCCTTGAACTATTTAATACATCACCGGCATTGTAAAAACTTCTTCATTGTAGCAAAAATAACTTCAAACCGTTATTTCCTTAGCAAACCCATCTTTTAGGCTTTTCTAAACTACTTGAAAAACTGGTTATAGTAAATAAATAAGATAACATTAAGTAAACACCGGTTATCCCTTCCAACAATAAA
The DNA here is from genome assembly GCA_963675035.1 of Allygus modestus. Classification (NCBI taxonomy): domain Eukaryota; kingdom Metazoa; phylum Arthropoda; class Insecta; order Hemiptera; family Cicadellidae; genus Allygus; species Allygus modestus. Next base: position 221,264,609 of record OY776111.1, on the reverse strand, counting down.
TTCGAAGTTTTGATAAAGAGTTATGAATCACCGGAGGATCAGTTTCCGTGGTCGCAATGTGAGACATTAATTATGTGATTTATATTTGATTAATTACTATTACTATGATAACTAGTAATTAATTATTGATTATTTTTCACCTAGTTGATGACTCATAATCCCAGTCCTAGTTGAAGTTGTTCGAGTAACATCAAGTAGTTGCATAAGTGTCCGAGACAGCGTACTGCAGTTTCGAGATCGCCAAGTCGTTAAACATTGCGCAAAATAAATGTGCCGCTTGGACTTCTGTTATGCAGACTTACAATTAATGTCAACAACCGCGAGATGGGGAGGAAGTTATTCAACTGTCGAAGAGTCAAACATGCGAAAGGCGAATCATGCAATTTAGTTGTTGGTCTAAAAAAGGAAGTGGGTGTAATTTATTTCCCCATCAAGTGACAGAAACATTAATGTGCCTGACAAATGAATATACAAATTTTGCGGTAAATGAAATATTGTGAATAACAAATACCCGCTGGACAACTAACCGTTTCATGTCTACTGCTACGAATATCTGAAAAATGACTTGTCATTAGACGTTGTTGGTCATTTATTACGATCAAACGCGCTCATTAATCTTTAGGAGGAGGATTACTTTAATTACTTTGTCACGTGGTTCAAGACTGGTCAAGGACTAAAGTTAGAGGCCACTGGTTAAAAAAGCTTCGCTGGAATCCCTTAGGGCCACTCAGTCTGTCAGGGAAAGATAATATTGAAAAATACAAATTGACATATTGTTTATTATAATTGCTAAGTTGTAAAATCAACGCTTCTAAAATAAATGTAATGAAACACCAATACAACCTTGAGGACTTGTGTACCCCAGGAAGTATATAGGATTAACGGGATTAGGGCCTTAAAGTCAATAGCGTAATAAGTACCCAATGAGTACTAACAATCGATGGCATACAAATTAACAATCGATACACAAGCTTAATATATTTTAAAGGTTAATTTTAGCTTCGTTGGCTTTAAATATATTTCCTAATATAGAAATTCAACTTTCAAAAATATATTAAGATATAAACAAAAACGTATGTTTTTGTAAACTTATAAAGAGCTGTAATACACGTTAGTCCCCACACAAAAAATACGTCATGGCCACTTAAAGGCTAATGTATTACACAAAATAACTGTAGAATGGTTCTCTACGCCTAAAAACTGCAAATTGATAACGATATAAATGTTCCAACCGCACAGGGTCTGCTTCATAATTATTGCGGTAATCCACGGGCCAGTGGCAACGATGATTGTAGAGATGACGGTAACCAGAAGGCAAACAGCTGTTCCCCGAATCAGCTGATAATGTGTGTCAGTTCCGCCGGAGAAAGTGCTGGGTTGAAAGCACTCCTTCTTCACTCTTAGTTTCACCCGGCTCTTTGACCTTCCTCTTGCCATTGTTTCAGCAATTATTTGAGCTGTGTAAGGCACTTTACATGTTTCAGAGAATATTTTTGGGGTACAGTAATTACAAGAGATCCGGTTAGTCATGTTTTACCTTATGAGCAGTTTTATCTTCTCACTCTAAACAAATAATCAACGATAAGAAATGAACTTGAGACATCTATATTGTATAATTTGTTTAATTTTTGATAAAAAAGTTGTTTTAATGACATATTTAATAAATTACAAAATTACTTTCATCCTTAAAAGTTACGCATCCGTTTTAAGTACCTTAATGTCTTCATATGATCGCCTATATTCAAGAAAAATCTTGATCTGCTTATTGCAACACTGTCATTAATATAATTGGCGCTGAAAAAATTATACTGAAAAAGTGTAAAAATCTATGGAACTACTCCGTTAATAACAAAACAAATTTTGACGCCTCTTTCATGGTAATTATTACTTAATGGAGAGAGTCGCGATATATTGCTTCAGCTATTGCACGATGTGCAATTTGTCATTTAACGAAATGAGTGAACGGAAATATCTTTCGATTACTACAGTAGTTTTGTGAATTAATCCATTGAACGACAGTTGCTCATAAAATCGTTAGCATTTATCTTTTGGAATTCATTGAAAAGATAACTTTAATAATACGGATGTATTTAGTGATCGAAGTAAAACTTTGCCCGTTGTGATTTACTGGACCTACACCACACAATGTATGCACAGGGTTCTCCGGATGCTTACTTACATCGTGAGTCTGCACTTTTACAGAATACATTAAACTATAATCTAAGAGTTTCACTCCGCTGGCTAATCAATCAAAGCTTGCTATTACCGGCGGATGAGATGTATATATGTATATGTGACAATGGCAGTCTCGTCTCCTTCACTTTCTAATTGACTGTTGGCCAATGGTTGCGTCACGGAGTTAAACATCGGCTGACGATTGGAGGTCAGTGACACTTTCACATAACTCGGCTTTTAATATACTTAAACAATTCGTTGGGCAGAATATTCCTTTAAACCCATTGAAGGTTCATCGTTGGAAGACATTTTTCCATTCATGAATCACAGGAGACTTCGCTATTATAAAGGCCACCGTAATACTATTACAAAATATGTTATCTTTCCCTGAAAGGCCTTTAAGATTATTACACAGGGTGTCTCACGTAAGGTGTCTCAAACGGATTGCAGACAAACCAATTGACCTAGAAGGATGAAATAGAATTATTTCCCACTAAATCAACCCCAAGGAATAACGTAAAAATATGTTTAGTTTGTTACAAATACATAGTGTTCCAAAAACGGAGGGTCACTAGTTCGAATCTCGGAATTTTCAAATATAAACATATGTCAAGTTATACATAATTTTAGAGCTCTACACTCGACTAACATTTTGGCAAAAACAGAACTCACTTGTCTTACTCTGTTTCAAAATTGCGGCCATTTTATTGAAAAGTATTGACATTAACGGAATACCCGGTATCTGCTAAACCACAAGACATATTTTAGTTCTGGTTCAAAATTCTTACTCGTTTTAAAATCAGCGGATGAGATGTATACATGCACATCTCATCCGGTATGTGACACCTCTAAAAATGTGCTATATTTAAGAAAATCTTGATCTGCTTATTGCAACACTGTCATTAATATAATTGGCACTGAAAAAGTGTAAAAATCTATGGAACTACTCCGTTAATAACAAATTGCAACGCCTCTACGCCTAAAAACTGCAAATCGATAACGATATAAATGTTTCAACCGCACAGGATAATGTCTGTTTCATAATTATTGCGGTAATCCACGGGCCAGTGGCAACCGCAAACCTACGGTATGTGGTAAGTTAGCTTAGGGCATAATACCCTATGCTACATGACAGTGTTTAAAACAAAATACAAAAATTACTTTTTTGAAAATGTTTATGTGCCCAAAACTCAAAAAAGTCAAATAGTAACATATGTCAAAAAGTATATGATCTTTAAGGTCTTGGAAATCCTAGCAACTTTCAAATCTACACCAACCTCGTATCTCTTTTCGTATTTTAGCAATCAACAAAAATCATCATTCACCCATATAAAGTGCATGTTATTTGTGCGTAACACTTACAAAGTACTCTGAGACCTCTTTTATAAATGGGTTATAATAACGTATATGCATTTTTTACATGCATCAGGGTAACGCTGATTTTATAACGAGTACGAATTTTGAACCAGAACTATGTCTTGTGGTTTAGCAGATACAGGGTATTCCGTAAATGTCAATGTTTTTCAATAAAATGGCCGCCATTTTGAAACGGATTAAGATAAGTGAGTTCTGTTTTTGCCAAAATGTTATTCGAGTGTAGAGTTTTAAAATAATGTATAACTTGACATATGTTTATATTTGAAAATTCCGAGATTCGAACTAATGACCCTCCGTTTTTGGAACACCCTATAATTTTAACAAACTGAAAATAATTTTACGTTATTCCTTAGGGTCGATTTAGTTGGAAAGAATTTTATTTCATCCTTCTAGGTCAATTGGTTTGTCTGCAGTCTGTTTGAGACACCTTACATGAGACGCCCTGTGTATTGCAATTGTTTTTAAGACAGAACATTGTCTTTATTGGAACTTTTAAATACTTATACCCAACATAAAAATTTAACCATAATAGAGAAAAATACATTTTTACTTAATTTGTTTAACGCCTTAAGATTTGTTTTGTTTTGTTTATTTAAATGCCAATGGTACTTTTCATTAATAGACAACAAAAACATGATTCAGAAAGCGATCCAAACCCCTCAAAATGTTGTGTACACTCCGGGAATTTAACCCGTGACCCCTTGAACCGAAGTCCAAGATGCTAACCGCTAGGCTAGGAGCCAGCGAGATGCCCACATTTGGTTTGGAGAGACATCCTCAGAGTCTGAGGAAAAGGGTGACAATATGGTTCTAAAATATTGAAAGAACATTCTTACTTGTAGCTTGTAAGTAAGAGTTATTTTCCCTATTTTAGAATTGCTCTGGTTGCAGGCTTCACTTCACTTTGCTTGACAAACTGCCCTTTATGGACAAGTTTCTTCAATTGCAAAGTAACATTGATGACACAACTGATACTGAGAACAGAATCAACTAATTCATTTTAATTGTTGAAAAGTTTGAGTAAACTGCAAATTGTTAGGGATAAAAAAGCAATTTGACAAACGTCAAACAAATAATTTTATAGTTTCCTCAAAACCATTCTCCTCAAAACCCCCAAGACGCTATGAGTCAACGATATACCAATGCTGTATCATCCATATGATAGTTTTGTTTATTTATACCAAATTTTACAACTCTGCAATCGATATGTTAAAGAACCACTGTGTCTAACATAACACAGAAATGTTTTCACGTGTTATTATCGGTTTTCACGTTAATATTTATTTATCTATTGATTTATTTTGTTGAATGACACAGTAATGAAAGGCTCAGAACAAGAAACATTAAAATATGAGTTTATAGTTAAATAATTTATTCCGAAAAACAAAACCCCGTTTTATATATGGTTTTACAAATCAAAAGTTTTCAAACCGGTTTAAACATTATTTTATGTCATACATCAATAGTAAAATGATACGGTTTATAAATCATTAATTTTTGGAATAAACAAAGATCTGTTGAAATTAAGAAGCCAATCTGTTCAAAAACATGTGTTTGGGATATGAACGACAGTGGAGTGTTTTAAAGCAGTATTTAAACCTTTTAGGGAAAGCGGTCCACATCCTAAATTAGTGCATTAGTGTGGGTACCGCGTGAATTGAACCCGCCACTCTTTACATAGGTCCACCGTTTAACGAGGGTTTTAACCTTTAGGCTATTCAGATGTTTTAAGATAAAACTTCATAGCATTGTTCGTATATAGTGATCCATAAAATTCATATTTTTATTGTTACATGTATTAAGAATCACCGGGATATCTTACAAATGTATAACTGAGTTTATAAGCAAACATTTACGTTTATTCAATAAAACACGAACCAATGTGTGTATTTTTAGTATTACTATTATACCCTAAAAGCATTTAAAAAGAAACTCTAATTAATATTGCAAACCTTTGAATTATATATTTGTTATGAACTATTGAACATTACTTAATTGTCAAAATATATCCTTGGATTAATACCAAAGTTATGACAATAATACCGAAATTTACTTAATAGCTAAATCACAAATTATGTTGCGGGGAAGTATTGGAGGGTAAGCATAAGGGAAAAATGGAGGCGTTCATGCATCAACTCGCACGCCTTTGGCTTCATAAACAGAAATTCGGTAATTGGGAAACTACAAAACACCCAAGTCGCGAAGAGGGCAGAAGCGATTGCCCACGACCCGGTGTATAATTAGGTGTATAAGTTAGCTCAAACTCTGGAGAGCGAGTTAAATTCGGCAACTGAGTAAATCTCTTTACTTACACCGCGACGGCGACGCGACGCGATGTTGGCATTTCACTTCGGCCAATGTCCGAATAAAATTGTCGCGACGTGGGTACTTCGCTTTGCCCACAACGCGAGACGGGTAAAAGTTTCGGTCATTGACAGAGTTCAGCGTTTGAGAATAGCATTTATTACTTATTCAGTATCTAAAAACCTCAATCCTATGCCTAATGCATGCTATATCTCCAACCACTAAATGCGCATCAGTTTTGCAACCAGTGAGGAATTTATAGAACCAAAGCCTTGACAGTTTATTTTTAATTTCGTCCCGTTTCGACACACAGACTAGTTTTCCTAATCTGAATTTAGCGCTTCGTTGTTCAAAGATTACCTTAATCTTTTGTATTTTTACTCTTTAAAAGCTTTATTTGATGGACACGAAGAATCGATAGAACCGGTTGTTTCGGTAAAATTGGAGGTCAGTGATCTGATTATAATAAGAGTCCACGTGTAAGCCACAGATCCCAGATCCTCGAATTGTGCAACGCCGCGGCGGACGCTGGGACAGAATGTGGTCCAGTTGCACAACCCCACAGGTTTGGTTTGGGGGATTTCCACACATTACGCATCCTCCGGAATAAATTAATATCTCATTTAAAAATCATTATAAATCCCAGCAGTGGATTCACCCGCATGGACTTGTCCATGTAAGTGAATATAGGAACTTGGTAGGATATACAAAGAATAAAGTATGTAAATTATGTACATATTTTATTCTTATTTAACGAGAAGCTTCTTTGGCTATAAGGCTTTTATGAAAAAAGCTTCTTTAATTCGCATCTCATAGTTTAATGTTCGGCTTGGATCGCTTTAGCTGCATCGGCGCCGGCCGGCGTCTTAACCTATGATTTAGTGAACTTCAATATACCAGGATTCTACGAGCAGACAATATGTGTGAGTAATGTTGTGCTCGAGGAACATAGCGGACGCTGGTGATGAGTTTGGTAAAGCATTGGTATTACCAACACTTTATATTTTGTTTGTCAACACTATATGTATTGAAATTTTCGGGTTCAACTGACTCAACTGATATACTTATAACATGATTTTTTTAAATAAAAAATAAAAAAATAATAACTGTAAAATGTATAGAGCTATTGACTTGCAACAAGATGTGGAATGATCAAACCAAGCTATTTGAGCACAAAACGTATTTAGGTTTAATGTTTTTGACGAGTGAAGTAATTGCCTATCAACCAACATGTCACTTGGTGGATTCCGTAACAAAATGCTGATTAGATAGTTAAGAGATGGGTTGACTGTACTGTATAAGTAATGGATTCACTTGTGCAACCGTTTGCAAAATAGAGTCTCCTGGTCTCTTCTATAGTTAACTAATAGTGACTCAATCTTATAAATTTACTAATCCAATGTTGTTATGTACTATAAAACTAACTAGGCAGCGTTCGCGAAAGCGCCCACAAAATTGAGCGGACAGTATTTATACATATCGACGTTTCCTTTTATACTGTCCCTATATAGATATTCACATAAATCTTGAGCAATATTAATCACGTGACCATCGTAAAATAGTTGACCACTCGAACGATACTGGTATAAACGCATAACAGGCTGAACGTTAGCAATGAGCATTTTTGCTCTGCAGGCGTCAAGTCTTGGAGTTGCGGTGGTACAACTCCTGGATCCATGTTGTTGACAGCTGACGCCTTGGAGATGCGGTGGTACATCTCCTGGATCCATGTTGTTGACAGCTGACGCCTTGGAGTTGCGGTGGTACATCTCCTGGATCCATGTTGTTGACAGCTGTCAGCATGTTTGGGTCTCTCCTACTCGTCGTACACAAGACGTTTTCATTGATTTCTTGCAAAGATTTCACTTTACAATTTGTGCAGGTCACATATGCTAAAGACTGGAGAGAACGATCAAATTTGCTCGCCAGCTCTGAATCTAAATTATTGTTTCTTATGGCAATGTTTGAACACGAAACCACTGCATGTTCGCGATGATTGTTGGAACTCCTTGCACTCCTTGTTGATCGAGACAAGTTTGAACCTCTGGCTAGTCGAGGCATTTCAAACTATAATGTACTTCGAAGAAAATAAGACACTTTAATAGAAAACATTGTAAAGTATTTGGTTATGTAACTAAACAACAAACCAATAAACTAACAGCTGTTGCAACATTTTAAAGTCTACAAAGTTACAACATCTGCAAAAACCTAAACAAATGTAAACAAATTTAAATGTCCTTAAGAATAACATGTAAACTTTGAGACCGTGTGGGAACTTTGAGACCGTGTGGGGCGGAATCCTATGGGAATTTTGTAAAACTAAATAGATGTTAGCACTCACCGGCATGGTCACTAACACCATGCAAAGTTTGAATGCAATCGCTCAAACCGTCTAGGAGGAGTTTGATCACAAAGAGTGCTATAAGAGTGGACGCATAAGATTAAAATAGCTAAAACCCGATTATTTAAAACATATTCAAGCCGACTCATTAAAAGACTTAATGCATTTAAAAGCCTCTTACAAAATCCCGTAAACGATTAGTACAATCATCCTATGTTACTAAGAAGTTTTCGTTTTGTTTTATTAAAACTCCCCTTGTATTATACACTCCAAACTAAACAGTATCTGGTAACGAATAGGAACCTGTCCACCCTTTAAATTAACATTACGACACACATAAATACTCTTCAGGCTCCAAAAATATACAGGTGTCTCACGTAAGGTGTCTCAAACTGATTGCAGACGAACCACTTGACCCAGGACATCCTGTATAGTGTCAGATATGTAGTTTCTCTAAAATTTATACATAATATTATCATCTACAGCTTTAATTTCAAATTTTAAAAACATGTTAAATCTGTAAGAAATTATATCAGATTTGGTCTTCTAGGTCCTAAGGATATTTGCACTGTCGACGATAGTGGCAGTGTGTTGGTGCGAAGACGCTACCCCTGCCGCCCCCACCGCCTCCACTGCCGCCCCAGCCTCTGATCCTGCCGCCGCCACAGCTGACGCCTCCGCCACCAACAGGACGCGGCGCTCCGACGTCATTGGCCTCTTCAACTCCAAGCTGCACAAGAAGTTCTCACTGCTGGGATCCTTGAGCTCTCTGAGTTCCTCCCACCCACACATTCCCCCATCGGCGCCAGACTGTGGTCACACTCTCACGGTGAGTTATTCTTTCTAGTTTCTAGTTTTATGACATTCTAAAGAGCACAAAACAAAATGTTATCGAAAAGTTTAATAGAAAAAGCACAGATAAGCGTGTCTTCACTTGCGTCTTCCATTCTCATATCACCCAGGAAGGAACAGAAGGTTCCCTGTATCACCTAGACTACAGGTCACAGAACAAGGTTTTGTTGCCTATATAGTTTGTGGGCTTGACCAGTAATTTTCACGTTGTCTTGAAATCGTGGAGTCTAATTGTTATCGGGAAAAACTTAACTGAAGGTTTACGTCAAATTCCTGGTATGTCAAAATGCAAAGCACTAATTTTATGATGCACACGTTTATAATTACCGTTTGTTCTAAAATACGATTTGGTTTTAGTTAATACGGTTTCTTCTGTTAATAAACCCGTTTAAAAGTTGACATTTTTGTACATAATTTTCTGAAACGTGTTTGCCAACGTGTTTTCCACTGGGAAAGCACCACTAGGCCATGTAGCACACCGGCAAAGCGCCACTGCCAAATCTCCCCTCTCAAAACGCACCGTCAAAGCGCCAGCGAGAACGCACCTTTGTCAGAAATATTTCTGAGAAACTGACCTAGAAAATAATGGTAAATAATGGTGTACACTATTTATTTACAGTTCTAACCAATAGATTTAGTTTAGTTTCTCTCTTGACTATGGTTTTTATTTTTATTTTGATGTAATGCAAAATTACCTGTACTTTAAATTGTGATTATCTAAAATCATGTAGACTTGACTTAATTCAGGAATAAAAAATGAAATCAGTGAAATAAACAACAACCAGTATTTGTTTTTATAATATTAAAACAGCCATATTTGACTTACGTTTTTTCAATCAGTCCACCTTCACAGACACGCATTTCAAGAAATTTAATACAGGTATAAATTTCTCCGTTTTTCGCTGCAAAAGTTTCCTAACAACGAACTGCTGATGCACATTTTTTTCTTCGTTGTGAAGGTCCTCTGGTTTTAGCAGTATTCGTCCCAATGTAGGTATATATCTAGGTCTCCTTCAGTACGTCAAGAAAGATAAAAATGTTCGGGTGAGGAGACGGGCACAATTTTTTAACTTGCTATGAAAAGATTAACAGGCATTTGTGGTCGTCCAAAGGTCCGATGAGTTTAGAGCCCAAATGAGAGTAAGAATCCGTAGCGTTTATTGTTTGTTTACATTCCATCTTCCACCTGATTACCCAGCTACCCGGCTACCTGGGGTAGCGTTGGCGCTTTCCTGGTGCGTGCCAGGCTGACCCTTTTTCAACCCTCGCATAACTGGCGCTTTCCCGGTTCACCCTTTGCCAAGACAGTCTCATCAACTCTTGATATAGTAGCGGTTATTAAGAAGGTGAGAAAACATCCTTTAGAGATTATTATAAAACTATAGATTATCTGAGAAATCACGAGTGGGATCCAACACAAGAGAAATGTCCAGCCGAGGTTGATCATACGATGGAAGGATAATTGCTTAAAATCCAGCCTAAACATGTGTTATTTACATTGTAGAGGACCACGGTGCCCCGAGCAAGTCGTAGCCAGGAGATGAAAGGAGGCGGATCTCTCCCCAGTCACTTATCATCGGGCACCGCCCCTGATGTGTTATTTACTGCCGTCCAGAGTTGTATAACAATGACGTGATAGATCGCTTCATCTAGGCCACCGAGAGAATGTCTTCATAAACTCGTGTTGGAGGCTTTTTACAGTGAGGATAATTGAAGATGACTCTTTCTTCTGCACCCGTGGTCGTGCGTAATTAAATCCTCGATGTTTACATGGTTGACATGTACTTTGTGAGAGATTTAAATAATTGCAATTGAACGAAAGTAAAACTAATTTAAATCAAACAATTATTTTGTTGAAATAAATTTAATTAAAATTAATATTTTGATAATCTGGAAAAACTAACTCGATGTATATAGTTTGATTGAGTTATATTATTATTTATATATATATATTTGTAATTTTATCTCATGGGGTTATTTTGGTTACTTTTTGGAAGTATTGTGAAGTGGTTGCCTGAAGTGGGTTTTTGAAAATATATAAATAAGTAATAAGTAATGCACGCATTTGATTTTGCATGTACACATCGTTTATTAAATTGAAAACTAATAATTAACTGAACAGAACATAATACATTTTAAAATAATCACAGGAATAACACAATGTAAACAATAACCATATAATTATATAAATATTTAAATAGTCATCTGCTACCTTACATACAGTAATTTAGGATCACCACAGGAATGAAACTGGTTTATTGGATTTAAAAACCAGGTGCATATGAACTGTTCCCTCATTATTCATTCAGCCAGCGCTCATAACAGAATGCTGAACTTACCACTGTTGTAAAATTAAAGAGATGGAATGTGACAACAAACTCGCTCTCTACACCACGAATCAATTTTCTCTGATAACTGACCAAAAATTCCCGAGTTTAACTAAATGTAATTACTGCTTCAATAAGTAAAATAAGAACACAATCCCGGGCAAAGATATATAACAACCTGGAGCTAGAATTTACTACAATAGCAAGTAGTAGTGAGTACCTTCACCAATCCACGCAACACTAGATGTCCAGTTTGATTATTTCTTCTCTAAGGGTCATACCACATCTTTCCTCAACCCCCAATTAGGTATGACGGGGGTTGACATTTTATTTTCTACCACTTTACTTTTACATTTATTTTATTCTTAAGACTTGCAGCATATTCATACATAGTATACTCGTCGTGGTAAGGAACAAATCTGAGAAATAGCTATATCGAGTTGTAAATTAAGGTAAAAGAATTCTTGTGAAAATTAAACTCCTAAGAATGACTATACAGTATACTGCAGAATGGTAATACTGTACTATGAACTAACTAAAATCCTGTTTTCGTAATAGGCTACAACATGTTAAATTTGAAAATAAATATCGTATTGTAATTGCAAATTGTAAGTAGAGGAGTTTCTCAAGGATATATCTGTGGCCATCTGATGTTTAGTGTCCACTGTTAGAAACTCTGCTCGATCTCGAGCAAATGATCTCTTCGTTCTTCTAAAACACCCCTCATAACGTATTGTGCAAACAGCATTATCATTAAAGTAGCAATTTGATTTATATATATTAATTACTTTTGCTCTCAAAAGCGGTTAGATAAGCAATAAAATGTATTTAGATTCTTCCACAAAATTAATATTGAAGCTTTGAAAGTCTGTGGAACAAATCCCTAATGCCAAATGCAAATTATAAGGAATTTTGTTGAATTCCTAATTTAACTAAGGAATCTCTATGTCCTAATTTAACTACACCTCACATAAAAATATGTTTAGTAGCTCCTTAGGTATCTCTTATAAAACCTGCTTGTGTCATAACGTTTTAAAATAATATAAATTTATATTCTGAAATGATTCACTTGATACATTATGCTAACGAACTACAAATTTACTATCGCTTCTTAAAGTTCCAACAGTTAGCTATTTGAATGAAAATATTAATTTGATTCCACCTTAGACAAATCTGCTTGGACTACAACTTAACGTTGTCAAAACCAAACCTGTGATCATTATTGGATCTTTAATACTAATGATAAATTTATCTGAACATTACATCGAATCTGAAAATAGAACACAGAATATACTACTTGAACACAGTGTGTTTTCAAACAATGCATAGAAGGTGGATAGATCAAGTAAATCACCCTTTCAAAAGGATTCAGGTGTTGATCACTAAAATAAATTATCTTTGTATTTAAAACTATTTAAGTAACTTGACTTAGTATCTGCCTCTATTACATCGAGAGAGGTAACAGTGCCACGAAACAGAGAGTGGTACCTCGACGAAACAGCGCCACGAACCTGGTTTGCAGTAAGTCCTTCACTTCCCTCCAGCTTTTTCCTGCTCCACCGATTATTTCTCAGTAGATCTTCTCCAGGTTTGTCTTGGACCTACTATCCTTTTTTTATCCATTTTCATTTTTGCTGTTTGATTTATGGCTCTTCTTTGGCAGCGATTCATAGATCCTGGTTTGGGATGACGTCCGACCAGTATCAAAATCTCCCGCAGGTATGTTCATAATTAAGAGAGATAACATTTTACGTATTCTCCATAAGAATAACATGGAGGCTGAGTACGCAGGTTTTCTGCTACGGGAACTATCGGCAAAAAAAGATTTTTCGTGCAAATATCAATAGACCACAACGATAAGAAGCAATATAGCAAGTTTCGTCAGGATAAGTCGATAAATAAGCAAGATATCAAAGTTTTCTTTTTCTCCATAAGAATAACATTGGACAACGTACTGTGTATAGCACTTTCAATATCTCAGTAACCAATTGACGTAGAGCAATGATCAAAACACCAAATTGTGTGTGTTTTTTAAGCTGAATTTAATGGTGAAAACTAAAGTTGGATTTACTAAACTATTATATGTAAAAAACTCAAAAAATCCATTTTTGGGGTACAAAACCCCCCAAAATACCCTTTTGGGTAGAGCGATCTAGCTGGTTTTCGAACTTAAAGTCATAAATGCTGCTTTACACGTTTGTACCAAATTTCATCAAAATCCGACCATTTTTACGAGAGTTATCGCCCCCACGGACACATATATTTATGCAGTTTTGCACGAATGGTGTTTTTTGCATCTCGGGACCTCAAAACAAAAAGTTATCATGGTCTCGGGCCAAGGTAATGCCGACTACGGTAATAGCTTCTACCCTATAGGGGAAATTCGCAATTCGCTAAAAGTACTGAATGTACACTATGAATCAGTTTCAAAAATGGTTTACATCCTTTTTATATAATTTTGACATAGCTTAGCCCCTAACATTTCTCCAGTACTCTGCCTCATCTGATTTATTTTAAACTATACATGCTGAGGAAACTAAAACAACATAATCAAGAACACATGTCAGTTCGTAAACAAAGTAGACAATGTACACAAAGCAGACGTTTTTAAATCCCCATGTTTTTTTATGGGGGATGTTTTACGTTATTTCTCGTTTGCTCGTAACTTTTTAGAAGCACTGCTATTTTTCCCGAGTCCCTGGGATTTGAATCATCTCCCATCATCCTGCGATTTGCCAAACTCTCACAATTTTGACTTAAATATTTCGCTTACAGAATCATACGCAAAGATTGACTTTTTTCCTTTGTTGTTTCAGCTTTCATTGTAAAAGAAGGTGTAAATTTATTTTTAATAAATTATGATTATATACATTGCCACTAAATATTCTTGGTTTTGTTTTGGTTGTTACTTCCTTATATTTCAATACTGATGGGTAGAGTTGTACAAATGCAGTTTCGTTTTCTGGATACGGGTGATGACATCCTCATTAGCTCCACCAGCATTCGTTAGAACACTCCCCAAATATGTGCAAACCTCGTTGCTACTTTTAGGTTTCTCTTATTGGTCCAAATTTGGTCTTCCGTTCTTCCTTATATTTATCAGCGACATATCATCTGTCCTGAAGTACAACCATAAAATCTTGCCAACGGCCACGTAGGTGAAGGGCAACAAAGCTCTGCAGTGCTAACTGCTGTTGGTTCAGCTTTAAAACAGGCAGATGCAAAGCTCAGCTAATGAACTTATGAACTGTCTGTGGAAGACCCATATTTACCCCTATGGGTTCTTTATAAGTTTCTCTTCACAGGTATATTTCCAGTACACACTTTATTGATCTAGACCCAAAGGAAGTAAAGAGAACGATCACGACATTGACATGCTTCTTATGACTTAAGACACGATGACCATCAGATGTTATGTTAGCAGTGAACTTTTTAAAAATTAAAAATAGTATAGTAGCTCGAATAAAAAATTCTCTTAACTTCAGCTGCTTCTCTTTATTTTTATCACAACGAAAAATATTTAGTACCTATTCACAATTTACAAAACATTTTGGGATATAAATACCACATAAACCCACCGTCACCCATCTCTGGAATACTTTGCAAACTCATTTTTAGAGTGAATATGGCCTAAAAATATAAGTGTTATTGATGAAAAATCGAATTGAGCATTATTTTCATGTATAAGTAATAATTTAATTCACTTTTTCAATTATTTTCGCAGGACATAAAACAGTCAAACTTATAAAGCATAATTTATCTTCAGTGCGCCTTCCTAATGATCGGTAATTATTAGAGTGTAACACATTGATAGAGTGCAACACAAATCACAAATGATAAACCAAAACGTGTCCTGTTTCAGTACGACCACAAAGCATTCAGCCTGTGGAGCTTCAAGAAGGCGATATTCTCGACGCTGCTGCAGGCCATCAAGGCGATCACCGGCGGCGTCATCGCGCTGAAGGGACAGATCATCAAGGTGAAGGGCCACCTGATAGCGGCCAAGGGCCACCTACTGCAGACCAAGGGCGAGGCTATCTCGGACTTCGGCCGCCACATCGCCACCAAGGCGCTGCTCTCGCCGGTAAACGTCCCCCCCTCGGCCACCGGCCTCAGCGCGTCCGGCAACTCCGGTATATACCACCATCACTACTTTTATCTATACTAGAGTTAGCAGTTTGCAATACAGTTTTAAACGTGTGGACAAGTAAATTTGCAACTATACCGAGGCTTCTGAGAAATAAAATGTTATGCTAATTTATATTGATCTTGAATGATAGAACTATCTCAATGCTGCAATGCGTGTTTTACACTGTCTAGGATCGCATATAAAACTGAAATTTATAAGATTTTTCGAAATTTAAAACCCAGTAGATGATTCTCATAGTCACTGAGCCATAACATTCCTGATCCCCTGCGTCTGTGTGTGTGAGTCTTGCGTTTGTATAGCATGTAGCTAATCGCCATGTGATCATGTAGACAGTGGATAACGATCTCAGTAATGAATATGCTGAGCTTCGCTGGGATGCAGCTTATTGATAGGACATTAAAAAATTCCCTTCAACACTCGAGCGTGATACTGTGCAATATGAAATATAAACGAGATCGTACGCAGCACGCTGACGTGAGAGAAGTGAATTTCCACATAAAAACTATAAAAACTCAAAATCAGTTAAAAACATACATTTATTCCAGTTTTTATTCAAATCTGAAAATATTGATCTTTTGGCTGTTCTGATGCTCCTGGTTCTATTTACCTGCAATGCTGGGAATACAATTTTGCGCATTATAAGGTTAGGAGAAGGTCCAGTCAGGCTTTAAAGTAGGCGTGAGGTTGTTGGGGATGATAAAAGTACACCAACAAATGAATAACAGGCTTTTCTAATGTAAAACCCCCATAAGACAAAGTACTGTGTTTGGTCGATACACATTTTCTTTAATAACTCGGTAAATGTTTATGCTAGAATGACGAAGAAGGGCTTAAAAGTTTCGCCGCATTAATTCCCATCTTTTTAAATTCATTAATTTCACATTCGGGGCTTTTCTGACCCTTTTTGGGCCCAAAACCCCGAAATTTGAAAGATTAATCCCCAAAAAAGGGGTTTAGAGTTTTCCGATTGTTTTGCCCAAGAACTTGTCCAACAGATTATAGAAAGGAACGTCCCTACCAAATTTGAAGTAAATCGGACAAAAAATGCGACCGCTAGAGTGCATGCACATACATATATATATATATATATATATGTGCATGTATATATATATATATATATGCATATATATATATATATACAATTTTGAACGAACCCCCAAAACGTGTTTAGGGGGTCACGTTAGGAACTTCTATGGTGGTCCCGGGCTTAAGTTTCACCGTGCGGGTCATGGTAATAGTTTACTTTCCATGGGAAATTCACTAACAAAAGCGTAGATGAAAGTCTTTTGGTAGGTCTGAGATTGCTAAATTTGGTAATCAAATACGAATTTAATGGCATAATTACAAATAAATCAAGACTTATATTGAGACAAAAACTACAGCAGTAAAAATCCTCCATTCATTACAAAAATAGTAAATTGTATAGGAAGAATACGCCAAAATACACCCAAAATCGCAGCTATAGCAGTGAAATCATGAGCGCGCCAAGTCTCTGACCTTAGTGGGTCCAAGGTTACTTTCTCCGGGGGAACTGCCCGGACGGGTTTCCGGTTTTCTGTGGTCGGGTAGCCAGCCCCATTGGATGAAAGTGAAGCCGGGAGGTTGCATCATAGGGACCGTCCCTCAGCAGTAGCGCAGGACGTGTTATCTCACTGACAGCAGCAATGTCAGGGCTGTGACGCGACCTTGGAGGCCGATAACGTCTGTGGCGACGGGTGACGGGTGACGGAATCTCGAGTGGGTGTGGAGGAGGCAACGACTGCCCCACTGTTAAACACAGCGGACGAATGATTGTGAACAATATTTACTCCTCTACATTTATAACCATTAAGGCAGTTCGCTGGAGCCCCAACTGAGGGGTCCAGCGCCGCAGTGTGGACATAATGTTTGTCTTCTCCATGGAACTGACCCTAGTTCAGTCAGATCTCTTGCCCTCGTCTTAATGCCCTCTGTTCTATTCCTGTTAGTATGCACTATAGCCTACGTGCTAGATGTATGGATAGAGATAGGATTGTTTAATTTCTGTTAACCCTAGGTGTTTAAATTTGATAACAATTTTTAAAACACATTCTAGGAATAAATATAATACTACGTTATATTTTGTCATAATACACCAGGTGTCTTTATTTTTGTCTCAACAATTTTAAAACTGAACTAGAACCCGTGCAGCGCAAAGCGCCGCTTGCTTGCTTTGCCCATGATAAGGAGGACTTCGTATTGAATTTATTAGCTTTCAATAAATCTGAAGATTATGAAAGATTAGTGAAGGGAGATTGGGATACAAATATTTTTAGTATGGCTAAGTTATCAGCTGATATTTAAAAGTATGCCATAGTAACCTTCAAAACAAATAATAATCAGCTGATAATAATTATCAGGCGGTGTAAATATAATTTTATGAAAACACTTATGTTAATTTATATAATTTGAATACACTATACAAAATAAAAATTGTAATGATAGTATTTCTAATGTTTTAGAATTTAATCCAAAAGAGAAAATCAGATATTACATTTTTTCAATGTCTGATGACACATATAGAGGTAGTTACAAATAAAATAAGACATATATAAGCTAAATCGGTCCATTAGTATGGTCAGGCTCGCTGTCATAAACTTTTGACCCGTGTGTACTTAGGTCATTGTAATAAGTATATCTCTAAGTTACCCCAAAGAAGTTACCCATAATTGCCTCCGAATGAATCTACACATATTTCTGAACAAAATGAGCCAAGTGGGAGTAAAATCAGTTGGGTAAATCGGCCAGAATGACTGTTTTTGTTCTCTTTCTAAAAAATTGGCAAAAACAATCAAATAAGCGTAACGAAAATCCAAGTGAACAAAACCTTTTTTCAATGTCTGATGACACATCTAGATGTAGTTAAAACAAAAATGAGACGTATATCAAGTAAATCGGTTCATTAGAACGGTCAGGGTCGTTGTTTTGGCAAACAACGTTTTGGCAAAAGTTAAGTTTAAGCTAGTGAACTATAATTTTGTAAGAACAGACATTAAACATTACAATTAGAAGTCAGTTGTCAGTAAGTATTCTGATTACAGGTATAGGCGGCACTGGATACGCCGCGCACAAGCCGATCTATGGGCCACCCTCCGCCTCCGGTCCGGGCACGGGCTACGGGGCGCCATCGCCACCCAAGCCTGTGTACGGGCCCCCACCCAGCTCGGCCTACGGGCCTCCACCCGGCAAACTGCCGCCCTCGTCGTACGGCCCACCCCCGGCACCCTCTAGCGCGTACGGCGCCCCGTCCGGCCCGTCGGGGCCCCATCCATCGCCCCCGACCAGCAACTACGGAGCACCGCCGCCCCCAGTCCCCTCTACATCCTACGGTGTTCCTGTAGCCTCCGCCCCGGCGCCCTCGGGAGGGGGTGACTACAGCGGACCTCCGCCCCCCTCCAGCTCGGGGTCTTCCAATATCTACCTTCCCCCCTCCTTCCCCTCTTCCCCTGGCTTCAGTGCCCCCTCTTCCGGATATGGCTCCCCCTTCAAGAGAGATATTAAATGTGAGTACCATTAGCATATTAATATTCACACCATGACAATATATTGATGGTCTTACTGATGGCTTAGCCTATGCGTATTTTTGTTATTTGTATATTGTTTTGCTTTTAACAATTCCTACATATTACACACACCGACGACAAAAATTGATCGAAAAATTTCTAAACATAAAGAAAGCGGACACATTCCCTAAACAGTTATGAGCAACGCCGGTACCGGTCTAACAGTAATCAAACATTAGAAATGGTTTAGGAGAAAAAAATAAATGCTCAATTAGCGTTAAATGCTTTATTGCTTTGTCCAATGAAATTTTTAAGAAGAATCAATATATATTAATTTATATTTGATTTATTGATCAATTTAATTAAAATTTGGTTTATATGTTGAACTAACATTGACTATTTAATAGAGAATATTTGACATTAATATGATGCCCCCTAACTCTGGCAGACAAAAAAGTAATTCCTCCAAGAAAAGAGATTTGGTTGGGCATTTCTGGAAAAAGTTACTAGAATGTTTTTTAATAGGTTACGCCGTATTTTATTTTATACAAATGTAAATAAGTTTTTAATTAAAGTCATGTTAAAAGGAGGAAAATATGTGTTAATACTGATTCCATTTATATCCAAAGGCATCTACACACAAATTATAATTAATTAAATACTTTAGTCAATTCCTAGTTAAATACTTGAAGAAACGGGTTTTAACAAAACTCAAGAATCTTTTGCAATAATAAACGCTTCACATTTTACGAAGAAAATTAAGGTTAACGAGCTGCTCCCCCGCAAAAATTTGCTGATATAATCCTTATAACAGCTGTTTATTGAATTAAGAAAAAAAACGCGTGTGACATAAACCAAATACAACCCTCCTCCATATTAATAACATGGGAACTTGGAAGTCCCGTGGGGCAGAGCCTTGTGGCCTAAATCGAAATTCCGGCTTGACAGCGACTTAGAACTTGAAATTATCTTTTAAATAAAAAAATAATCATCAAAATCAGTTAAGTATTAACTTCAGGAAGTGAATGAAGAAAAACCAGGAATTTTTTTAAATATTTAGATTTTTTCCTTCTTCTCTTATATCTTCCATATATATGCATTATATATAGAGAAAATATTGCTTTAAAAAAACTTTTGAACTTGCGTTATCGGTAAAAAAATTTTGGTGTTCCCTGACCTCAAAAAGGTGGTTTTTGAGGTAATGTTTGCCCGTCTGTCTATCTGTATGGATGGATGTTTAGGCTATCTAGACGAAATGGCTCTAACGATTTTTAATAAAATTGAGTTATAGTCTCTAAAAAATAACGCCACCCACATTTTTGGGAATTACGCTGCAATTTTATTGGATTGCATATCTGTTTTCAGCATTGAAATACCTTAAAATTAAAATTGATATAGACAAAATAAAAAGGCATCAAAACATCAGACTTTCACATTCAAACTTGCATCACCGTCTTATTCATTCATTCGTACGAGACCCATGACTATACCACGTTGTCGAAGTATGAGTTAATTTTAAAGTCATCCCATCGGCTCGACATGAATTATTTTACCGATTAAAACGATCCAGACAACAACAACCGTTTCAGAAAAAAATAGTATTGATTTTGGTTTGCTGATAGTTTAACCTGATCACGGAGCTCTTTGATTACTTCGAGACTTACTTGAATTGGAAGATGTTCAAAATCAGATGTCCGGTGTTGCTCAACACGATAGTTATTATACATGATAATAATTTGCACGGTCGCCTTGGCCGAGAGACGCGGCAGGCTCGCGGCAAGAATGCAAGTTTCACTTTCAATGCCACGGCCACGGCTGGCAGATCTCACGCGCCACGGCTGCCACTACTTCCTGCAGCAATAATCACCCCTTACACCGTGTTTATTATATATATTGTTGATTACAACATCGCCTTCGACTTTCCCGTGGTATAGATTGTTAACTGGAGCTGGAGAAAGGTATCTGGTTAATTTACATTTTTCTCAAAGCTACATTTTTATTATGTTTGGTTTTGCTGTTTCACTCGTATTTGTTTTTTAAAGATACAAATATATAATGTATATAAAGCCAAAAGGTACCAGAAACTTTCGATGGAACAAAAAATGTGTTTAATACTTATCCTTGGATAAAAGGTCTCGGTAAGAATTCGAGGACAAATACTAGTTATTTTCGACACAACCTCTCCTATAAGGTCGTAAATTAAAGGCTGGGTTAAACATGTTTTAATATTGTAATTTGTTCATCTGTGTGACTTGATTTGAATAAACATAAATTAGGTGAACAAGCAAAGCTGTTGGGCAAAGCTGGTTTGGTTAACTAGGTGAAGTAGTTTACTCGTGGCTGTAGTATTCCGATGTTAATATGCGATGCGTCATTGAAATATCCTTGGGTGCAGATAATAACATAATTATGAAAATTGACATTTTGAACTAATTATAGAGTAAACGAATGTCCATGAGATATACATATGAAATACGTAGGATATGCATTTTTAATATACTAAAACAAATATATCTTTGCACAACTAAATCTAGAGTACCTGGACCGAGTTTAATGTTGGACTCGTCATCAGAATCCTCTCAATTTGGGGACTTTTGTTATAGGCCTAGGCGTAAGAAATGTAAAATGTCCCATGTCCTTGAGTGGGCTTTATACATTTTTCTCATAACATGTACGTTATATAAATTTGCCGGAAACATAATATATAAAATCCAAATACCACTGACAAACTGACTGACCTATCACGAAATCGCCATAACTATAAGACCTACAGAGTTTAAATTTTACATATAGGTTCCTCTTTGGCCCTAGGTGCTTGCTAAGCAACGGTATTACGAATTTCCCCTTGTGTTCTGCCCCGCTGGATCCCAAATTTCCTATGTATTCCTTATGGACATTCACTTTGGTTTGAGCTGATGAAAATTCAAACAGCTAATCTTGTTTCGTAGTAGTTCCACAGGCTAACCACAGAATGCAGCACACACAACTATCACAGTTTACGCAGGTGAAGCTCTAACGGGTCGGCTAGTTATCTTTAAGCTCTAAAAGTACTACCACCAAATCTGGAAAATTTTTCCACCGTTTTGAAGTTACAAGAAAACAATCAAAACAACTTCCGATTTTGTAGTTTTAACTTTTTCAAATTGCAACAAGTGAATGGGGTAGGAAGATTAAGGAGCTTAAGCTTAAGCGTTTCCTGTGTCCTAAATCTAAGAAATCTTGTGTTTCCTGTGTTACTAAACCTAGAGTTCCGTCGGTGAAAATAGTCAAACAATAATGAAAGTCAGACATAATTAAGTTAGAGCTCAGGGTTATGCGACTAATATCATTATGAAAAACCAATGTTACGTCTTAGGTGGCGTTCATTGTTGTAATTACAACTGAAGTGGTTCTTAAGCACAACATTGACGTGAACCACCCACCATAAAAAGATGAATGGGGAAAGCAAAATCGCTCGCCATAAAGCTTACCGATCGAATGTGCCCGCCATGAGAAAGATGAAGTAGCAGTGCGAATCTGCTCGTCATTTATTGCAGATAGACTATTGAGGCAATTACTAGGTATAGGAATATTGAAGGAACCAATTAAAATTCATATAGCAAAGTTTTTCCCTCTACTATTAGAATAGTGTGTCTTATACTATTCTAATAGAGGTATCACAATAGACATATTTTGTAAACATTTTTCTGACGAGCCAGTCAGTCAGACCAAGCAGTTGAAAAATACTAATTGGGCGTATATGCGCCGCCTTCGTTTGTTTAATTATGACACTGCAAAATTAGCTCGAAAGTGTGCTAATTGCACACATTTATTAAACAGTTATTAAAACATTTATTAAACGGTTATTAAACATTTATTAAAAGTGTGCTTAAAAAAAGGTCAAAGAATGTTCTAAATTTTTCTTCCAATGAATTTATTTACTTTTTTCGTAGAGTTACTATTAATGTTTTATTCTTACTACAGCTTGGGTTGGGGCAGTGACGTGACGTTAAGCAATTTGCTGGTCAGGCCTACACAGTCTAGTTTGGGATGGAGATCACAAGCCTTAGTGTCGAATTGCTTTGAGAGATATATTGAACTCTCTCAGTCAGCCCTATGAATGAGAACAGATTGGACTTGTGAACAGTATGGCAAAGTAAACCGTTATTTTTTTGAAGTGTTAGTGGGGTTCTAATCTAAATAAATCTGAATTAAAATGTATTTGCCTGTTGAAGCTTAAGCTGTCTTCCGCCTCTTTAGTCCCTTATAAGATAAACAGCTATACTGAAACAAAAACGTTTTACCTTTTGTAGGTAACCATTAATCCAAGTATAAGAATGAAGTTTACTATAGGTAAAAGAGGAACCAAATGTTCCTCGTTGGTTGATGTATAAAAAAACTTGTACTCAGGACCAGTGAGAATAGTCCTGGCTGTCCTAGCTGATTCTGGGGCACGGTGCGGGCGGGCTGTAACGGTCTGTTTGGCTTTTAACTTTGGATTTCGTTCCCCTCGTTTCCGACGATAATTGTTCCAGGAAGGAAACAGATGCCGAGATTAATAAAACGGGACGGAATGTCCGGGAAAGAAAGATAGTAGCATCGAATGACGACAGTATTGCAATCTATGGTTTATTACAAGCTACTAAAAAAAGCTGTATCCTTTTTTTCTCCACGGTTATAGGCCATTTTCAAAACATAAAATTAAATCAAAATCGTTCATTGCCATAAAAATACAATGTTTTACAAGTTAAATTCAATTAATTACAAGTAATAGTTGTAAACAATAGTGCAATAAAAGATTTGCTTGCACCCTCTATATGTGGGCGTAGGCCTACTACGCTCATTGGTTCATTTATTCTCAGTCATAAAACATGATTAGAATTTTAAATTAGTTAAATAGTAAACCAGCTATTTTATTCAATAAAACACAAAGCTGAACATAACAAGTCAAACTACTTAACTGGCAACGCAACCTGGAAACATTCTGAGGGCAATGTTAAAAGTGATTGTGCCTTTTGGCAATTTATTCAAGCCCAAAATCCGAGTATTATTGGCACAACTTTGTCGGTTTAAGCTCTATTAACGTTCGCTAATCATATTAAAGGAACAACGAGGGTACGCCTGGTAATTGGCAGGTAATTAAATGTCCAGGTGAAAAACAGGGTAATTTTCAACATTTATAAACCAGGTCATACAACTAAAATTTAATTGAATAGAGACAACTTACAAACCCACCTTTAAAACTTAATAATGTTAAAAATATACATTTTTAAGGGCTCTCTACTTCAAGCCATATTACCGTGTCTGTGTTCATATTCGAAGGATCGTAGATTAACTTCTCTCAACTTTGCAACTGATGGTTCGATGGGGTGCCGGGAACAAAGTAATAACAACTTATATACACAATACAATTTTTTACCTAAGATATTTTGTTAATGCTACCTAAAGAATGTAGTGGGAATAGTAATTGATTTTCTGCAAGGGTTTGAACTAAAATATACCGACAATGTAAAAACGTATTCTTTTGATAGATGACTCACAAGTATAGTTAGATAACCAATTTTAAAGTAATTACCAGGCCCGGTAGATTATATAGACTGTATAGTTGATGCCTTGTGAGCAGCGAATGACCACGTTCACGAGAACAGTTGGGTTTTGAAGTATAGTGCTCTTTGAAGCTAAATGTTATAGTTGACATATCTTTGACTACGTAACCCAAGTTTCGAAGCTCCAAAGTTTCAAAGGTGGACGATTACACATGTCCGTGTAACGTGCTAAAATATAAATGCTTTTACAAGTTTTATATAACTGAATAAAGAGTTGACCAGGTCATTATAATTAGGCTCTGCTTTTGAAACTATTTAATGTGGATTTAAACCTCCGTCTGAGTAATCGTTGTCTCCGGATTTCAGTTTTTGCTCAGAAGTCGCGCGTGAACAAGGTAAAAGTTAATAGCAGTAGTGGTTCGGTGAACTCGCGGAAAACACACGAATTATAATGCCATCAAACATCGAAAGTTATCAGTGTCCCCACAGTGTTTCCTCGCGGCCCGCAACGGTTAGTTTGTACATGGTCATGGTTAAAATGCTAGGAAATTTTAAACTTCCTTTAATTTAATATTGCACAAACCTTATATTAAACAATAAAATACATTTTGTGTTACTGTATATGTTAAGGAAAATTTCTAAGTTAATTATGTGTGTCACCAGGTTCGTATGGTAAAAACAAAAACAAGGCAAGAGATGTAGTTGAACTATGTACAAAAATTAAAGTATGAAAATTCCTTCTCTGAAGCAAACATTTGTACTAAGCGGTACAATATATACAATATGTACCGCAATATATATTTACAATATATTACCTAAAAGAGGTGAAATTTATCTCTAAAATTGTACTTAATCTGACCATATCAATTTGACCAATTCCACATTTATTTCAACGTTTTTGAAGTTTTATTATATTACAACATTTATTGTTATTTTGTAGATATTGATAATTTACCTTAATGGTTTTTACGAAAATAACAATATTTAAAACATCAAATCACTATTTTAATATGACTTTTAGTTTAAATTGTTCTCTTCTTACTTTGTTATAATAGTGTTCAGAAATGTAGACATACCAATCGAAATATATGGAAACTATAAGCAGGCCTCGTGATTATAAGTTATTTGGCTTATAAGTTACTTGTATATTGTATATTAAAGCAAGGATAAGTCGCTCACGAAGCTTGATCCTACTCTTGACCGTCATTTTAGATGCACAAGCACTGCATTGGATTACATTGCCGTTCAGTTATTTCATGTCTTACTATAATATCTAGAGCTAAATGTTTATAAATACGAAATGTAAGATAGCAAAATAAATATACTACAATGTAAGATTTATTTACTTCTGTTTCATTTGGACACTGGTTAACCGTTAACCATTAACCGTTGTAAACTGGTTACACGATTAGTTTACACCACTGGTTGGATCCCGGATATCAACCAGGTTCATTGGATATCGCAGCCCAATTGAAATGGTACCACAGGTAATGTTAACATTGAAATCGTACCACAGGTAATGTTAACATTGAAATGGTACCACAGGACAACATGCAATTCCTCTGCTTCTACCAGTTAGTTTTATCTGTACATTAATGCTTAAAGGTGTTTTAAGACTGGGCTCCAGACACGAAACTTTTGGCGTGAACCTTTTCTCCCATAAGGTTTCATAAGGTGTCAACTTTCAAAGCCCGTCCCTCCTGATCGGATTATCCGGTACATTTGATTTATAGCTCGTTTTAAGGAAAAATACCTAGCTATTTCAGTGAGCAAAATGACGATATCACAAATAATAACAATAGTTTAATATAATTTCAAAATATTAAATATTTACCTTTTTTTAAGATAAATACTATTTGTGAAATCGAAATTCTTCTGGCTGAAATCGCTAGGCATTTTTTTTGCTCAATAATGCGAGCTATAATTCAACGATACCGGATAATCCGTTGAGGAGGGACGGAATTTAAAAATTACCATTTATGGCTAAGCAGGTAGACGCCGGTGGCTGGAGCCCGCTTTAATGTTCGTTTCCATACTCTGATCTCTGATTCCTCGGTGTTGTCGCAGTGCCGGAGGGCGTCCAGGCAGGTCTACTGGTCCTGAAGCCCATCAGTCTCCCGGCCTCCAACCTCGGCGCGCTGGACCCTCGCAACAGAGTGCGCAAACACGCCCCCTCCAAGACCCTCCTGCCCCCCGTCTAGTCAGCGACCGACCGCAGGTCTGCATCACTCTCTAACGTTCTCAAACCTCCCTCACACATTTCTTAAACCGCCTTTAAATGAAAATGCGGAATACACAACCGTTCTTCAAAGTTAAATTTTCCGCATGGGCTGGTATGGAACAAAATTAATAAATCCACTTTTTCTGAATTCAGTTCAATTGCAATATTAGGATATACTATAAATGAGAAGTTTTAATAATTATGTTTCTTCATATAGTTATCCTCAAGATGTTGTGAATGGTTGTTTGTGTTTTGATTTTACTGAGGTTTGCAGCAAACTAGATATCTGCAGCGGAAGTTATATTCTAGTTATTTTGTTGGGTAAGCACAGTTGACTATTGATATTTGCATTGATAAATGATTAGTAGTATTAAAAAAATAAAACATGAATAGTAAAAAAGTCAGGATTTTTTAAAATGGGAACACAATAATTGAAATTGAATAATTTTGAGAAATAAATGTTAACCGAAGATTGTAAATTAATTTTTGTACTTTAATTGCAAAACATAAAATCCTATCGAGTTTTAAGCTTAAACAGACCAACAAACAAAATAGCTATACAATATTTTGTGGCACTTTGTACTTCGAATTTTGTTGTAACTGAAATTATCAGCTATAAAACTTGTTTTGTAAACGTCCTTAAAATCTCTTTAAAACACTCCTTACAAAAATACTTTAGGAGTTATTATTATTGTGTAACTTTCAGCATTGATTTTGATATAATCAATGCTTTCAGCTACTAATAATTATATATAAGGCCATTATGTATTAGTTATGTATTATATTTTATTGTTGCGTCGGACAGTCAAATTCCCACAAAAAGTTTTTCATACTGAGATGATCTATCTTTTCATCACACTTTTAAAACTCTTCATTAATAATTTTAGTCACTGCCTTCTTAGCTTAGTAAAATACATATTATAACTCGTAAATTCGTTTCTGGAAATATTATCAATTACTAAAATTTTTATTTTTCACTGATAACACTAATAATTAACACACCAAAATATAATAAAATAATTAACACCAATGACCAACAATTTTTTCCCATAAAAAAGGAAACTTTTGAAGAAGTTGATTAGTCCATAATTTTTCGGTGGTAACGTTTCAAAAATTAAACCTAACTTTAAAATGTACTTTTTGTGGAAATAAAATGACGTTGTAAGTGAGACCAACGTGCACATATTACTTTTGTGGAAACTATAATTAGTGATCTCTGTTCTACTGCTAATTACCTATCTTCTCATGTGAGAGTATAGAATGTAATACTACAGGATCAGTGTATTTCATCCAAAACAAAATCAAGTATACACTGAAAAATTTAAAAACCTGATTTTTGGTTTGTAAGTCCGAACGAACGGTTGCCAGCCCCATGGTCACAGGACATATTTTCCTTTTCTTGATACAAAGAATCGTTTGGCAAAGTTCCCGAAACACCCTGTATACAAATGTTATTATATTAATTCCCTGGATCAATCAACGGAATGTCAGCAGTATTAAAGCAGATCATAATCCCAATGGTTGGACTTTTATCGGCCCATCGCCAAGAAATAGAGGTTTAAATTGTATACTTATCAACCAGTAGGAAGAGTGGAGAGGTGTGGGGGGTAGTTAGCCCGGATGCGCACATGATGCAGCGTCTCAATCAGCAGTTGATGAGGAAACAGCAGCGAGAGGCGAGTGAGGTGCAGATATGAAAGTGCAGGACTGTTACTGAGGAAAGCAGCTTAGTGAAAGTTGACCTTCCGTAGCATCAGCTTCCTAGCTGCAGCGGTCACCCATAGTTAACCACCACCTCATCCCCTTGACACTGTGGTTACAGGTGACCGTCAATCATACTGAATAGGAGCCCATGAGGTTGGGACGTTGCGTATTATGGCACGAGATATTGTATGTAGATATTGTATGTAGGTTGTCTCCATAACCTAAAATTATTTGATGTTTGCTCCATATTATTGGTTGGAAATTCTGAGACTCCAGCAATGCGGTCTTCTCAACTGGTCCAGTTTTCAAATAAACCTCTTTGATGGTTATTTTGTTCTATTGATTTAAGTTTGGACTAATTTAGCCATGACTATGACTTCTTAACAATCAGCGTTTATTATACTACTGTATTAATACAAATCAATAGTGGTGTAATCTGCTTACTTAGTTGTCATCCCCTTCATTTCCCTATAGTACAGTATCTTTGGAAATATATCTATATATATATATATATCTAATTGTCTTGGAAATCTAAAATAAACAAATTGTTTTTCCAGAATCGCATCCCAGAGACCTGTGACTAAAGTAAGGACGAGCCACAATCGACTGGCTGGTTGATTTGATACTCATTCAGTGGCAGTTCTGGTTCACAGGCCAGCAACCTCCGCCGAGGAGAACACTCTTCCAACTCAACGTCCGTCAACAGATGCAATAGTTTACTCGGCTACGTAAGCTTGTCCCACTCAACAATGCCTACAGTACAGAATATCAACCGCGACGAAGATGCAGTGTCTTGTGCAGAATCTTCTATGAGTCAATACGATTAGACTGAAAGTAGTCTCCCGTGACTGTAACATTAAGATGACAGTTACATAGTGCTCGATTAATTTTAAGAGTGAATAAATAAGAATAATTAGAATAAGAATAGTATATTTTAGCATGTGCGAATCCAACACACACGATAACAAGCAATGCTATATTTTCGAAGATATTAATGTTTAATACCCAACTTAGTTCTCAAGTTGATTGTTTTTTCATTTGATATTTTATCTCGGATCAATACATGTGACCATATACAATTTGGAAATCCGCTCTTGCTTATCTCATTGGTTTGTAAACAAATTGAAAATAAGATCTAATTTCATAAGTTACCAATTGTTGAGAGATTGAGTAATTGTTTACAACCTTTAATTTGTTAACCGGTTACATTTATTAAATTTATTGCCATCCAATCAACTTGAATTGGGCGATCACGTAAATAAATCATCCAAATTAATTCCGTTGATTATAATTAATTTGTCCATTAATTTCAGTACCGTTACATAAACATTATGAAACTAAATGTACATTTTAAATTTGCCAAATTATGTTCAAGATTTCCCATCATGACTATTCCCAACATGGCCCCAATATATTATTCCATTCACAGTTTAACAATATTATGATCGGTACAGAATACAATTTTTTTAAATTAAAAATATCGAAACTTTATTCGTTTAAAACTATTAATTATTATTACTATTAATTTAATTTGTTCTGTAATACTTTAAATCATATTTTGTATAATCAACTTTACAAAATATAAATGTCACAAGATGGGACTGAAAAAGACGACATTGTAGTGGTTAACTATTGAATACAAGTATTTTTGTAATCATTTGCTTAACTGACCGGTGTTACACAATGACCATTTTATACTCGGATAGGAATCATTCTTACTACCGAAACATACTATAGAGTTACAGAGTTAAACATAACTACTATATATAGTTAATATTTCAAATAAAGGACAATTTTCAATAAGATGTTTTTTAAATGTTGGAATACAAAATGAGTTTTAATTAACAATATTTTTTAATAAACGCAGGTTATTGTGTATAATTTTATTAATCAGCTAGAATGTCCTATTATATTACTTTAAAAGGTTTGCAATAGAGATATTATATATTTACTGGTAGCAACTTTAATGACAGTAACCAACGTAGATCACAAAAAATGGGTTATTAACCTTGACTGTTTACATAATACTATACAAACTATTCAAAGAAGGTATTAATTTAGTTTTGCCTAAATACAATATAGCAGTAAGGTTATTTATATTTCTTATAAGCAGAAAGCCAGATTAGATCAATAAGTTAGACTACTGAAGCTGTAAAATATGCCTATTAGGATAAGAAATGTATATTTTTTTAGTACAACATTTGTAAATAAATACGTTGTATTTTTAAAAAAGTCTTTTATTTTGTTACTAGCAGTCACACAAACCATCCTTGAATAATGCTTAATAATGCCTGAAAGTTTCATTACAATCTGTCGAGCGGTTTCGGAGTCCATAGGCTACATACATATATATATATATATATATATATATACATACTTCCTCTTTTATAGATATAGATTCCCCCTCGTTTTCAAAATAGATTATGCCTACTTAGTAGTGTTTAAACTCAGGTTAAACACTCGATTTGTTATTTATTTTTGTATATGTAAAACAAACATAATAAACTCGTGGATTCTCTCTGTAGTTATAAAACCTGTGTATTTCTGCTGTTATTAATAGACCAACTTAATTTGAATATTAAATGTCACAGAAAAAAGTATCTCTGACGTTAATTTAACTAAATTAATCCAATGAAATCGAGACACGTTTAACCATCACGTTACCATTAGCTGACAGGTAAATTGGGGCATCAAACATTTTAGTTTCCTTTACGTATGTATTTGAATATATACAGGCTGTCTCACATAAGGTGTCTCAAACCGATTGCAGACGAACCAATTGACCTAGAAGGATGAAATAAAGTTATTTCCCACTAAATAGACTAAATCCTCAAGGAATAACATAAACATATTTTTAGTTTGTTAAAAATACAGAGTGTTCCGAAAACTGAGGGTCACTTGTTCGAATCTCAAAATTTCCAAATATAAACACATGTTAAGTTGTACATAATTTTAAAGCTATATATACAACAGAGTAATATTTTGGTGGAATCAGATCTCACTTATGTTGATTATTTTTTTCATTTGGTATTTTATCCCGGATCAATATATGTGACCATATACAATTTGGAAATCCGCTCTTGGATTTCTCATTGGTTTGTAAACAAATTGAAAATATGATCTAATTTCATAAGTAACCAATTTTTGAGATATTGAGTAATTGTTTACAACCTTTAATTTTTTAACCGATTACATTCATTAAATGTATTTTATTTTATTTTATTTCCCCATATCAAATGCATGTTATTTGTGTGTAACACTTACAAGTACTCTGTGGCCTCTTTTATAAATGGGTTATGTATTGCTTACATGCATTTTATATGGAGAAATGATGAATTTTGTTGATTGATAAAAAACAAAAAGAGATACGAGGTTGGTGTAAATTAGAAAGTTGCAGGGATTTTTAAGACCTTTAAGATGATATACTTTTTGATATGCGTTACTATTTGACTTTTTGGAGTTTTGGTCATATAAACATTTTCTAAAATAGTATGTTTTGTATTTTTGCATTTTATTTTAAATACTGTCATGTAGGATATCAGGGTAACACTAAGTTTAATACGAGTAAGAATTTTAAATCAGAAAAAACCGTGTCTTGTGGTTTAGCAAATACAGGGTATTCCGTAAATGTCAGTATTTTTCGAAGAAATGGCCGCCATTTTGAAACGGATAAAGATAAGTGAGTTCTGATTCCACCAAAATGTTACTCTGTTGTAGAGCTTTAAAATTATGTATAACGTCACATATGTTTATGTTTGGTTGGAAATTCCGAGATTCGAACTAGTGACCCTCAGTTTTCGGAACACCTGTATTTTGATAACTTTTCGTTTTGAGGCTCCCAGATGCCAAAATCACCATTCGTTCAAATTCATATATATATATACTCAGGGTACGGTACTTGTAACGATAGATGTGGAATCACTCTATACTAATATTCCCCATCAAGGTGGTCTACACGCTGCCAAACACTTCCTTGTCACCAGACCTCCTCAAACTAAACCTTCTTCCAAATTTCTGTCTACTCTTATACATATAGTTCTTACAATGAACAATTTTAAATTCTTGAAGAACAATTATTTGCAAATTAATGGGACGCGATGGGTACCCGAATGTCACCATCGAACGCAAATCTTTTCATGGGTCTAGTGGAACAAAATTTCTTTCATGTCAAAATTTGAAACCTACAGCCTGGTTTCAGTTTATAGATGATATATATATATATATATATATATATATATATATGGTTGGCAGTATGGCATTGAAAGTCTTCAAAATGTTAAGGTTGATCCAAACTATTTTTAATGTTTGAATTTCACGTGGAAATCTTCCCAAGAATCTATAACATATTTGGATTTGGTTATTTTTTGGACAAAAGCTTTTTTAAAACCAACATTTACGTCAAAGAAACTAATAAAATGCAATATCTTCATTACAGCAGTTGCCACCCAGCACATGTCAAAAAGTCTATCCCCAAAAGCCTCTCAGTTAAAGCCAAACCATTATGTACTGATTCAAAAGATTACAATTCTTACTTTTCTAAACCAAATAATGCTTTTGTCCAAAGAGGTTATCCTCAGAAACTAATAAAAAAACAGTTTAAAAAGCGAAAAAAAAACGCTTAGTTCCACCAGTTTTAAAGACGATCCCAAGTTTTTAACATCCTATTTCCCTGGCCTTCACCGAATAAATTCAATCATGAAAACAGGATTCGAACTTTTAAAAACTCTTCCTTATCAGAAAATATTTTTTTCTAGACCACCTAGGATGATTTTTAAAAGACCTCCAAATTTAAAGAACATGCTTGTAAGGCCCAAGCTTGAAAATAGAAATCTCAATTTGGCCCATGGATGTGAACCATGTAATAAACCGCGTTGCGGTATATGCAAAATTATGTGTAAGGCAGACCGCTTTCGAAGCACAGTAACGGACAAAGTTTACCGGATAGCTGGACACATGGATTGTTCATCCAACCATACGATTTACCAGCTAACGTGTAAACTTTGTCCTAAGGAGTACGTTGGACAAACATCCAACTCCTTAGGTGTTAAGATGACAGGACATCAGTTTTCTGTCAACCATAAAGAAAAACACACGCCGCGCCGGTGGCCTTACACGCTGTTCAACATAATGCTGAGTTTGAAGATTGTTTCGATCCTAAAGCTATACACAAAATCCAAAGTGTTGAAAACAAAGAACTAAATTACATGAATTTAAGAACAGTCGAATTGGCTCACGAGTTAGTTTTAAGAACGAAACAATCTCATGGACTCAACATTCGTTAATTTTAAAATTTTGTTCTCCTTATTCTTTCTACAGTACCAAAATAGTTTTATTTCACATCATCTGACCTTAACCAAATGTGTAAATAACATCTGATCCATTGTTTTTGTATTTTATTTTTTCATTAATTTATGTGCTTGATAAAGATATTATATCGAAATATTGCAAAGAAATGGTTTTAATTTCTTAAATGATATAGAGGCACGATAACTTTTGTAAAAATGGTCCGATATTGATGAAATTCGGTACAAACGTGTAAGACAGCGTCTATTTTCATGAGTTCAACAACCAGACAGATGGCACTGTTATAAGGGTGTTTTTTTTTGGGTGGGGGTTTGTACCCAACAATGTTTTTTTTAATTTTTTACATATAATTATTTTTTAAACCAAACTTGAGTTTACACTGTTGGATTCAGCTTAAAAAACAAACAATTTGGTACTTTGATCATCACTCTACGTCAATTGGTTACCGAGATATTGAAAGAGCTAAACACAGTACTTTGTCCAATGTTAATCTTATGGAGAATAAGTAAAATTGTATCTCGCTTATTAATGAACATATATTAATGAAACTTGGTATATGACTTCATATGGTTGGGGTTTACTGATATTTGCATACAAAACCTATTTTTTGTGGTCCCCATGGCAGCAAACCTGCGTACTCAGCAGCTACAATGTTATTCTTATGGAGTATAAGATATATTGTGATATCTTGTTTGTTTATGAACATAAATTGGTCAAACTTAGTATGTTGATTCATCTAGTGGTGATCCATTGGTATTTGCATAAAATCCAGATTTTTTGTGGTCCTTGATGCAGCAAACCTGCATACTAAGTCCTAATGTTTTCTTATGGAGAATAAACAACATGCCATATCTCGCTTTTTTATAATTATGCTTTGATGAAAGTTGCTTCATGACTTAGATAAATACCATTTGAAATTCGCTGAGTATGCAGGTTTTCTGCAACGGGGATATTTAATATTTGCGATGAAATAAAGAAATACAATCATAGAATATATTTAAAAAAATTGGATTGTAAGATAAATTAGACAGCCGCTAAAAAAAACTTTTCCTTTCATCTTCTCTATAAATACAAATGAAATGGTGTTCATTGGTAAGTGCATCGCTTGAGAACGGGAGCACCGATTTGACTACTTCTAGTATTAAAATGTTCGTAATAATCCGAAGAAGTTTTTTTAGGGATACAAAAATTAGAAAAGTTCTCAGGGGTTTTCCCCAGCGATCTCTAAAACTATAGAGATCGCTGGTTTTCCCCAGTCGCCTTCAAAGTTTCCATGTTATTATTATGGTCAAAACATTTTGTGTGATTAAAAATATAATCAAATTGGAAATAATCTTAATCTACTATATAAATCAAATTAGAGTTTTTATGAAATTTTTGCATATTTTCACGTTTTACACCCCAGAGTAGCCAAAACTAGTCCTATCTCAATTTCTGTCTACCTGTCGGTAACGCTCAAGGACGGGTTTTTGTTCGCTTTTCACGGCAAAACGGGTGCACTGACATTAATGAAACTTTGTTTCTTTGTTCTATAAACGCGTGAAAAGGTTTTAGACCACTTTAAACTGGCATACAGCTTTTTGAAAAAGAACGGTGGCCGCTCAAAAACGTGATTTCGTGCGATTTTGATCACGTTTTGTTCGCCTTTTCACCGGGAACGGGTGCACTGATTTCGATGAAACTTTTTTTCTATGTTCTATATGTGCGTTAGAAGGTTTTAGGTTAATTGGATTTTTGGAAGTCACGACACTGTCTCACGGGGTTTTGAAGCTCCTATGTTATATGTTATTCTTATGGACAAAGTATTTATTCATATTGAACCAGATGATGACTTAAGAATAGTTATTCTATTAACGGATGTTGTAGTTCTTATTTCAAACGTTGAGAAAAGATTGGTAATAAGTATGCAGAGAGGATATCTATATCAACAAATAAAAAGTTTGTCCGTACATTGCTTGAATTTATGATATTTTTGCATATTTTCGCGTTTTACACCATAGGGGAGCCAAAACAAGTCTTATCTAATTTCTGTCCGTCTGTCTGTCCTTCGGTAATGCTCAAGAAAGTGTTTTGTTCGTATTCTCGGGAAAACGGGTGCACTGATTTTGATGAATCTTTGTTTTTTGCTTTATACATTCGTGAGAAGGTTTTAGGCTACTTTAAATTGCCATACACCTTTTGGGAAAATAATGGCTTCCGCTCAAAAACGTGTTTTCGCGCGGTTTTGATCGTGTTTGTTCGCTTTTCCCAGGGAAACGGGTGAACTGATTTAGATGAAACTTTGTTTCTATGTTCTATACGTACGTTAGAAGATTATAAGCTATTTCAACATTTTGAATTCACCTCAGGGCTACACCCCACGGGATTTTCAAGATACCATCTTATGGTTATGGACAAAGCATTTATTTATACTGAACCTGTTGATGACTTAAGAATATTTATTCCATAATCAGCTGATGTAGTTCTAATTTTAAACGTTGAGTGAAGATAGATAATAAATAACTGAAGTATACAGAGTGGAGATTATCTAAATCCATGATGTAAGTAAATACATTTTAGCGAATTTCCCCTATAGGGAAGAAGCTATTACCGTAGTCAGCATGGTAAGACCTAGGCCCGGGACCATGATAACTTTTCGTTTTGAGCTCCCCAGACCCCAAAAACACCATTCGTTCGAAACTATATATATATATATGTGTGTGTGTGTGTGTGTGTGTGTGGGCACGATAACTCTCGTAAAAATTATCCGATTTTGATTAAATTTTGTATAAACGTGTAAAGCAACATTTATGACTTTAAGTTCGAAAACCAGCCAGAAACCAGCTCTATCCAAAGGGGTATTTGGGGGGGGGGGTTTGTACCCCAAAAATGGGTTTTTCGAATTTTTTACATATAATTTTGGAAATAGTCAAATTTTAGTTTTTTCCATTGGATTCAGCTTAAAAAACACACAATTTGGTATTTTGATCATTTCTCTACGTCAATTGGTTACCGAGATATTGAAAGTGCTAATCACAGTACGTTGTCTAATGTTATTCTTATGGAGGAAAATAAAAATTTTATATCTTGCTTATTTATGAACGTATACTGACGAAACTTGGTATACAGCTTCATCTGGTTGTGGACCATTGATATTTTCTAAAAAAGTTTTTTACCAAAGGCTCCCGTAGCAGCAAACCTGCGTACTTAGCCCCATGTTATTCTTATGGGGAATAAGTAACGTGTTATCTCCCTTCATTATGAAAATAAATTAATGAAATTTGGTATGTGGCTTTACCTACATGAGTTATATTGATATTTGTATAAAACCCCATTTTTTGTGTTCCTTGCTTCAGCAAACCTGCATACTCAGCCGCCATGTTATTCTTATGGAGAATAATTAAAATGTCATAAATCGTTTATTTATGAATGTATATTGATAAAACTTGATATGTGGCTTTATGTGGTATTAAGATCCATGTATATGCATTGGAAATTCGCTGAGTACGCAGGTTTGCTGCTACGGGGGTATTTTTCAGACACATTCACTCGCTCACATTGTGGTCACTGTATAGTAACTAAAAACGACAATGTCTACGAAGGTGAAATTTTACATAGTGGTTCCCCTTATTCTGCAGATAAGGCTAGGGTTGAAACAAAATCGTACCCACTTCTGCCCTAATTTACTTTTATTGCTGGCAATCTTATGAGCTTTAGTTCGGACCTTTTAAGTTGAATTCGGTAGGAACATACACAAGCCTATTCCCGTTAAGAAAGTGTTTTAGGGCCCCACCCCCGAACCTTCAGAATACTTATTTTAACAATCTTGCACCTGCTACTGGACTGATGGAGATGAAATTCTGTAGCAAAAAAATCAGGTAAAATATACTTAAGGGATCTGCACCACTGACCTTTGATATAATCATCCCAAACTACTCAACCAATTGAGCTGAAATTTCGTACATTAAAGGGCATCAGCAACAACAACGTGGCCCATAATGGGGAGTCATGGTGTTGTTCTCTCTAGAGATTTCATACAGACACTTTGTGTGCTTGAGTCATGGGGGGACGAGATCTACGCCTCTCTATAAATATATCTTTTATGTAGCCAACTATGATTGTCTTAATATAACAGTTAATTTGAAAATTATTTTTAGATAAGATTAAAGGGTTGAGGAGTTGTATTAGGTCCTTTTAAAAGTTGGGAACAAGACATTGGAAAACAGGTGGTCTCATAAACATCTCTCCTTCACTCTGTTCAATCGATGAATAACAGGAACTACAGATCGACAGTTTTTTCCCTGAGGTTCATAAACAGATTAATTTTGAAAGTGCCTTGTGCCATCCTCACGTCCACCAATGAACAAGCAACAGAGATCAACATAAAGGTGATGTACCTCTTCCAAAGCGAAGAACGGGTGTGTCAATTTGTTAACACCGTCCTTTTAACCAGGACCACGCCATTCACTACCCGACAGTGTTCCTCAAATCAGTAACAGTACCTGAATTATCTGCCAGTATTTTTCGTTAATTTTTGTTTAATTGTACTTAACAAATGCAAAATGTAATTTAAATATTGTAAAATTAATTCGGTTGTTATTCTTTTCAAATTCATCTATTATAGACATACAACCCGTACGAAGGACGGATACAGTAAATATACTTGAAAGGCATAAACATATGTTCATAATGGAAATAACAAGTGTTCTTGAATGGCAGTTCAAACTCTTTTTTCGTTGCCGAAGTTGGCTCTAAATAAATCTAAATAGTCCGACTAAGGTTTCCATGTTAGAATATTGATTTATAATCGGTTTAAACTGGAATAGGCCAACAAATGGAAACAATAATAGGCGAGAGTGTAGATCGAACAAGGTCATCTTAAAAATGAACGAGAATGTTTGGGCTCGTGACACAGTTTTACAATATTTGTTTTTAAAGAAAAATAACGATCACAGACAAATTCAATGCCATAAGGACAGGGTCAGCTATTTATTAATAAATTATTATTGCTCTGGTCGCTGTTACAACCAACAACCCCCTCCCCCTCCCACCACAACACGTACTGTACATTGGACAAATGTTGTATTCGAAAGGTTGCCACTGTTATAACTTTAGCATTAATCCTTAAATCTTAGAAGGTTAACTCGAAATTATGGAAAATTATTCTGTATTTTATTATAACACTCTCACACAGGTAGATGAGCAGTGAATTCCAAAATAATAAACGCACCTTTTTAACGATAAAAAATGGGCAACAGGGTTTTTCACTACCTTTTATAGAGGTATTTGGTATAAGCACGGATTACACAGTGGAGTGGGGTTAGTTTTAAACAAGAGAGGAAGAAGTCTAGTTTTTTCTAACTTCAAAATCATGTACAATCATGTAAATTAAATATTTGTTTTACGCGCTAAGAATTAAAAGCTGTCAGCTACCGGTACATCTCCCTTGGTTCAAACATTAAAATCTGAAACAGTAATGGTTATCTGATTCAAGCTTTTTCAGTATTAAATAAAATTGGGTAATTGTTTGATAATTTAGATTTTCAAATAAGGAACAGTTTTAATCCCCGTGAAACATATCCTTGCGTTGATACGTAAGAATAGTTATTTTTTAATCAGTATAAAATCGTTGTATACAATTAACACGTATTACTTTAATACATATTCTTTCTGTAAACATTTTACCTCTACACTCTACTTAATGTTAAAATGTTTGGTCAATAACTTTAAATAAAATCCAATACAATCTCTACAAAATCTTTATATTAATAGGCAAGCACAAAACTGCCCCTCCTTTTTTCTCAGCTTTTAAGCATGGTAGGAGAAATTCACGCATACCGTTAGAAAGGTTGTCCTGTAGATGAGCAGAAACCCATTATACATCGGCCCTCAGGACTAAACCCCACAGGCTTTCAAAGTTTTAATGTTAAGCTTATGGAAGAACAGTAATGATTGTATTGTATATTTGACAGTTGTTGATATAACAAATGCTAGCAAAATACCCCCGTAGCAGCAAACCTGCGTACTCAGCGAATTTCCAATGCATATATATTTATCTTAATACCACATAAAGCCACATACCAAGTTTCATCAACATACATTCATAAATAAACTATTTATGACGTTTTAATTATTCTCCATAAGAATAACATGGCGGCTGAGTATGCAGGTTTGCTGAAGCAAGGAACACAAAAAAAGGGGTTTTATACAAATATCAATATAACTCATGTAGGTAAAGCCATATACCAAATTTCATTTATTTATTTTCATAATGAAGGGAGATAACACGTTACTTATTCTCCATAAGAATAACATGGAGCTGAGTATGCAGGTTTGCTGCTACGGGAGCCATTGGTAAAAAATTGTTTTTTGAGCAAATATCAATGGTCCACAACCAGATGAAGTCGTATAACAAGTTTCGTCAGTATACGTTCATAAATAAGTGAGATATAAAATTTGTATTTTCCTCCATAAGAATAACATTAGACAACGTACTGTGTTTAGCACTTTCAATATCTCGGTAACCAATTGACGTAGAGAAATTATCAAAATACCAAATTGTGTGTTTTTTTAAGCTGAATTCAATGGTAAAAACTAATTTTTGACTATTTCCAAAATTATATGTAAAGAATTCGAAAAACCCATTTTTGGGGTACAAAACCCCCCCAAAATACCCCTTCGGATAGAGCGATCTGGCTGGTTTTCGAACTTAAAGTCATAAATGTTGCTTTACACGTTTATACCAAATTTCAACAAAATCGGATAATTTTTAAGAGAGTTATCGTGCTCACGGACACACACACACACATATATATATATATATATATATATATATATACAGTTTCAAACGAATGGTGTTTTTGGGGTCTGGGGACCTCAAAACGAAAAGTTATCATGATCCCGGGCCTGGGTCTTACCATGCCGACTACGGTAATAGTTTCTTCCCTATAGGGGAAATTCGCTAAAAAGATGAACAAATGTTTCAGATATAATACTATACTCTAATATTAGTAAGGTTTGTTTGTATGCTTGCTTGCTTGCTTGCGACACTGATCTCAAAAACGGCTCCGATTTCCTTCAAATGTTCGAAATAACTAATTTCTGGGATAAAAATAAGTTTTAGACAGGCCTCATCCCCAGGAAAAATCAAATAATGTTAACAAACTAAAATGAAAAGCTAAAAAAAATTAACATCGGGTTTATGGAGTTTCAAATCAAAACAAAAGAATTGTAACAGCTGTTCATAATCAACCAGGGAACTGTCAAAGTAATACTCATGTTTTTTATGATTATTAACATGTGGTTTCCTGAGAGCAGAGATTAAACAATTTGAGTGAAGATTACATATATAGAGTATTAAAATAAATCAAAGGGGCATTGAGCTATAAATAACAACTGGAGTGACCTTAAAAAAAGTAGAAGAGGCAAATGAGTTATACAAATCTGATTATCAGTAGGGGAAAGTGGTGAAATACGCTCCAAGTCATCTAAAGCAACTGACTGGCCTTCCCCCGAGCAAAGCTCGGCCCCTAGGTACTCTGTATATTAGTAGGCTAAGGAAATTTTTGTTGGTACCCATTTCTCGGATATGCGGCAGCGTAGAATTAAAACTTAGCACACTTATTTAGTACTATTAGGGGTTGTGTCGAATGCAAATAATTTTGTGTTGAGTGTGTAGGGCTATGCCTTTTTGGCTTTTGAAGTTTACATGTTATCCTTATGGGAACTTGTGTTCTGATTTTCATTTAATAAACAGCTGCGTTATTAAAATAAATATGAAGCACAACAGCAAGAACAGATGATTATAAATACAAAATATTACTAAGTACTGGAATGGTAACACCCTTCTCTTAACTCGTTCTCTGTTTTAACTCCACATTTAAAAAAATAAACCTGTTTGTGAGGGGAGGAGGTGGAGGGATGGGGACATAGTGAGGTGGAGAGGTTTCAAGCATAAATAAAAATGCTACTGATTACTGGAATGGTAATGCCCTTCTGATACCCGTTTTAACACCACGTTAAAAAAATTACCTGCACGTTGGGTTGGGGGAGGGGAGGGAGAGGGAGAGCGAGATAGAGAGAGGGAAAGAGAGATGAGCGCAACAGAACCCACTAGATATTAAACTTTTTTCACATATTCGTCGACTTTGTATTACAAAAATATGTTTTCGAATTTCGACCAATGGGCGGTCTCTAGTTATTATTAATGTGTGGTAAATAAAAATCGATACCCAACACCTATTCAGTTGACGGTAATTATTCTCCACCACAGCATGAAATTAAAAGTTAAACTATTAAACAAATAAGAAATTTTACAACGATTGTTTCTTAACCTATCCTGGCCTCTCTACTGAAGCGTTTCAGCACGATCGATGCTTTACTTGCAGGAGGTTCCTTTGCCGTATCTGATAGTCCCCATTCTGAGTGATGTAACGCACCCAGGGCAAGGACTGGTACCCGCTCTTCTCAGTTACCCTGAGGTAGTGCACGTGGATTCCCGAGATGTTATAGAACGGGATCTCGAACTGCACTTGAACTGGAGGCATGGTTTCCTTATCCTGGTTCGAAACGCTGGGAAGCCCGAATGTCGCAATCATGAAGTACTCCTTACTACCAGGGAGGGTCTTTATAGTCCATTTCAAAATATTGCTCTCTGGAATGTAGCTGACTGAACCAACTCCAAACTGAAACTTGGGCGAGTCGACGTCGCTCGGGACTGGGACCAGCACGTGGGCGACGCTCGCCGAGTAACGACTCTTGTAGTGCGACGTCACCTTCACTGTGTACTCCACTCTCCGATGAGGGAAGACCCTGGACACGCAGTCCACCCAGATCGGGGGCTTGACGTAGGTGTTGATGCGGTAGGCCATCAGCTCGAACTCGCCGTCCGGGGGCACAAAGGTGATGGTGCGGTCGCTGTCGAACTTGGTCAGTCTGACACACTGATGGAACGTCAGCTCGTCCAAGTCTACATACTTCCCGTGTTCAGCGGCCTCCCTCTCGTGCACTAGTCTATCGTTCAGTCCGAGCCGCAGTTCAGGCATTCCGGAGAGCTTCGATGTTATCCTAATCGAACCGTTTATTTCACTTCTAATAACGGAACCGTTGCTATTTGCGATAAGACAAATAGACTCCACCACGTCTAAAAACACTTCGTTCTTCCTATACACTATGCCGGGAGACCTCCAAGAAACGGCATTAGTCACTGCCTGCGGTACGGTCTTTTTAGTATCGAGCTTTTTACTTTCTTGTGTTATAAACTCCATGAGTATGCTGCTCTCCGTTATCTGAGGGTAACCGAAGTCCAAAATCTCGTCCAGAATCTCGTACAGGACAACGAAATTATCTCGGATACTTTCCTCCTCCACTTCTTTAAAGTAGTCTTTCATGAGTTGGACGGCCTTGTAAAGGAATACAAATACCATAGTGATGTTCGCGTTCCCGACGGTGGTCGCCACGACGTATACGTTGTTGGTCTTGATGTAGGCGAACGTGACGTCACCCTCTCGCAGCACCGGGGCCAGAGATCCGTCCTCCTCCCGGTCCATCACTGCAGACATGAACAAGTCTATCACCTCAGGCGCGTGGGGGTGGCGGTAGTTCCTGACCATCAAGGGCTTGCCGAGCAAATCCAGGATGTATATTGCAGATATAGACATGATTTGGACGAAACAGAATATGAAACGCCACTGTTTAGTTATTTAACAGTACAATTGCGGTAATGTTTGTGTTTACACTGCAGTTGAAGATATCCTACACTCATTATTATTATTAGAACAGCTGATCAAATCAATCTCTTAGAGAGCTGGTAAAAAAATAATTAAAACTAACCTGGAGAACACAGTATTTGTTGTGTGTACTTAATTCCGTAGTCAACCTTTTGAACAGATTCGAATTTTCACAAACGGAATGTAGGAATTTTAACGAACATTTGTATGTGCAAAATCATAGATTAAACAAACTCCTTCGTATGTAGTTAGGGGTTTGTCACTGCAACACTTCACAATTAAGTCAGGCGGCTTTCCCATTTGATATATACGAGTACATTTCATATTCGATGGTTCATATACGGTCCTATTACTGTAGTTTATCTTGTGATGTCATTCCAGAAGTTAGTTTGAAAAAGCTGGTACTGCTTCTGCAAAGTGTTTTGTTAGTATCAAAAGTTGTTAAATGTTCAATTATTGATTCATAATCTTCCATAAGATTAACATTGGTGCCTTGAAAGCCAAGGGACGGAGTCATGAAAGTGGATGTTTTACAGAATCCCAAAAGGCACATCTAGACAATAAGGGCTTTCAACTAAGATATAACAATAATTTACGACTTAATATTTTGAGGTAGCCTCCTCACAAAAATTGGATGATTTCTTTAAAACATGATAGTAAATAGAATGTATTGTATTATATTATGATTCGAAGAAGGTTAAGTCCCTGCATACAGAATGCCGCAAGCTGGCTGACATGTCTGTGTGCACGAGAGAAGTAGTTTGTTATTGAAGGCACGTCGTTAATGCTGAAGAAAGTTACTTTCGTACACTAGTATTTTATACTCGCAAACTAATGTTGCCATAAACAGTAAATATGATATACAATTATTTTTTGTAATTTGAAGTTATATTTAATCGACTGCACGCAACTGTTGGAGGGGAATGGGGGTGGGGAACTTTTACCATCTCTCTCGCTCTATCCCCACGGACCCTGCCCTGGCAAGATATGAACCGCATATTTGTCATTTTATTACATGATGCCCTGGCAAGATATGAACCGCATATTTGTCATTTTATTACATGATTTTATAATTATTATTTTAAAGATATTATGAAATTTTATAGATGAAGTAACTTCAACAAAAATCTGATATGCTGTTTGAGAGGGTTTTGTTACCAAGACATCTTCAAATTTAGTACCATTGGTTTTCGCTTTTACACTCATTTGAAAACTAT
Organism: Allygus modestus; assembly: GCA_963675035.1. Classification (NCBI taxonomy): domain Eukaryota; kingdom Metazoa; phylum Arthropoda; class Insecta; order Hemiptera; family Cicadellidae; genus Allygus; species Allygus modestus. The sequence goes on along the minus strand of OY776111.1, from coordinate 221,219,884 downwards.
CATTTAAAATTTCGACTGTATTTTTTGGCTTAACCTGGAGATTTCGATGTCAGATACCATGGAACACATAAGTACATAGGGGACCGAAGAAGGTGAACCAGTTTGTTTCGATGACTTTGAGTAATTTTTCACCACGTCCCTCCACTAAAGAGCATATTTTCTTTCCTCATTTGCCTCTGTTATGCATGTTTAAAGTCACTTCAGTTGTTATTACACCTCAATGTCCCTTGAGGTAGCATTTTGATTATATGCACATTTTATTCAATTTGTAAATAGCCACTCTAGATATAATATGCATTCAGTGGTTTTAGTTACTGTTCTCAGGAAACCACATGTTGGCATTTCAGGATACGAGTATTACTATTGATTATGAATAATCAATAGTCTGGTTGATTATGAACAGCTGTTATAATGCTTTGCTGTGATATCAAGCTCCATGAGCACAATGTTTTAATTTGTTTAACTTTTCAAATTCATTTTTTTACACCCAGTTTTTATTATTATCGATTTTTTATGGGTATGTGACCTGCCTGTAATCTTAAGACAAAAAGTTATTATGGTGTCCGACTTAATTCTTACCTTGCCACCAACGGTAATAGCTACTGGCTAAAACTATCTTAGTTTTGTGTTGTCTCAATTGTCTTCAGATTTGAAGGACAACTTGCAGCCATACAACTATGACGGAATTAAATAGTATTATTATTTTGAATTCCGGCATAAAATAGTATAATTGGACGAATTGCACTACCACCAACTGATAATAATAGTGGCTTACAGGGGCTATATCCCCTAACATATGGTTTTTGTGTAAGTGGATATCACAGATGATCATTAGATCATTTTGCTTATTAATAAAAACACTGTAGTAATTTTTCCATAAGAAAATCATTGAATATTTGAAGTCCAGTGTGGCATAGCCCACATAATTTTTGAAATTCCTGATATTTTTCCCACCGTCCTTGGTCTCAAGCTTTAAAATGAATCGTCATAACCTAACTTAACTTCTCCCTATCTCGAGATATTTCGTGGGGACCGATTCGCTTACGGAATTAAATATATAGAAGACTAGCTGTTGCCTGCAGGCTTCGCCCCGCAAATGAATTATAAAAACTATAATTCAGTTGTGTGTGCTGCATTCTGTGGTTAGCCCGTGGAACTACTACGAATCAAGATCAGCTGTTTGTATTTTCATCAGCTCAAACAAAAATGAATGTCGATAAGAATAACATGGTAACGTGGAAGTACCGTGGGACAGAACCCTGAGGACTTTTCAAAACGAAAATAGGCCTATGTGTTTATTTTGTATATAAGGATAATTCCTGTAAATTTTCATGCCAATCGGTTCTGTAGTTTTTGAGTGATTGAGGAACAAAATGCAGACAAACAGACAGACGGACACACACCATCCCATTTTTAGCGAATTTCCCCTATAGGGAAGAAGCTATTACCGTAGGTGGCATGGTAAGACTTAAGCCCGAGACCATTATAACTTTTTGTTTTGAGGTCCCTAGATGCCAAAAACAACATTCGTTCAAATTTATATATATATATATGTGTATATATATATATATATATATATATATATATATATATATATATATATATATATATATGTCCGTTACCGCGATAACTTTTGAAAGAAGCACCCGATTTTGATGAAATTTGGCACAAATGTGGAGAGTAACATTTATGACTTTAAGTTCGAAAACCAGATCGATCGGTTTATGGGAAGGGGGTTTTATGGGGATTTAAAATTTTCCAAAAATCTGTTTTTTGAACTTTTTACCCTAAAATTTTAAAAACACTAGATTTTGGTTATAGCCATTTTATAGAGCTTACAAAAACAACAATTTAGTATTTTGAATCATTAAGCTAGGTTTAGTGGTTGTGGAGAAAAGTCAAAAAATGTGTCCATAAAATTTCCCATGTTAATCTTATGGGAATACGGTTTTTAGATTTTCCTCAGATAATTTCACTAAAAACTCCACATTTCTTTCTAACAATCAGTTTAGCTCTACAAAACAATCATTTTGGCGTTTTAATTGTTGTTTTACGTCCAACCGTTGCAGTGATATTCAAAGTGCTAAATACAGTACGTTGTACAATGTTATCCTTATGGAGAATAAATAAAATGTTATATTTATTTTTTTTTATTTTTCCCGGTAGCAGCAAATCTGCATACTCGGCCCCCATGTTATTCATATGTAGAATAAGTAAAGTTTTATCTCCCTTAGTTGAACCTAATTTAATAAAACTTGGTATGTATATCTTCACCTGGTTGAGTTATATTGATAATTGCAAAAAAACACATTTCTTATCTTCCTTGTTGCAACAAACCTGCGTACTCAATTTTAATATTATTCTTATGGATAATAAATAAAATGCTATATATCACTTATTAATTAATGTATTTTTATGAAACTTGGTAAGTGGCTCTAGGTAGTAGTAATACCCATATATATGCATTGGAAATTCGCTGAGTACGCAGGTTTGCTGCGACGGGGGTATTATATATTAGTAAGGCTTACCACTATACCACTATTGTAGGGCTTGTATTCGTCACTTCATTCGTCTGCTTCATTGAGCAGACCTTTACAAGATTATGGCCTCCGGTGCTCGCAATACGACACCGTTTTGAGGAACTTAGCAGTAGTTTTTTTAAGCTCCGTAGCTATTAAAACTCACTGTTAAAACTGTTACTTTTAATTTGTACTTGGATATAGTAATTTGTTTTGGGGTTAGGAAGCTAGAGAAACACAGGGATGTAATTAAAGGAATCATGACCAAACTTATTCAATGTTATAGTATTTTTGTCACAAAGTTAACAAATTAAGACAATGGATAACGATATGGCCTAAAAAGACAATCAAATACTTTCACAAATGGATTGGATGGCGGAGTTGTCCGATCGTGCATGAGCAACGCTGGTAACAGCCGAGCGTGCTTGCTTTGAAACATGGGATTTGTGAATGACTCAATGTTGTAAATTATTTGTTATAATTTATATTTGTATTATCTTTTCTATTTATGAAAAGGTGTTAGAACGACAGAACCCAAGTAGAGGGGTTCAAAATAATTGAAAATTATTTCAAATTAAAAACAATTCACATAGAGGCAAATCAGGTACAGATAAAGCGAAACAGGACAAATGGGCGTTCCGAAAGGGTTGATCGGGACAAGTATAAACAAAACTGGACTGTCCCGTTAAAACGGGACGTTTGGTCACCTTAAATATGGCTCCTTAGAATGATACGGTCCCTATTAACCTACTCGGAGGAAGAGAGCTCCCTCCTGAAACCTCAATAACATTGTAACTCGTTGGGTCAACCACCAAGGAGTCGTCTAGATCCAGGTGTCAGGTGATCTGTAGACGTCGGGTGATGTGGGCGTCGCGGCGTGCGGCGGTGGCGGGGCGGAACCCCCCGCGAGGCGGAGGCACAACTAGCGGAAGTGGACGCAATCCTCTGTGACTCCAGAAGGATAAGATTGATGGTTGCCGGTCCGATGGTCCGGGACACAGCCGAGGTAGGATGAGCATGCTTGGAAACCTTTTCAAAACTATTTTAAAGTTTTTTATGTTTTATTTAGAAAGGAGAAGCTAATACAATAAGCCGACGAGTGAAATGTTACTGCTCACTACCTCACGGAACAGCGCCCTTGGGGACGACTTTCAGCTAAAGCAAAATCCTTAAATTATAAACGAATTTGTTTATATGTAAGGGTTTTATCACCCACGATGGACTTTTTATATAAAAAAGCATGAGGAACGTACAGGTTAAATTCTGTGTCGAGGCAACTAGGCAACGCTGCTGTAAAGCCCTGTTGGAGGTAGTAAAACACATTTAATGAGTAGACTTAAGTAAAAACCGTTGAAGCAGAGATTTACATATGTTGTATGGTAAATCACCACATTTCTACGAATTCAAAACTAAAGGGTTTAATAGAAAATCTCTAGGTCCTATTGGTAAGATTGTTCATATTTCTGCTTCCGAGATGAATCCTACAATTTGTTTAACCTTGTTATGCTGATAAAACACTTCTCTTCCTAAAATGTTCTCCCATAAATTAAACTTTCCGTGTTCCTCTTTTGTGAACCTTCCTGAATGGCAATCAAATTCCTTTTCCAAATTTCTGCCAGTAGACTTTTTTTAGCAAGTTTGTGGATGCACGAATGAAAAACTAAGAAACTCGGATAAATATGAGTTTGATACAATTGTGAAACCAAGCAAATAATGACATAATTAGCCCACCTAAACAATGTAATTGTAAAACGGACGCGTTATTTTCTTCTCAATGTGAGTTGCTTTTGTCTGTTCTGTTTATGATATAATACCTTAAGTTTAACTGTTTTATCATAGATTAATTATGAGAGGACACTGGAGTGAAAAGCTATGACTCTAGTTTAAGCCTCTTATCAAAAAATACTAGATAAACTAGAAAACTCCTAGTAACTCTCCTGATAAACTAGATAAATGGTATCAGGAAACTGACTCATAATTTCTCCCTTTAGCCCAACTTTATTGAATAAATTACTTTTTATTAACTAAATATAGAATACAAAGCACGGTGGAATGTACAGAAAATCTTGTAAACAAGTTGTTTTCAAAAACCCTGTTTTGGAGGCGCTACAGAATTCATTGCTACACACGTGGTTTTAAGGGGGGAAATGCCCGCTATTCCCCCCCTCAGGGTTATTAAGGAGCGTCATAATTCGAATTTCCTCTGTTGTTCAATGCTAACTTGACTAGCATATCAAGTTTTAATGAAATTGATCAGTAAATAAGAGAGAAACAGTTATTTTTGTATTCCCCATAAGAATAACATTGGGCAACGTACTGCGTTTACCGCAAAATGAAAACTTAAGTTTTCTCTGCAACCAGCAATCGTAGAGTCGTAATTCAAAATACTAATTTATTTAGTTTTTTGAGCTCTTTTTAATGGTGAATAGTAATATTTTGTATATTCATGTTTTTTATGAAAAATCAAAAAAACTTAATTTTTGAAGTTTTATGTCCTGTAATTTCTGAACCCGAATTTTTACAGAAATTCGGGTGGTGTCATTTTGTTGGGAAACGAAAGTTCTACAAACGAATAAAGTTTAATCAAAATCGTTAGAGCCGTTTTGAGAAATTTTGATTTTTCATGTTTTTTGGCGGTTTGGGGGATAATGACCCTTAAAAATCAAAAATTCCAAAAAATGAAAAAAAGCCTGGAGATATCGTGGATTAGTACATACATAACAAATTTCATAAAAATCGGACCATTGGTTACGGCTCTAGCTCTGTACACATCCACACAGACAGACACACACACACACACACACACACACACACACACACACACACACACACACACACACACACACACACACACACACACACACACACACACACACACACACACACACACACACACACACACACACACACACACACACACACACACACACACACACACACACACACACACACACACACACACACACACACACACACACACACACACACACACACACACACACACACACACACACACACACACACACACACACACACACACACACACACACACACACACACACACACACACACACACACACACACACACACACACACACACACACACACACACACACACACACACACACACACACACACACACACACACACACACACACACACAGACAGACAGACATCACGTAAAAAACACTTTTTTGGGTTCAGGGAGCACCAAAACAAATATTTCCACTAACAACTCAAATTCGAAAATTTTGACGAAAACAATACTTTCTCCTTTACACTATAGGGGGAGAAAGTAAAAATGTACATAATATTATTAAACAAGTACCCATACACTCTCCCCGGTAACGTTGTTACAGCGAGGTAGAAGTAGGTAGGTGGTTTCTACCTCGCTGAGTTGTTATGGAGAGAGGTGCAATCCATAACCTCTCTCTTCGGGTTATTCTGGTGAAGGAGAATAAGGCGTTTCTGAAGAATACTGTGTAGTGAAAAATTACAAAATTACACACATATTTATGTGATTGGTTTGCATAACAGGTTAAATATATGAATATCTAAATACGCTAAACTGAGTCCCGTCCTCCAATTTTCGCTTGAAAGTGCGTCTTCCTCCAAACTGAACGTTTTTTAGCATGCTCAAAGTTTTTTGAATGCTATACTTCATAAAATTAGTCATAAATGTGTTTCTAAAGCAATCATAAAACACTATTACTAAATAAAGCATTGGCCAACTAAAAATGGTCATTTATAAGTTTATTTTGTCAACTAAAAGACAAGTAATAACTTGACTGATTTTAAAAAATTAGTTAGGCCTAGAAATTAGGTAAGTCTGGTTGAAAATAACCGTTCCTAATGTTATGTTTAGGAACTGATTTTTTTTTATTTATAGATTCGTTTAGTTCCTGTTATTCTTTCTCATTTTACACTATATGGCAGGGGTTACAAAGGATATGAATTGTGTTGATCACAAATTATTAAAATTTCACTTTCAAAGCTCACCTTTACACATATATCTATAATGACAGTTTAGAGTAAATGTGTAACGGGTAAAATTTTGGATTTATTTACATTTTACTGAATCAAAAAAGCTACCTGAATTTGTTTACCATACAAACCTTGTGTTTGCGCTCTGCTTCGGTCATACGCCTTTTATTACTAAGTCTTTTTTCAAAAGGAAAAGTACACCTAAAACGGATTTACCAATCCGTGGGATTGCCCTAATTGGAACTGTCACATGAGCACATGAGCGACAACGCCTTTCAAAAGCTTTTGTGCACTATAGGCACAGTTGTTATGATTAACTTGCGTTGGAATTGTCCACTGAAGATATATTTGACTACCGATGTAGTGAATGTTACAGTTATGTTCTCTACTGTTTCGGTGTCTTCTCACATACAACGGTTCCAACCATTTAGTTATTCCTACTAAGTGTAAACCACTCAATTCAAGTGAAAAACCAATTCAGTAAGGCGTTATTTAGCTCAAATTAAACTTTTAGAGGAGTAGTGAATGAAAGCTATTTGTGAGTAAAAAGTGCCTTATGCATAGAATACTTGCTCGGTACCAGTAGCTACCTACGCTGCGAGCCTCCATCAATCACTGGCTACAATGCTGCAGTCGTTGCCGGCTAATGAGTAGGCCTAAGCAACAATGCCACACTCCACAGACGTGCGGATATTAATGGTTCACAGTTCGATCTGCGCGCTGTGACTTCACGCGGTGATTCACGAGGTCTACGACTGGGCCGCAATCTACGATCCCTTCGCTCGTGGACTGCTGAGGCCAGGTAAGTAAGGGTAATAAGGAGTTTATTTGTCTATGACATCAGTACGTGAATTTAATATATTTCGGTAATCAAGGTCGTGTAAAGTGGTATTTATTTACTTGTCAAACCTTAACTATGCAACGAATGAAACATGTTATACGACCGATGACATGCGAGTTTCACGGCGATCTGGATGAATGATAGTTATCCATTATAAAACTAATTGTTCCTTGTCAGGAATCCTGCTTCTATTTTATAACTAATTGATAAGCACTTTTCCGTCATTCGTAGTCAAACTATTTGAATATTTCAACCTTGTTTGGGATACCGAGTACTGAGTTTATACTATTTCTGTATAATGTTCCAACCTAATTGCAATAATACTTTCCATATTGGAACTATTAATTTAATATTGTAATCAGACAAGTGTCCGAGTGTGCAACCACTCGGGAAACCCATTCTGGGCACCACATCGGGTTCGACTCGACAGACGAGGTCTAAGGCCCGGTGCACACCAGCGGTTTGCGGCGGCGGCGCGGCAGCGGCGCGTTCTTAGATATATGGGAGCAAATGGAGAATTACCCAGCAGTGCACATCAACGGTTTGCGGCGGCGGTGCGGCGATGGCGAAATCTTCGCCGCAGTTTTGTCCAGCCGCAGCCCCGCCGCAAGGTCTGTCGGGGCATAGAATCAAATGGAGCAGTGCACACTAGCGGCGGCGGCGAGTTCGCCGCAGGCTTCGGACCACTCCAGTCGTGATGGGAAACTACTTCAACTCAGATGTTTTTATTAGTACAATTCGGGAGCCCGTTATTTTTACATTACAACTGATTTATTAACTAACTATAGTAATCTTTTTAAACCAACTTTAACTATGTACTCATACAAAACTAAATTGTGTTATGGAATTAATAAAATAATGCATTCAATAATAATAATTCAAATTATTTATTTTCTCGAATGCCCACTCTGTTCTTGCACTGCATTGCATAATTATCTCTGTAGCTAAAGCTTTTTGAGAGAAAATACAATCGTAGTTTACATATCGTTTGTTTTACATTATTATTATTTTTGTAGAATTAAAACACTTTTCTTGATCTTACTTATTTAAATTATTTTATTCTGATGGGCATAAACTAAAATTTTACATCCGGAGTAGTCTATCTATTGTACTGAGAGGAAGTGTGACGCTACCCAGAAATAACCGTGGGGCGACTGGTCTAGCCATATAATATTGCAGATACAAAATTTATTACTAGACAAAACATAAAACACATGCTCTAGTGTATTTTAAGTTAATCTATATAATAATAGGTTAAGGAAATAGCTGCGTTATTCAAACAAATATGTACCACAACAGCAAGATCAGATGATTCATAAATAAAAAATATACACGGCGGCACGCCGCAGCGGCGCCGCCGCCGCAAACCGCTGATGTGCACCGGGCCTAATGTTTACAGCCGTCACGCATTAAACTGTCTTTAGTGCTGATGGAAAGAGGCAAAAACGGGCTATAGCTGTAGCGGGTCCCCGTGTCAACGCCCTTTATACGGCCAAAACAATAAATTGGTGTAATCTTGTATGCGATGGAGCAAAGCATAGATTGAAATGTACCGGTTCGTATTATAATAGTTACAAATAACACATGTTTACAGTGAACTAAATTAAATCTTAATACCATTGACTTCAGTATCTATAGTCAATGTTAATAAGGTTATAGGAAAATAACAAAATAGCGACACATTCCATATTTTATTTTTATTATGATCACAAACTACGCCTCATAACTTCGCGTACATATTGCGTTGCCATTCCATTAGTTATTCCTTTGGAACTAATTTACATTGACACGTATTTACATTGTGGCTGAAATGTGTCTTCTTCATTATGTTATTAGATCAACAAATGTCAAAAATATACAATTGAATTGATTTTTGTTCTTCTATAAGATTCTCCTGCTTCGCACAAACGCTGAGAAAAGCGTACCACAATGTTTGGGCTCACTATTAATATAATTATTAGTCTGTCGGTTCGTGTGTGTAATTATATTGGTACTATTGTCCGTCATAGTCCAAACAATATAATTATGTAAACATTGAAAGCACTTCCGTATGTTGAAAACCGTTCCCCTTGAAGTTCCCATGGCGCTGTTGACTTAAAAATCTTCCTTGTTAACACTGTACTTCGTCCAGTGTTGTTCGCAAGGGGAATGACTACATTTTGAATACAGTTTTATTTACGAATTTATTTCGATTAAATCTGTTATGTTTCTTGATATAGATGTTGCCTATTAATATTACGTCTGTCCTTTTTTGTAGTACCTGTTACAGCAAACAAAAGTATCATTCCAATATTAGTCTTATAGAGAATTAACAAATGTTATACCTCGTTTACTTATGAATACATTTTAATGAAAAGTAATCAAATTATTCATATGGTTGTGAAGTAGGTAGGTATGTATTGCACTGACAATTCTGAGTATGCTTGTTTGGTGCTGCGGGAGTGTTTATATTACCAAATAAAGACCACAACTGGTTTATCTCTAACAAATCTTAACTGTAATAAATCTCTTTAACTTTCCTCCAGATTTGTTTGTACAACATTTACGATTTAATCACGGTTTGCCGTGAGCCGAGTTCCTAATATTCCGATAATACGAGGTTAGACACGACATATCGACTGAGCTGCCTGGCGCGGCACCGGCCAAGACACGGCGCGGTCGTCAACCATCGCCGCACAGGATTGATGAGATAGAAAAGAAAACTAAATCTAACACTAAACATAAAGCCTAAATTTATTTTCATGAAAAATATTAAACATTTTTCAAGGTGCAAATTAAAATTAAAATCGAAGATGAGCATGAGAGGTTATTAAATGTTTGCTGAAATGTGTTGGCAAAACTGCTACCAGATACAAAATACTTCCGACATAAAAGTAAGCATGTCTTAACTTCCGTACTGAATGAGTTGGTAACTCAGAGAGGATAAATAAATAACAAAATGAGTGATTAATAGAAAATATTATTGGTATCCCTACAGTCTGAAAAAATACCTAGGTATTAAATAATTATCTGATTAGATTAATCCAAAATAGTTTTTTTTTCTCAAAATATTCCTGGTATCAGTTTAGGATATCTGCAGGGTGGATTTGAAAGTTTACGCGTTTTCAGTAAAACATATAATATTGATATTTTAAATATCAACACTCAAATAGCGATTTATGCTAATTAATAAACTAATGGGTATTTAGATGTGGAAGGTCACAAACAAATCTACTATAAATGTTCACTGTAGAAATGAAGAGAACCATTCTATTTGCATATTAAATGTCTGAACTTGAATATTAGGTCATATATGTATACAGTACTACCAAACCGTAGAAATATAAAGAACTACCAACAAAGCCCGCTGTAACAAATACAATGGTCTCTAGAAAAGTATATCACTAACGTTCATATCCTTATAATACAAATTGATGAATTAGGCTATAGGGAAAGGTAATTTTCTTAAAGTTGAAAGTGTCTTACAAATATATACATTTATATATATATATATATATATATATGCCCTATTAATTGTATTGTGACCTATTAATTGTAAAAAAATTCTTAATTATTTGACATTCCACACAATTAAAGGTTTCCAATGAGATGTTAAATTCCACAACCCGTCGAGTGGCACTCCAAATTTAGATGTACAAATATAGTGTACCCCTTACGCTTTTTATATATTGTAAAAAATACATTGCAAATTTGGTGGTTGTTTTGATTTTTAAATTAATACAGAAACGGTGTTATATAACATGCAATATATCGACTACATATAATAAATATCGAAAATGCAAATCGACTAAAAATGAGTGTAATACCGATATCATCGAGGCTTATGACAATTCCTGCAAATATATATGATGCCAGTTGATATAAGTGACAAAATAGAGGCAAAGCTTGGCTGGGGAAAAAATTTATTTTTTACAAATTTCGAAGGCTGAAAAGAAACAAATTTGCAAAGATCCAGCCCGCGTCCCGTGAGTTCATCACTCTAGCAGATTCGTTGATGGAGGATCTCAAATCTTGCTGTATTTCAGCCCGACTTATGAATTGTTCCATAAATTATGTTTGTGCATACTTTGACTTATGAAATATATAACAAACTGGGTTAAAATATGTTTGCTGTATTGAATTTAAGTTGCGCTTTTGTCTGTACAAAATTACAATTTAATCACACTTCACCCCTTTTTTCTCTACTTGTCCTTTATTTGCCCACACCTGAATAGAAAACTGTCCTGGTTTGGGGAAAGCAAAACTAGAGCAATCAAACAACTTTACAACGTTTAGTTTGGTGTCGAATGGTCATGGTAGGTCAGTGGATGAGATAGCACGTAGACGTCCAGCTGACTGCACCATTGTTGCTAAAGGAGGCGTGAAGAAGAAGAAAATGGCGGCGCCGGCGGCGCGGCGGTATAAGTACCGCGGCTGTCCGCTAGAGTGCACAGTACCCGCTGCTCTGTGCATTACAAACATCGCAGCCTTCCGTCAACTCCACACTATCTGTTATCATGGTGAGTCTACGAGCGATCTTATTGGGGTTGTACAGCTATAAATAAACCGGAACCATAGTAATAGTGTTAAGTATAAAATAAAACATATTTATTTCGTCACCATTTTTCAGCGAATCAATTCATATGTTTTGTGTGTAGTTTGATTATATAAATAAAATAAATTATTGTTAAAAATAGACATCAGAAAAACAAATAATACATAACTTCAATCATCTACTCTGTCACTTGCATCGAAATTAATTCTGTTCTTAAAATTGTGTTAATTGGATAAAGAGTTTCTTGTGAAATAGTATATTTAAGTTTCCTCACAAACAGAATAAGATTGCATCATGAAACAAACCTATATTGAAGAAAACCCGTCTAATATATATTAATTGAATCGAATATGTTATCTAATTTTCAATTTTTTACTGCTTATGGTTTCGATTAGGGATGATACAACTAAACATTTAAAAATGATTACTAATCCACAAACATTTGTCATCGGCGTACGGATGTGTATGACAAACAAAATAATCTTAATTAAATATTTATTTACTTTTATGACGCGATAACGATTAATTACCTTTGTTCTTTGATATTACACTATCTACGTTTCTTTACAATGATTTCTTTACAGATCTTTACGATGTTGTGAAATTTATTGCTGTGTTTTAGTGAATAAAATTTTAAATTTTTTAAATTTGTTTTTACTTTGACATAAAAGTTTGTAATTGCTTTATATAAAATTACTCATAAATACAGTTTATGAAAAGACTAGTTTAAATCTGAACTAAATGCAACAAGCTCTGTTTGTTCAGTTTTTTATCTAAAAAATAGTTGCACTTAATGAACCAGAATCAGTTGTACACATGGTAAAACTACTCATCAGTAAAACTAAAAATACAAACCTTAGTGTTTATCAATAACAATATTCGCTGATGTGCAAATTTACACTGTTAATTAATTACGACAATGACTGTGCCGATAGTTGCGGGGATACCAGAGGGGACGTAAACAGTAGGGTTGAGCAAGTTTGGGCTATAGCATCTTCTGGCTCTTTATCGAAACTATATAGTGGGTAATATTTCGTAGCCGATGGTTTAAAGCACTTTTAGAAGCAACCAACAATTTCCCATCATCACAAGGGTCGACTCTCAGCGAGTCAGAGGAAAATATAATATTGAAAAAGATTAAAGGCTAAATTTATTATTTGCAACAATTACTGGTCATTGCTACTGGAACAATAGTTCCGCCAACGGCAGTGATGACGTATTCTCCGTGAAACCACGAAATAAAGCTCGAGTTCATACAACAACAAAAAACAATCGTAGTATGAACTAAACTGGCAGCGGTTTTGAGTTGTTCACACGGTGTGGCTCAATAAAACTCACGTTACATTCTAATAATCTTGCTGATGTACTCGCTAATACTGCGATTATGTAAACAAGAGTTAAATAACTAGTAATGGATAAACAATTACCTTAACTCAATCAATTTTTTGATGGTATCAGACCTGGTTAACAAAAGTAATTTTTTAACATTGCTTACACAGTTTCTCCTGGGCAAGAAAGACGCGATGAGGGATTTAAAAACCAAAGAGTCAAAGAATGATTATTTCCCAAATATGCTAATTTATAAAAAAAATAAGAATTCCTTGTAAAATAGATGTTTTACAATAGATCAAACACTATTAAATACATAAATAAGTTTACCGTACTTTAATATTTTATCTAAGGTAATGGTATATTTTGTATACAAATAACAGCATCTTTCAAAGGAACATTTTAGTTACAACTTACTAACTGATATTTTTAGTTCATTCAGTAATCTCTGATTAACATACTCGATTGGAAAGGGCACAACATAGAAGGCCACTGATGCACTACTTAACTTACAAACTATGGGCACAACATTGAAGGTCACTGATGCACTACTTAACTTACAAACTATGGGCACAACATTGAAGGTCATTGATGCACTACTTAACTTACAAACTATGTAACTCCATAAAACAGCCGACGTCGCAGCGAGAGTTGGTAAAATATCACCCCTAGGACAATGTCTTGTTGGCTAAACCGCAGCCATTCTTCAGCTCCTTGCACGCGACGCGACCTTTAACTTACTCGGCAATCAACCGCGGGTACAGTTCGGTTCACGGTGCTTGGCACCTGGGAAATGCGAGAAACTACTGAAATTTCTAGTAATTAAAACTAGACATTAACAAAAATAACCAAAACAAACGTTCTAAAATTGAATAAGTGATTTTTGCTTTCTGTTGACAAAAGTAGACTGTAGCACTAACGGTACTAAGCCAAATAGAGGCGAAAAGTCATTTCAGAGCATACGCTAACCAGACGCGAAGCACTGTGACCCGAACTGTACGGCTGTCATTAGGTTAGAAAAATTGTGGACTTGTATTCTTTTTAACTGGAGGTCCATAACATTTGTGCCCTTGATAGGACTTAAAATCTTTGTACTAGCTCTCTCAGAAGACGCAACAGTTTTTCGTCGTTTGCTCTAATTAATACAACTCTGTAAATAAGTAGTGTTAAAATTTTACATACGACCAATTTTATATCAAGTTTTATAACTACTGTAATTTGTTTTGGCTTTCAATGGCATTCAAAGTCGTAGTTCATGTATATATTAACAATAATATTGACTAGTTGTCCTGTTTTTCGAATCCGAGCAAGTTTTTACCCAACGAAAGGTTTCTTCAGTTGTAAACAAATATAACAAAACACCTGATACATATTAAAACTGATGATAACAACGTACTTTCAGTGAACAGATAGTTTAGATTCTGCCGTCGCATAGCGCCACTGTTCTGAAAATTCAGCCCTTTACTGTGTTTAAGTGATGCTCTTTTTTAAAATACTGAGACATATTGGAAAATCTACGTAAAACTACCTTTAATTTGGCACCTCAAACGTTAAAATCCGTCCGGCCGTTATCGAGTTAAGACTGTGAAGATAAACCCCCTAGCGTATTTATATATAGATTATGATCTGAAGAGTATATTTTTACTTTTAATATTTTCTCAGTGTAATGGTCTGCATGGGCACATTACCTTTTACTCATATTCTAGTTGAAATTCATCAAAGCAGTTTGTAGTGGAAGTTGAAGCCGCGCGACCTACTATATTTTGAATAATAAACTCCGCCATACTTAACTTCTGTGATAGTTCTATGATAAATAAATATATATATTAAATAAATTATAATTATAATTATAATTATAATTATTATAATAAATATGATATTAAATTGTCATTTTAATTTTTCACAAATAAATAAATTAACCATTTAATACAAGTTGAAATATTTACGTTTTAAATATAATAATTTCATTCGGAAATCTACCGTTATTTATTTATAACATTTGTAACTGTCCCCACATTAAAAATACTTTAAACCGATGACAGATTTAAATCTTAAAACTATTGAATAAGTTGAGTTGTGACCGCGACTGTCGACTCAACACAACCAGATCGCCCGCTTCGCGTTAAGTCGCTGATGATGCTAACAGCTCCTCCCAGCGTCTAGGCAAAACTATTGAATAAGTTGAGTTGTGACCGCGACTGTCGACTCAACACAACCAGATCGCCCGCTTCGCGTTAAGTCGCTGATGATGCTAACAGCTCCTCCCAGCGTCTAGGCAAAACTCCTCAACTCTTCAACAATTCCTTGCTCGCTAAAATACTATACTTTGCTAAACCACTCTATGAACGCCAAGCTATTTAGGAATCCTTCCTGAGGTTAAAGTAGTTTCTTAGGTATTTTTCTACTTTTCGCATACTCTTGGAAACAAATGTTAGCGCATTATGCGTTTTTCCCGAATAAATGTAACATTCTGTAGACTCTATAGTTGGGTGAAGTAAGGAGTGTATTTGATAGCTTTGGTGTGGACAAGTGTTAAATTTCATAGCCAAGTAATTTTATTAAAGTAGTTATAGAATCTTGTATTTGCATACAGATTACATAGAATTGATTGCGAAATTTAATTAATCTACAATTTCTACAGCACAAATCAAACCTGACTGCAAGATTCGCAATTACCACATACACTAATACCCGGGGTTGATTGAATTCCATGTTTTCAGTGTCTTAACTAATTTACCACTTTACTTGTTTGTTTATGGACATACACGAAATCCCTTATAGAACTTGAACACTTTGATCGAACCAACAACCTTATTAAACTATCGTACTTTTATTTTATTTGGTAATGTTTGATATGTTTATTGTAAGTTCAAAACTATTTTTAAAGCCGTAATCTTTTTTCGTATAGATAATAATTGAAACATGTCTTAGTTAATGCAATGTTATAGTAAAGTAATAACATAAAGGTTTTAATAAAATTGTAATAAACATACAAATATTAATTGTACTTTTAGTATTAGTTTGAACTATTCTGTCGATACCCCTGAAAAAGGTAAATAATTATCTAAATAAATCGTCATCAGTGTTATGAAAGGGTTTCCAAACACATAGTTAACGTAACTTAAAAATAAGACAAACATAAGTAATGTGAGAAGATTGAAATACTTTAATAGTTTAATTTAAGCAACAAATGTATGCTAGATGTTTTACAATTATATCCCTTATAAATTATAAATTACTTTCAAGAACAACTGGCTGTGCGGTTCCTGATTTGCTTATCTGTGTGTTGATTAGTGGGTCAGCCACAATCAATACAATCGCATTTAGGACAACACGGAAATAGTCGTAAAAATCAATTGATTGATTATAATTTTATAGCTCCCTTTGATGCGTTTGACACTTACCTCCAGGGGTGGACTGATCCGCCGGGACACGGGGAAAGTTCCCTGTAATGGCGCTCTCGCGCCCTCCTCGAAGGGTGAAAATAAACAAATATTGGTATACACAATCTAAAACCAGTTTGATTTAATCATCATAATTTAAATAAATGCCGCATTGAAATAAATCATATTTCAAATTAAAATGAATTCATTTAAAACTTTTGTTTTTGAGGTTAGTAAACTATAACGGGCATTCTACCTATCAAGCACCATACGCTCTCTTCCAGCTGACTATCGTCTGTAGCTGGTTAAATTTGGTTGGGCTATTGTGTTATGAAATCCTTACCTATATATAATAAACGGTATCAGGAAATTGACACATACTGATTCATAACTGATACTTTCTCCCTTTTAGCCCAAATTTAATGAATAAATTACTTTTTATTTACTAAATTTAGAATTAAAAGCACTGTCGAATGAACAGAAAATCTTGTAAACAAGTTGTTTTTCAAAAAATACACCCAATCCATGTTTTGCAGGCACTACAGAATCCATTGCTACACACGTGGTTTTAAGAGGGGAAAAGCCCCCTATTTCCCCCCCCCCAGGGTTGTTAAGGGGCAACATATTTCGAAATTCCTCTGTTGGTCAATGCTAACTTGATAAATATATCAAGTTTCAACGAAATTGATCAGTAAATAGGAGAGAAATAGTCTTTTTTGTATTCCCCATAAAAATAACATTGGACAACGTACTGCGTTCACCGCAAAACGAAAAAAATTTCTCTGCAACCAGTAATCGTAGAATAGTAATTCAAAATACTAAATTATTTATTTTTTTGAGCTCTTTTTAATTGTGAATAGTAATATTTTTTATATTTGTGTTTTTTTATGAAAAATCCAAAAAACTTAATTTTTGATATTTTAAGTCCTGTAATTTATGAACCCGAATTTTTACAGAAATGTGGGTGGTGTCATTTTGTTGTAAAACTAAAGTTCTACAAACGACTAAAGTTTAATCAAAATCGTTAGAGCCGTTTTTGAGAAATCTTGATTTTTCATGTTTTTCGGTGGTTTTTGGGGGATAATTACCCTTAAAAATAAAAAATTCCAAATAAAGAAAAAAGCCTGGAGATATCGTGAATAAGTACCTACATATTAAATTTCATAAAAATCGGACCATTGGTTAGGGCTCTAGCTCTGTACACAACCATACAGACGGACAGTCAGACAGGCACACAGACATCACATAAAAATCACTTTTTTGGGTTCAAGGAGCACCAAAACGAATATTACCACTAAAAACTCAATTTCGAACATTTTGACGAAAACAATACTTTCTCCATATCCTATGTATAAGAGGGAGAAATTAAAATGGGATGTTGTGTGTCTGTCTGTCTGCTTTTTGTTCCTCAATCATTCAAAAACTACTGAACTAATTGGCATGACAATTTACAGGAATTTTCCTTATATACAAAATAAACACATAGGCCTATTTTCGTTTTGAAAATCCTACAGGGCTCTGCCCCACGGGACTTCCAAATTTCCTTGTATTCCTTATGGGCATTAATTTTTGTTTCCCTCTTGTAATGCACGTAAGTATTTCGTAACAACTACTACCTACATGTAAAGATTTGCCGAAATTCTTCTAACTTCTTATATGAAATGGTCATTAGTATATATCCCATTATACGAAGTAGTACTAAATATTTCTTTTTTCGCTTTCAAAGCACAAAGTAAATCATGGAAGAAAAAATTAAATCAAATTCCAAACTGCCTAGAACTCTAGAGGATCGTAAGGCTTTGGTAATGTAGAAACTCAGTTGAATATGGGTATAACCGAGAAATGTGATAAACTATTTTACAAATAAACTTTAGAATGTATACTTTGTAATTTTAAATATTAACTATTTTTTAACACCTGATTGTAAAAGAATTGTACTATTTTAAATCCAATGCCAGTATTAGTAATGTCTTACCACAATTTCTTTCTTTATCTGAAATCCATCGACTGATTTTGTGAAAAAAATTTTAAAAATAAAAATAAACAATCTAAATAAAAACTCCCGTAAAAGTAAAATAACATATTCAATCACACAATCAACAGTTTATTGAAATAACAACTACAAATTAACATGGGTCTTGAAGTCTTTCATTTGCCATTTGTCAGTTTGTACGTGTTTGTTAATAAATAAATTATATACTAGGAGTCACTTGAAACCTTACCTTGAAAACTGAACCTAATTTGACATTGAATTTAACGTTTCTTGGATTTACCGTTTCTTATCGGAAAATCTAGTACTTTAAGACCCATTTTAATGGAATACAGTAGAACCTCGATAACACGACTCTCAAGGGGATCTCTAAAATAGTCTTCTTATCGAGGTGCACTTGTAATTGAGGGTCGTGCTATCAAGGTGGTTTTCACAACAAGACGTGTTATCGAGGGCACAGACTTTTTGCAATACCAAGCACATTTGTTATGAAACATTTCTAATAAGTTGTGTTTTAAATAAAAGAACAAACGTTCAAGTAAAACAAACTTCTTTATTATTGCGACAGTAAGAAAAAAATCAACACTCAGTTGACTAAAGTACTGTATAGAGTTAATAAGCTCGAAATACAGTAAACCTTAACCTATTGTGAAATACGCAATAAAATACTGTAGGCCCCTAATGTTAGAAAGTGAAAATCTACATATTTTTTCAACTAAAAATACAACACAAAATCAAGTTTTTCTCATAAACTAAAACAGTAAAATGTTACTAAAAAGTCAATAACAAAGTTAAAAACTATAATGAAAAGTCATCAATTCAAGTCAGGTCTTCTGTAACTCAACTAATCAATAAATGTACAGTAGGTACAGTAACAATTTAATCAAAGTTACATTATAGAAAACATTTTAGTTTTTCCCGTGAAAGACATCTTCTGACCCGTGATAGACAAGGAAAGGCCGGAATGGCAAGGGGGTGGGGAAGGGGTTTTCTTGTTGAGACCTGAGCCCAAGACGTTGTTGTTTACTTCAAAACATCCGTTCTAATCGTGGGAACTATGCGTGAGAAAGGTTTAGTCGTGCTATAAAGGTTCCATAACGCAAAACGGCGCGCTATTGAGGTTAGAGTCGTGTAATAAAGGTTCACTTGCCCAAAGAAGCGTGTTATTGAGGTGGGTGTCGTGCTATAGAGGTTCAGTTATTTGAAAAGACGCGCTATAGAGGTTTATTTATTAGTAATACGAAATTACAAAAAGATGTGCTATCGAGGTATTTATTTGAAAATGAGTCGTATTATAGAGGTATTTATAACATTGAGCGTTATGGGAGATTCACGGGGATTAGAAAATCAGACTCATTATCGAGGTTTTTGTCTTATCGAGGGTCGTCGTAGTGAGGTTCTACTGTATTTTAATTTTATTTATATGAAAGGAACCACCTCCCGAAGTATGTCGGTGGTTTTCAAATACATTCTGTATAATTAAATCTCTAATAACATAACATGCTGCATAAGTCACGACGACACGGCGCACAACGTCGAACTTTCCAAATGGAAACTAGACAAATACGAATTGATCAAATAATTCCAAATTACCCTAGCCATAGTGGTGACTAGATCTTCAACCACAGTGGTAGTTCATGACTGCTTATTATAAAACTGATTAGTCCCGTAACAATGACAGGAGAAGCTGTCGTGATCAGCTGATTCGTGTATCTCTGATCAGCTGACGAGGGGTCATATGATATTAAACAGACCAGCTCCAATAGCGTCTCCAGGCTGACATTCCTGCACACAAAGTGGCCCTGTCTACAGCTGACGTCACGACCCATCTCTCATACTTCATCCACACGTTCGTTATGGCGAATTTAATGAGCCAGCCACAAATTAGGATTTATTTGTCTCTTATATGGAATGGAATTCTAAATCAGAGCACTTTTTACCATATATGGTATGTTAAATAAATTTGTGAATTATTGCAGTGCATAGGAATGTGAATTTTGTCCGTTGAATTTCTTTGAAGTTTATTCTAACATTTTGCGAATAAAAAGATTTTTACCAAATATATTTATAACATTAGTTCATTCATGTTATATTATACCTGTATTAGATAGCACTTTGTTTTTAATACTCAAAAGAAGTAATTGAACGGTACATATATAATATTATGATTTATAACAATGCCTTTTAAACACATACTATTTTGCATTAAAATTATACATTGAGAGATCGTGCACAGAAAAAAATAAAAAATCACTTGATGTAATAATATTTAAAAAGAGTTTCCATATTATGATTAGCATTTTTTAACATAATAACCAAACATAAGACATAATAACTAAGACATATAATATGTTTTGTTTGCTCAAATTTATCATAGTCTGCGTACTGTATAATGAGGTATTCAGACAACTCTGAAATAAATAATCAATAATTTTTCTCAGTGATTTAATACTAGGTAGTGCAGCCTGAGGGGCCAGTCCCCGAGTGGCAGGCTTATTCTGTAATTACCAACAGTCGCTGCATCTCTGACGAGGAATGAACCAGAGCATAAACCGCTGCCGTTACCACTCACGCGCCGGCGCCGGCCGACCTGCAACTTGAAAATAAAAACAATCATCATTTCCGTTTGTTATGCGCTTTATTATGATTTTGAATTATTATGGAATAATTGTACAGCTTTCAACCGTTGTCTTGGTATGATAAGAATCATGAAGTGCACTGAATTACAAATTGGATAATACACCGACATCAAACTTCAAAGCTTAAGACATATTTTCAAATATTTTGTAGGTTAAATTTAAAATTATCCGTTGATAAATGAGGCAAGCTCCAGAACTTAACCGTATTTCTTTATCCTTGTCATTATAGTAAAATTTAAATAATGTTGATGAAGAGAAAATACTACAAATCAGTGGGATCGCAAAAGTTAAATTTTGTATTAAGATAATTTTTTTAATATACCAAATACTATAAATATAGTGCCCTATTCCAGGTTTATGTTTAAACATGTTCTATATCTCAGTATACAATTATAGTACACTTACTTCGGGATATATTTTAACGGTTAAAAGTATTTGCACACAATTACTAAATGTCTAGGCAAGAACCTTCACTGGTCGAATTACAGATATATTAATATTAAACTGTCAAAAACTGGTTACAGTTATAACAACAATGTCGTTATAATGTGATTGATAAATCCCACTGCCAACGTAGGCTGTGTAAATTTCAACATTTGGTGTAAGCAAATTAAAATCAAACATAATGAAGATTGTTAACAGGCACCCTATATTGAGATAGTTAGGCCATGAACATTACATATGTTTTTAAATATATTTAAAATATATCTGATGTCGAACTTAACAAATCACAATATTATTAAGTTATAGAAATTTGGATTAGTTAATAATTGAACTTAGCTTTGTAAGATAACTAATCAGTAATCTGTAATTTGTAAAATAACAGTATAATGTAAAATAATTTGTCATTGAATATGTTTTAATTTTGGACTTGTAAAACCCTAATTATTATGTTCAGTCGTAGTCGTAAGGTTTAGGTTTGTGTATATTATGTCGATTCCAACTATAACTTGATAATTGTCACTTCAAACAGCAAAAGTGCTACATTTGTGTCTAACAGTGTTGTAGAACTCCGTGAAAAAAATCATTTCAGTGTATGAAACTATAGTTATTTGTGTATTAAGGGAGTAAAGTGCAACTTTGTCTCCCTGAGGGAAATTGTTGGCGCCCGACGCCGTAGGCGAGAGCAACAGTTTTCCCGAGGGAGACAATGTACTTCTTATTTTTTACTATTTATCTTCTTCCTACTTTTCCAACACCATACTGTACCATAGAAGTTAATTCTAAAATTATGTACTTTGGAACGCCAGCTTGTCTAATAACCTATCACATTGGTTATCAACCCAAATGTATATGAACCAATTTTCCCACACCCCAAAATCCACAAGTATCATAAGTATTCACATCACAATCGCTGTCCATTTTGGTTGCGTAATGCATAAAAACTAACCTCGGAACTCGGAACGTTAATTGCAGCTGATCCGATTCCTTTATAGCTGCAACGTTAATTATTGCAGGAAATATCAGCTGATTCTGTTCCGCGGGAGACAAAATAGCACTTTACTCGTTCATTACAAGGACTAAAATTCGACTTAACACAGAAGGTGGGGGAAAAGGAATTTATTGTACAGTTAATACAATACTTTTTTGTTCGGACAAAGCGTATCGTTGATTGCGTCGCTGTCTACATCAGAGTCTTGGCAGATTACATCCGGCAATTGTTTTATATGAAGGAAGTAGACCTCATTAAGGGTATTGGTTACACCTAGTGCCATTACGGAAGAACACGTGAGTCAACCGCGCTAATATCCGGCCCAGGAGGACCACAATCGCGAGGCGATGCGTCACATAGGCGAATCCAATAACCATAACCCAACTATACTCTTAGTGTATCGATTTATTTTATAGTATCAAACAATATCATACATTTAAGTATGAAGACAAAACCACTACACCTAGAAACAAGGAATTTGTTTATAAATAACTCGTTTTATACCACTGCTGAACACTAAAATCCATTTAAATTCCCCATTTTATTCTTATAAAAATTTACATTTAATTATCAGATGAATACTTTACTGTTGTTCATTATTAGAAATACATTTATCGGGTTAGCCGCGGAATGCATCAGACACAACTGGGGTATTCCCCGGTTAGCCGCGGAATGCATCAGACACAACTGGGGTATTCCCCGGTTAGCCGCGGAATGCATCAGACACAACTGGGGTATTCCCCGGTTAGCCGCGGAATGCATCAGACACAACTGGGGTATTCCCCGGTTAGCCGCGGAATGCATCAGACACAACTGGGGTATTCCCCGGTTAAAAGGGGTTGGTAACACCAGCTAGTGTATTACTATTTTAGCCGAGGACAAATTAAAACAATACATTACTTCCATAGCCCACATTTAAGCTAGTCTGGTCAAAGTTTACGTTAACACTTAAACTTCAGAACGAACATACATTGCAATGTATTATAATTTAACCCAAATTGTATACAGATTAACCTACAAACCCCGTTAAAAATTAAATCGTTTTAGTTATTTTCTTATCTTCCTTTTCAGTTCGACTTGCAGTCCAATTAATTACATCAGCGATTATTTCATTCGTATGATAAATAAAGCCTGCAGATATAAAATGTTTAGCCTATCGAACTATATTTTCATCTCTCCTGTTGACATTAACAGTTCTGGAAACTGAAAATGACATACCTTGACACGAGGTGTATCTTGACACAAGAATAAGAATGATACTAAACAGATTCATATAACTAACTCGTAAAACTTCAGTTCTAAGAGTTTGCACAATGACTTGTTTAGTTGTCCTGCCCCACGGGCGCGGGTCGGGTCTCCGCCACGGGACGTCATGCTCGGCGGACTTTGTAATTGTGGCATTACGTATTTCTCCAATTCGCGACGCTTTCTTCGATTTTTGCGTAGTTTTCCTACGCGGAAGTTGTTTCTTTTCTCTGGCAATCAATCTATTTCACGGAATAAAAATATAGTTAAAAATAACTGAATTGTTGTATTGTTACAGTGCTAAAGTAATTGTAATTGAAATTAAAACAACAGAATTTGTTTATTGATCTATCAGCTATTGCCTTTTTCATGCGTTTATTAAGTTAAGTATGTTTTCCCAAATATAATTTGAAAGTTTCCTAATATGGTTGCTTCCATGTTTCCTCCGTACCCCAAAAATTTAAAAATCATGTCTAACAAATCTCCCTTTTCCTATCAAGAAAACCCATTACGCAAGAATTACCAGCTTTATCGATAAAATGTGATGATTTAAAACAACCAACTGTAAAGTAAAATTACGAAAGTAAATAATTGTTTTATTAACTAGTGAAAGTTAGCTAAAGGTATAGTGAAGTAACTTCCTCTCAAATAAATAATTCCTTAATTTAGCAAAGAGTATTTTTTTATAATACATTTGTCGTTCTTTTTAACGAACTGAATAAAGTATGTAATCATTTCTATGACTTCGCTAACTTCGTCTTCCGTCGAACTGCACTCACTGACACTGATGGTCGCAGGAGCATGCTTTCGTTGAAGATGCCGATGTGGCGAAAGCATTCTTCTTCAACCATCAGTGTCAGTGAGTGCAGTTCGACGGAAGACGACGTGAGCGAAGTCATCGACTCTACTGCACAGCCCAACACAACAATGGATCTAATAATGTCTTGTTGCGTAAAAACAGCATTACGGACAACATTAAATATAAAATTAGAAAAAAATATGTTTTAACTTTCACTAGTACTATAGTTAGTCTTTCGACTAATGATGCTCGTTTTCTAAAATGATAGACACAGTTTACAGTTTAATTTCCTTGGTCTTGGGCGCTTGGGGAAACTGATAAGAGCAATTATAAACCTTTTAGCCGATTGCAATACGACGAATTGGCCATGACTGTGCGACAGATCAGCTGAACACCTGGCAGCCAGCAAGAACCGCAAGTGACATGGCTGAAGGCATTTCTGCCGGTTGACTACAGGTATCGCCGCGAGTGACAAGGCTGACGGCAGCTCCGCCGGTTGACTACAGGTGTCGCCGCGAGTGACAAGACTGGCGGCAGTTCCGTCGGTTGACTACAGGTGTCGCCGCGGTCGATCAACCACAGCGCAGGTCGAGACGCACCTTCTTACATCGGCTCCTTTTGTCCGATCGAAAGAAAATTTATCATTTCCTTTGTTTCTTCAGGATTCAATTGATGACCCTGTTTCCTTTTGAAAAAGTGCAGTCCCTGTTATGTAGTGACCCCATTTATAAATAAATGGATTGGGAAAGTGTACTTTGTAAATAATATAAGCCGGACAGAGATAATGAGTTTTCAGCAAATGTTTTAAATCCAAACAAGCTTGATATTCAGTTTAGTAATTTAAGTCTTGATATTTCTCTATACATTAAAACCAGTCCAAACAATAGTTGTACACTACGACGACCCTCGATAAGACAAAAACCTCGATAATGAGTCTGATTTTCTAATCCCCGTGAATCTCCCATAACGCTCAATGTTATAAATACCTCTATAATACGACTCATTTTCAAATAAATACCTCGATAGCACGTATTTTTGTAATTTCGTATTACTAATAAATAAACCTCTATAGCGCGTCTTTTCAAATAACTGAACCTCTATAGCACGACACCCACCTCAATAACACGCTTCTTTGGGCAAGTGAACCTTTATTACACGACTCTAACCTCAATAGCGCGCCGTTTTGCGTTATGGAACCTTTATAGCACGACTAAACCTTTCTCACGCATAGTTCCCACGATTAGAACGGATGTTTTGAAGTAAACAACAACGTCTTGGGCTCAGGTCTCAACAAGAAAACCCCTTCCCCACCCCCTTGCCATTCCGGCCTTTCCTTGTCTATCACGGGTCAGAAGATGTCTTTCACGGGAAAAACTAAAATGTTTTCTATAATGTAACTTTGATTAAATTGTTACTGTACCTACTGTACATTTATTGATTAGTTGAGTTACAGAAGACCTGACTTGAATTGATGACTTTTCATTATAGTTTTTAACTTTGTTATTGACTTTTTAGTAACATTTTACTGTTTTAGTTTATGAGAAAAACTTGATTTTGTGTTGTATTTTTAGTTGAAAAAATATGTAGATTTTCACTTTCTAACATTAGGGGCCTACAGTATTTTATTGCGTATTTCACAATAGGTTAAGGTTTACTGTATTTCGAGCTTATTAACTCTATACAGTACTTTAGTCAACTGAGTGTTGATTTTTTTCTTACTGTCGCAATAATATAGAAGTTTGTTTTACTTGAACGTTTGTTCTTTTATTTAAAACACAACTTATTAGAAATGTTTCATAACAAATGTGCTTGGTATTGCAAAAAGTCTGTGACCTCGATAACACGTCTTGTTGTGAAAACCACCTTGATAGCACGACCCTCAATTACAAGTGCACCTCGATAAGAAGACTATTTTAGAGATCCCCTTGAGTGTCGTGTTATCGAGGTTCTACTGTAGTCCTTTTACTTTCTCCTCCTTATACATAGTATATGGAGAAATTATTTTTTTCGTCGATATTTTTGAATTTGAGTTGTTAGTGAAAATATTCGTTTTGGTGCTCCCTGAATCCAAAAAAGTGATTTTTACGTGATGTCTGTGTGTCTGTCTGTCTGTCTGTCTGCATGTCTGTATGGATGTGTAAAGAGCTAGAGCCAAAACCAATAGTCCGATTTTTATAAAATTTGGTATGTAAGTACTAATCTACGATATCTCCAGGCATTTTTTCATTTTTTAATTTTGGATTTTTAAGGGTAATTATCCCCCCAAAACCGCCAAAAAACATGAAAAATCTAAATTTCTCAAAAACGGCTCTAACGATTTTAACTAAACTTTAGGCGTTTGTAGAGCTTTAGTTTTCAAACAAAATGACACCACCCGCATTTCTGTAAAAAATAAGGTTCATAAATTACAGGACTTAAAACATTAAAAATTCAGTTTTTACGTTTTTAATAAAAAAAACATAAATATAAAAAGATATTACTTTTCATAATTAAAAAGAGCTCAAAGAACTTAATAATTTAGTATGTTGAATTATTAGTCTACGACTGCTGGTTGCGGAGAAAATTTAAATTTTCATTTTGCGCATTTTGCAGTAAACGCAGTACGTTGTCCAATGTTATTCTTATAGAGAATACAAAAATTACCATTTCTCTCTTATTTACTGATCAATTTCGTTCAAACTTGATATGCTTATCAAGTTAGCACTGACCAACAGAGGAAATTCGAAATATGTTGCCCCTTAATAACCCTGAAGGGGGGAATAGGGGGCATTTCCCCTCTTAAAACCACGTGTTTAGCGATGGATTTTTAGTGCCTCCTAAACCGGGATTTGGGTGGATATTTTTGAAAACAACTTGTTTACAAGATTTTCTGTATATTCGACCGTGCTTTGTATTCTATATTTAGTAAATAAAAAGTAATTTATTCATTAAAGTTGGGCTAAAAGGGAGAAAGTATGTGTCAGTTTCCTGATACCGTTTATTTTGTGATACGTTTTATAATGGATGTAGTAAAACGGTTTTCTCATCGCCCTCTTTAAATCAAGGTTTCCCCAACATTATTACTCGAATGTTATTAAATCTCAAATGCTTTGATTAGATTGTTTATTACTTTAATAAGACTTATGAACTATAATAATCACATTCTATTTTTATTGCTGCACTTAACCAGTGGCATAAAATAATTATAAAAT
This sequence comes from Allygus modestus, assembly GCA_963675035.1. NCBI lineage: Eukaryota > Metazoa > Arthropoda > Insecta > Hemiptera > Cicadellidae > Allygus > Allygus modestus. The sequence goes on along the minus strand of OY776111.1, from coordinate 221,191,998 downwards.
ATCCTTAAAACACATCAGATGTTAGCGTGTTTCACGACCGTCTCGTTCGTGCCCTCTGGAACTCACCATTGGCGAGTGAGTTAGTGGCCTCAGCCTCCGTTCACCACGACAGTCGGCACCTGTGGTGGAGTCTTGATTATGAAGGGAGTTGCCATCACAGGGCAAATGAGACGGAGACACGATGAGTTGAATAGCTAATTATCAAAACAAATACAACTATTTTTAAACGGTCGCCACTTCAGTGTAGGGGCAATACATGAGCTGGCTTCTGACGTGTGCGCTTTATTAGCGTTTAAACGGTCGCCACTTCAGTGTAGGGGCAATACATGAGCTGGCTTCTGACGTGTGCGCTCTATTAGCGTTTAAACGGTCGCCACTTCAGTGTAGGGGCAATACAGGAGCTGGCTTCTGACGTGTGTGCTCTATTAGCGTTTAAACGGTCGCCACTTCAGTGTAGGGGCAATACATGAGCTGGCTTCTGACGTGTGCGCTCTATTAGCGTTTAAACGGTCGCCACTTCAATGTAGGGGCAATACATCAGCTGGCTTCTGACGTGTACGCTCTATTAGCGTTTAAACGGTCGCCACTTCAGTGTAGGGGCAATACATGAGCTGGCTTCTGACGTGTGTGCTCTATTAGCGTTTAAACGGTCGCCACTTCAGTGTAGGGGCAATACATGAGCTGGCTTCTGACGTGTGCGCTCTATTAGCGTTTAAACGTTCCTTCGGGAAGGGTCACAAGAGCTCTAGGGAAAGAGCAAATTATAAATAAAATTTATAATATGTTACAATATGTTATTATATTTAGTAAAATTTACAGACTATCAGTTGCGTAAAAGTGTCCCTCCGGAATAATCAAACTAAACACGATGGTGTTTAATTAACATCTGTGACAAATAAAATACAACACAATTAAATTGCATTAGCCAATGGTAAGTGTGCAAGGACTGTGATTGTTGAACTTACCCTCCGAGTAGTGCTGTTTTATACCACCATCACTTCCATAATTTTTCCACGACATGTCAAAAAGGGCACCATAAAAATAATTCAGTAGATGTGTTAGTCATACAATAATATAAAATGAACAAAAACATAGTCTCCCGTGTTAGCCTACCGAGCATGTGTGCTCGCACGTGAATCGGCACACGTGTAATCACGCGTGTTGCGTGTCACGTGTCGCGTGTTGCCGTGTTGTCCGACTGTCTATTGGTCTATTTGTTGTAACCAACCCTTCTCCTACATACCTTGTCCGTGTATTCAGGCCCTAGTTCTAGACTAACACAAACAGTGGCACTATACACTGCACATAAATGGGTTATGGGGCTTGGGCTTGAGCGCATCATCAGTTCGTAATATAATTAGTTTGATTCACGTTTGATTTTTTATATGTGTAAGGGACTTATCGCGTACAAAAATCACGAATATTATCAAAGCAATATTATTGGAGTAGTATAACAAGGTTACTTGCGCGAGTGTTAAGTTTATCTTCTTACTACTTTTCCAACACCATACTGTACCATAGAAGTTAATTCTAAAATGATGTACTAAACGCCAGCTTGTCTAATAACCTATTACATTGGTTATCAACCCAAATGTATATGAGCCAATGGAAAAATACCTGTACCCTTCAAACTTGCAAGCCGAAAAAATCAAATCAGTTTAGTCACAGATATCAATTGGGAACATGCCCTTCATCATGTAGCCTCTATTGAAGTTTCAATAGGCAACGGTTTACAGGTGACACAGATAAGTTTCAATGGACTCTATCATTATGGCCAAAACTCCGTAACCCGTAAAGAGAGGGTAGCCCATCGACCGCGTGACCCAGAACCCGTGATAAGGGCTGCGATGTGCCCCCTCTCCCTCCCATTCCCCTCCCTCCCTCCCCTAGACGGCTGTCTGGCTTTTATTTACAGACCCCTTTGCACGCACTACTCCATGAAGCTTTATTTAGAAACCCGATACCGTTTAAGTACCGCATATTGAATACGTACAAATAAATGTCCTATTTATTAATTTACCTAATAAAGTTTACATAAAATCTATCTATATATATACTTATTAATACGCTATGGTTTTTTGTGACTGAACTCCTCCTACAATTTTCAACAGATTTTGATATTTTTGGTGTCGATGGATATATTTTGGTCTGAAGTTGTTTGAGCCCAAATTTCAAAAAGATAAGGGAAGGGTTAAGGGAAATAAGGGAAGGGCCCTAGCTGCCCTTAATTAAAGTTTTAATTTAAAGCCCTTAATTTAAAGTTCTTAATTTGTCCATAAGATTAACACTGAGAATGAATTGTGTTGAATTTTATCATCAAACAGCTAAATAGAGTAAACACAGTTTATCAGCAAGAACACATGGTCACTATTGGAAAGATAAAGCAATATGTACATAATTTTGATTATGAACGTTATCATTAATCATAGAGTGAGTTTATAATGTTTATCCTACAGTGCAGCACATGGAAAGTCATGTTAAATAGTAATAAATATATTCTTAAGGCTGAATTATTACAAAAATCACACATTTGACTTTTCAATAATACAGTACTATAAATTTTTAAAACATTGTTCTTTTTAATTTTTAATCAATCTTAATGCAGTTGATTTTCAAGGAAGCATTATATATACATTTTTTTAAATATCTGGCACTAGCTGGTACCCGGTGCGACTTTGTTCACGTGACTATTCTTTATTAGGTACAGTTGATTTCCGTTTATTTTCCCTCTGATAACAATATTGTAACCGTGCAAACTAAAATTAAATCAATACCCCATGAGGTTAACTCTGACTATTTTTAAGCATGCAAATGTTGAATCCCAGTAGGGCGGAGCCCCAACAGATTGTCAGTATGGGTCTGTAGGTTGTATTCTCATTTACCTATTTTCCTACCAAATTTTAGCTCCATCATTCCAGAATTATACATTTGTGACTAAAATAACTACGCATAAATTCCAGTGGGGTGGACCCCCATAGAACTTTCGGAACGGGAATTTTGAGTGGAGTTTCAGGATCATCTGTTCTGTAGTTGGATGTGATCCATGGCCAGCGGAATAAAAGCCAGCAGAGTGGAGCCCTAGATAGTATTTTGACCAGGAGTAGGCCTATGTCTGCTTTGAGTATACTTATCTAGCTACCTTCCACCCGAACTTCAGATCCATAAGTCCAGTAGAAGGTGCAAGGTTTTAAAAGCCAGTGAGGCAGAGCTCCATATGAGTTATAGAACAGGAGTAGCACAACATTTGATTGTAAAGTAAGGTATATTTTCCAAACTTTCTAACGTCTCGCTAGCCTAACGGTTAGCGTCTTGGACTTCGGTTCAAGGGGTCACGGGTTCGAATCCCGGGACGTCAACACAAATTTGAGGGGTTTGGATTGGACCGCTTTCCCTTAAAAGCGTTTGTAATATACTCTTAACAAAAATGCCATTGGCGTTGAAATGCCAAAAAAAAACTATATATTATTAGAAAACCACCAAAGCCAGCTTCAAGCAGATCATTAGAATGTGGTGTCAGTCAGATGTAACAAGTTGAGAATCAGATAACGTCTTGGAAGACAATAACTTATCCCATCCTTATATTCAGAATCTCCATAAAATCTGAACCAAAATTAGCATGCCATGAATTTTGTGCAAAATTGTATAAAAACATCCTTATTAACAATGGAATTTTACCTAAAATTTGTTAACGTTGTTCAAAACCCAGATCATAGAAAGTTGGCACATTGTAGACCTGAGAGTATTTACAACAAAGCAAAACAGTCAATATCAATTAAAAAAATTAAAAAATGAGTTTTGTAAAAGAATGAGTTATCATATATTTGGAAAGGATTCGGCACATTTATAGACAATCAGGATGCCAAAACCTGAGTTGCCACACGCCGATCTATCAATAGCCTGAGACAAGAAGGACTGAATTAGCGATACAGATGGTATTATTGATACAATTCATGCTCATCAAAGCGAAATATTGCTCGATTTCGAGCAACGGGTTTACTAGTATAGAATAATACATGTAGTCCAGTTCAGTAACAGTTAAATTTTCAGTTAATAACTGTTCGAATCGGTTCATTAATACGACGTCGATAAAACTTTATTTATTATTTAAAACAGGAGTGCCGACTTTTGTACATAACATTTTAAAAAAATACAATAAAGTACTTCTCAAAACATAAAAAATTAAGTGTTTTGAGATGTAATTTACCTTATTTTTTTAGTTGTTACAACACGTATCGATGTACTCAATAAACTGTTCACAAAATAAAATACAGTAAAAAAGTTTATTAATATTGTAATCCCTTTTGAAATTAAATAATTAAAGGAGTTATACTACTTCAAGTCTTCGAAGTCACAGAAATCTTAAAAGTGGTAAACTAACCTAAAAATATTACTAGTTATAGTCCTCACAACAATTTATTTTTAAATGAGGATTTTATTTTAGTGTCAGTCATAACCTTTAACATCCTGAACCACAACTCTTGGCTATAAACCGTTACGGTAATTTGAATTTTACAACCTCATCTAAAAATTATAACATAGAGAGAGTTGGGTTTATACTTTAAGGTAGTCAACAAACCCAACTTTGGTATTACGGATTTGGTGCTTTATAAAACGGTATTTTACGACAAAACACATGCAATTTCTTTTGTGATTACCTACTGAAAACAACTTTCATACAGACAGTTAAATGGAGACCAACTCAAGTTATAGTTATAACTGTCCTAATAAAAACTCCTAATAATCAGGAAGTAATTCGTTGTTACACCCGTAATTTCTCGATCGTCCAGAGTTTACTGGCCGAGTAACTTTTATTCGCCCATTCCCAGTCCGGTCCAATTACCTCCGTCATCCTCAGGTCGTTTACGGCTCGGCGTCCAGTCCAGCGTCCGGCGAGACATTAGAGTTTCCGGTGGGCGGGGAGGTGTCCGCTACCCGCGGTAATGACTTGGTAATGCGTAAACACACCGGTACTGGAGCACCCGCCTGGGTCCTGCTGCAGCCGCGATTACAGCCGAGATAAGCAGCGGTTAGGCGATGGTCGCCGCTGATTGGCGTCTGCAACCACTCGAGGTCTTGTAAGTCCATGGTGAGCGGCGAGGAGCAAGAACGGCAGCACGTATTTGATGATACGGCGTGATAACATTCTGGTTCAGCACTGCTTAGCATGACCACTCTGTCGTCGGCGACCGGCCTAAAACCAGCGTTCAATATAAAATGTTGATTTGTGCTTCCAAATACATAGTTGACATATACGGAAATATAGTTTGATTGCATTTTCCTTAACAGTCATATTATTGATAATTATTTACATATGAGTTAATCTTTAATGCAACTGGTATCTTCAAGAAATGCAAAACAACCTTTAAAATAGGTTACTTGTCTACATTTTGTACCATGATTACACTAGATAATTTATAACTAAAGAAATTATTACTTAATGTTATTACTGTATAGAATTGATTTCGGATTTCCATAACTGGATTTAGGAAAAGTCTTCAGCAGGTAATTTATGGTGAAACGAAGACTTGAAGAGTGCATTTTGTTTCAGATGTGCTCAGCTTAAAGTTGAGATTGTTTTTTGAATGAGGCCACACATGACTTCCGGGGTAAGAAACGTCTTAGTCCAGTAGCGCCTCGCTTCCATTCAATGTAGCCGTCTTGTCAATTAGAACTAACTGCACAAACATAGTAACACATTGCAAATATCGCTAACATAACTACGCTATCTATGGATATCATTAAGAACTATTTTAATCACGAAGCTAAAACTAACAGTGTAATATTAAAAAGTATTTTTTGTTAACTCGATATTAACAAGGATTAAATGTTTACACCATAAATAAATGCAGTCTGCATGATAAGTTTTACACTTTTAAAATTTTTCATTAAATACAGTGGTCTTAAACGTCTTGTAAATTAATCCATAACTTTCATGCGTTATATTGTGTTGGAAACAACTCACGCAGGTCAAGAGTGCACTTTAATAATATTTTATGGTCTCTTGTGTGAAATATAAGTGCGTTCTACCATGAACAAAAACTAGTTTTATCTAAAATATATCACTTTATTAGTAACTGTAACACAAATTTACTGGCATTTTAAACGAGCTTAGGTGTTAACGTATCTGTGCCCCTTCACAAAAGCATGACGCAATATGTAAACGTACTCATATTGCGTACCCAACCCCTGAGTTGAATACGATTTTTACGGTGGTAGAATCATAATGATCCAGTCACTCTATTGTAACGAAGATAATGCAAAACCATCCAAATATATCCCAAGTTTTAAGCAGAATGTACTAAATACAACAGGTAGCTTAGGTGATACTGAATGTTCGTTTGTGTTTGTGTTCGTCTTTAGATTTAACATGCACGTAAATTAAAATTGTTTACTGTCACTTAAGTACATCCGCATGACTAATTTATTGATTTACTTGTTTATTGTATAAAACTTACTCTGTTGCTATATATAGTGAATCCCTCTGACATTTTTTTCATATTGTAGGTGGTCTTCATATTTAGTAGACTGTACAAGACATACAAATACAAACTCTATCGTAAAAATGATTAAACATTTGATAATGTCCTACTTGTTTATAAAACAGTATAAACTTTACAAAACTAATAAATTACCTAATGCACTACCTGTGAATGGCCGGGTATCGATTTCTAAACGTCACTTGGCCCTACTACGTTATTATTGGATTTACAAGTTCGAAACCAATACTGCGCTTTGCGAAATATCTAAATTGTACCAATCGATAAATACTTTACAAATACATTAATTACAACTTAAAATATAATTATAATATTAGCGTAATAGTCACAGCTCCATTTAGTGACTGCATATTACACTAGTAAAGACCGGTTAAAAATAAATTTCCTAGGTTTTTTGTTTTAATATTAGTATTAAAAATCCTTATACACATTGAAGTTTACATTTCATACGTAAAACATATAACATATATCAATAGAAAAATAATACGGCCGTTAGGGCAAACTCAGACGACTAACACACACATCTACTTGAAACAAAAATCTTCACTATGTTAATGAATCCATTTATCTATCTTTAAAACGCTAATCTTTGAACTCTTGCAATCAAATGGTAAATCCGCCGTGCCAAATTTAAAGGTGATATTGCGACACCCTCCTAATATATTGCGTATCAAAATGTTCACTGGGTTAAAATTTCTGCATGTGTTAAAATTCATAAAATGTCCAAAACTCCATATGAGCTTTACCCTATTGGCCTTAATATTTGCAATGTTTCTATAGCAGACGAAGATTTTATTTGGTCAGATGATTACATAAACATTAGCCGCCATAGTACCCGGTTTCACCCACTAACGCAACACTTGTGTTTGCTGATGCATTCTGTGGTTAAATCTTTGAACTATCTTCTATAGCTAAAAAAGGCAAAGCCCTGACTGACTGACTCACTTATCACTAATTCTCCACCTTCCCATGTAGGTAGAGAGCTGAAATTTGGTACACTGATTCTTTAGGCATAAAATAAGAAAACTAAATGGTTTTCATCCTGATCTGACCTTAGGGCTCCGCCAGAGACCCCGGCAAAGTTCCCATGTATTCCTTATGGACATTAATTTTTGTTTGAGTTGATGAAAATACAAACAACTGACGTTGATTCGTAGTAGTTCCACGGGCTAACCACAGAATGCAGCACACACAACTGTCATAGTTGTTAGCTAATTTCCCCTATAGGGAAGAACATACTACCGTAGGTGGCGTGGTAAGACTTAAGCCTAAGACCATGATAACTTTTTATTTTGAGGTCCCCAGCTACCAAAAATACCATTCGTTCAAATTTGTATATATATATGTGTATATATATATAAACATACTATATACATACATATATATACATATATATATACATACATATACATATATACAAATTTGAACGAATGGTATTTTTGGTAGCTGGGGGACCTCAAAATAAAAAGTTATCATGGTCTTACGGACATATATATATATGTCCGTAAGCACGATAACTGTCGTAAAATAGGTCTGAACTTAATGAAATTTGTTACGGTAATAGCTTCTTCCCTATGGGAAATTCGCTAAAATGTTATATATCGCTTATTTATGAATGTATGTGGATGGACCTTGGTATGTGACTTCACTGAGATGAGTTCTATTGATATTTGCACAAAAACCCATATTTTGTTTTCCTTGTTGCAGCAAACCTTCGCACAGAAAAAACGATTTTGTTGCAAAACAAAAAAATAGTTGCAACAACAAAATATTTTGTTACAAATAACAATATTTGTTGAGATAATCAGATTATTTTGTTGAAAGTTATTTAATTAATAACAACATTGTTGTTTATCTTAAAAAATATATATTGTTGAAGTAACAAAATTGTTGGTTGGTACGATGATTTAACTACAATTAATAAAGTTTGTATATGATATTATATTACCATTGGCATAAATAGGCATTTTTCTATTTTAGCTTTAGAAAAATTTCCGGACAAAATATTTTGTTGGGAAGACAAAATGCTTTAACAATTCCATTTTGTTGTTACAAGCAAATGGTTGTGTTACTACTAACAATATATATTTTGTTTCCTCAAAAAAATAAATATGTCAAAAAATATTTGGTTGCAACAACGATATACTTTTTTCTGTGCGTACTCATCCCCAATCTGATACTTATGGAGAATAATTAATATTTTAAGTACCGGTATCGCTTGTTTGTGAATATATTTCTTATGAATCCTGGTAAGTGGCTTAGTGCTTAGTGTGTATATATTCAATGTAAATTCGCTGAGTATGCAGGTTCGCTGCGGCTGGGGTATTATAAATTATTTGCGGTGCGAGGCCTGCAGGAAAAGCTAGTTACGAATAAAACAACATCTATCTATGCTATCATCTAGTCAAATAAATGAATGTTCTTAAGAATAACATTGAAACTTTGACGACCCGAGGAAAGGGGGAAAAGCCCTAAGGTAAGATCAGAAAATGCTTTCTTATAGTGCTCACCTACGTTATACAAGAAACCCCTGCAGTGAAAAATCGCATGCTTCTAGACCCACCGGTTTAGGATATGCTTTGTCTGTCAGCCAGTCAAGATTTTGTTCAAGAAGATGTTTATGTTAGTCGTCTAAGTTCATCATTTTCTCCACAGAATACAACACTTAACAAACAAGAATGTTTTTCGCTTTCCTTGAATCCCTCCTGTGTAACTGGGATCGTCAGGTTTATAGTTATGTTAAATTTAACAACAAAGAACACAACGTGAACACAGACAAAATCTTTATAAAAACGCCTTTTTTATATTTTAAATTCTATTTTATATTTTATGGAAAGGATATTTTTATATCAGTTATAACTGATATAACTGTTATAACTGATATAAACATTTTTCGTAAAATACTGAAAAATCATATGCATTGTTTTTTTTTATTTTACCTTTTTCTATGTTCTTAAACGGTTTCCTGTTTTTAATCTTGGTTAACTGTTTGCATCTTTTTTATCCTACGAATCGCATCGGAACCGAATCTCCTCTCCCTTGTCCTGGCCATGGCACTATCGAGGAGCCGTATAGTTGCATACTCACCCTCCCGGGAACCCGCGCGCACCGCGAGCCTCGTGATCAGCTGTTACGCCGCGAGTTCCCATCACCTCCACGGCGCCGGCGCAGCTCACGATCTTCCCACTGGTGAATTAAATAATTGATATCTCCCCAGTATGTGTGGTGCACGACCGCGGCGGTGATGGATGCTGCGATTGTGGGATATTCGCCCTGTAATGACGCCCACGTGATGAACTGAATAATTGCTCTGTGGGCCAAGTCACTCCTGCGCTGCTAGTAGTAGATAATATTATCCATCAGTATTTGTTTTGAATTATTGGAACCGCAAATATTTATTATATCAGAGTCGTCAATTGGAAAATCAATATGGGAATTGTGGACAAGAAAAATAACTTCCTGATTTAATAATCCATTGAAAGAGTAAACACAGTGAAATATTATATTATTGAGGGGTAGTTTTTCACTTTAAATAATCTATACTTAGTTTCGTAGCCCACATTCCACATGTTAAAGGAATACTGTAATTATGGAATCAGCGCTCTTTAAGATCTCTTGTCTTTGAACCAGTGCCAGAACTCACCATTTCGAATCAGAAAACCGTATTATTCAATCCTTGAGATTGAAAATGGTGAAGCTTATTTTAAAAAAGGATTTAACCAATTCAAGTTTTTTTGTAAACGCCTCATCAAGATTTCACCGACATCCAGTGTCCTGGACCTTTCTTACTCGCTCACATCGCGACGCGACGACCGCGACGGTGCGCGCGGACTGACGGTACACAATGCTCACGTCTAGGTAACGGGTACGTCGACGTCCTGTCACACGACCTTCACGTGACCTTGGGACAAAGAACTCAGCTTCTACTGCCACTGATGGCCCCGGAATTGCTTCGTTTACCATCACCTAATGGCCATCATTTGTGAGTTAAGCGAGCAATAGTTGCGTGACGGTGAAGTCTGAATAATTTTCTTTTTTGTAAACGGATGTTCAGATGTTTTAAAAGGTGACTTTAAGGAAAGGTCAAACAACAAACAGCTTCTTATCAAACACTCAATACTTCACTTCTTGGCTGACGAACAATATTAATAAAATAAACAATAACTATTCAAAAATTGAAAATATATGTAGGATTTCTGATGCAATGCTATCCCAAGTACGTTTCAATAACAGAACCATTACCCTGTTCAGTTAATAAATTCAAGCCATATCCTTGAACAGAAGAAAATGGAAACATCACGTACTTGATTCCATTCACACCGCGAAGAAACACAAGGCCTCAGTTACAACTTGTTTGTGACATCCGTCATGACCTCTTCAAACGTTATTTAGCTCATTATATATTTACTCAATTCAATTATGATAGTTTGTCCACAGCATGCTTTGCCTCACCGTTCATGTGATACACTGTGGGTTTCAATCTGACGTATTCCAATCCGCGCCTTTTCCTCTTCACTCTGTGTTGCGTCACTGTCAGACACATACAATTTGGAGCTTTCTGTTGATTATTTCTGTGCTACTCTGTCTCATTCCCATTCAACTGACCTTTGACTTTAGATTGTGCACTTTCTAGAGTAAAAACCAAATGCATCGATACATAAATGTAAGGTTTTCTGTACAGGATTTAAATCCCAAATACTTTAGGCCTAATTTTACTGCATTGCTCATGACAGAGATTGGCGAAGTAAGAACATATTATACGTCGAAGCAAAACAAATTCCTATTTGCATATTCTTACGTCTCTCATATCTATCTTAAGTACACAATCTGATAACACCACTGAGCGTAAGCGGTCATTAAGTTTTTAGGCAGAGCCACCGGGCCATGGCTGGACACGGTCGGGTGCGGCGCGGTGCCGGACTTATCTTGTAATTGCTCCGCAGCCACCAACAACGGCATACGTCCGCCGGCAACATGGGGTCTACCGCCTCCGTGTCCGTGCCCCGCATAGCAATGCCCGTCGGCCCGGCCAAACAAAGGGATGCACAACTGCGAGACTGCAATTTAATGAATTATATCAGGCAACGCCTGTAATTGAAATGTTGTTTCTCACAGCACTATGTTATTTTACCGATATCAAATCAGACTGCATCCAGAGTCCGGAGGTTTTAAAGTAGAGCGGCTAATTTTAGCGAATTCCCCCTATAGGGAAGAAGCTATTACTGTAGGTCTCATGGTAAGACTTAAGCCCGAGACCATGATAACTTTTTGTCTTGAGGTCCCCAGATATCAAAAACACTTTTCGTTCAAATTTATATATATATGAAGTCCTCTTAGGCCCTAAAATTGGTGAACCTGAATTTTTCTAAAAAATCAGGTGGTATATTTTATTAGAAACCTAATATAAAGCATCAAATAAAAATCCAAAGATTTCGAAAGCGGCTCCTCAAAACTGCTCCAGACCTATATACTACGTTGTTGGGTACCAACATATTTTGGATACATATTTGTTCTTACCTCAGGGCTCTGCCTTTACTATCACTCCAAGACACTTAATTTTAACGTCTGATTTATTTTAATTGGATTTATTTTGTTAAAGCAACATCTCCTGAAAAATGTCCCCACGTTTGTTACGCCGCCCTCCTCAACCTCAGACCTCCACCACACCGCCAAATTTTCTATGTTATTATTTACGCCTTTTTTAGTAATTTTAGAAAATGTTCAATCATACAAAAAATTGTTGTTACTTTTTAGCGATTTCCCCCTATGGGGAAGAAGCTGTTACCGTAGGTCTCACTGTAAGACTTAAGCCCATGATAACTTTTTGTTTTGAGGTCCCCAGATGTCAAAAACACTATTCGTTCCAATTTATATATATATGTATATACAGGGTGTTCAAAAAAGGTGGGGACATAATTTACGTAGTGATTCCTTTTGGTCAAAATAAGCAAAAAAGTTTATATAAACATATATCCGATCTCCTTTCGTTTAGCGTCTGTCTGTCTGTATGTGTTTTTACAAAAAAAGTCATAACTCCTTAACGGTTTGAGCTACAGCGTTGAGATTTTGCACAAATGTTCATCTTATTATTGCTTTCTAGTAATTTTAGAAAATGTTCAATCATACAAAAAATTGGTGTTACTTTTTAGCGAATTTCCCCTATAGGGAATAAGCTATTACCGTAGGTCTCACTGTAAGACTTAAGCCCGAGACCATGATAACTTTTTGTTTTGAGGTCCCCAGATGCCAAAAACACTATTCGTTCAAATTTATTTATAATAATAATAATAATATATATATATATATATATGTGTGTGTGTGTGTGTGTGTGTGTGTGTGTGTGTGTGTCCGTTAACACGATAACTTGAGTAAAAAACGTCCGATTTCGATGAAATTTGGCTCAAATGTGTAAAGTGACATTCATGACTTTTAAGTTCGAAAACCAGAAAAATCGGACTATGGGAAGGGGGGTTTATGGGGGTTTTAAATTTTCCAAAAATCAGATTTTTGCACTTTTCACCCTAAAATTTCCAAAAACACTCAATTTTAGTTATAGCCATTTTATAGAGCTTAAAAAACAAATAATATAGTATTTTAAATTATTAACCTAGGTTAAGTGGTTGCGGAGAAAATCCAATAAACCTGCTCATAAAATCTCCCATGTTAATCTTTGGGAAAAAGGTTTTTGGCTTTTCCTCAGTTAATTTTAATGTAAACTTCACATTTGCTTTTACCAATCAATTCAGCTCTACAAAACAATCATTTTGGTGTTTAAATTGTGATTTGACGTCCAACCGTTGCAGAGATATTCAAAGTACTAAACACAGTATGTTGTCCAATGTTATCCTTATGGAGAATAAATAAAATATGATATCTCGAATATTTATGAATAAATAAATAATAAATGAATGAATTTATATGAATAATAAATAATCTCGATTATTTATGTATATTGATGAAACTTGGTATGTGGCTTCACGTAGTACTTATATATTGATATGTGCACAAACGATTGATTTTTTGTTGATTATCCCAGTAGCAGCAAACCTGCATACTCAGGCCTTATGTTATTCTTATAGAGAATAATTAAAGTTTTATATCTCCCTTAATTATGAACATAAATTAATAAAACTTAGTATGTAGCTTCACCTGGTTGAGTTATATTGATAATTGCATAAAAACACATATTTTTTGTTACTGGTTGCAGCAAACCTGCGTACTCAGCCCTACTTTGATTCTTATGGGGAATAAATAAAATTCTATAGATAATTTATTTATGTATTTATTTTTATGAAACTTGGTAAGTGGCTTTATGTGGTAGTGAGAAACATATGCATCATTGGAAATTCGCTGAGTACACAGGTTTGCTGCAACGGGGGTATTAGTTAAATGTCATATCTCGACTCGGTGTACATGGGAATTATGGCGTGGTTAGAGGCAGTGTTTTCTCGTTGCTTGATAAAGCGTTGATTATAAATTAAAGCACAATCATTTACATTTGAGATTGTGTAGTACAATTTGTTAATGAAACAGTTTAGTGTACAGTTTTTATTAATTAAAACTATTACCGTTCTCAGCTGTCGTGTTTAAAATATATTTAATGCAATAATAATTAATAAAAAGAAAATACGAATTACTAACGAGATATACCCTCATTTGCAAGAAAAATAGAGTGTGAGGTGTTTTTGTAATGGCCGGACGGTTAGTTTTCTTCTACACATTTATTTTACAATAACGTTACAAGACGTTATTGTTTTGCTTGATATAGGTCTTGGAATTTTAACTCCAAGGAATGTGAGTAATTTACAGTGATCGCTCGACAAGTTGTTGTGTCCACGCGACAGTAACCACTTCCAAGAACAACGCAATGCTGTGACCGAGGTGCAGGTTTGGTGCTGCCTCAATTCCAGAAATTAAACCACCGAGGCATAACCTGCCTCACGCTCGGCGGCGGCCGGCATGCCCCAGGGACTCGTAATGCCCCTTGTTACCGTTTGGGCCTAAACGTTTTTCAGGAATAATGTTACTTATTATATGTAATGTTTTAAACTGTTGTCACTGTTTTTGCTCGCACTTCATTTTTCCATTAGATTGCTTAAATTGTTTTCACAATATGGTTGATTACAGAGTTATTTATCCGTGGTTGTTTTCATTCTACCCTCACTGGGTCCTGTCTTGCCTGGATTGCACATCCTATATCAGAAAACGGATCACCTATTTGAAAAGATCAAATATAATACAGTAAATCGCCTAGCTTGTTTCGGTGAGGCAGGCCTAATATCATAAAATACTGGAGGTATATCTCATCAGTCTATGATTAAAACATCAAGACCTCACACTATCAACAGGCATTGTGATGACTGCGCGTGTTAACAAGCGATGCGAATAACAATCTCTGCGTAATTGTCGCTAGCACAATGGTAGTGTCGAGTAATCTGCGACCTTTGCTACGGTGACATATATGGTAGGGTCACGCCACATCTGTTGCCAAGGGTTGAGTCAAGTTGCGATGACTATCCTGGGTCAAACTAGCACACCTCCTTTTATAAATTTATGTCTAAATTATTGTGAAATTTTGGCCCAAGTCTAATTGGTTTTCTTCATTGGTTAAACAAGTGCATGCTTTGACATGTGTCCCAAATTCCCTGGAAGATATAGCATTAAAGGGTTTTTCCTGAGACTTATTGAAAAGATTACAAAAAAAGTCATAGTAGTTGTAGAAATTAAAAATGGTTAAAATTACCGTAAAAGTCAAGATATTGTTTTGGTATTGTGTGGTGTTGTAAATATAATTAGTGTGGTGCAATTGTAGTAAAATTCATATTTTTCATTTGTATTAATGCTAAAATCTCACATTAAACTAATTATAGTTAAATTTGCACAACAATAGGTTGTAAGTTTTGATTTTATATATTGACACGTGCTTTAAGGTAATCATCTTTGGGGGCCGTAACCGAATTGAATAAAAATTAAAATAACCTTAATATAACTATCATTAAAATCAGGTGAGATTTACCACTAGCAAAAAAATGCCACGAAATTAAATGGACCTACAATAAATATTTGATTTTGAAAAGAGTATTTTCAAAAATGCTTCAAAACTGCGCAAATCCATAGAAACAGTTAAAAGAATACAAAACTGAAAAAATGCACAAACATCTCACGTTGCAGATTGTCGTCTTAAAAAGCTGTTGTAGTGCGGCCGGATGGAATGTTGCGACGTTGACTCATATGTCAGACCGGTGAAGGAGGGGCAGAGTCTAGGGTTTCCGTGGGACTATGGGTGGGCCCCCCGGCTCACATGGCTGAGAACATGAATGACACGGTTTCTCGTCTCGTCACTCGGCAGCCGGCTTTTGATGGTCAAAAGTGTAAACAGATAAGGTGTTTGCGGTAGAGCCTTTCAACGTAAACCAACTGCTACGTCTGCATTCCCGAATGGAGACAGAACATGGTGTTGTTCGGCGGCCGGCAGGTTTGGCAAGTGGTTTGTCTTTGGTTACTTCTTGGCAATTTTCTGTTGAGTCGATTTGTGGCAAATCGCTTTCCACGAGACTATCGATTCCATGGGTTAGACATACACGGACATGACGGAGCTGGTAGAATCAAATGTTCGCACTGGATCCGCACCATCAGCCGCCTGACACCACAGGCATTGACCGATGTATGATGCTAGTGAGATTCTCTAGAACCGTTCGCCTCGTGGAGAAGCAAGCGTTTTACCGAAATCGCAACCTTAACCTGTGGCTCGTGCCTTGTATTGCTGGTCGTCTGCAAACTGCTGAACCGACTCTCGTTCTTGCAAAGTACTAGTAAGTTACTTGAAGAGTACTTCTAAAACACATTTGTTTTCCCCTGTCCTATTAAACTATTAAACCATCCTTATCAACGTACTGTTAGTGCTTAATGCTTGGTGCTTCATGTTAACTCAAGCTTTACGCAGGTTTTTGACAGTATAATCATAATATAAAAGATCTCTGAGATCATTTACATCAATTTTGTTTATAAAGAATTGTTCCTATTAAAACAAATACCAAATATTCTTCCAACTATTCTTTTAACAACTTACTGTAAAAATTATTGAAATGTCCAAAGATTTTCGCTTGTTACACAGGTCTATTCACGTTTTTGCCGCAGCCCCAGACATTTTCATCAGGAGTTATTAGGCTGAGTGAAGAGTGAGGGTTCTTGACCTGGAATGCGTGTTTTAACTCATCATCGGGGCGTGTCTGGCTGACTCACACACGGCAAAGAAATTAAAAAGTGCATCACTTCTTACGATTCCTATTATCCTTTTCCTAGTTACATTTTTTGCAACTAACTCATTTTAAAACACTACGGTTGACTGTTTAAAGATTACATTAGTAGTTTATTTATAGTTATAAAATAATAAGAGCTAATCCCTGAGAAAGTGTTCTGTACTGGAATCAAAATTGAAATTAACACATTTTCCGTGTGTTTGATAAACGGATTGTTTACTGCTTTCGTTTGGTAGATTCATTAAACGAATCTTGTTCTTGTAAAGACATAATGTATTTCCCGTACTATGCTTAGTCTTGATTAATTTTCTTTAAATGTCAAAATGTATTGAATTTATATTCGTATGTTCTGCTTTATCATATTTAGATTTAATGCTTCGAAGCTGAAATCTTGGTTATCACTTGTATACTGTACTAGTTTGATAAGACTCTTGCAAGAAATTCGAATACAATGCCTGTTGGTTCCGTAGGTTGAATTAATACAATACAATAAGTGCAATTAATGCTCGTGCCTGGCCGACTTTTGTTCAAAAACAATCATGTTGATGCTCATTCGTCATTCGCATAAGAGATGTAAATATTTCCAATGTTTAAAAGTCAATATTTTATTATTTTTATCAAACTGCCCATGAACTGTATTCTGACTTATATAGGTCTTATTTCCTGTACGAAATACCATATTTTATGTGATCTATTATTTCCTTTTTAAAAAGCTGTTTTTATTACTATTTTGAGAGTTTAACTTTGATGAAAACTAGAAATCCTAAACTAGAAATCTGCTTAATTTCTTGAATTAAACATGTTTAAAACTTAAGACGCTACCTTTACTTCGTACATTTAAAGTAATCATTTCACAATATTACTTTAATATTACACAATCTATATCTATAAGAGGCAAAGCACTAGCTGACTGACTGACTGACTCACTTATCACTAATTCTCCACCTTGCCAAATAGGAAATTTTGTACACTGATTCTTTACGCATAAAATAGGAAAACTAAATGGTTTTCATCCTGATCTGACCTTAGGGCTCCACCAGAGATCCCGACAAAGTTCCCATGTATTCCTTTTGAACATTCAATTTGTTTGAGCTAATGAAAATACAAACAGCTGATCTTGATTCATAGTAGTTCCACGGGCTAACCACAGAATGCAGCACACACAACTGTCATAGTTTCAGCGAATTTCCCTATAGGGAAGAAACTATTACCGTAGTCGGCATGGAAAGACCTAGGCCCGGGACCATGATAACTTTTCGTTTTGAGCCCCCAGACCCCAAAAACACCATTCGTTCGAAACTGTATATATATGTGTGTCCGTGAGTTTGATATGTCTCGTAAAAATGATCCGATTTTGATGAAACTTGGTATAAACGTGTAAAGCAACATTTATGACTTTTAAGTTCGAAAACCAGCTAAATCGCTCCATCCAAAGGGGTATTTTGGGGGGTTTTGTACCCTAAAAATAGGTTTTTCAATTTTTTACATATAATTTTTGAAATAGTCAAATTTTAGTTTTTACCATTGGATTCAGATTAAAAAAACACACAATTTGGTACCTTGATCATTCCTCTATGTCAATTAGTTACCAAGATATTGAAAGTGTTAAACACAGTACGTTGTCTAAAGCTATTCTTATGGAGGAAAAGAAAAATGTTATATCTCGCTTATTTATGAACATATACAGCCGAAACTTGGTATACGGCTTCATCTCGTTGTGATCTATTGATATTTGCTAAACAAAATTTTTTGGCAAAGGCTCCCGTAGCAGCAAACCTGCGTACTCAGATCCCTTGTTATTCTTATGGAGAATAATTAAATGCTGTCTCCCTTAATTATGAACATAAATGAATAAAAACTGGTATACGACTCCACCTAGTTGAGTTATATTGATATTAGCATAAAACCCAATTTTTGGTGTTCCTTGTTACAGCAAACCTGCGTACTCAGCCCCAATGTTATTCTTATGGAGAATAATTAAAATTGTATATATCGCTTATTTGTGAATATATTTTTATGAAAGTTGGTAAGAGGCTTTTTGTAGTATTAAGACATTATATCTCCATTGGAAATTCGCTGAGTATGCAGGTCTGCTGTGACGGGGGTATTTATAAATTACTATCTGATAGCTGGAGGCTCCCCGCAAATCCTATACTCTAATATGAGTAAGGTTTGCTTGCTTGCTTGCTTGCGACACGGATCTCAAAAACGGCTCCAACGATTTCCTTCAAATGTTCGAAATAACTAATTTCTGAGATAAAAATAAGTTCTAGACAGGCCTCATCCCCAGGAAAAATCAAATAATGTAAAAAAACTAAAATGAAAAGTTAAAAAAATTAACATTGGGCTTATGGAGTTTCAAATCAAAACAAAAGAATTGTAACAGCTGTTCATAATCAACCAGGGAACTGTCAAAGTAATACTCATGTTGTATATGATTATAATATGTGGTTTCCTGAGAGCAGAGATTAAAAGATTTGAGGGAAGATTACAGAAATAGAGTAGTAAAATAAATCAAAGGGACATTGAGCTATAAATAACAACTGACCTTAAAAATGTAGAAAAAAGGCAAATGAGTTAATCAAATCTGATTACCAGTAGGGGGAATTGGTTAAATATTACTCCAAGTCATCTAAACAAACTGACTGGCCTTCACCCGAGCAAAGCTCGGCCCCCAGGTACTGATTTATAAAACTATTACTGTTGTGTGTGCTGCATTCTGTGGTTAGCCCGTGGAATTACTACGAATCAAGATCAGCTGTTTGTATTTTCATCAGCTCAAACAAAATCGAATGTCCATAAGGAATACATGGGAACTTCGTCGGGGTCTCTGGCGGAGCCAGAGGTCAGATCAGGATGAAATTTTCCTATTTTATACCTAAGGAATCAGTGTACAAAGTTTCAGCTCTCTAACTCCATGGGAAGGTGGAGAATTAGTGATGAGTGAGTCAGTCAGTCAGCCAGGGCTTTGCCTTTTATATATATAGATCTGCGGGGCGAAGCCTGCGGCTATCAGCTAGTATTACTATAAAACTATTAATAGATTTTCAAGTTAATTTAGGAAAATAGATACTCAAATGCCTATTTTTAAAATCTTAACGGTAAACCTTAATCACCGGTATTTCTCCTGTATGTGTATTACAATTAATCGTTGAATACAAATACCCAGTAGTATATAATGTCATACAGAGTCATATATTAATTACACTGATATGGAGAGTCAAGTTTCAAATACTTTACCCAGCTGTAAAAAAATATGTCAACGGGTTTCAATCTCTACTCAATGTAGGACCGACTCAATATTAGGCTGCATTACAAATTCAGCTGCTCCCTACGTATTTTTTCTTGTATTGAGCTCATTTATTATAACCCAACTAATCAATGTATGTAGCTAATTTATAATACTAATAATGCCACTACCGATCCAACCAGGAGGGTTGGCGAGTCTCCACAGTGCAGAGAGATGCGCCAACTTTGACGGTAACTCTTCAGCTAGCTAGGTTATGCCGAGCGATTCCACCCTACAGCCATTGTGTGCGTATCTCTGTCGCTCTTCAGCTAGCTAGGTTATGCCGAGCGATTCCACCCTACAGCCATTGTGTGCGTATCTCTGTCGCTCTTCAGCTAGCTAGGTTATGCCGAGCGATTCCACCCTACAGCCATTGTGTGCGTATCTCTGTCGCTCTTCAGCTAGCTAGGTTATGCCGAGCGATTCCACCCAACAGCCATTGTGTGCGTATCTCTGTCGCTCTTCAGCTAGCTAGGTTATGCCGAGCGATTCCACCCTACAGCCATTGTGTGCGTATCTCTGTCGCTCTTCAGCCAGCTAGGTTATGCCGAGCGATTCCACCCTACAGCCATTGTGTGCGTATCTCTGTCGCTCTTCAGCTAGCTAGGTTATGCCGAGCGATTCCACCCTACAGCCATTGTGTGCGTATCTCTGTCGCGTGCTATATTCCTCTTCCTCCTCCTTCATTAATGGCTTGGTATATTTTACTGGACGGCGCAGCGTTGCCTTAACTGTTCCGGAACTGTGTTTGATAACATTTTTAGCATTTGCATAAAGCAGGAAAAGGACTAACTAAAGATAACGTGTCAATAAGATAAGTTTAGTGCGGCGAACAATCATGGGGTTATTTGGGGTGATAACTTGCTAAATATATTTAGTTAGTTTGTTGTTAAACTAAAATTTCTAAAGAAAAACATTGTTCGGTATGAGCAAATTCGATTTATTAACCATCCAGTTTTTAGATACTCAATTACCCTTGATGATAACTTAGCTTACAATTAATTCTTTACAGTCTGTCAATTCCAATTATTGATTCCGACATCGACATTGAAATACTAAATTTTTCTACATATTCAGCCAAATACCTTTAGAGAAAACTTCAGGGCGCACTCCTATATGAACCATATCGTTAAATGGTAGCTTTCATGGTAAACCTTGAAAATAAATATTCGATTTTATTAGTATTCTCTTATTACTTTTTAAGACGCCGATGCAACTGAGGTGTGTTTAATCCAAATATAAATCCTACGATCACTCCCAGTTTGTGTGTGTGTGATTTTTGTTAATGAGTGAGGAGCCTTGTGAAGCCTATGGCCGACTGATAGCCCAACGAGAAAGCACCATTGGCATCAATGGTAAAAATTATCTGCTGTTATTACACGTAATAAATTATCTATTTGTGTTTCATTCTGTGTATAGACCAACTAACCATCTGGAAATCACCCCTATTCATGTTATCAGAGAAACTAAATAAAATAAAAGCTTAAATTAGAAATTTGAAAAATCAAAGTAGAGACTAAAGATGCAAGGATATTTTCCGAAGGAGGGTGTTTTCAAACCCCCAATAGATACATCTTTTGGGCTATTTAAAAAGCTTAAGCTTAAGAGTTAAGAGCGTTTGATTGATACATTTTGCACAGGACTTTACTGTACCTTAGATTGTAAGCAATTAAATTAATTACAATTCCTCTTAAAACTTGAGACATTAAACTATAAGAAATTAAATTTGTTTAAAACCTATTTTATTCGTCATCTTAAAATGTTATAAAACTACAGAGAAACATTAACCTTTTTGGACAGAATTAAACATGTCGTATAAATAGTTTTCCCATGAGTTCGCGCGTATATTAAAAATAATTGCATTTTGCATTATTTATTAATTTATAAGTAATAATATGGACAATATTTTATTTCCCTTTCTCAATGAAAAACATGCAAAAGCTTGCAAAACCACTGAATAACTATCAACAACTATACAACAAGGCCTCACAATCGTGATATTTTTAAGGTCGTATGATGAGTTGTCCTGTCGTCTTGTTTGCCTCTTTAAATTAATGTACTAAAATAAAAACTAATGACTATCGAGTAACATATAATTTAATCGCAGACTTCAAACTATACTCCACTTGAAATGTTGAATGAGACGCTCTTGAGCGATGAAAGATCGCGAGTTGTAACATATCCACCGAAAATGATCTACTGATTTCAATAAATCTGTAAATGTCTTCTATCACAAGTCAAACAATACATTATACTGTCCATGACATTTCCTTATGTAAGAGACCGCTGCAGTTGCTGCAGGCATGCCCATACGACTGCTAGGGAGAGGTCAATGTTCCAATACTCACACAGTGTGTTGATGTTTGTGTGACGGTGGAATAGCAATGTGGAGGCACTCGCGTGTGCTCGGTGGCTGGCTGCTGCCGTTGCCGGTGTCCTCGATACTCTATGCTCTCCTCACATTTACATGCCTTTGTCAGCCTTCACACGTCTTTGTTGCCTCCAAACTACGTTACACATGTTAGCCACTGTGTGCGCTACACGCAATGTTGCGAGGATGAATATTTATGCTCAGCAGTAAAACGGTTTCTTTCGCTTTAAGAAGTAAAAACGGGAGCACAGTAATATAATTGCTTTACAATGTCAGTTTATTTTCCATTTATACAAGTTTTGATGTTTGTAATTAAGTTTGTGTTAAATGCAAATTTGTATATGAACATTTTTAAACACAAAACTACCTGAAACATCTTCAAAATCTTTGAAATTTCAAGGTTAAGGTTTTCTTAATTTTAAATTTAATCTCATTAAAAATATAAATGATGCATTGTTTATAAGTGCCTCACCCGTGAGTATTCGTTTAAACTTCAAGGTGAATACGATAATACATTTGTTGTTTTGATTGTATTTACCACAAATTTTAAAATGGAACGTTAGTTCCGATACTTGTTATCTTTTGAAAGTAGCGTACTCTCAACAGTACCAACTAAACTCAATCCAAACCAGGAGGTAAATCAGATTAACTAAAATACCCCCTTGCAGCAAACCTGCGTACTCAGCGAATTTCCAATGTATCTTCTTATATGTATCTTAATACCACATAAAGCCACATACCAATTTTAATCAGTATACATTCATAAATACACGATTTATGCCATTTTAATTATTCTTCATAAGAATAACTATGGCGGCTGAGTGTGCAGGTTTGCTGAAGCAAGAAACAAAAAAATGGGTTTTTATACAAATATCAATATAACTCAAGAAGGTAAAACCACATACCAAATTTTATTAATTTATGTTGATAATTAAGGGAGATAACACGTTACTCCATAAGAATAACATGGGAGCTGAGTACGCAGGTTTGCTGCTACGGGAACTATCGGCCAACAAATTTTTTTAATTGCAAATATTAATAGAACACAACGATATGAAGCAATATACCAAGTTTCATCAGGATAAGTTGATAAATAAGCGAGATATACAATTTTTGTTATTATCCATAAGAATAACATTGGACAACGTACTGTGTTTAGTATTTTGAATAGCTCTGTAACCATTTGACGTAGAGCAATGATCAAAACACCAAATTGTGCGTCTTTTTAAGCTGATTCCAATAGAAGGAACTAAAATTTGACTTTTTCAAAAATGATATATAAAAAACTCAAAAAACCATTTTTGGGGTACAAAACCCAAATTTTTGCATCTGGGGACCTCAAAATGTATTATGGTCCCGGGCCTAGTTCTTACCATGCCGACTACGGTAATAGCTTCTTCCCTATAGGGGAAATTCGCTAAAATAAGTTTTCTTATCAAATATTTAGGTTACATCGACATAACCAGCCCAATTAAATCCCACTGTAGATACAATCGGTGGCTGTTTTTTCAATTTTCGAAACGATTTATTTTCACAAATTAACATATACAACTAATTGCAGAATGTAAAAGTTATATTATTTTAATTTTATAGTTACGGCAAACTCAAATAAAAGTTTACCCGCAAACAAATAAACATGCCAGTGGAGTTTCTGTACTAATTAAAAGGTTTATCGTTCACACGGACAGAGTTGCTGTTTGTAAACAAACAATTGAGGTTTCCAACAGCTGTTTCAAGTTAGTTGCCAGATGGCTGTTCTATCAGCTGGTCCAATTGTTGCCTTATATAGCCTCCACCACTGGCACACCTCACCACCACGAGTCTAATGTTACATTTTGTTGACAATTGCGTTTCCTTTGTTCATTACTGACTCGTCCAATTGTTTCCTTTACTTTTTATGTTTAGGGGGGGTCTGTAAAACCAAGGTTCGTAGAGCTTTCAGACCAGGTGTGCTTATTTACATAAGAGCAGCAAATGATGCTTATTTACATTGTTCGCAGCAAAGATGTCTTACGAGGGCGTCCAGCTGATTCATAAATCAATACCATAAAGTGTTGCCAACCTTAAGGGTATAATAAGAGTAGTATATTGTTACTATTTACTTTGCCAAATATACTCAGTACATACGATGTCAAAGTAAACGTTTTGAGCCTTTGAAGCTATTCATTAAATAAGTGAAGTTTAGGGAATCAAGCTCTCCATATATATTGAGGATTTAGTTTATAATTGCTAATCTCATTAGAGAACAGGATTCGCATGCAGAGAGCTTTGAGAGTTAAAAGGGCCACAATTTGCAGTAACACAGATCCACCATGGTGATAGGAAGGGAGCGTAACTAGTTGTAACAATGTCGTGTCGGATGGGAATTAAACCTTCACTACCCTCGCGGAGGTGTGAACGGCAGCACGCCATTGGAGACACCGATTGGCATACGAAATGACCGCGGAAAGTGGGCCAGCCGAAGCAATCGGAGGAGCCATCGACCTGTGGCGTGCTGCAGATCAGCTGTGCGATACTGCAGCGATGAATTGTCAGCTGACTGCTTCTCCCGCCATAACTTACCCGTGGCGGGTAAACAGTTCCGTGCCGCACTTCCCTGTTTAATTTCACCGGTCTGCAAAAGTATGGTAATTTATTCATGAGATATTGCTGGGAGGTCTGGAGCGTGTAATGAAGATGTCAACGCTCGATTGTTATCGGTAGGGCAAGAGCAGAGCACAAGACAGAATTGATTGAAAAAGCCGTATGATAGCATTATTACTAGGCGAATATTCCCATTTCCAAGGCTTATAAGTTTCCCTTTAAGTAACTGCACCTTATGAAGAGGTCTGCACCGCACCTGGCGAATAATTAATTGTGCAAGAAAATCCATTGGCGATTGTTCATAAACAATCATACTAGGACATCGCGAATAGCAGTTTTGATTTAATAGCTGCCCCAGGCAATTTTATTTTTCATTTTCCACGTTTGTTACTGAGTTATTATACTTACTTCCTGTGTTTTATAGCGTATTAATTTTAATGTCTAGCTATAACATTTAATAAAAAGCTCAGTTGTTTCAATTTTATAACAAAAAATAAAGGATATGTATGCATGTTTCTTTCTCAATTTAAACTGCTAGGCCGTTTTGAATCTTTAATTACTACATCTTTAATTGTTAGTGAATTTCCTTTGGAAATTGAACTATTAACATGACCCGCACGGTGAAACGTGACCCCCTGAACAAGTTTTGGGGGGTCGTTCAAAATTGTACATACATATATATATATACATATGTGTGAGTGTGTGTGTGTGTGTGTGTGTGTGTGTGTGTGTGTGTGTGTGTGTGTGTGTGTGTGTGTGTGTGTGTGTGTGTGTGTGTGTGTGTGTGGGTGTGTGTGTGTGTGGGTGTGTGTGTGTGTGTGTGTGTGTGTGTGTGTGTGTGTGTGTGTGTGTGTGTGTGTTTACACTCTAGCGGTCGCATTTTTTGTCCGATTTACTTCAAATTTGGTAGGGACGTTATTTTCTGTAATAAGTTGGACATGTTTGTTGGGCAAAACAATCGGAAAACTCTAAACCCCCTTTTTGGAGATTAATCTTTCAAATTTCGAGTTTTTGGGCCTAAAAAGGGTCATAAAATACCCGGATATAAAATTAATGCATGTAAAAAATGGGAATTAGTGAGGCGAAAGTTTTAAGTCCTTTATCGTCATTCTAGCAAACATGTCTACCAAGTTATTAAAGAAAATGTGTTTCGACTAAACACAGTACGTTGTCCTACGCGGGTTTTACACTAGAAAAGCCAGTTATTCCTTTGTTACAGTACTTTTATCATCCCCAGCAACCTCACGCCTACTTTCAAGCCTGACTGGATCTTCTCCTAACATTTTAATGAGCAAAATTGTACTCCCAGCTTTGCAGGTAAATGAAACCAGAAACATCAGAACAGCCAAAAAATCACTGTTTTCAGATTTTAATAAAAATTGGAATAAATGTATGTTTTTAAACTGATTTTGAGTTTTAAAAGTTTTTATGTGGAAATTCACTTCCCTCACGTCAGCGTGCTGCGTGCGAACTCGTTTAAATTTTAAATATGGGGTCTCGGCTGCAATATGGAACCAATTGAGGACGGATATAGTTAATTCATATCGGAGGTTGAACAATTTAGGTCAGTGGATTAGACAAAGTTATTTTCATGTCAACTAGAAAATTACTAATCGATAATGCAATCAGGCCAGTGGGACAGTAAGTTTTTTCCTGGTGCAGTTATCAACCATCCACGATGAGGATGGATACTAGATGACAGTACTGCTATGGAAGTGTGTTTAGGGCAAACAAACACGCTCCAGTAGTTCCGTGTTTACGTAATCTATATGATGTACGGGATTGTTATTCTTCTTTTCATTAAGGACCATCGCGTGATGTTATTTAGTGCTTAAGCTGTAAACGGTAGACATTTAGAGGAAACTGCAACATTAGAAGACACAACATCATGAGGTCATTTGAAAACTGTACTATGTCTATGGTGTTTTTGATTTGTAGACAACATTTATTTTCATAAACCCCTGGATATTTATACCTACGCGTAGATATCAAGTTACATCGTACCTTAAGACAGAGGTAAGGTTTGGCCCTTAATTTGTAGTAAAATGGAAAGAGTTGATAAAAGAAGATAAGAAAAACAATAGTTACATTGCAAAATGAAGAATGTTATACAACTCATCTTAAAACTATAAAAAATTGAAAACATTCAATTGTTACAAGTTGTCAATATTTGAATGCTGTATACAGTATTTTGAAACATATTGAGGCGAGTAGCCCGAACACATGGAGCCGAGTCTGAGCAAGTATTGCCCCACGACCCTCTACTGTGGTTTCGGACTATCAACCAGGGGTTTATGAAAATAAATGTTGTCTACAAATCAAAAACACCATAGACATAACAGACTGGTTCTCGCTGATGCGTTCCTGTAATTTATTTTAAATTATATATATTTAAATACTGACGGAAATTAATTTAACTTCAGGAATTCAAGCCTATTCTACTAAATAAAAGAACCGGATAGTTTTATTCTGGCGTTAAAGTCATCAAATTTTATAAAATGTTTAAATAATTTTTAAATACACAACGAATTGAGTTGCTAGAATTCCAGAAATATTTGTTGTTTCGGGATTACCCAGCTCATTTAATGTTATTAGTGAATTTCCTACGGAAAGTGAACTATTAGCATGACCCGCACGGTGAAACTTAAGCCCGGGACCACCATAGAAGCCTAACGTGACCCCCTGAACACGTTTTGGGGGATATATACAATTTTGAATGACCCCCCAAAACGTGTTCAGGGGGTCACGTTAGGAATTTCTATGGTGGTCCCGGGCTTAAGTTGGATTTGCACTCTAGTGATCGCATTTTTGCCCGATTTACTTCAAATTTGGTCGGGACGTTCCTTTTTATAATCAGTTGGACAATTTGGTTGGGCAAAACAATCGGAAAACTCTAAACCCCTTTTTTGGGGATTCATCTTTCAAATTTCGAGTCTTTGGGCCCAAAAAGGGTCATAAAAGCCTCGGATATAAAATTAATGCATGTAAATAGATGGGAATTAGTGAGGCAAAACTTTTAAGCGCTCGCTCGTCATTCTAGCACACATATTAACCAAGTTATTAAAGAAAATGTTAATTGTCTTAACACAAAACGTTGTCTTATGGGGATTTTATACTGGAAAAGGCTGTTTTTCATATCTTGATGTAGTTTTATCACCCCATTAGCCCTATACCATCTTGTTATCCTGACTATACCTCCTCCTAACCTTATAATGTACAAAATTGCAAATATAATAGTGAATTTAAGTATTACCAGGAGCATCAGAACAGCCAAAAAATAAAAATTTTAAATCGTCCAAAAAGTTACCAGTGTTATTTTAAACCATTTATTAGATTTTTTAAAGGTTTTAATGTGGAAATTCACTTCCCTCACGTCAGCGTGCTGCGTGCGAACTCGTTTTAGTTTTTATTGTGATCCTATTTTAAAAGTTAGCTTACAACTGATCTTACTTCTGTACTGTATTTTCTTATATCAACAGCTGTCAAGTTGTATATTGAATTGATTTCTATTCTTCATTAAACATTGGTACTTTAAAATCCCACGGAGCAAAGCCCGGAAG
The DNA here is from genome assembly GCA_963675035.1 of Allygus modestus. Classification (NCBI taxonomy): domain Eukaryota; kingdom Metazoa; phylum Arthropoda; class Insecta; order Hemiptera; family Cicadellidae; genus Allygus; species Allygus modestus. The sequence goes on along the minus strand of OY776111.1, from coordinate 221,163,439 downwards.
GTGGACATTTTCCAACCCCCAAAAGGCACATTTAGATACCCAGGGCTTCCAAAAAACACACAATCATTCAAGACCTAGTATTTTCACCATAAAATGCTTACAAACATTGCATTATTTTGTTAATAAGATTATATTTTCTGCAGTTATTCGAAACCTAATCGGATTTATTTTTATTATTTACTTAATTAAATTTTGTTTCACAAAGTAATATGATTTTATTTAATTTCATATTTTAAAGCAAATTTGAGTAAATTAAACTAAGTTCAAAACATTGTAAATACCCAAACCTTAACTTAACCCAAATTGTAAATATCCAAATGTTTAAAACTACTTCCCTCAGTTTCTAAGGCGTTCTTTTCTTTTCACCACAACTCACCATTGAGAAGGTAGCCTTTTACGCTACTGTAACACATGTGATGTCGATGTTGCAGAGGGAATGCATCTCGGTGCACATCGGGCAGGCGGGCGTGCAGATCGGCAACGCCTGCTGGGAGCTCTACTGCCTGGAGCATGGGATCCAGCCCGATGGCCAGATGCCGTCCGACAAGACGATCGGCGGCGGCGACGACAGCTTCAACACCTTCTTCAGCGAGACCGGCTCCGGCAAGCACGTCCCCCGGGCGGTCTTTGTCGACCTGGAGCCCACTGTCGTCGGTCAGTATGTGTTGAGTCGAGTGTACAGTGTATTGACCAACGAGAATAAATATATCTAGAGGTCTCTCGTCTCGTGTAAAATAGTGCAGCCTACATAGTCGACGGCCATTTGCCTGTCTGTCAACTCTGCTCCCATTGCAACCAACATGATAACCAATCAAATCCTCTCTTCACGATGATGGGAAGTGATGGGAAGAGTCATAAATCTAAATTTAAGAAATCACAAAATTGAAGAAGTTGGAAGAACAGAAATAAGAAAAGTCAAAGAGATTATAATAACCAATCCTATATTTTCATTGGATGAATTTTTTTATAGAAAAAAACATGAAAAAGTAGACAATTTAATCTGAATAGTGTTTTTAGAACCAAGATATATTTTGTAAAGGCCTACACAATTTACAATTGTTTTTCGGCAAATAAATACTATTATTACTAGCTGTTTCCCACAGGCTTCGCCCCGCAAATAATATTAATATATACAAACTGACAGTCGTGTGTGCTGCATTCTGTTGTTATCCCGTGGAACTACTACGAATCAAGATCAGCTGTTTGTATTTTTATCAGCTCAAACTTAAAGTGAATGTCCATAAGAATAACACAGGATTGGAACTTTGACTCCCCGTGGGGAAGTCAAAGCCCTATGGGAATTTCTTAGTGAGCACCAAGAGGAAGGTATGTTCCAAATTTCATTGTAATCCGTTCTGTGGTTTTTGAGATTTCGTTATGATTGAGTGAGTGAGTCAGTGAGTCAGACAGTGTTGTTTGGATTTTATAAAGTATACTAAGATTATTATTATTATGACAGGCAGCTAACAAAAATTTATCTTGTGAAGAGACGGAAAATGTTAGTCGACCATGTAGGCTTCACTTTGTTACCCCGGATGAGACCTCTAGATATATTTAACCTCATTGTTTTAACCCGGTGTCTGGCGTGCTAGCAATGTAGCATTGACATCACGTAGTGTGTGAATAGTGACCGATCAGGGGCCCGTTTCACGAAAGTCACAAGTTACATATTCACAAGTTTATCTATTCAGATACTCGACTTGTAACTACAATTGTACAAGTGTACGAGTTTCACAAAATTTTCAACAATGGTGAAATAAATAGTTACCCCTGTAAAAAATATAATCACAAGGACCAAGGGTTTTGAGGTTAGGCAAATAAGTAGTGATATTGTTGGTGAACAAGCGGTTGTAACCCCTAATATTGGTATTTTTGTTACTTTAACCATTGACTGTTAGTCAATGCTTTAACCTGTCAATTAAAATCAAATTCGCACCCAGCACGCTGACGTGAGGGAAGTGAATTTTCACATAAAAAAGTTGATAAATCAATAATGCTGTTAAAACAATGACTCACTCAAATTTGTATCTGAACACATTTAATTTGTTGGCTGTTCTCATGCTCCTAGTTCTATTTACCTGCAATGCTGGGAAAACAATTTTGCGCATTATAAGGAAAGAAGGTCAGTCAGGATTGAAAGTAGGCGTGGGAATACACCAACATTTAAATAACAGGCTTTTTTAATGTAAAATCCCCATAAGGCAACGCACTGTATTTAGCCAATATAAAGTTTCTTTAATAAACCGGTAAATATTTGTGCTAGAATGATGAGCGAGGGCTTAAAAGTTTCGCCTCATTAATCTCAATCTTTTAACATGCATTAATTTTACAACCGAGGCTTTTCTGGCCCTTTTGGGCCCAAAAGCTCAAGATTTGAAAACTTAAAATGCCCAAAAAAGGGGTTAGAGTTTTCATATTGATTTACCCAACGACCTTGTGCAACTGATTATAGAAATTAATGTTCCTAACAAGTTTGAAGTAAATCGGCCAAAATGTGACCGCTATAGTGCAAACACACACACACACACACACACACACACACACACACACACACACACACACACACACACACACACACACACACACACACACACACACACACACATATATATATATATAATTTTTAACAACCCCCTCCCCCAAAACTTGTGGTGGTCCCGGGATTAACTCTCGCCATGCAAACTCATACCAATAGCTCCATAGGAAATTCACTAACAAGGAAAAATCACTTTTTTTAGATATTAGAGATGCTAAGGAAATAATATTCGGAGCATTTTCCGATAAGTTGACCAAAGGGGATAAAATAAGAGTTATAAACTAATAAGGAAACACTAACTTGTTTTATATTAATTTCAAAATTGTTCATAAAATAAGTTTATGTTGCTCCTTTTAATATCAATAAATAATTGTATATATGTGTGTGTGTGTGTGTGTGTGTGTGTGTGTGTGTGTGTGTGTGTGTATGTATATATATTATAATTTTAAATTTATAATTATAAATATATATATATATATAAGGAATTAAAGCAGTAGTTTTATTTATCCAAATAGCTAAAATCAAAATTGATCAAAAATATATTAATATTAAATAAATTACGCCACAGCAAAAGTTACCCACCAATTTGTGTAGGTAAATAAACGGTATCAGGAAACTGACACATACTTTCTCCCTTTTAGCCCAACTTTAATGAATAAATTACTTTTTATTTACTAAATATAAAATACAAAGCACGGTCGAATGTACAGAAAATCTTGTAAACAAGTTGTTTACAAAAATATCCACCCAAATCCCTGTTTAGGAGGTACTACAAAATAATCGTTACACACGTGGTTTTAAGAGGGGAAATGCCCCCTATTCCCCCCTTCAGGGTTATTAAGGGGCAACATATTTCGAATTTCCTCTGTTGGTCAGTGCTAACTTGATAAGCTTATCAAGTTTGAACGGAATTGATCAATAAATAAGAGAGAAATAGTAATTTTTGTATTCCGCATAAGAATAACATTGGACAACGTACTGCGTTTACCGCAAAATGAAAATTTAAATCTCCGCATCCAGTAATCGTAGAATAGTAATTCTAAATACTAAATTATTTATTTTTTTGAGCTGTTTTTAAAGGTGGATAGTCATATTTTTATATTTATGTTTTTTTATAAAAATCCAAAAACTGAATTTTCGATATTTTAAGTCTTGTAATTTCTGAACCCGAATTTTTACAGAAATGCGGGTGGTTTCATTTTGTTGGAAAATCGTTAAATCGTTAAGTCGTTAAATCAAAATCGTTATAGCCGTTTTTGAAAAATCTTGATTTTTCATGTTTTTTTGTGGTTTTTGGAGGATAATTACTCTTAAAAATCAAAAATTCCAAAGAATGGAAAAAATAACTTCTTGGTACGACATAACGTTTTACGAATTACACTGATATTTTATAAACATCAATTTATGATTCTTGAAGGTTTTCCTACGAAGAAAAGTAAGTCCCAATTACAAATCCTGAGAATATAACAGGTGGAACTGTTTCGTTGAAGCGGTATTGTCTGATGAACAACGGCGGCATGCATACAGAGATCGAAGTCGGATAGGTCTACAATGTCTGGGCAGCAAATGATAGCAAGGCACGCACACACCACACGTCGGCGCACGCGCCTCATTGTTGCCATTCATGGTGCAAGCAATGACGAATTACGTTACAATTATTTGTTATAACATTATTGAGTGTTTATACCCATCCGTAAAAACTGAAGTCCCTGAAATTGTTTAAATATTTTGTATTGTCTTATAACATCGCAGAATTAGTTCTGAGTAATGGTTTTGATTTTAATACATTCAAAGGTAAACTTAATAATAATCCAACATAAATTCATAACATACTTGAGTTTCAATAAACAAAAACACGTTAAGTGTTTACTCATTCATGCAAATCTATACCATTCGATGTGGGTTATTGGGCAAGAATCACCGGTTCAACTACCTTCTACAAATTGAGTTAATCCTCCTCTGGTACGCAGTTTTGCGAACGTAGCTCATAAATCAGCTGTTGTACTGAATAAAGGTGTCAAATCGTATAAAGGGTCGCGAAACTGCGGGAACTAACAGGTGTCCCGACTCCCTTGATTGATATTCGCCGGCATGATACTTTCACTGTAAAGAATTAGCCTCGCATGATTTAGCGCCGTTGTTGTATTTAAGACTCGGCGTGGCATTTTAGTGGCAGTAAATAAGAGTAATGAGGGGGGCTGATGGGATCATGGTAATATAAAATTTAAAAAGTAGATTAAAATGAATATTATGATATTGTGATGCATATTATAATTATTATTTATATTAGGATGCATTATTTTTAACCAATGATACTCTTAGATTCATTGTTGAGCGTAAAGTTTTCCTTTTTTAATTTCCTCATATTTTGTTTTTGAACATGCGATTATCACCGTGATTAATTTAACTTGAGTGATTGTATAGTTTCATACTTAAACACAATTTTACTGCACGAATGTAGGCTATGTTAAAAGTTGAATTGAAACTTAACAAATGGCAACTGTTGCAATACTATCAAAAGAGAGAAGGGGACAAAAGTATAGAGAAGGCTTTACTGGTCCTCTAGCAACAACTCGAACTCGAGAGAGTTCGATGACTCGTAAACTATAGTCAATTAGTATTTGGTCTACGTCCATTGCCCATGTCTTAGAAAAATAAAACCTATCGCCGACTTCAGTGGTTTATTTTCACAATTATTCTAAATTGTTTTGGGCTTTTTCAGTAGGCTATGCCAGGGACTTTCCCGTGCGTGTCGTTTATAGGAATATCATTTCTTTAGGCACGACTATGAATCAGGACAAATATTTTATTTGAGATGGTTAAAATTATGGTTTAGAAATAACATAGAATCTATCTTAACTAAAATTAATTGGTTCAGGGCCTAAAGTAACATGACAAAAATCAATATCTTCTTTTAATAATACAGATACATTAAAATCTCGTAAATAATGTAGGCTGAACACAGTAGTATGCTTAAAGCTTTAAAAATGATAAGATCTCTTAGTCCTCTGCTTCTACCTGATTTTCATAAAAGACCAATGTTAACTTTCAAAGCCTACTGCACCTCAAAGGATTAAACGAATCATTGATTTACGGTTCATTTAAAGAGCAAAAAATACCTAGCGATTTCAGTGAGCAGCATTTCGATATCACAAATATTAGCTACATCTATAAACAGTCGTAAATATATTTTTTTGAATTTTTTGAACGAGTTGTAATAGTGATATCGACATTTTGCTCACTGATGTTGCCGTATATTTTTTGCTCCTTAAAATAAACCGTAAATCAACGAAATAAGATACCTATTGAGGAGGGATGCTTTGGAAGTCAACCAAGTATAGAAGCCTTGTGGGTGAAGCAACGTAGAAACTCCAAAAGTTTCGTGACTGGAGCACCTATGGCTGTAGTTTTGTTACATTGTTACAAAACCTTCGGTATGTTTTGTTTGTGGCTTTTAATATAAATTCATGCCGTAAACTGTAAGTTGAAACATACAAACTCTTTGGGGCCAGGTTTGTAATCGCTTTTGTCAATATTCGAACTTTTCGTGACATTGCAGATGAGGTGCGGACCGGCACGTACCGCCAGCTGTTCCACCCGGAGCAGCTCATCACCGGCAAGGAGGACGCGGCCAACAACTACGCCCGGGGCCACTACACCATCGGCAAGGAGATCGTCGACATTGTGTTGGACCGCATCCGCAAGCTGTCCGACCAGTGCACCGGGCTGCAGGGGTTCCTCGTGTTCCACTCCTTCGGCGGCGGCACCGGCTCGGGCTTCACCTCCCTGCTGATGGAGAGGCTGTCCGTCGACTACGGCAAGAAGAGCAAACTGGAGTTCTCCATCTACCCGGCTCCTCAGGTACTAGCGGAAAAAATATTGTGGGGTTTGTGTCTTAAACACCAGTGGCATTTTACTTTCTTTCCTATACATAGTGTATGGGAAAAGCTGTTGGTCGTTTCGCCAAAATTTTAGATTTCGAGTTATTTGTGGAAATATTTATTTTGGTGCTCATTGAACCTAAAAAATGTTTTCGTGGTGATGTCTGTCAATATGTATGAGTCATAAAGACTAAACCAAAAGTCCGCTTTTAATATAATTTGTTTTGCAGTTACAATTCGAAGTATTTTAAATTTTAGGCATTTATGGTTTTGAAGGATCATTCATTGGCAGTGGCGTTCAAAACTCGCCCCCACAGGAAACATAGCAATTCAAAGTTTTTCAGAAACGCAGTCATCTTAAACGGAAGAATCTCCCTGGGTTTTGTAGTTATCAATTGGTTTTATTCCGATAGACAAAAGTTCAAGATTTGGCAACTGTAAGAAGGGCCATGTCTAGTAGTAATAATTGTCCGAAAGAATCATAAATCCCTATTATTTCTTTTCATTTTCCATTATTTTCATCTAATTCACAACCACACTGAATGGCAGGTGTCAACCGCTGTGGTCGAGCCCTACAACTCCATCCTGACGACCCACACCACACTGGAACACTCTGACTGCGCGTTCATGGTGGACAACGAAGCCATCTACGACATTTGCCGGCGCAACCTGGACATCGAGCGGCCCACCTACACCAACCTCAACCGCCTCATTGGGCAGATCGTTTCATCCATCACCGCGTCCCTGCGTTTCGACGGCGCCCTCAACGTTGATCTCACCGAGTTCCAGGTCTGCACGCTTTATATTTTGAGATAATAAAACAATACACAAATGTCGGCATTAGGTTTGGAAATCTGATATCTAATTTACCATGTATTATGCTGAAAGTCAATCATAAACCTGAACAAGCAAAGGTTTATTTCAAATCAAACATTGTTTTAGAACCAGGAACAGTATTTTTGGACTTAATTTTGGTAATGTTCTATAAACTTTAGCTAAATTGCTATAACCTGGTAGTAGTCCACCTCAGCTTAAGTTATGGGGCATTATTGGAGGGAGGCTCATCAGGAGATGAATAGGTGGCCACCGACTAAAGACCTTATTAATTTTGTTTTGCTGATTTCAAGATTGCAACTGGTTTGGGATTTACTGGTATCGTAAAAATGTATTAATATTGATGTGATCCTCACCAGAAACTAAATTGGTGGATGTATCACATTAGTTGGCTAACTTCAAGATTTAAAATAAAGTACTGGACAGATTTATCCCTGAGTTACCTTTAAGCCTTAAATTGGCCGATTTTCACAAAACAACTCAATTTTTAAAAAGCTAGTTATCGCATTGCGCAATACAAAACAATGCCTAAATGTCGCAGCTACAAGAAAAAGGAAACGACATGACACAAAGGGACCAACCGCGTTGAGCAAGTGTATCTGTCATAAATTACGTTGGTTCAGAAGAGTAGCTTCCGGTGACTGTTACTGATAAGAGGTCGTTTCATATAGTCGGCGGTCACCCCATCTATTTATCTCCTCCCTCCAGCCTACAAGTCTACGATTACCAAACCCTAGATAACTTGCATTCCTCGTCAATCGATTAATAATCTATGGTTATTATACCATATTTTATTGTCATTACAATAATATTATTATCTCCGAGTCGATGAATATTTGCAGACAAACCTGGTCCCCTACCCGCGCATCCACTTCCCACTGGCTACATACGCTCCAGTCATCAGCGCAGAGAAGGCCTACCACGAGCAGATGACCGTCTCAGAGATCACTAACGCCTGCTTCGAGCCCGCCAACCAGATGGTCAAGTGCGACCCCCGCCACGGCAAATACATGGCTTGCTGCATGCTCTACAGGTAAAGAAATTAACGGTCTCACACGATACAACATAGTCATCTGCTATCAGTACATCTGACAGCTTGAAGGATAAGTTAGACCATGGAGTGCGACCAACGTACAATCTCTTATACAGTTGTATGCTAATATCTTATTTTGGATGTGCGGCCTTTGAGAGCTGTTGTTTTACAGGGTTGGATTGCACATGCCTAAAGATAGAGCTCGAAGGTAATTTAATGCTTCCTTCGCATTAATTACCTTCCTTCGCGAAAGTTATGAATTAAAAGATAGAGTCTCAGATTCGTCTCCGAGCTATTATAATTATCAGGTGTTATCAGGTATAGTTCCTTATGTAACACGTCCTGGATTCGTTTCAATCCATGACTCTTTACCGTTGTTTCAGAGGTGACGTGGTGCCTAAGGACGTAAACGCAGCCATCGCCCAGATCAAGACCAAGAGGTCCATCCAGTTCGTCGACTGGTGCCCGACAGGTTTCAAGGTAATGCTCAAAGGAGCTGTAACCGGGACAGGTGTGATGTCCCTCATTAGCCATCGAGAGTGTGACTGTGACAATGCTGGATTTGTTCTCACCCAAATGACCGGCCGAGAGCACTCTAATCATGCGTGACGTGACACGGACGTGGAAGAATGCCCCGAGTGTTGAGGTGAACTAAGCGGAGAAATTTACTCAGTGAGCAAACGAAACTTTCAAGTCACCGCCGGTTGCTGCACCCGACGCTCTCCTGGCCCGTTATCCGTGATTATCTTTCTTTGTTGCTCATGAAAGAAAGTTTAGATATTATCTGAACTTAATTTGATTTGATTCGATAGAGCAGCTTTTATATGCTTTAATAACAGTTATAAAAAGAATGCAGCCTAGTCTATCGAATTGTTTGAAGAAGAGATAAGGAAACTCAATAACTTAATTTTGGAGATGAACATCTGATATAGCATTACTTATAGAACCACTCAATTATCTTGAATCGATAGTATAACGGAAACTAAATTGCAATCCGATAAGAGAAGTCCTCTTTAATGATAACGCCATTGGTTATCTACAAAACTGGTTTCATACTCAATGCTACAGCTACAATAACTAACTGACTGCAGTAATTGTTTTTTCCATCGCTTGAAGCAAACTCACTGATCAAAGAAATGCAGTAAAACGTATAGATATATCAAAAGACGTTTCCAATTGTTTAGTTGCTCTTTTATTTTCTAATTTGTTATGGGAGTGACTAACTCACTGCAGCAATTAATTTGCTATGTAGAAAATTATAGCAATTTATGTTGGTATGTACGTAGTTTTTATATATATTTTTTCCAAAGGCGACAGAATTTAGTTTAGCTACAAAAAAATAGTTTTCTACCTTACCTAAGTTTCCATCACCTTATAATTTGTCGCAGGTGGGTATCAACTACCAGCCGCCCACCGTGGTGCCGGGCGGAGACCTGGCCAAGGTGCAGCGCGCCGTGTGCATGCTGTCCAACACCACCGCCATCGCGGAGGCCTGGGCGCGCCTCGACCACAAGTTCGACCTGATGTACGCCAAGCGCGCCTTCGTCCACTGGTACGTGGGCGAGGGCATGGAGGAGGGCGAGTTCAGCGAGGCCAGGGAGGACTTGGCCGCGCTGGAGAAGGACTACGAGGAGGTAACGGCCACATCCTTGTTCCTTCTTGTGATCCTCGTAATATTGTTAAAGGAACTTTGGTCCATTTACATTTATATTATCTGTAGTTATTGAAATGATAAGTGACACTAGGTTTCATGTTAAAGTTAAAATTAAAGGCTGATTTCACTTAGCATTTGCATTCTAAACTTTCTTGCAGCCCATTCTATAGGCAAATTTCCACATAGTCTTTAACAGTGGAGCACTCAGTTTCCTTCATGCCTTTAGTCGGTTGCCAGCCGCACAGGAATTAGTTGTAAATGAGGCCTCTCTTGAAATATTCCCTTCAAGGTTGGAGAAAGAAATATAACATAGTTTAGTATCTAGATAATTTTAGGTTAGGTTCACTGCTTGTTTTAATATTCAACTTGACATTTAAAAACCCGTCAGTGATTTATTTGAATACTAGTATTGGTGGCCGCTATCGCGACCGCAGGAAATAATCAGCTGTTTCAGGAACAAAGCTTGTAGAAATAGAAATCTACAGCTGAATACTCCCGGCTCTACTAATAAATGCTAAAATGGCCTAAAAACAAAAAAAAAAACTTTAAGCTACCGTAATTCAAGTAAGGTTGCTTTTTAAGAAAACCAAACGACACCTGCAGCTTCCCCATCCTCGATTACCCCTAAAAAAATCTTTTCGTAGCTTGGGAGGCATTACAGCTCGAGAAACAGCCGCGGACGGACGGACGCACGGAGCCAGACAAATGCGTAGTGAGACAATTGTTTCAGCTTGAGATAAAATTTAGCTCGAATCGCTAAGGCAGTTAAAGGCAATTAATTATACCAGGAACAACGCTGTCTACGATTATTTAGAGATAGACAGTAATCAAAATACTCTTAGTTCTCATCTATGTCATTGAATTTGGGTATGACTGATCTACGAAGTGATACAGTCTGCCATCAGCATATAACACTAGGCATCTGCGCTAACTGCCAGTAGACCTATAGATAAATCCAAGTATGAAACTTTGAAAAAACTAAATGTCTCACACCTCGAGCCCCAAATGAACAACGATCGTATTGATAAGAAATCTCGATGAAACGTCGAGGCTCTTAATTTTGTAATACTTTGACATAACACCTTAAAAAATAGAAAACTTCATATTATCACTTCTATAATTGTTCAAATCCTTGTTTATTTTTATTTCAACTAACAGCTGCTGGATATATTTTCTCCGGCAAAACGACGGTTACTCAGTATCTGTGGGCGATCTCAATGTTTATATATAAACACAAACACATCCATAAGCAAAATTATGACAAACAGAACGACATGTAAACTAACCCATTCCCATATGGGCCGATTTTTGTTATACATATCTAAGACCATCCGTTATGAACTGACTGATCGTCTACGAGCCTGCGTCTGCTTTTTACAATACTGTCGCAGATAATGTTTTACCAAGTGTAAATGAATATAGTGATTGCAAGAATAGGCAAGAGTAGTGATTGTCTTAAGAGAGTAGTTTCACATTTAATATTTTGATTTGATTCTAACCATCTGATGTAATTTTGCAGGTGGGCGTGGACTCCACCGAGGGGGAGGTTGAGGACGGTGACGAATACTAATCTCCAGAAACCACACAACGGTGGAATTAATACTGCATACTTTATAATATCTGTAGCCGAGCTTAACAACGATCATTCATACAGGGGAACATGAGGACGAGTTATGTACTATATTAGTTAAGATTTCTTAAATTTTTATGTTTACTTAGCTGTAAATAACGAAAATATGACGTCGAAGCCTTGTCTACTTACCCTCCGTAGTTTAGATTTGTAACTCTGAGACTTGAATATTTATATAAATTAAGCTTATTTAAGGGATATTCTAGGTGAGTCATGTTAAAACAACGCCAACAAACTTAACCTTAAAATTGATTAATTTATGCAAGATAACTCGAATAAAGTGGGGATCGCATGGAAAAGTCTACTTTTTTATGTGAAAATGAAAAGTATTTAAATGTTATAAATATCATAGATAATAGTTTATTAATATAACATTTGTCTAAGAGGCACTTTTAAAAATCTATAAGAATCTTTCTTGTGACCAATTCAGGATATATTTCGTTATTACTTACAATACTCTAAACTTATTTTTTATTATACGAGAGTAACTAGCTGAATAATTAAAAATGGCAAAATTATAATTTCACTCTTTAACAAAAGCAGTTAAAATGTGACTTAAACTAGAATATAGGTTTTCTTTACTGAATGCTTAATGTTGTACTGTAAGTCAATTTTATATCAGCGTACACCAAATGTTATTATTAGATTACTGAAATAACGTTTATCGTAATTAAAGCTTCATTGTTATGTAAGTTGCGGTAATACTAATATTATTCTATTAAACTTTAAGGTTTCATTACAACGAATTGTATTACTAGTTATTTATTTGCTGCACTGAAAAGCATAGTGTGATACGGTTCTCCACAGAACACAGTAACCAGTGAACCCGTCTGCACTATGTTGCACTCTGGGAGCTGCTGTTGTTGCCTTGTATTACTACTGCCTTAATAAATGTTAAGCAACATGACCTGTGTTTTCCTTCCCCAAACCTTTTAGTGTACACGAATAAAACTATTTCATTTCACACACATTTTGAAAAGATGAATATCACAGGCCTACATCATGGGTCTACAAATATTTACAAGTATATTTCTTATTAATGTTAAAACAGATTTCCTTTAATGTCCGTCAAGACAAATAATTGAGATTGAGCTAAAGGACCTCCCAACTGTTAATTGAAGAGCTAATATCCCCTCTAGTTTAAGAAAAATAAGATTTGATCAAAACAAATTAGCACACCCTAGAATCTTGGTCCAGGTGTTGTCTTCCTGTTTAACATTTGAAAAGTCCCCTGAAATTAAAGCTGTGCTACGACCGCCATCTGGGATCTTGGCGGTCATTTTTTACTTGTTTACTTAAATTTTTGAAAAATCAAAAAAGGTTGCGTGTAAAAAATGTAGAGCTTGAAAACATAAAAATGTTGCATATTATAACTTTTCCCCCTAAACGTAACAGTTTTTGGCTTATAAACTATTTAAAGTTATAAAAATTACAATTCTGTGTATTGAAACTAGGTTGATTTCTGTAAGTTCCAAAACAATTTGGTATCTGTGCATCATTCCGTTTCAAAATCTCAAAATATTAAACTTTTCAATGTTAAAAACCTATTGTACTAATAAATCTACAATTTCCTAATCTCAACCTAAAAAAGAACATTCAAACTCAATGTAATACAGAGGATGAGGTAAGTTGAATTTTACCGAAAGCAATAGAAAAATTTAAGTAAGCTATTTTGACACCGATGACCAAAGCGGTCAAAGATACGAAGCGAGGGTAATGAGATGTTTACTACAAAGTCAATGTCCTGCACTAACAGTGCAGTTTTTGTAAAAATATTGGTCCCGGAACACAGTGAGGATCATTTTTAGGAATGTGGAGGTGGTGTTTGGGTACCTACTACAAGACCCATTCAAAATACAGTGTAGTGAGAGTATTATATACATTGTTTTATTGCTGGTTCAAAAAGTCTTTTTTTGTAAAAAAAAAGGGTTATAAAAACCTACCAACTCAATTTTTAAATTTAACACAACACTAAACAAGAATAAACAAATCATATGGTTACTAGCGTGGATAAAACAGATAAACCTGTGAACTTCAAAACAAGCTCACTTATCTAAAATAGCTATTCATATAGGAATTCAGGTTTCATCATTGCAATCTGTTTAAATTGTTACAAAGAACGAGATTAAAAAATAAATCTAGAGTCTCATGGGTGTTATAAACGTGAAGCCACCATTCTACATTCTGACCAATATTGTCCTCAGGTAACCAATCAAGAATTGTCGTATCGCTCGTGAAGAGAGGATTTGATTGGTCACCATGTTGGTTGCCATGGAAGCAGAGTTGAAAGATGGACGACCATGGAGGCTGCACTTTTTACTTGAGACGAGGCCGATATATATATATACTGTATATTAACCTCGTTGGTTATAACCTTTTTGTCTTATGTGTTATATTTTAGTGAATCTAAGGCGTTCTTTAGACAATGACACTGAGTTCTTTTGCATTACAGAGTATGATAAAACGCAAATAAATTATACACAATGAAATATTTATTTGTAATATTTATGTGTAGAAAAAATAAAGATTTATTTATTTATTTCAATGCAATTGTTTATGTATCGCCGTGTTCCTTCAGATGGTATAAGTAGCGTTAAACTTGTTAAGAAAATACAAGTAAATCGATCAAGGGTTTTTATCCTTATAAAGATATTATGGGTTTAAAGTCGGTAAACATCTATAAAATATGGTTCAAGGGAATTGATTTCGATCAGTCACGCCGATCGTAATCTATTCTCTCATTGGGCCTGATGATGGTTGGTGTGGCCCATCTGGATCGTGAGAAAACTGCTGGTATTTGAAACTGAAAATGATGTTTGATTTTTGTAATTGCAATGCTGGTACATTAGTACTACGTCTACAATAATTTTCTGATCATATCATGAAGACAGGGCAGTCAGTTGCATAATTCTATTCAAACCCCTTTACCAACTATATGCCAACTATATATATCAACTATATTTTTTATTCCACTGAAATATATACTAGATACTGATATTTACTAGATAATAGATTTATACTGACAGATTGCTTATATCGTCTTATCTACTGGCTGGCTGATGTTTCTGACAGGCAACGCACAGCCTATACTAGGCTCTAGCCTAAAACTAGGTTTAGACTCTGTTGGCCATAGGGGAGAAGAGTCTGAAAAAACAACCCTAACAGTTTTAAAATAATGTTTTTGAATACAAGATCAATTTTTAATAAAGTTGAAATTTAGAGTCGCTCAGATATAATTCTAAACCTGAGGTTGTTTGTTTGGCCGAAACATGGTTAAAATCAAAATAAAACAAATACTTCAAAATTGAGAACTACAGTAAAGTTACTGATAATTACAGAGACAAGAACGGCGGTGGCGTTGCCATTTTCTCCTTAAGCAATAGCAAAAATAAGGTTAGTCCTATAAACATTATAAAGACCTTATCAGTTGAGGAGGTCTTTGAGTGCTGTGGGGCCATAACTTGCAATAAGTTTAAGTTTGTTTTAATAAATATAGAAAGACCACCTAACAAGGCAAACTACTTTCATTTTATTGAACTTCTGGAAGACACCTTTAGTGTTGTGAAGAATAATAATTGTGACTTGCCAATAGTTGTAAGTGGTGACCTTAACATTGATAAGCTAGAAGATACATTTGATAAGGAATGTCTTTATGATGTACAGTCAAATGATCCTCATGTCACCTTCAAAAAATATACTAGAGTTGACAGATCGTCAAATAGGCATAGTCATTTGGACTACATTATAACAGATATGCAAAACCAATATTATTCTGTCAATATATTGCCACCTCTTCTTACAGACCATAGCATAGTAGTTTTTAAGGTGGCTCTAAAGGTCCGTGGCCACAGTGGAGTACAACGATCTGTGTCCCACAAAGCTCCACGTAGTTTCAATTTTCACAAGTGGCCGCGCTAGGCGAGCCACCCTCTAAACCGGTTTTTCGCATTACTGCCAACCGAAAGGGAATCCATGGATTCGTGGGGAAGTTGAACGAGCAACGGTAACTCCCGATGCCGCCAGTGGCAGGAGGCAGGCTGATGTCTTGGCTGTCACCACACTGCTTCTATATTCTTTTAAAATTCTCTTTGAGAATCTCACTTTGGATTTAGCCCCGAACTCAAAATGTTTTTCATGACCATTTTGCATGAATAACAAATGTATAAACATTAAAATGTATGAATGCATAGAAAATTCATGTAGTTCTTACGTATTTGTCAATAAAAATGTCCGTAGGATATAAAATGTACCCTCTATGATAAAACATGTGAGATTATTTAAAGATTAAGAATAGATCCAACTTAATTTCGGAATAGTACACAACATTTAAACGTTGCAATTGTGTAATATTATGGAATCATTACTCAGATAAATAGTTATCAATCACGTTGTATAAGGGATGAAGAAAAACAAGTTGTAAAGTAAAAACCCGACTGTATTGCACATAGGTTTTGTATACAGTGTACAAAACAGAAAACTTGTCTGTAATGTATATGCTACAGAATTTCTGGGATTAGGTTAGACTGCAACATTTTAACTGTTAATAAAAACATGAAAAGTAGCCCGATGTAACAATCACTAATTAACATTGAATTGGTTATAGTTTATGGTTTTAAAGATAATAAACGGTATCAGGAAACTGACACATACCTTCTCCCTTTAAGCCAAACTTTAATGACAAAAACATTTGTTATTTACTAAACATAGAATATGAAGTATAGATAAATGTACAGAAAATTGTCTAAAATAGTTATTTTCAGAAATATCCACCCAAATCCCTTTTTGGGAGGCACTATAGAGTCCGTTGCTACACACAGTGGTTTTGAGAGGGGAAATACCCCCTTGCCCCCCCAGGGTTAAATAGCAACACATTTTGAACATCATCTGTTGGTCAATGCTAACTTGACCTGCATATCAAATTTTAATGAAATTGATCAGTAAATAAGAGAGAAATAGTTATTTTTGTATTCCCCATAAGAATAACATTGGACAACGTACTGCGTTTACCGCTAAATGAAAATTTCAATTTTCTCCGCAACTAGCAATCGTAGAATAGTAATTTAAAATACCAATTTATTTAGTTTTTGAGCTCTTTTTAATGGTGAATAGTAATCTTTTTTAACATTTATGATTTTTTAATGAAAAATCCAAAAAACTGAATTTTGGATGTTTTAAGTCCTGTAATTTCTGAACCCGAATTTTTACAGAAATGCGGGTGGTGTCATTTTGTTAGAAACCTAAAGTTCTACAAACCACTAAAGTTTAATCAAAATCGTTAGAGCCGTTTTTGAGAAATTTTGATTTTTCATGTTTTTTGGCGGTTTTGGGGGGATAATTACCCTTAAAAATCAAAAATTCAAAAAAATGAAAAAAAAGCCTGGAGATATAGTGGATTAGTACCAACATACCAAATTTCATAAAAATCGGCCCATAGGTTAGGGCTCTAGCTCTGTACACATCCACACAGACACACACACACACACACACACAGACATCACGTAAAAACCACTTTTTTGGGCTCAGGGAGCACCAAAACGAATATTTCCACTAACAACTCAAATTCGAAAATTTTTACGAAAACAATACTTTCTCCATATTATACTATGTATAGGGGGAGAAAGTAAAAATTGGCACTAAGATACAAAATACTTCGTTTGAAATTAAAGACATTTCAGTAATAAAAAGGAAAATTATATCAATTAAAATAAAATGGTAATAATCAGTACCGGCTTTAGGGCAGTGCGAGCCGTGCTCCAGCACGGGCACATTTTTTTGGGGGGGTGGGGGGAAACGCTAGGCGCTCATGACGGGTCGCGGGGTGCGGGTGGAGTGCGTAATCCGTAGTTGTAAAATAAATAAATTGTAAATATGTAATATTAACCCGGCTGATTTTGTTAATTTTTTGTATATTAGTATTTTTAAGTTGTTGAAAGGCATTATTGGGAAGAAAGTTGTGTATTCACCATGTTGCACCTTCATTATATTTAAACATTAAATTTACATATCAGATAACAAATCCTCCGCTCCCCTCAATTCCAAATTGAGAAGTTGTTTTGACCTTTATCGATTTGTGACAACTTCAGGGTATTCTGATTGGTACCGTATTGAGAGTGTGCTGGATAAAACTTGCAATACTTTGAAAGAAAATTGCAATGTTAAAATATCAAGTTACATGATGCAAGTAATTGTTTTAACCGGCTCTCTTCGATTATTTTAACGTACTTCCTAGATGAGGAAAAATATGGTTTGGGGATTGGAGAGTATTCAACTGGGGTTTCATCTTTAATTGAAGTTGTAATGATTCGAGTTTAATATTGCTATTATATGTAATAAGGGAGAAAATATGATGCGCCCCCATCCGATTTTGGCGCCCCTTTCGATCGTAACTTGTAAGGTCTACGGTTTTGCGAGAATGAAAAAACATTCTTTTGACCAGACAAAATTATTTAGTATTTTTGGTCCAGGGACTCTTTTTAGCGAATTTCCCCTATAGGGAAGAAGCTATTACCGTAGGTCTCATGGTAAGACTTAAGCCCGAGACCATGATAACTTTTCATTTTGAGGTCCCCAGATGCCAAAAACAACATTCGTTCAAATTTATATATATATATATATATATATATATATGTGTGTCCGTAAGCACGATAACTCTCGTAAAAGAGGTCCGATCGTAATGAAATTTGGTACAAACGTGTAAAGTACCATTTATTTGAACGAGTTCGAAAACCAGACAAATCGCACCATCCGAAGGGGGTTTTGGGGGGGTTTTGTACCACAAAAATGGGTTTTTTGGGGTTTCCACATGTAATTTTTATTAAAATCAAATTTTAATTTTCACCATTGAATTCAGCATAAAAAAACAAACAATTTGGTATCTTGATAATTGCTCTACGTCAATTGGTTACTGAGATATTGAAAGTGCTAAACACAGTACGTTGTCTAATGTTATTCTTATGGAGGAAAAGAAAAATTGTATATCTCGCTTATTTATGAACATAAACTGACGAAATTTGGTATATGGCTTCATCTGGTTGTGGTTTATTGTTGTTTGCACAAAAAAAATTGTTCGCCTATGGGTCCCGTAGCAGGAAACCTAGGTACTCGGTCCCCATGTTATTCTTATGGAAAATAATTAAAATGTTATATATCGCTTATTTATGAATGTATATGGATGAAACTTGGTATGTGACTTCACTTAGCTGAGTTCTATTAATATTTGCATAAAAACCCATTATTTTGTGTTCCTTGTTGCAGCAAACCTGCGTACTCATTCCCAATGTTATTCTTATGGAGAATAATTAATATTTTAAATATCGCTTGTTTGTGAATATATTTCTTATGAAGCCCTGTTAAGTGGCTTAATGTGTTATGTTATAATTCATTGGAAGTTCGCTGAGTATGCAAGTTTGCTGCGACGGGGGTATTTCGTATTACACTATGTCTATACATGCGAGGGTAGAAAGTAAAACATAGATAATATGATAAAAGGGATAAAGTATGACAATATGATTCATATCATCGTCTGCAATCCGCTTCCGCATTATTATCACTAGTAAACAGAAATAAAACATCCTGAGTATGATAACAGACTATGGTTTATTATTATCATCTGTTATAATAATCATGATCCAAACGCTTCCATCCTCATTCCTTGAGGTTTCCACATGACGAAATGGCAATATTTCTGCCTTTTACACACTTGGGGTATTTTCACTGTCACAAAGATCAACTGATGAACTGAAGGTTTGCGGACAAGGAAAATGCTGTAGGGGATTATCTTCCAGGAAGTGAGGTGATGCACTCACACCCTTGGTCGAGGGGCGCCTCGTTACCTCTCGTTATACAGGTATTTTAAAACCACACACACTTTGAAAATGACATGAAACAGATTGTGATGAAGTTGGCTAAAGCCACGTTGTACCTACGCCGAGTTACAGTTATGATTGTTAATGAGAAACTTCTTACTATACGGTTAACGAAAACCAGTATAAAACGGATTGCACTTGGTAACGCTAAATATAATTGTTACTATTTGTATCAACTGTAAACATTAATAACTAGAACAATCTTAATTTTTGTAGAAAAAATATTGTTTAAGGAAGGATTAATTTTATTCAAATTTTTGGTGTATTAAAGTATATTAGGTTTAATCATTTAATTATATTGAATGATATTGATCACATTCTTGAACGGTAAAAAGCCCAGATAATGTCATTTGAAATTTGATTTAGCTATATCATCAAAAAGGACGGTATGGTACGACGGGCAAATATTGTGTCTTTAGAGTAGTTTGAAGCAAGGACACAGAGGACCTTTCTGGGGAATTACGTCCGTCCGATGTCCCAATAGGTAGAGAAACAGAGGTTGGCGACACTGACGAATGTCTCATTGGCAGTGGTAGTTCCATCGCCGCTCGCCAGAGCGTCCTCTGTACGGGGGTGTTTTGCGAAGCGCTTTTCAGAAACAACCCTCACAAATTACTCGATTTATGAGATAAATATTGGTTTTTATGAAATCCTGCCTAGCGGGAAATGATCTTGAATAACTAATAGGGGTTTTAAAACAGAAAAACTTTCTAATTTGATCTTAACTGTTTGACATTTACGTAGTAGAAAATGGTCAATTTTCACTGAGTTTAACCCCGAATAAAATATGTATAACAATAACTTAAAACCTTAAAATAACTTTGTTAACCTAGTTAATTTCATGAGAAACATTTTATCGTTCACTGGAGGTCGCTAGGTGCTTTAATAATCTCAGAATTTGAGTAATACGGAGGTGTGTTTTTCAGCCGTTTGGCGAAGGTTTAGAGCCCTCTTAATTTAGATGTAAGTTCTTCTCACATTAATGGAAAAATTGAGAAGAGGAAAATAACCAAACCAAACCTACGTTTGAATATTTATTGTGGAAAAGGTTGGCCTATGTATGATGTAAATATAAGTGAGATGATGTTTTTAATGATTTTTATTCTAATTTGTTGTACATATTTGAAGTCTTCTTCCCAAAGGCGATCTTTCATGTTAAGGACAAATCACATGCTAAATGGATAACTACGGAATTTGTTGAATCTCTAGAAAACCTAAAGAAACTGTACTGGAGTATACGTAACACTGCAAAAAATAGAGTTAAGTTAGAGTGTACAAGCACTAAAAGTCAGCATGCTACCTTGCTCAGTAATACTAGAGGAGTAAGCTCAAATATTCGTGTAATGGGATGACCGAACTCAGGAATGGTAGATGAAAGTTACTGCTGTTAACGTAAGTTGTAACCGAAATGTGATCACAAAATATTAAATAAATAGTCTTGATCCTGCGAACTCTGTAGGAAAATACACACTTTTATTTTGGTTAATTTTAGGATTTGGTTAACCTTTACTTCGCTTGGAAGGATCTAGTATATGCGTAGATAGTTATATTAAATATTTAGGCCTAACTATTAGTGATGATCTGAGATGGCAGAAGCATATTGAACTAATATCAGAAACACTATCTGCTGTACACTACATGGTGCGACGACTGCAGCCTCTCGTAGACAAGGACGTGCTTATGAAAGTATACTTTGGGTGCTTCCGTAGCATTATGAAGTACGGTATTATATTTTGGGAAAGTAGTCCTTTGGCACAGCGCATAACTTCCGTTGCAGAAGAGAATCTCAAGAACGATATGCAAGTAATCGCACTGAGCCCATTGAAAAGGATTGTTTGTTGAATCCTAAGTTCTTACAATGCCAGCGCTTTTTGTTCTTAAGTCAGCACTAACAGTGAAAAGGAAGCCTGATATATTTACAAGAAATGAAGATGTTCATAACTATGTTACAAGAAAGAAAAAAATATCCATGTAATTCAAGTAAATTCCAGCTTAGCAAAGGGAGGCCCAAGATATGTGGTAAAATATATAACAACAATCCAGGATATATCAGGAGAGTAGAGCCAAACTAGAAAAGAGACGCCACTTTCGGCACTTTTTTCCCATGTTATTCTTATGGGGTCCAGTTTTTGCACCAACACCCGAACCCGGCCTATACAAATTTCCTTTTTGGCCTATACTAGTATCCGACCCTTGCCTATATTAAATACATTTTTCCCAATCCCCATCCATCCTCTATATTTTTACAAATTAATTTTTAAAATCAAGCTAAAAAGCCAACTTTGGTGTTTATGGTCCGATTTGTCTGCAATTTGGATATGTTATTGTCCTAAGCTAATGAATTAATAAATTCCACATACATTTCCCAAATTCACTATTACGGTCAAATTAAAAAAATATTTTTGAAAAATACTATAGTGCCAATTGCCAACTTCTTTATTTTTGTACGATTTGAATGATTTTTTATATGTTATAGCCTTAAACTATTATATGTATAATTACCATATCTAAGTTCCAAAATTTGATACTTTGTATAGTTTATGTATATATAAACCAGAAAAAACTAACTTTGGTGTTTATGGTCTGAGATGACTGATTTTTGGACATGTTACTGTCCTCAGCTAATGCATTAATAAATTCCACCTACATTTCCCAAATTTCATATTATGGTCAAATTAAAAAATATTTTTGAACAAATACTACCAATTGCCAACTTCTTTATTTACTATTCAATTTTATTTATTTTTGGATATGTTATAGCCCCATTATAGCTAAGATTAATCACAATACTATAATTTCCGCTACCCCCTATAATACAGTCAAAATTTGGTTTTTTGTTTGTTTATTTTGTTGCAATCAACCAAAACTAACTTTGGTGTTTATGATCCGATTTGTCTGCAATTTGGATGTATTATTGTCCTAAGCTAATGCATAAGTAAATACCGTCTAAAATTTCAAATTTAATTTAAACAATATTTTGTAAATTGCTATAGTGCCAAATGCCAACTTCTTTATTTACTGTCCGATTTGATTTATTTTCGGATATGTTGTAGCCCCCCCAACTATTACATCTAAAATTACCGTATATTATTTCTAATAACCCTTTAATGCAGTGAATATTATGTTTTTTGTTTATTTTGTCGTAATCATGCAAAAATTAACTTTGGTGTTTATGGTCCGATTTGTCTGCAATTTGGCTATGTTAATGTCCTAGGCTATTGAATAAGTAAATACAACCTATAATTTTCAAATTAAATTTAAACAATATTATTTAAAATTATATTATTTGCAAATTCATATAGGAAAAAAAGCACATCACTATACTTTCAACTACCGAATTTCGACTACCTTTTTAATAGCCTACAGTTTTTTGTTTTTAATACCCCAACACCTCCAAAAAACTAGTTTATATCTAGCAATTGGCCAATACACCAACTGTTCGCCTATTGTAAAGTTTAAAGAACGTTCCGCTATATTTTTACTATTGCACAATACCAACAAATCCTGCTATCTAAAAAATAAAAAGCCCGTAGATTTAATACTCTTACACCTTCCCAAAATTAGTTTATATCTAGCAACTGGCCAACACACCAAGTTCGCCCATTGTAAAGTTTAAAGAATGTTTGGCTATAATTTTACTATTGCACAATACCAGCAAATCCTGCTATATATAACAAATAAAAAATCTTTTACAAAACCAAGCTTTATATTAATACAAACTAAAACACAATACACCGACCTCTATATTTTTCCTTGGAGTAGCTTTTAGTTTCTTTGTTTTGAGTTTTATTTTGTAATTTAAATCGATGGATTGTAACTCCTTTTCGAGCCAATAATTAGACACATAAATGTCTGGAGTATTTTCAAACTTTATCAAATATGTAGCACATCTCTTAAACCCACCATAAGGAGTTATCTCTGTCTTCGTTTAGTTCCTCTATCCTTTTGCAATAGGATACTTTTATATTTCCCCTTTTTTCCTCCATTACCACTCGGTGTTTACCTCTTGTTGGTCATACTTTAAAGCTTTTTTATCTGCTGAGGATTCTATCGAGAATTTTATTTCTTCTATTTTCGTAAACGTGTTACCATTCTATCTAATAGACCCATTAGTTTTAACAATGGCAAATGGTTTGTTCGAGGACAAATAAATGATATCTATTAAGCAACTCTTGTAGTACTATATGGAGCAGTTACGAATCCACCAATCGTTAAAATGTCTCGCTTATTGTTTGGATTACTATATCATAACTTAAACACTCATATTTATAAATTACTAAATCTTGTGTGATATTCGGATATGACACCCACATACATAAAAATTGTGTCAATTGACAGAACCTGTAACATTTGTGTAAAATGTATGTAAAACCCACACATATCGTTTGACAGAAAAATTGTGTAAATTGACAGAACCTGTGAATATTTTGTAAAATTTCTGTTAACTTTATTGTTTCATTTTACACAAAAAGGACTTTTTTAGGTTTTTTTTAGGATTTTTAGGTTTTAGGACTAAGTGTTATCTCATTTTTCAATGAAGAATCGAAAGTACTTGAAGAAGATATCAAACAATGCATTCCTAACAACACCTCAAACCTAATACCTGTAACTAACATTCAAAACTTCCCCCTTGAAAATCCAAACAAAACATTCTGCTTGCAAAATCCAATCAATGCTAAAGAAATCCAATGACACAGAAAGCCACTGTTGAGAAAGTCGAGAACGGCAATAATGTAGTGATAGGAAATACCACCAGAACTTCGTTGAACAAAATAACATAGAACCACTTAGCCAAAGATTTAATACCAAGCTGAAAACACGAACCCATGCACTCTCTTTTTATCAAAGTCTAAAAATATGCAAACCAGAACAATTAAACCCCTACTGACCCCAACTTTGTAAGGATACCTAAACTATTCAAGAAATGTCAGCCTTCACAGCCTTAAAGGCTTTTATTATAAACTAGATGTTACCCGCAGGCTTCGCCCCGCGAATGATATTTATAAAAACTATGACAGTTGTGTGTGCTGCATTCTGTGGTTAGCCAGTGGAACTTCTATAAATCAAGATCAGCTGTTTGTATTTTCATCAGCTCAAACAAAAATTAATGTTCATAAGGAATACGTGGGAACTTTGAACCCCCGTGGGGAAAAGACCTATAGGATTTCCGCAACTTTAATATGCTTATGGTAAATGTTACTAAGGACTATCACGTTCCTCTCTGCAAAATTTTAGCTCAATCAGTCCAGTGGTTAGAGCATGGTTAAGCCACAAATATCTAAACAAACAAACATACAATCTTACAAACTTTCACATTTATAATATTAGTAGGATTATTTTAGTTCTTCAGTCCCTAATGCAGCGTAATTAAATCATTGATGAAGTCCTAAGAAGTGGACTGATCCTAGCGAACAGCAGAGCCTTAAAAAACACAGCAGGCCTCCATTAATAAAAGATGTAGAACATCTTAAAAATTAGATAGTTATCTAATTAGATATCAAGGCCCTCTACATATAACACAAAACAATACATGAATATATAACCCATATTTGAAAGAATCAAACTGCTTAGACATAAGCTATAACATTTAAATTGACTTAAATTCCACAAAATTAACGAAATATTAAATTTAACCACAGCTATTCTCAAACAGTATCTACTTTGAATACAACAGCCAGTACAACATCAAATATAAAGGTCTGGACAAATAAAAGTAAATTAACGAACACGCAAGCAAAATTGCCTATCATCATAACTGGTTGGCTGACGACATCATTGGCCTGTTCAAAGGGCACATAAGACAGCTCGAAATGCTCACTAAATTCACAACTGTACTGAATCCAAACAAATCTGAACTCTATAACCGGCTGAAAAAATTCCAAAGTTTAAACTAAACAGTCGGAGGCAGTTGCAAGCAAGTGTGCAAATACTGCTCCTGTAAAAGTTAAGTACTCGTATGCCAGAGGACCTAGCACTAAGAATGCTTGAAAACACGAACAAAAAAGCGTAATCAGCATGTAAAATTAAATTGTCACTACAGTACTTTGAGATCAGCTGTTTTCGTTATGTATTTATCACCCAAGGTTCGTAGAGCTTGCTCTACGAACCTTGTTTATCACCTGCGAAACTTCATATTTACATACAGATGTCTGATGTTTACAGTGGAAAGTAATGTTTACTGTGGAAAATTTTCACTTTCCACTCTTGTTATCAAAGTAGTGTTGTGAAAACTATCGACAAGTCTCGCACTTCAAACATATGGTCTCGAACATGCAAAATCCCACTTTCCACTCGGGGGTATATCTCTTATGAAATATACTAATTTCATAAGAGATTGTACATTTAAAAACCAATTATTTATGTTATAGGGATTATACTTAAGGGGTTCGATTATTTATTTGTCTTAGTTTGTGAAATTCTCTTAGTTAGAGTTGTCTTTTAGACAAATCTAAAAACGAGTTTTATCACGATTATTTATTGTTCTCTGGATGTTGTATCCGACATTATTTTAACCATTATAGAATAAAGTACTGCGTTACAAGTATTAACAATTGTTGCCTTCACTTTATAAAATTCAATAAAAAATTAAATAAAACACTGAGTATAAAATTATTCTGCAATTTAATCACGTTCTGTATTCTGTAAATGATTTCCGGTACAGAAACTTGAACTGCAGGAAAACGACTTTCCTGTTGTGAAAATAAAACATTTAACATGTACTGGAATACTATAATTGGTAACTGAGGATTGTTTTGACATTTCCCAAAACGTAACCATGCAAATGCTACACGTCAAGTTACGCAAGGGAGCCATGACTGTCTCAAACGCAGTAGCCCGTGGACGCGAGGTGGGCGGAGGGCGGGCGGCGTGACTCACGCTCTGGGCCTCACCGACATGTCACATTATCCCGGAATATATCAACGCTGTTTGAAAACAATTGTCTGGTCGACATCTCTGTTCTCTTCACATAATGCTCCAGCGCAAACAACAGGTGCGCTTACCTGGTTTTTGGTCACCCAGTACCCACCCGTTGGCAAGGCACCGGCGCACACCGTGGATCAGAACAGGACCGGATAGGAAGGCGGTACCAGGCGTTCTGCGATATAGGCCTTGAGCCAAACAATGTACTTACTGCAAATTGTTACCAAGAAAGAACTTGTGAAGTACATCAAATTATGTTTGGGAACTTTGTTAAGACAAGGCACCGACAACTTAACCACCTATGCCGGTATGTAATGCGCGGAAAAAGTTACACATGAAATATGCGTTCATGTGGGTCGGGTCTGACAATGGTTTTTAAATATTTCTGGCGGGCATAGTGTTACACAAGGGGTACTCATGATATGTTAAGGACTGCTGCAAAAGGCTATCTATCTTGATCTTATTACATTTTATTAATTTAGACAGTTATTTTTGAGATACTACTATAATGTCATCATACAAATTATAAACATAATTAAATATCTAATTTGTTGCAATTTTTCTTTTAAGTTTAGTCAGTATCCAGATGACAGTTGATTGATATTATTTAGAGCGAAAATGAGTTGAATTATAAAGCAGAGCAGAATGGATATATATTTAAAGTTACGAACCAAAAGGTTCTCTACCCTAAGGCGATCATCTTTTACGTTCCGGTAGTAACACGAATCAATTTTGCCAGGCAATGCCAGAAACCCGATGATGATATATATCACTAACAATCCGGCTTGCAGCTGTTAAACACATTTTACGCAAGCCCGATATCCCACCAGTTTTTTGACCTCTTCGACACGAATATCACCAAATGCATATTAGTTTTCAATCTATCTGAATATATTTAACAATCTAACCTGTACCGATGTCATCCTACTTTTCAAAACATAATAACGACTTCAGGTTTACAAAAATAGGGTTCTTTTATCCATTGTATTTATGTAAACAGAACCTTCGTGTCGTATCTGAGCCGATTTTGACGTTTGCCAAACGCCAGAGTCCGTAGTTGTGCAAAGCGGTTTTAAACTTTCGGCAATTTTATCCTGAAGAGCACGGGCTGCCTAAGTTCACATTTTACCAATAAGTATATTTAACATTTTGAGTTTTTTTAGTTCAATTGTAGACTAAAATCAAAGAAAACTGTTAGATACTAGTATTCAGGTTTAATAACCAAAACACTGGAAATAGATTACAACAAATTTATTGTTCCGTTCCATAAGGCTATGTGCTACCCCACATTCACAGTCGTCACTCAAGAGGGCCGAAGAACATCTCGTGCCCCTAACAAAGGAGGAAACAGTCGTTGCCAACATGACAACATTAAATGTTAAAATAATAATAGTTCATAGGCTATATATAACAAAAACTAAAACTTGTTCTGTGCTAAAACCGTGGTTGAAGCATTCAAGCACAGTTTCAACTGTAGCTTAACAGTTGACAAAAACTGATAAACACGTATTATGTTTATCATGTATAGAAAAGTAACATAAATCCATACTTCCAACGATAATTTTTGAAGACATGTAATCAAATAGAAAATCCGCTATGATAAATTTTTTAGCGGTATTGTGAACATCGTATATACCAAAATGTTCGTAATATTTCCTATATTTGTCAAAAATCAGAAAATATTCAACTTTTAACCGTGAACAGTTTTCATATACAGTACTAGTTGTACTTTTTACAAACTATTAAAACTACATTTTGTTTTTATTTTATTTTATTTTTGAATAAACCGACATCAGTAAACCGTCCTTTAATTGTGTTGTAGAGGGGTAATCGTTAATTAATGTTGCCGCTAGCGTCGCGTCGGCGTTAAATTAGTACGGTAGTAGGCGAAGCTCGGTGTTTTATGGGTCAATCAAAAATTTGGAACAATTGGTCTCCAATTGAAGATAAATTGGGCTTTCCTGAGCTGATCTCAGAACAATTTAGATTGTTTCACTTTACACCTAAAAATAATAGACAATTGGTGTGTTAAGAATGACGTAACAAGAATTTTTAAGTCTTTCGGGGCCTATATCGATATCTGTCTTTCTCTAAAACCACATTATAATTTTAAATGTTCATTAATTTGATGTTATATATTATATATCTGACATGTCGGAATTTGGGTTATATTAATGTGCATATCTTTGTTTTATCATATAGCCAATTTGTCTTGGTTAGTAAAAAACATCCAAAAACACATACATGCACATTTGTTTGTCTTTATAAGGCTTTTTAGTTATAATTGGATTTTTTAAATAAATTGAATTAATAGTAAAGTCGTGAAGCGTTATTAGGGCAATGTATGATTTGAAACCATTAAAATATAGCGTCCTTTAAAATAACCTGTATAGATTTGTTCAAATCAAAGTAGTAGGAGAACAATAAGAACTAACAATCAGATTGGACAGATTGGAGGGCGTAGTCGCGACGCCGCGCCGCCGGTTGATATTCAGAAGGCATTGTCTGGGTGGGTCGGGGTGGTGCTTCCTGGATATCGTCATCTTGCCTTTCCTGAAACATCCTATGTCTCGCCTTCGAGGAGAATAGCCTGTAATATCAGTTTGTTTGTTTGAAGCATGCGGCGACACTGAGTGGGTGATTCACTTCTGGTGTATAAACTAAGAAAAAATATAACCATGCGAATGATATATTGGTTGAAGTAACCAATGGGAGGCGGCAGACCATAGATAAATCCTGTCGTGTAAACTAGAAAATATGATTTTAAGGGGTTTAACATGTGGCTCTCTAAAAAAAACTAAACACCATGAAAAATCTAAATTTCTTAAATACAACTGAAACGGTTTAAGTTAATATTGTATGATTTGTATTGCCAAAGGCTCTAATAATACTACACCACGTCCCAGGACTACCTTAAAACTGGTCTATACCAGTTTTGAGGCTGACATTGAGGCTGATCATTGCATATGGTAAGTCCATATGGCTGTCCATTATGACAACTTCCCTTTCACCTTTGGTACCTCCATTTGCAGCGGCTAGGGGCAGAATCTTCGGGTTTGGTCCCAACCTGCCAACCTGACAGTCCCTGGCTGGATGGTCCCTGGCTGTTGTACATGGATACCCTGTCAGTTGAGTAGACCATTTGGAGGGCAGAATGCGGGTCCACTGATTGAGAGCCTCATCCTAGCTGTCACAGGGGC
This sequence comes from Allygus modestus, assembly GCA_963675035.1. Lineage (NCBI taxonomy): Eukaryota > Metazoa > Arthropoda > Insecta > Hemiptera > Cicadellidae > Allygus > Allygus modestus. Next base: position 221,133,885 of record OY776111.1, on the reverse strand, counting down.
ACGGGAGTTGGCCCTCTGAAGGGTCGATTTGGCTGCTGTCCCATCCCACCCTTACCTTTCCTGCTATATCCCATTTTTCCGGTAACTTGCGCAATATTCCCGCTTGTGGAAGATGTGACTAGCAGCTACGCTGGGGTTTTCTAATCCGCAACAATGATGATGATGATGATGAATACTACACCACCTGAATTTTATATTTTCCGGCTTATATGGTTTAAAAATTTTTTTGTTCATAAAACCATAAGCTTTAAATAAAATATTCTTATTACCACACTAAAAATTATTTTTACTATATTATGCAACTAATGGTTGCAGAGAATATGTCATATTTCCATTTAGCGGTAAATGCAATACGTCGTCCAATAATCATCTAATGGGGAATAAAAAATATAATTTCTCTCTTCGTTACCAATTTCATTAACAATTGTTATGAATGTTAAGTTAAACATTGGCATATATAGAATATTCTGAATATTTTACCAGCAACTAATCCTTGGCAAATGACTGCAGTGCCTCCAATGGACATTTGGGTCGGCATTCATAAAACATATTGTTTACTAGAATATTATATATACATGCTACCTACCATACATTATAGTCTATATATATTAATATAAAGGTGTATGTTTATCAAAATAAATCTAAAAGGCAGAGTATGTGTTTTGACAACAGTGCATTGACAACAGCTGTTATAAAATAAATTTCCAACGAAAGACGTCCTTAATTAAACGATCTAAATTGCTTTCAATTTGTTCTTTATATTTTAGCGAAGTTCCCCTATAGGGAAGAAGCTATTACCGTAGGTGGCATGGTAAGACTCAAGCCCATGATAACTTTTCATTTTGAGGTCCCCAGATGCCAAAAACACCATTCGTTACAATTTATATATATATATACATACCGGTATACATATATATTTATATATGTACGTGTGTCCGTAAGCACGATAACTCTCGTAAAATAGGTATGATTTTAATGAAATTTGGCACGAATGTGTAAAGTATTATTTATTTGAACGAGTTCGAAAACCACATGAATCGCACCATCCGAAGGGGGGTTTTGTACCCCAAAAAAGGTTTCACATGTAATTTTTATTTTAATCAAATTTTTAACTTTTACCATTGAATTCAGCTTAAGAAAAAAAATTTGGTATTTTGATCATTGCTCTACGTCAAGGTTACTGAGATATTGAAAGTGCTAAACACAGTAGGCTACGTTGTCCAATGTTTACTTATGGAGAAAAAGAAAAGTTTTACATATCGCTTATTTATGAACAGAAACTGACGAAACTTGGTATATGGCTTCACCTGGTTGTGGTTGATTGTTGTTTGCACAAAAACATTGTTGCCTATTATTCCCGTAGCAGCATACCTAAGTACCTACTCAGTCCCTATGTTATTCTTATGGAAAATAATAAATGTCATACATCGCTTTTTTATGAATGTATATGGATGAAACTTCTCATAGATGAGGTCTATTGATATTTCCATAAAACCCCATTATTTTTGCCCCTTGTTGCAGCAAACCAGCGTACTCATCCCCAATGTTATTCTTATGGAGAATAATTAGACTAACATTTTAAATATCGCTCGTTTGTGAATACATTTTTTATGAATCCTGTTGAGTGACTTAATGTGTTATATTATATATATATATTGGAAATTCGCTGAGTACGCAGGTTTGCTGCGACGGGGGTATTTTAGGTTCATGATGAATTGATATGTCTGCGAGTCACCCGTGGAGGTAAATGGACACGGCTAGTAGCCTAAAATCAATCTTCAATCTAATTAAATACCCCCGTCGCAGCAAACCTGCGTACTCAGCGAATTTCCAATGCATAATATATGTCTTAATACCACATATAGACGCATACCAAGTTTTAAAAATATATTCACATATAAGCGATTTTAATTATTCTCCATTAGAATAACATTGGTAATGAGTACGTAGGTTTGCTGAAACAAGGAACACAAACAATTGTTTTTTATGCAAATATAAATATAATTTAACCAGGCGAAGCCACATACCAAGTTTCATCAATATTCAATCATAAATAAGCGCTATATAACATTCTAGTTATTCTCCATAAGAATAACATGGGGCTGAGTACGCAGGTTTGCTGCTACGGGAATAATCAACAAAAAATCAATTTTTTGTGCAAATATCAATATACCAATACTACATGAAGCCACATACCAAGTTTCATCAACATACATCCATAAATAATCGAGATATCGAATTTTATTTATTCTCCATAAGGATAACATTGGACAACGAACTGTGTTTAGCACTTTGAATATCTCTGCAACGGTTGGGCGTAGAATCACAATTTAAACATCAAAATGATTATTTTGTGGAGCTGAACAGATTGTTAAAAGCAAATGTGAAGTTTACATTAAAATGAACTGAGGAAAAACCAAAAACCGTTTTCCCATAAGATTAACATGGGAGATTTTATGAATAGGTTTTTTTGGATTTTCTCCGCAACCACTCAACCTAGGTTAATAATTAAAAAAAACTATATTATTTGTTTTTTTAAGCTCTATAACATGGTCAAAACCAAAATTAAGTTATTTAAAAATTTTAGGGTGAAAAATGCAAAAAACTTATTTTTGGAAAATTTAAAACCCCCATAAACCCCCTTTCCCATGATCCGATTTTTCTGGTTTTCGAACTTAAAGTCATGAATGTCATTTTACACATTTGAGCCAAATTTCATCAAAATCGGACCTTTTTTACTCAAGTTATCGTGTTATCGGACACATATATATATATATATATATATATAATATATATATATATATATATATATATATATATACATATATATTTTTGTTTTGCTGGGGACCTCAAAACAAAAATTTATCATGGTCTCGGGCTTAAGTCTTACCATGAGACCTACGGTAATAGCTTCTTCACTATAGGGTAAATTCGCTAAAACGAGTTCGCACGCAGCACGCTGTCGTGAGGGAAGTGAATTTCTACATAAAAACTCCTAAAACTGAAAATTAGTGTACAAAAATATATTTATTCCAATTTTTATTGAAATCTGAAAACAGTGATTTTTTGGCTGTTCTGATGCTCCTGGTTTCATTTACCTGCAAAGCTGGGAATACAATTTTGCGCATTATAATGTTAGGAGAAGGTCCAGACAGGCTTGAAAGTAGGCGTGAGGTTGCTGGGGATGATAAAGTACTCTAACAAAGGAATAACAAGCTTTTCTAGTGTAAAACCCCCATAAGACAACGTACTGTGTTTAGTCGATACACATTTTCTTTAATAACTCGGTAAACATGTATGCTACAATGACGAGAGAGGGCTTAAAACTTTCGCCTCACTAATTCCCATCTTTTTACATGCATTAATTTTACATACGGGGCTTTTTAACCCTTTTTTGGGCCCAAAAACTTAATTTAAAAGATTAATCCCCAAAAAAGGGGTATAGAGTTTTCCGATTGTTTTGCCCAACGAACTTGTCCAACTGATTACAGAAAGGAACCTCCCTACCAAATTTGAAGTAAATCGGACAAATATGCGACCGCTAGAGTCTATATATATATATATATCTCTATATATATATATATATATATGTGTGTATATATATGTATATATATATATATATATGTATATATATATATATATATATATATATATATATATATATATATATATATACACATAAAATTTTGAACGACCCCCCAAAACGTGTTCAGGGGGTCATGTTAGGAACTTCTATGGTGGTCCCAGGCTTAAGTTTCACCGTGTGGGTCATGCTAATACTTCACTTTTCAAAGGAAATTCACTAATAATAACTGATTACTATAATTGAATACACTGTAAAACACGTTATACACCGTATACCGTATATCAGTATACTAACTACAATAGCTACTTCTTATATTCTATACATTTAGGGCAATGGAAATCGTTTGTTTAAGGTAGTATTTCTGATTATCAAAGGATGATTTTGGTCAGAAATTATGGTTAAAGCTTGAAACATTACTACTACTATTACAGCTCTCTTGAATAATTTTTGGTTAATAACAATCAACTGTTCGACTAAGAGTTTATTGTAAATACAGTAATAATTCCCTTTCAACTGTTCGTAACTTAATCCTTGACTATATGACTAAATTCACAGGTTTAATATTTAGGCCTAACAGCTGTTTTATCTAAATTCAAATGAAAACTCATAAATACAATTAACAAAGTAATGGTGGACATTTATTCATTATTTTACATTTATAGATTGCAGACAAATTATGGTTAAGTGAATAAGGGTTACAATAGATGTACAATGTTGGGGAGAGAAAATAAAATTATAAGAATGTAATTTTCAATTTAGATGATATCAAAGTCTAAAGTATTATACACAGCTATATTTCATAAAGATGGTAATTTATAACATGAGTATTCATAATACAGGGTCTGGGTGATCGTGCTGAGGCTTAAAGGTCAGAATAACTTTGTTTCATATGAATAAAAATCATTAGAAATTTTAAAAAATGTCCAATTTATGTGAATTTAAACTATTCGATAAATATTTATTATTGATCTGTAATTATGGTTATGGGATCTTGAGGTGTATAATTTAAAGTTCAAATGGCAGCTTCTTCTTGAAATTTAGGCTGAGGGCCTAGTTAAGTTTTTGAAATTATTAATGTCCAAATAAATAAATTATCGTCTTGGTTAGGTTGAGAACTTGTATTAAATTTTGATTAAACAAATCGTTGATAAGGAGGAATTGATTTTTTTTAAGTCCTAGGGATTGTAAGTTGCTATATAGGTCTAGGTTCTAGGTAGGTAGTTCAAATAATGGAAAGATCTCACCACACAGACTAAATTTTCTTCACTCAAGAGCTATATGAATCTTGATGGGTTATAGAATGCTCTGAGCTCCGCAGGCTACCAAAAAAAAAACAAACACTTTTTTAAAGGGGAAATTTATTTAAATGAGACAATGCTCTAATCAGGGCATCTAACACCAGCCATTTTATGATCAGAAGACCTCTTCTTTCTTCAGAAAACTCCAGATGATGCTATGGGGTTCACATAATTACTTTCAAAACACAATTTTCCAATAATCTTGGAACCAAAATACATTAGTCACAAAACACTTCAGCTGGGGGAAAGTTTGAGATCAATTTTGAATTTGGTTATATTATATTAAGTTAATTATGAGGTAATTTTGTACATGTAGGCTTAAATTATGAAATATGACTTTAAATATTTTATTTAATCACAAAATATTGAATAATTAATCAATATTTAAATTTTCTGAGGGGTGATAATGAAATAAATAACTAAAATAAGCAAAATAATAACATTTAACTTAGGGGGGAAACATGTGACAAAATATTTAATAGGCCTATATGCTTGAAACTTTAATTATTCTATTTATGCTATATCATATTGCGTGAAATGAATGAGTGATTATTGTTGAATGTTTATGAGTTGTCTCAAGCTCTTATGTTACCATTTTAAAACAAAGAAACTTTTTATATTTATTTCTATAATTTCTTTTCCTTTATTAACTAGTCATTTTGGTGCTGTCATTAGGGATCGGACAACAAATTATAGTGTTAGTCGCTATACTCCAACACACGTTTGAGCAGCCGCGCCGCATATCCCTGAACTATAGAGCTATATTACTGATAGTTGACAGATATGCATGCTTTGACATTTGTATAGTTTTAAATTTGTGTAAGAACATTCGTAATCAAGGAATTGTCGTTTCAGACAGATAGTACTTTATTGAAATTGATGGTGGTAGGAATAATGAGGGCAAAGAGATGCTAGCTACTGAACACGCAGTAATGGAGACAAACGCGGCGGCCTGAATCATAACAAATAGCGAGGCACAAGCGGAAAAACAGATGCTCCTGGCAGAGATTTATTCAGCTTACGAACTTTATGTCAACTTGTCTGATGGGTTTTAGAAATTATTTCTAGAACAGCGAGACATCTCATAGAACAATCAGTGTTAAATGCAGTAAAAATATATTCAATACCTGTAGGCCTATACTAAGCGCAGTATACAAATATATTGTTTCTCTAATGAAACTGAAACCAATAATTCATTACAGTACTCAATGTAATAATACAAAATCCTTACTTGATATTTGTTTATAATTTAATTCAATAACTTAGCTATAAACAGATTTGTTTCAAGATTGTCTAGTTTGTTATTGTATTGTAATTATCATAATGTTATTATATAAAAGAACACTAACGAAATTGAGTCCCATCAGGAATTAATTAAAACTAATCGTGTATAAACTATCAATACTGTCCAATAACTTACTTGTTTCTCGATTCTTAAACAAACTTAATCTTTTTTCTTACATTCTATTCATAAAAAACAATTACTGTGTTACCATTATTATTGCAATGTTACAGTATTCCTAAGCGTATTGTGCAATAGAACGAATGATTTCAATAGGAGTGTGGCTGTTTTAAAATGTACAGTATATCAACTACAAAATGCCAGCTGATTATGTTCTTTGTGTATTCCTTTGCAATTGTACAAATAATTTTACATTTCCCCTATACTTAAGGTGACCAGACGTCCCGATTTCAGCGGGATAGCACAGCCGCCTTTAAAGAAGGCAGCGGCGTAGTAGAATTGGCAACGCCGCAAGAGGAGTTACCGCGCGCCTCGCCGCCCGTATACTAGCATGGGGAAAACGAGACGCCGGGGCCGCCGCGCCGTCTAAAATCGTTATTTTTTTACTCTCCAGGTTAGAAACTACCGTTTAATTGATGTTAATCGTTTATTTAACGAGTGCCTTACCCTGTAGCGAGCCCAAAAAGGTTCATATTTAAACTGAGAGTAATGTTAAGCCTGTTTATAATCAGTGTTGCTGGGTTTTACACGTAGGTATACAAAAATGATAATGCCTAGCACCAATAATTCAAGAATGTGCTAGGAATTTAATAATATTAATTAATTTAAAAATTTCCCCGTAGCAACACACTCACCCACTTATTGAATTTAAAGTCAAGTAATTTAATACGCTCAAAATTTGTTTAATAAAAAGAGTTGTATCAATTTTTTTGCCGTAATTTGGCTTTTTTAAAGTTGTTAATCCATAGCATAGGAAAGTTATGTTTTGTTATTAGTTTGGTTAGATATTAATTACAGTTTACCTTTATCATTAGTTTTGTTTTATAAATATCAATAGATACTAAAGCCATTTACTAAGTGCTAATAAAGTACAGAATTCTTATATATATATACATGTCAAACAAGATTAAAAACAACGACATACAACCGTTTATTAAGAAAAAGCGTACTTAATATAGCAAAAAGTATAAATAAAACTCATGGGCAACTGACTGGACAAAGTATTAACATTTTGTTTGCCCTTTTATCTTCCAAAGTAATAATTGTGTGCCTCTTATGGCATTTGTCACAATTCATTTTTTACTGCAAGCAGTTTATTTGCGGCATTTATTCAACATATTAATTTTAAAATATATTCATAGGGACATCTAAAACGACAAGTTACCCTAACCATGGATTTTTGAAAGCAATAATCTTTAAAACCTAACAGAAGTACATGATTCATGTAGGCCTATTGTTCAATTCACTGCGAATTTGTAGTATTTTTAATATTATTTTTCGGTTGTTGTATACATTATCAACAATCCCTGACGCCCATTCTATTTATTCTCTCCAACAAAACAAAATAATATAGCTAAAATGATTTAAAAGGACGTGTTATTCGACTGGCGGCTATGGGCTTTGTGCCGGCAGTGACTCCTCTGCTGTGAGATGGCGGCGTTGCCAGTTCGAACGCCGCGGCCTTCTTTTAAAGGCGGCTATGGGGATAGTCCCGCTTTAGCGAGGTATGTCCCGGCGTCCCCACGATTCCTCTGGGGACAGCCTATAATGTCCCGCTTTAGCAGTTTGACATGAAAATACTCATTGATTCATAAAAACCAATATAATTGTTTTTAAATGTTGAATGCAAGACTCCCGGCGACCAGTATGTGTTGAATTGTTCAAACACTTTGAAGCAAAGCAAAAGTACCGGGTCCCCACATTTTTTCTAAGCTTTTAATTGAGCTAGCTCACTATCTATGCACCAGTGGAGAGTTTTCAATGCCATGAACAATTTATGGACCGAGAACAAGCCATAATAGTTAAAACTAGAAACAAATAACTGCATGTTGTTGCTAAAAAGTGACGTGCATTTAAGCTGAGTTCAGTTTTAATTAAATTGAACGGTATTCTTCGCATATAACGCCTGTGTAAATTATACGACTAGCCAGTTGTGTACTCCTGTTGGGCGTGTTGCATATTCTTGAATGAAGGCGCTCGTTAGTTTACTAGTGACGTATCGTTCTTATCTTTGTACCGGTTTATCCAGATTTTTGGTTTCCGAAACAGGACTCCACCACAATATTCCGGGATATACTGACTTTACTGTATTTGAGCCTATAAATCTCTGGTTTGACAGCTTGAAATGTTGTTGTTGTTGAAATGTAACCTTCTAAGGCCACACCGGGTTAGAGTCCTAATGTTGGATAAACGTATCCATACTAACATGGTTTAGTCCAGGTGCAGGTTTGAGGAGTCGTTTTTGAGTCATTTAGATATCGTAATTTCTCCATTGTTTGTCAACAATTTTTAAGTGGTAACATGGCAACTTTGTGGACAATGGGCTCCTAAGATGATGGGTGGAAATTTATCCAAACTATTTTTGGTCCCCTACAATGTGGTATGTTGTGGGAGTAGTTCTGAGAAGTTTTTTTTCAATCAACCGGGGTACTTCATTAGCATAGATCTTTTCCCCATAAGAATAACATGACAGCGTTTATGCCAGTGAAGCGGAGCCATAAGGTCGGGGTTTTGAAAAAAAAAACTATATTTCAAATTGTATGGATCAATGAGAATTGGCTAAAATCACAATTAATAAGATGGAACAAATAACATGGTAACTATGTCAGGGGCGGAGCCCTAAAGTTGTTGGGAAGGGGGGTATCCAACGTAGGAACATCGTTCAAGAGATGCGGCTTTGTAAAACAAACTCAAAGAACCATCACACATCAAAATTGGATGTCGGGAAGTGATACAGGAAACCAGTAGGGTGGACCCCTGAAGTCTGTATAAAAGTATCCAAAGTCTTTTAGTCCCCCAACAACATGGAATGGTCCGGGAGCAGATTTTAGGTGTCGTTTTCGAGCTATTTATAAAAATGTTTTTCTCCATAAGGATAACAAGGCAGCTTTTGATGCCAGTGGGGCGAAGCTGTCAGGTCTGGAGAAAAAACAACAACAATTTATATAAATTGTGTGGTCCTCTACAACGTGATATGCCAGTGAGGTGGATCCCTAAGTTCGGGGTAGCAAAAAAAGTTATCTAAATGCTATGAAACAATAACAATTGACAAAAATCCCGCAAAAAAACAGAAATAATAACATGGCAACTTTGCCTGGGGGCGGAACACTAGGGTTGGTGGGGGGGTTAAATAATTTTGATTAAATCATTAACAAAATGAAAGAGTGAATGATATTGGGAAAAGCTGCGTCGGGTAACAGCTAGTTAAAAGTAAAAACAATTAACACATTAGCTGCCATGTCATAATAATACAAATTAAAAGAATTATGTTTATTATTTAGAAATAATTTCAGCCATATATTACAATAAATCATATACAATAAAAATGCTAAATAAGATAAACTTTATTAATTTTACATCCTATGATGGTATTACAAAATATATTACTAAAGTTGGTATAAAGAATTAGTATCACCCCAATCAGGGTGACAAAATTTCAGTACATTGTGATGTGAATTTGAACTTGTTATTAACATTACAGTGTCTTCAATCATCGATGTCTAGTTAGCTTGGAATAAGTATTTCTGAAGTTCAATTTATGGATTACATCAAAAACAGTCAAATAGTGACAACAAATAAAAACCCCACAAATTATGACTGTCACCCCCAGTAAAATTAATACAGTTTATCTTATTTAGCATTTTCAATTCATACAATTTGTTGTAATGTATGACAGAAATTATTTCTACATCATAATGATAATTATTTAAATTTTAATAACAAAATAATAAAAAAACAAGCATGATAATTAAAAGAACAATGTTAGCTAGAGGGGCGGAGCACTAGATCAGGGTCTTGAAAAACCTATCCAAATGTTACGGATCAATAACAATTGGCTGAAATATAAAAAAAAGAACAAATATGGTAATATTTTGTATCGAAGTCTCAAAGATTTCTCTAGAAATAATAATTAAAAGGTCATTAGGTCAAAAAGAATTATCTTGGCAAAGAGCCTAAATCAACTGGGCCAAGTCACGTTTTTCCCGCTATTCCCAAACAATGACCTAATTGACTAAGGAAAAAACAGAAAATGGCTTTAGGAATGCTCAAACTCTGATTTTATTCTGTGAATTTAAAAATGTAAACTAACTAATTTTTTATGAAACTATTATTTTCAGCCATTATTTATAGTATTACTTTGACATTGTCCGCTGACAAACTTATAATTTGTGAAGAGAGGATTTTATTGGTTACCAAGGAAGAAAAGGGGACAGAGGGTAAAATGGCGGTCAGCATATAGGCTTCACTTTTTAACCCAGACAAGAGCTCTAGATATGTTAAACTAGTTGGACAGGCCGCGGCATAACCTAAATATTACTAGAGCAGGATAAATTTGTTTTCACAACACTTTTTCGTACACAACTAAAAATAATAGAGTAAAAATAGAGATTTATGTCATTAATTTGTTAAAAATTGCACAATGCTATGAAAGGTACCAATATATTTACCTGAATTACATTATTATTAGCCTTTACTTTACTTATAACCATAGATGTGATTTAAAAAGAAATATATTAAACGTTCCGGCACTGCATAATTTGCGAGTGCAATTTACTGGACACCACCTCATTTTTATAATTGTAGTGATTGATCTAAACATAGTTCCCTGATTGCAATCAGTGAGAGTATGACGATTGTTAGAGGTAAACATAACTTTCTCAATTAACCTGTACTTAAAATTTTAAAAGGATGAAGTACATTTTTATGTAATAATACCCCCATCGCAGCAAACCTGCGTACTCAGCGAATTTCCAATGCATATATATGTGACTCACTACTACATAGAGCTATTTACCAAGTTTCACAAAAATACATCCATAAATAAGTGATATATAGCATTTTATTTATTCTCCATAAGAATAACATTAGGGTTGAGGACGCAGGTTTGCTGCAAGGAGGAAGATAAGTAATGTGTTTTATTTGCAATTATCAATACAACTGAACCAGGTGAAGCTACATACCAAGTTCTCTTAATGTAGGTTCATAATTAAGGGAGATATACAACTTTATTTATTCTCCATATGAATAACATGGGGGCCGAGTATGCAGGTTTGCTGCTACGGGGACTATCAACAAAAAACTTGTTTTTTGTGCTAATATCAATATACCACAGCTAGTTGAAGCCACATACCAAGTTTCATCAATATACAACAATAATATCAATATCAATAACAATAGTATCAATATTATTCGTAAATAATCGAGATATAGAATTTTATTTATTCTCCATAAGGATAACATTGGACAACGTTCTGTGTTTAGCACTTTGAATATCTCTGCAACGGTTGGACGTAGAACAACGATTGAAACACCAAAATGTTTGTTTTGTTGAGCTAAACACATTAATAAACAGAAATGTGAAGTTTTTAGTAAAACTATCTGAGAAAAATCTAAAAACCTTTTTCTCATAAGATTAACATGGGACACTTTTTTTGGATTTTCTCCGCAACCACTTAACCTAGGTTAATGATTCAAAATATTTAATTATTTGTTTTTTAAGCTCTATAAAATGGCTACAACCAAAAGTGAGTGTTTTTAACATTTTGTGGTCAAATTTGCAAAAAACCGATTTTTGGAAAATTGTAAACCCCCATAAAACCCCCTTCCCATAATGCAATCGATCTAGTTTTCAAACTTAGTCATAAATGCTACTCTCCACATTTGTGCCAAATTTCATCAAAATCGGGTGTTTCTTTCAAAAGTTATCACGGTAACGGACACACATATATATATATATATATATATATATATATTATTTCTATTGTGGCTGGGATGGCTTTTATTTTCTACTTGATTGAAAGTGTAATAATATTATCTTTATTGTTCTTCGTAGGAGAAATTAAATTTTGTAATTTTATACTTAATTTTAAGTTTTTCGCAATTATTATTTGTTTATGTACATATGTGACGCTATTCTTGTAACAAACTTGCATGAATGAATAAAGAAAATTTGAATATTGAATATATTGAATATATATATATATATATATATATATATATATATATATATATATATATATATATATATAAACTTGAACGAAGAGTGTTTTTGGCATCTGGGGACCTCAAAACAAAAAGTTATCATGATCTCGGGCTTAAGTCTTACCATGCCACCTACGGTAATAGCTTCTTCCCTATAGGGGAAATTCGCTAAAAACATAAACAAGTTCGCACGCAGCACGCTGATGTGAGGGAAGTGAATTTCCAGATACAAAACTTTTAAGACTCAAAACCAGTGAAAAAACAAACCCTACATTTATTCAAATCTGAAAAACACTGATTTTTTGGCTGTTCTGATGCTCCTGTTTCATTTACCTGCAATGCTGGGAATACAATTTTGCGCTTTATAATGTTAGGAGTAGGTCCAATCAGGCTTGAAAGTAGGCGTGAGGTTGCTGGGAATGATAATACCCCCGTCGCAGCAAACCTGCGTTCTCAGCGAATTTCCAATGTATAATATATGTCATAATACCACATAAAGCCGCATACCAAGTTTAATAAAAATATATTCACATATAAGCGATTTTAATTATTCTCCATAAGAATAACATTGGTAATGAGTACTGAAACAAGAAGTGCAAACAATTGGTTTTTATGCAAATATAAATAGAATTCAACTAGGCGAAGCCACATATCAAGTTTCATCAATATTCAATCATAAATAAGCGCTATATAACATTTTAGTTATTCTCCATTAGAATTACAAGGGGGCTGAGTAAGCAGGTTTGCTGCAACAACGAATAAAAAGATGGGTTTTTATGCAATTATCAATATAACTCAACCAAATGAAGCTACATACCAAGTTTTACTAATTTATATTCATAATTGAGGGAGTCATCACATTTTACTTATTCTCCATAAAAAATACATGGGGGCTGAGTACGCAGGTTTGCTGCTACGGGAATAATAAACAAAAAATAATTTTTTTGTGCAAATATCAATATATCACTGCTACGTTAAGCCACATACCAAGTTTCATCAACATACATTCATAATTAATCGAGTTATCAAATTTTATTTATTCTCCATAAGGATAACATTGGACAACGTACTGTGTTTAGCACTTTGAATATCTCTGCAACGTTGGGCGTAAAATCACAATTTAAACACCAAAATGATTGTTTTGTGAAACTGAACAGATTGGTAAAAGCAAATGTGAAGTTTACATTAAAATAAACTGAGGAAAAGCCAAAAACCTTTACCCATAAGATTAACATGGGAGATTTTATGAGTAGATTTTTTGGATTTTCTCCGCAACCACTTAACCTAGGTTAATAATTCAAAATACTATATTATTTGTTTTTTAAGCTCTATAACATGGTCAAAACCAAAATTAAGTTTTTTTGCTTTATTTTAGGGTGAAAAATGCAAAAAACTGATCTTTAGAAAATTTAAAACCCCCATAAACCCCCCTTCCCATGGTCCGATTTTTCTGGTTTTCGAACTTAAAGTCATGAATGTCATATTACATATATGTGTATATATCAATATATGTGTCCGTGAATGCGATAACTTGAGTAAAAACGTCCGATTTCGATTAAATTTGGCTCAAATGTGTAAAATGACATTCATGACTAAGTTTGAAAACCAGAAAAATCGGACCATGGGTTTATGGAGGTTTTAAATTTTCTAAAAATCAGTTTTTTGCATTTTTTACTCTAAAATTAAAAAGACAACTTAATTTTGGTTTTGACTATGTTATATTATATATATATATATATATATATATATATATATATATATATATATACACACAAATTTATATATATATATAAATTTGAACGAAAAGTCTTTTGGCATTTGGGGACTTCAAAACAAAAAGTTATCATGGTCTCAGGCTTAAATCTTACCATGAGACCTATGGTAATAGGTACTTCCCTATAGGGGAAATACGCTAAAAGTACACCAACAAATGAATAACAGGCTTTTCTAATGTAAAACCCCCTTAAGACAACGTACTGTGTTTAGTCGATACACATTTTCTTTAATAACTCGGTAAATGTTTATGCTAGAATGACGAGAGATGGCTTAAAACTTTCGCCACACTAATTCCCATCTTTTGCAATCTCATGCATCTCATGCAATGCGTCAGTTAAATTTAATACTGAAAAGTTACTTCTGACTAACTAACTTCTTACTTTGAATGTGTATGTAAAATGTCTCACATTGAAACATCAAATGTAAGTGGCTACTGCACAAAATATTTATGCAGGGATATTTATACACATATAAGATATAGGGAAATGCAATAATGATGTTGGGAAGTATGATCAACTAAAGTTGTCATGCGTGAAACAATTCAGACAGCCGCCTGCAGAACGAATATTACTACGCGATGCACATCGATGTTGAACCGAGATCTGACGTTGGTGTTCACATAAAATAAACTCTAAATGCTGTTTCGTTAACCAAATAAAAGTCGTTTGTACATTTTTTTGTACAAATTCCATCCTTTTTAATTTAAAATAGGGTATTTTAAAAATTCCTCCCCAAAAATCAAATTAGCCTGCCAAAATCAAGAAATCCCCCCAAAATAAAATTTTACAGCGCAACCCGCGCTATCATCCCCCCTGCAAGCCGGTGCAGCGGTGCCTGTGGGCAGAGGTAAAGACTCTGGCGGGGCTGCATGGTGGGATGAAATTGTTATACACAATTTTCAAAACAGCAATAGGCCTAATATTGTTAGTAAACTTAGAATTAATTTATTTTTAGCCTAGTAACAATATATTTCATTTGTTGAGCTTAGTGTTTAATAAATGACACACTTTAAAACTGCAATAAGTTTTATTATTTTAATTTGTCTCAGTTCTAATTACTTTAAAAGTAAACTTTAAAGTGAGCTATTAAAAAAATATTTCACCATTTTGCATTTCAAGTTTTAAAAAAACATTTTTTAGTATTGTCAGTAAAGTTTTTGAACTGTGTGGTGAAAATTCTGTGATGTAAATTCACTTTCAGGGTGAATCAGTGTAAGTATAGGATAGTGATCAAAGATAAATCGGCAGCTCATGACAGGATCTGTTTAAAAAACTACAGGTACAATCATAAACGCTATAGCGGCGATTTCACTCCAAACTGAACCTGAATTCACATCAAATACCTTTTTCACATTTGGACAGGAACAGAGTAACTGACCTGGGGCCTGGACATTACGAAGCTTTAGTCTACGTTTTAGCGAATTTCCCCTATAGGGAAGAAGCTATTACCGTAGGTCTCATGGTACGACTTAAGCCCGACACCATGATAACTTCTTGTTTTGAGGTCCCCAGATGTCAAAAACACTATTCCTTAAAATTTATTTATATATGTGTGTCCGTTAACACGATAACTTGAGTAAAAAACGTCCGATTTCGATGAAATTTGGCTCAAATGTGTAAAGTGACATTCATGACTTTAAGTTTGAAAACCAGAAAAATCAAACCATGGGAAGGGGGGTTTTAAATTTTCCAAAAATCTATTTTTTGCACTTTTCACCCTAAAATTTGTAAAACACTCAATTTTGGTTTTGAGCATTTTATAGAGCTTAAAAAACAAATAATATAGTATTTTAAATTATTAACCTAGGTTAAGAGGTTGCAGAGAAAATCCAAAAAATCTGCTTATAAAACCTCCCATGTTAATCTTATGGGAAAAAGGTTTTTGGCTTTTCCTCAGTTCATTTTAATGTAAACTTCACATTTGCTTTTACCAATCAATTCAGCTTTACAAAATAATAATGTTGGTGTTTATATTGTGATTCCACATCCAACCGTTGCAGAGATATTCAAACTGCTAAACACAGTACGTTGTCCAATGTTATCCTTATGGAGAATAAAATTTGATACCTTGATTATTTATGAATGTAAATTGATGAAACGTGGTATGTGGCTTCACGTAGTACTGGTATATTGATATTTGCAAAAACAATTGATTTTTGTTGATTATCCCAGTGGCAGCAAACCTGCATACTCAGCCCTAATGTTATTCTTATGAAGATTAAGTAAAGTTTTATATCTCGCTTAATTATGAACATAAATTAATAAAACTTAGTATGTAGCTTCACCTGGTTGAGTTATATTGATAATTGCATAAAAACATATATTTTGTGTTCCTTGTTACAGCAAACCTGTGTACTCAGCCCTAATGTTATTCTTATAGAGAATAAATAAAATGCTATGGATCACTTATTTATTCATGTATTTTTATGAAACTTGGTAAGTGGCTTTATGTGGTAGTGAGAAACATATGCATGCATTGGAAATTCGCTGAGTACGCAGGTTTGCTGCAACGGGGGTATTTGCACTTGTCGACTTAATTCATAGGTATTTTTTATGACATTGGCGAGATGAAACATTATTAAAAACATTATAGCCTAAATAAAAGAACCATTTTTCGTTATTAAATCACTAAAATTAAACAAAGCTGGAACTGACGTTATGTATCTGGTGGTTAGGAAATGTATGGCTCATGCAAACTTATCCCAGAATCTAGTAAATGGATTGGGATAGGGTGAAAGTGTACGATTATGTTAAGTAGGGGAGGGGGAAGGCTGAATATAAGTATGCAGGGGGCTCCAAAAAATCAGTTATACCACTAATGCGGTCTATAATAGTAATGTAATAATAATGATGTAATGTAACTACAGCTCTCTCTGCACAGATGTTAGTGTTTGGTTGTGTTGATTTTTGCTGTAGAGTTTTTACAAATTTAAAATGGATTCAATTTCTTCCATTATATATTGCTAAATTAAGTGTCTTTACATTATAAACCAAATTTATTTGCAATGAGTTTTAGTTTTAGGGTTGATTTTATAAGGGATTTGACTAATGAACTACCATCCATGCAGATGACTTACAGATGCTGTAGCCAATATGAACGCAGATATAGCCTTTATTGTAAAATGGTCCAATGAAAATGGACTAAAACTGAACAAAAACAAAACTTAACCAATAATTATTGGTTTTACCATGTTATACTAAAGACCAAACTGCACTTTGAAATCAACAATGAACCTCCTATTTTGATGGAACCATTGTTCATGACATACAATTGTTCCTCACTGTAAAAAACTGAGGAATAACAATTAACAATATACCCGACCAAACAATGTTGACGTACAACATCCTCCTGCAACACATTCACTGAAAAATTCTTCACTTATTAATCTTCAATCAATAAAGGCAAAACTGGTAAAAGCATTGATTTTCTCTTTAATTGATTATTGCTCTGTTGTTTGTAATGATTTGTCGGTTTATCTTGGGATTCACCTTCAAAGAGCATAAAATTTGCATTAGATTTATCATGAATTTAAGGATAGATGATCACTTACACTTGCTTACAATCAGGATGGTTTAAGTTAAAATAATCCAAAACATATAAATTACTAACAAAACTTCCAAAGATATTAATTCATAATAAAATCCCAAGTTATTTATCACTACTTTTTTTACAAAACTTATGTAAGCGGTTGAGGAACCAGAGAAGGTGCTTCTAAAGTGACACGGGAAGATTTATTGAACGTTACTGTTCTGGGGGTTGGAATAGAGACTTTAGAAAAAAAGTCCCTATTCCAGCCCACAGAACAGTAATGTTCAGTATCTCTTTCTGTGTCACTTGTTGTCGGGAATGGGTCCTCCTCACAGAACCAATCAGGACTGAAGAAAATTACAAACAACTTTGTACATTGATAAAAATTTAAATGTTGCCAATTGAGTCATTTTGGAGCAAGAATGAATGAACATGTTAGCTGCCACATATATATTTGGTGCGTCTATTATAGCAATATAAAAATACACTATTACGGAGTAATGAAAATTGTTAAAACTTCTAGTAACGGTTTTATTTTTAAATTGAACGTTAATAATTTTCTTTTGATAACCTCTAAACCCAAATGTGTAATATATAATTTGAAAGGTTATTAAATAACCTTTCAAATGATATATTAAATAACTTTTCAAATGATACATTCAATTATTAAATTTAATGAACATTTTTTTCTGTTTGACCGTATTTAAAAATTACATGTAAATTAAGATATTACTCGTAATAATAAGCTAATATCACTTTTAGCGAATTTCCCCTATAGGGAAGAAGCTATTACCTTAGTGGCATGGTAAGAGTTAAGCCTGAGACCATAACAAATTTTTGTTTTGAGGTCCCCAGATGCTAAAAACACTATTTGTTCAAATTTATACATATGTAAATGATGAAATTATTTACATATCTATCTGATTTTGATGAGATTTGGCTCAAATGTGTAATGTGACACTCATGAGTTAAAAGTTTGAAAACCTGAAAAATCGGACCATGGGAAGGGGGGTTTGTGGGGGTTTACAATTTTCAAAAAATCAGTTTTTGCATTTTTCACCCTAAAATTTGTAAAACACTTAATTTTGGTTTCAACCATTTTATATAGCTTGAAACAAATAATATAGCATTTTTAACCATAGTAGTGGGGGTTTGCCGGTTTTGGCTCACTTGATTGATGGCTTCCGGTCACGTGACCGGAAGCGCTGAGTCATTAAATACGTCATCTGAGGCTGAGCCAGTGACGTAGGCGGTTTTGTGACGTAATGAGTGAAAGGTTAAAGTTCAAGGTCACAGGGAGGTAATTTTAAAAAAGTACTACCTCGCACGCGTAAAATCCGATTGTGATTCGATAGTTTTCATTCGATAAAAATATCGAATGAAAAAATCGAATGAAGCAATCGAATGATACGAGTGTGAGGTAGTACTATTTCATTTAACTTTATTTTTAATTTTCTTTTTATTTACAATAAGTTATGTTTACAATAATTTATGTTTACAATAGTTCCCCGTTGTTTGTCATCATCGATGTTGTTGATCCGGAGTCGCGACCATCACTTCGCTTTCTGATGAAAGACGGTAGATACTTCGATTCCTGCGCAGAGTCCATGTTGTTTTTTGATGCGTAAAGTTCCAAAGATAAATCGTAACCGGACGCAATGAGAAGTCTTAACTCTTCATTAAAAACCTCGAGGTCTTGGAAAGTCGCCAGATGAATAGAGTCATAATGAATACACCTAATTTTGATGGACATTTCAACAGAGAGCTCGATGTACACTGGTCAAGAGCCGGAGGTGTACTGACTATTCGCTAGCTAGCGTTTTGGTATCAAACAAAATGGTGGGGGTAAAAGTGTGGTGGGGCGGAGCAGATGGCGGACGGCAGATGGCAGGCGGCAGGTGGCAGCTGGTGCGAGGCAGATGGTTGCTACTACATCCACCATCATTAGTCAAACCCTATTAGGGATGCCATTATTGCTTCTGCATCAGAAGATATTGTGCTAGAAACTTCATGTACTTGTATTTCATCATTTGTATTGTCAGCTTGCTCAATATTAAAAGAAGAACATGTGGAAGAAACAGTAGTGCCTTGTATTTGCGAATCCATGTGAACTATGCAAGAGCCGCAGGTATACTGAAGTGATACAAGCATGTAGGATAGACACTCGCCTTTACCCCCCACCACACCAGTTTCCCCCACCAAGTTTTCACATCGCACAATAACTACGGGACATGCATTAGTTAGGGTCTAGCTCTGACTCTGTGAGGATCGGAGCTCCGTAACTGAAAACATTAACAATTCTTGCTCGACACTGTTTTTACGCAATCATAACAGTCACTGTGATCTAATTTATTGCATGTACTCATATGATGCATCTTGCGTAGCAGACAACTTGCTAAGAATGTTTCTGCCTGGAGTATTCTACGGCGAAATCGCTCACAATCCACTAACAGCGTAGACCTTCTATCTTCACAGTCGGAGAAGTAGAAGGTGGTGGCAGGCGGACTGTTGAAGGACACCTTCGTCATATTTCTGTAAAACTGTGACATCTTTAGAATAACATAAACTCTATATGTAGATGTTAATCCTGCAAGAGCTGAAAGTATAATGATATAGCGCTAGCGTTTATGATACCCACCTGACCTACCCGCACCACAACGTTACCTCGGTATACTTTAAACTATAAATAACTTGTCGTAGTTTAATCCATAAACAAAGTATTTATTTATATCAGGCCTTGAAAGTGTTGTTTTCGCGCTATTTCTTCCCTACTCTCAGTCCGATCTGAATTCTATTCGCACCATCTTGTTCGTCTGATTAACCCGCGTAATTTGAGTACCCACTCGCTATACTTTAACCCAATAATAAAGAAGTTATTAGTATGTAACCTTGAAAACATTGTTTTTTTCGCTATTTCTGCTATACCGTTGGTCAGATCTGAATTCTGTTTGCACCATCATGTTCGTCTGATTAACCCGCGTAATTTGAGTACCCACTCGCTATACTTTAACCCAATAATAAAGAAGCTATTAGTATGTAACCTTGAAAACATTGGTTTTTTCGCTATTTCTGCTATACCGTTGGTCGGATCTGAATTCTGTTTGCACCATCTTGTTCGTCTGATCAATTCGCGTAATTTGAGTACCCACATGACATACTTTGGACAAACTTTGTAGTTTTTTCGCTTCTGCTACTATACCCTTGGCCGGATCAAAATTCTGTTTGCACCTCCTTGTTCGTCTGATCAATTCACGTAATTTGAGTACCCACATGACATACTTTGGAAAAACTTTGTAACCCCCCCCCCAACATGGGTCATGTTCAAGGTCAAGGTCAAGTCCAAGGACTTTGGGACTTAGAAATTTTCACAAAGTGGCTTTAAACTAGTCCTCTTCTCCTAATACAGAGCGGGGAATAGAGCAGTTGAAACAGGAACACGTGGTCCCCGTTGGTTGCCACATATTTATACTCCGTCATCCGCTTCAGATTTCGAAACTCGACCTTGGAGACTTCAAACGGCGTCACCAAGTCGTTCAGCCCCATCACCCTTGTCCTTTGCATCACCTCATCGACAGTCGGTGTTGGAGACGAAGGTTGAGCCGCCGATGTAGAAGGCCGAGGCTGAGCCGATGTAGAAGGCCGAGGCTGAGTCGAGGGTCGTTGTTCAAAATACAGCCGATGGCCACGGAGATTCCGTTTGAGAGACTTCAAAGTTGAAGGTCTCTTAAACCCGCTCCTTCTTTCCGTCGACCTCTTCAAAGATTCCTTTAAGTGCTGGAGTTTTTCGGGAGTCAGAGGAGAAGACATGGTGTAAATAGGATGGAAGAGAAAATGGATAAGATAGAGTTGGATAGAGCACGTGTGTACTGGTTGCAAACCAAAGCTGGAATGAGGTGGCAGACAGAGTGAAGCAGGTCGTAAAGTGAAACCTTGCCCTATCCATACATGGGTAGAAAGCTGAGGACTGGTTTAGAACCGGTTACGTCAATCCCCCCCCCTTCCCCGAGCATGAGCACCCCCCCCCCGAGCACCCCCCCCCTCGAGCAGCACCCCCCCCCCCCCGACCACGACCCCCCCCCCATTTGGGACATGTTCAAGGTCAAGGTCAAGGTCGAGGGAAAAATGTTCTTGGAAGTGCGGGATAAAATCCCGCAACGAAGCAGGGTTATCCCTTATCCCGCTTTCCCCTTAATATCCCGATTTCCCATTCTCCGTCTATATAACCCGAGATTTCGAGCGTCTCTTCGCAGTAGCCTGCCGCCCGTTGCGATGAACGTCCCACTGGGTTGCAGTGCCTGCTGCAGCGTAGGTCTGTTAAGTGTGCGTTGGGCCCGACGCGCAATTAAGAGATCCGCGCCCTTGCATGTTTAGTTAGTTTGTTTAAGCATGTTAGATAACGCTTGTAGTTTGCTGCTAGGTAATGTAGTTAGTCTAATATATATGTTAGTGTTTGGTATTGGTTTGAAGTGTTTTATTTACTAATAACATATGTACTCCCGGCCCTACAGGTCCCTCAACAACCTTGGTCAAAACTTGGGTTCGCAGCAGCCTGACGCCGGGTGTTTGGGTCTACGTCCCACCGGGTTTCAGTGATACTGTTGACCTTTGCAAAACCGACCTCGGCTGTTTTTGTAAAAATAACGTTAACTGATTAATTTGTTTCTTTTACATAGTTGCTGGTAAAGTCTTTATTTTCAAAGTAATGTATCTTGTTTCTCATCCTTTTCCTAACCCCCTGACAATAAGGTTCGGCCCTGAAAACCGGCCTTGTCAATAAGATCAATACGGCCATGCAAACCGGTTGACACCACCTATCTCACCCATGAGAAACGTTAAAATCAGTCTCTTGTTTAAAATCAGTCTCTTGTTTGTTGTCTTTTGTCCCCTTCCCCAATACAGAGCGGGGAATAGAGCAGTATGTTATGCTCTATTCCCCGCTTTGGCATTATGTCAGATGACCTTGACCTACTGACGGGACTAGAAAAACCGTCGTTTGATCAAATATTGGAAGAAATGTGGACTTAGAGATATTTCATGCGGACAAGGTTGACACAAAAATGTTGTATTAAAAATTAAAACTGGAGGGGGAAATGTTTTATATACTGCAACAGCGTGGTAAAAATCATCATATCGCTATGGAAGCTGTAGGTGTAAACACTTGGCTTGTTCCTTCCGAGCTTGCTATTTCAGAAGCCTTTCTGTCCATCCTTACTTATGAGTTCCGAGGCATTAAATTAAAAGTAAAAATAGAGCTGAGACCGTTGCATAGAAATGATATGCATTGTATTTTGGTGGAATGGGAATCGCCCTCCGGCATTAATCTTTTCCATTTTATCAAAAGATCGTGCAAGGAGTTTTATGTAAAACGGATAATAGTCTCCCTTGTTTAAACGTAGTACAGCTTGCTTCCAAAGTAAAATAGCAAAGGTAACACCTTTGCTATTTTACAAAATATTTTAACGTGTCCTTGACCCAGTTACCGGACTTGGAGCAATTCAGAGTATGTGGTACAGTGTTGGAACAAACTACTGTCGAAGTCCTTGCCCCCCCCTCCCCCCATGATATATTCCTATAAAAGCGGGAGCAGCCCGCAGAGGGTTCGCAGTCGCAGGCCGACAGCCTAGCTAGCTGTTTGCCCGCGCTGTCCGCAATAGTATCTCTAGTATAGAGTTGGTACCACTGTATATTAGAGATGCTACCTTAGCTTAAGGCATGTCTGTTTATTATTAAGCATGTTAGAATAACGCTTGTAGTTTGCTGCTAGTAAATGTAGTTAGTTTAACTGTAGTTAGTTTGGTGTTGGTTTTAAAGTGTCTTTGAAGTGTTTTTATTTACTAATGAAATATGTACTTTTCTTTCACGCTCCCATTCAAAAAGGTATGGCACGAAAACCGACCTTATGTCTTTAAATATCTCAGGGGGGATTATGTTTCTCTAATAAACACCTTTCCTAACCCCTTACAAAAAGGTACGGCACGAAAACCGACCTTGAGTCATTACGGCATGAAAACCGGATGACTTTTTTTACCTATCTTAGCCCTCACTCACGAGAAACAGATTCAGTTAGTTTGCTTATCTTGGTTAAATCTAAAGGGATCTTGGTTAAATATTTGTAAAATTTAAGGGAATCTTGTTTAAATATCTGTAAAATTTAAGGGGATCTTGGTCAGGTGATTATTGTACTTCGGTTCGTAGTACTCTGGCGCCTACACAGTGATGAACGTCCTTGCGGTTTCAGAGTACGCGACTGTTGTAAACTGGCCATATTGCTTATCTTGGGGGATACATCTTCGGGGAAATAAACTTAAGGGGACCTTGGTCAGGTATTATTGTACTTCGGTTCGCAAAACTCTGACGCCTACACAGTGATGAACGTCCTTGCGGTTTCAGAGTGCGCGACTGTTGTTAACTGACCATTTTGCTTATCTTGGGGGGATACATCTTCGGGGAAATAAACTTAAGGGGACCTTGGTCAGGTATTATTGTACTTCGGTTCGTAGTACTCTGGCGCCTACACAGTGATGAACGTCCTTGCGGTTTCAGAGTGCGCGACTGTTGTAAACTGACCATATCGTTTGTTTGTTGGGTGAATAATTTTTCGGGGGAGAGGTTAGTGTTCCGTTATCAGGTTTATTGCCTATAATTGCGAGCTTTAAACTAGTCCTCTTCTCCTAATACAGAGCGGGGAATAGAGCAGTTTGTGGTCCAAGTGAGAATCACTTACTGCTCTATTCCCCGTTTTGGCAACATGTTCAGATGACCTTGACCCACTTCGGGACTTAGAAAATTTATGTTTGGTAAGATATTGGAAGATATATTTATTTCCTACAATAAAACTAGGGTCACATAGGCTGGAGGTCATCAACGCAGTTTTCAACTTATGAGTTCCGAGGAATTAAATTAAAAGTAAAGGTAGAGCTGAGACCGTTGCATAGAAATGATATGCATTGTATTTTGATGAAATGGGAATCGCCCTCCGGCATTAATCTTTTCCATTTTATCAAAAGATCGTGCAAGGAGTTTTATGTAAAACGGATAATAGTCTCCCTTGTTTAAACGTAGTACAGCTTGCTTCCAAAGTAAAATGGCAAAGGTAACACCTTTGCTATTTTACAAAATATTTTAACGTGTCCTTGACCCAGTTACCGGACTTGGAGCAATTCAGAGTATGCGATACAGTGTTGGAACAAACTACTGTCGAAGTCCTTGCCCCCCCCATGATATATTCCTATAAAAGCGGGAGCAGCCCGCAGAGGGTTCGCAGTCGCAGGCCGACAGCCTAGCTAGCTGTTTGCCCGCGCTGTCGGCAATAGTATCTCTAGTATAGAGTTGGTACCACTGTATATTAGAGATGCTACCTTAGCTTAAGGCATGTCTGTTTATTACTAAGCATGTTAGAATAACGCTTGTAGTTTGCTGCTAGTAAATGTAGTTAGTTTAACTGTAGTTAGTTTGGTGTTGGTTTTAAAGTGTCTTTGAAGTGTTTTTATTTACTAATGAAATATGTACTTTTCTTTCACGCTTTAAAACTGATCTTGGTCAAAACTTTGGTTCGCAGTTGCCTGGCGCCCGTTACTGACCAACGTCCGACTGGGTTTCAGGATGTTGTAGACCTTTGTAAAACCGACCTTGGTTGGTATGTCCTTTTCTTACACGCTATAACTAACCTTGGTCAAAACTTTGGTTCACAGTTGCCTGGCGCCCGTTACTGACCAACGTCCGACTGGGTTTCAGGATGCTGTTGACCTTTGTAAAACCGACCTTGGTTGGTCTTTGTAAAATTAACTTTAACTGATCAGTATGTTTCTCATCCTTTTCCTAACCCCTTACAAAAAGGTATGGCACGAAAACCGACCTTTGTCAATATGGCACGAAAACCGATTGACATTACCCATCTTACCCTCGAGAAACTTTTGAAAATACTCCCTGCAAACCATTTGTAACTTCCTTTTGTTTGGATAAATTAATAAAAGGTTCTGTTATCAGGTTTATTGCCTATAACTGTGACCTTTCTTCAAAATTCACTTCCCTAATACAGAGCGGGGAATAGAGCAGTTTGTGGTCCAAGTGAGAATCACTTACTGCTCTATTCCCCGTTTTGGCAACATGTTCAGATGACCTTGACCCACTTCGGGACTTAGAAAATCTTTGTTTGGTAAGATATTGGAAGATGTATTTATTTCTTACAACAAAACACCCCCCCCCTACTCAAGGTCAGAACCATTTGGGTGGGGGCTCAACTGGTTTGGCTGACTAGCTTTCAATTTTTTTTGTTTGTTTTGAAAAAGTGGGGGTAACTTATACATTTAATGGTGGGGGAACGTCTATTTAATGTCGATGCAACAGTGTATATTTATCATATCGGCATTATGAACCCACCAGCAAACTCCGTTTGTTACAGCTTTCCCCTCATCGATATCGATGATGTGATAAAACTTACATCAATAACAAAACGGTTTGAAATGGAAAGGCGACTAATAAAAGTCGACGTAATTCCACAAGATCTTCGTTCGGCAATGTTGACCATCGAATATGTTAAAGATGAATCTACAACTGAATATCCCTATTGTTTTATGAAATTTTTAGTTGATCGAGATGCAATGTGTACAATCCGATTTCACATCCGAGTTTAAAATATATTAAATTTTCCTGTTGGAGAAAATTGTCCTTGTTAAATACAAAGCGGGGAATAGATCAGTTTATGGTTTAAAATGAAATCATTTACTGCTCTATTCCCCGTTTTGGCAAATATGTTCAATGACCTTGACCTAAATACAGAACTTTGTAGCCTCCAGCTACAATAGTAAATATAAAATGTAAAAAATAGTAAACTTAATGTGATACGTACCCCCCACCACTTTTGCTAGGGTATAAATAGAGGGGCATTTGCAGTGTTTTTCATTATTGCGTTGACCCTTGTGGAGAACGCATCTACATTATGCATCACTGCGATATTTGTAAGTCTTCATTTAAAGATGAATTTCTTTTAATGATTCATAAAGAACTAAAACATAACAACAACCAAGATGAAGAATATGAAGAAGAAGAATTGAAAGAAATAGATCGAATGTTAGCTCAACACCAACATTCCAGACCAAGTGTTATTCAATATGCACCATCAACATCGACTTCTACCTCTGCTCTGTCTACACTTCACCGTCCTTCAACATCGTCATCTGCATCGACTTCTACGCCTGCTCTGTCTACCCTTCATCGTCCTTCAACATCATCAACTGCATCGACTTCTACGCACGCTCTGTCTACACTTCACCGTCCTTCAGCATCAACAGCAGTAAATGTAGAATTACATGCCCGAGCACTTCCGGGTAATGTAGTAACCCACTTCAAAATTGATAATGCAAAATTACAACTCGAAGAATTTTTAAATAACGCAAAAGGATTGGTAATCAACACTTTGCAAAATGAATTAAAAAGATTAAATTTTATCAAATTTGGACTATTGATGGATGCTTTATTTACAAACATTCAAAATGAAACTTCACCGAGAGGGTTTTTAACAAAAAACCGAACTATTATGTTTTCGTCAGATATTGATTCAATCGTATCTGAATGTTTTGAAGAGCTAATGACAAAAATACAAGAACATGAAGGAAGAGGCTCTGGATGGAGTTTGTTAAGCATCACAGGGCTAGACTTAAGAGTACACAAACACGGCTATGGAATTCGAGGAAGTAGCTACATCCCTCTACCAACAAAGATTAGAAATACCTTATCCTGCGTCAACGTACAAAATCAAGATACTGAATGTTTTAAATATGCCATGTTGGTCAAATATGTAACAGACAATCCGATAAGACCAAGCCACAAATATGAAGAAGTACAACATAGATATAATTTTCAAGGGATGACTTACCCTGTTGATATAACAGACATTTCAAAATTTGAAAAACAAAATCCACCAGCTTCTGTCAACCTATTTGGATTGGATTCATCAAACAATGTGTACCCCTTGCGTATAACATCAAATGAGCGCAGAGATCATACGGATTTGCTATTGATCACTAAAGGGGACATATCCCACTATGTCTACATTAAAAAGTTTGAAGCTCTTGTTTCTAAACAATTATCTAAACATGAAAAAAAGATTACAATTTGTAAAAGATGTTTTTGTCATGTAAACAAAGAATTAAGAAGAGGAGGTTCAGAATGGCTAGTAGAACATCAAAGGTTATGTAGTGGAAACTATGAGGTAAGAATTAAATTGCCACATCCCAGCAGAGCACAGATAAAATTTGACAAAGTAAATCAACAATACCCTGTTCCATTTGTTGTGTACGCGGACTTCGAAGCATCTTTACTTCCTATTGAACAACAAGAAGAGGATATCACAAAAAGAAGCAAATATCAAAAACATGCACCAAACAGTTATTGTATACTAACAAAATCCACGCTGTCTGAAGAACATCTTCAAGAATTTGGACTATCATCTGCTCCGAAGATTTATCGTGGTGAACAAGCAGCGAAACACTTTGTAGATGAGTTGTATTACATTGCCTCCAAGGTGGAAGAAATCTACAAAATTAAAATACCGATGCAGCCTATGGATGAACACCAACTTCAACATCACAATTTGGCAACAACATGTTATCTGTGTAATAACCTATTTACACCAGATAACGTTAAAGTGCGTGATCACGACCATCTTACAGGAGCCTACAGAGGTGCAGCCTGTAACGCTTGCAACTTAAATTACAAAGTACCATCTTTTATACCCGTTGTTCTACATAACCTTAGTGGATATGACTCTCATTTCATCATCCCGGAGTTAGGAAGAGATGATGGAGCAATAGATGTTTTGGCAACAACAATGGAAAAATTTATAAGTTTCTCTAAAAAGGTTGGTAAAATAAAACTTAGATTTATTGATTCGTTTCGATTTATGCCTTCTAGCCTAATGAAATTAACTGATAATTTAAAAAGAGAAGATCTGATAGAAACAAGCAAAATTGTAGCCAGTAGTAAAATGGATCTGGTTCTTCGAAAAGGAGTCTTCCCCTACGATTACATCGATGGACTTCATAGATTTAATGAACCAACACTTCCTCCACCAGAACAATTTAACAACAAACTTAATGATTCGGAAATTTCACTTGAAGACTATCAACACGCATGTCGAGTATGGAATGAATTAAATATGAAGACTTTAGGAGAGTATTCAGACTTTTATGTAAAACTCGACGTAACTCTTCTCTGCGATGTTATGGAAGAATTCCGAAGAACGTGTTTTGCAGCATACGGTTTGGACCCTCTACATTCGTATACATCTCCAGGACTAGCTTGGCAAGCAATGTTGAAAGAAACAAAATGCAAACTTCAGCTGTTAACAGATATAGATATGGTCTTAATGGTTGAGTCGGGTGTTAGAGGTGGATTAACTCAAAGCGTAACGAGACATGTTAAAGCCAACAACAAATATCTACCTGACCATGATCAAGAGAAACCTTCAACGTACTTGGGATATTTCGACGCAAATAATCTGTATGGATGGGCCATGTCGAACCCACTTCCATTTGACAACTTTAAATGGGTTGATCCCGACTGTATTGGCGATATATCACAAATTACAAAACATGGAGATACCGGATATATTTTGGATTGCGACTTTGAATATCCAGAACATTTACACGATCTTCATTATGACCTTCCACTCCTTGCAAGAACAGAAATTTCACCAACTGGAAAACACCCCAAATTAATGATGACCCTTAACAATAAACAACGATACGTAGCTCACTATTGGGTTGTTCAACAAGCTATCGAATTAGGTTTACGTCTTACTAAAATTAATAGAGCTGTGGAATTTTCCCAATCGTGCTGGTTGAAACCGTACATAGACTCAAATACTACCAGAAGAGCAGCCGCTACATCAGCCTTTCAAAAAGACTTTTTTAAATTGATGAACAATGCAATATTCGGTAAAACATTGGAAAATAAAAGAAAACATAAAAATGTTAAACTTATTACAGATCCGAACAAACTACAGAAACTTGTACAACAGCCAAATTTTGGAACATCTATAATTATTAACGAAAATATTGTAGCTGTATCTATGAAGAAAACCAGTGTGAAGATGGATCGTCCTTTGTACATAGGTATGTCAATCCTGGATATCTCCAAGACTCATATGTACGATTTTCATTACAAAAAGATGGTCACCTTTTATGGACGAGAAAACATCGGTATCACCTACATGGATACAGACGCTTTTATATATTGGATAATTACTAACGATATGTATGAAGACCTTCGGACATTTGATTACAAAAACGATTTTGACTTTTCCGACTATCCAAAAGATCATCCAAACTACGACAATGACAGAAACAAAAAAGTGCTTGGCAAATTTAAAGATGAAGCCAATGGTGTTATACTTCAAGAAATTGTTGCACTAATGTCAAAATTATATTCTTTACGACTAAATGAAAACCAAGTCATTAAGAAAGCTAAAGGAGTAAAAAGTTTGTATTTAAAGAAGAATGTGCATTTTAATCACTATAAGAAATGTTTATTTGAAGATCAAGATATAACAGCAAAATTCAACACAATCAGAAGTTTCAACCATCAGCTTTACAGCGTGACGGAGGTAAAAAAAGCTCTCTCTTCAAATGATGATAAACGCCACATCCTTGCAGACAACATCCACACTCTACCATTCGGCCACTACTCCCTCAACCCTATTGACGAGTAACCCTTTCATCGTCCTACATCCCTTTTCCTTTTCCTTTCCGTATAAAAGGGGGAACACAGCAGTATTTTGCTGTGTTCCCCCTTTTATACATTAGTTTGCAATGACCTTGACCTATATAAGGTGATGTATTAAAAATGAATATTTAATACTATCGTAGCTGTGTTAGCAGAAACATCATGACGGATCTAAAGGATAAAATTGTTGATGAACTTCATAAACCTGCAAGAATAAAGTTTCCAAGAAGAAATACAGTTATAAAAGGGATAAATGATCTATATCAAGCGGATTTAATTGAAATGCGACCGCATAGCAGAATAAACAAAGGATTTAAATATATACTCACAATTATTAATTGTTTTACAAAAGTTGCAGACGCTTTGCCTCTAAAGGACAAGACTGGTAAAAGCGTAACAGAAGCCATGGAAATAGCCATAAAAAGAGATAAAAACAAAATTAAACATTTACAAACTGATGATGGAACAGAATACTTTAATACAAACTTTGCACAGTTAATGAATAAATATAAAATAAATCATTATTCTACAAATTCAGAGAAAAAAGCAGCAATTGTAGAAAGATTCAATAGAACCTTAAAAGGAGCACTGTATAAACAATTTTCAAAAAGAGGTTCTTACGTATGGTATGATGTTTTACCACAATTAATAAATGATTATAACAACAGGTTTCATAGAACTATTGGTATGAAACCTAACAAAGTAAATAGAAGAAATGCAAAAGATGTATTAAAACGCATAAAGAAAAATACAAAGCCTAAAGTAGAAAAAATGCAGCCAAGAAAATTTAATGTAAGTGATAAAGTACGGATTAGTAAATATAAGGGAGTGTTTACCAAAAAATACCTTCCCAATTGGACGAATGAAGTTTTTACAGTGTATAAAGTGCAACCGACTGTACCTGAAACGTATATCTTAAAAGATAACAAAGGAGATTTGTTGCAAGGTGCTTTTTATGGACATGAAATGTTAAAGTCAACAGTAGGTGATGTATATCTTGTTGAAAAAGTGTTACAAAGAAAAAAGGACGCAGTTAAAGTGCGGTGGTTAGGGTTTAACAAAACTGAGGATTCATGGATACCTATAAAGGACTTGGTTTAATGCAAGCAACTCATTTCATCGTTAACCTTTGAGCAGGATGGAGATTATTCACCATAAAGATCGATTCAATATTAATAACATAGATGATTTAACTGTGGATAACGTTAAAATCAACAATGGTAAACACGGTAGTTTACTTCCAAACACTGTTCGATGTATAGTAAGTGGCCCCTCAAACTGCGGAAAGACCAATGTTGTCTTTAATTTGATCACTAATCCGCAGGGATTAAGGTTTAATAACCTATATATTTTTTCAAAGTCTCTACAACAACCAAAGTATCGATTGCTGGATAAAATCCTATCTGATGTGTCTGATGTTAATTTTTACAAATTTAACGCTAGTGATAGCATTATGCAACCAAACGAAGCGAAACCGTATTCTGTATTTATATTTGACGATGTATCTTGTGAAAATCAGGATACTATTAGAAACTACTTTGCCATGGGAAGACATAATAACATCGACAGCATATATATAGGACAAACTTATAGCAAAATCCCAAAACAACTTATCAGAGATAATGCAAATATTCTAATTGTATTCAAACAAGATGATACTAACCTAAAACATATATATAACGATCATGTGAATGCGGATATGCCATTTGAAAAGTTTAAAGAGCTTTGCGGAAAAGCATGGGCGGAAAAGTATGGATTCTTGGTTATTATGAAAGATCAAGCTATAAAAGATGGTCGTTATAGAATAGGTTTTGATAAATTTGTTTTAATACACTGATTAGCGGTATTACTGTACAAGTCGTCAAGGTGTGAAGATGGTTAACCAGGAAAAGCTATTAAAGGAAATAAAATCACTTAGTGATTCTATTAGACAAAAAAACCGAGCTTTAAAATCAGGTATAAATGAAAGAGAGCAATTTTTAGAAACAACATTCAAACCTGTTACTGAACCTTTAAAGCGATTAGCACAAAATGTGGAAAAACCTTCAATTCGCTTCGAAGGAGACAAAATGCTACCAATTTCGAAATATGAAGAAGAATTTCAGAATGATGAAAGTTTTGGTCAGTTACAAACATCTGAAGAAAGCGACGAGTATGAAGAAAGCGGAGATATAGAGGATTTAAAGGAAAAGGACATTGCAGAAGATACAAGTACAGAAGATACAAGTGTAGAAGATACAAGAGCAGAAGAAGAGGATATTAACCCATCCAACTTAAGCAAATTAGGCACGGATATTATGTTTAAAGGAACTCTTGGAAGAACATATACGTTAAAAATGTTACACGCCGCACATGCTAATCGAAATTTTCATACCTATGGAGCTAGAATAGAGGATAAAGGATTAATGATTGAAGATAGCAAGTTAGATATAAACGAAAATGATGATATAGTTATTGGAGATAAGAAATATAAAGGTACAACAGGTTTGTTTGAACTTATCTTTAAAAATAATCCTGGTAAATATACTAAAAGGGATTTACAATTGTTTAAAAATATATTAGAGTATACAAATGCACATAGAAAAAAGTATTCCAAAGACCTACCTATTCATAGAAATCGGTCAATAAAATATACAAGTATTATATCTAGTCTTTTCCCCTCGAAATCAAAAAAAGCTCAAATTAAAAGAAGAGCTTTATCTTCTGCTGAATTAAATGTTTTGCATAAAAAGAGAAAAACAACTGATCCTACCACATCTGGAAGGGGATTATTGAAAAATTTGTATAAAACTAATATAATATATTACAACGATATAAATAAGTTAGTTGATCGAATGAGGTTATTACATGAAGCTATGGAAGCCGGGCACACTGGTTTAGAAAACGAATGGGTAGCTTTGGTTGATGAACTGCGAAAACAAGGAATAATTGTTCAGTAGACGTATATATAATAAGAACCTAAACGATAGCGATTCAGTTACATCATGAGTGTGGACAAGTTTGGACGGTATTCCGAGTTTGGAGTAAAATCTGGATATAGTGAAAAAAGAGCTGGGTTTCCGTTAACACCTGACGGCAACTATAATTTTGAAGGAAAAGTAATTCAAAATGTTGGTGATCCGCTTATGTCGTCTGATGTGGTTACGGTACAGTACATGGAAAAAAGAACCCCAACTGTACACGAAGATCATTGGGGGTTTTCCGGTAAAAGGTTAAGCGATATACAATATCCCATTTATGATGGTGAAGCAGTAAATTTAGCTACTCTAAAATTGTTAACGATTTACAAAAGGAATAAAACTGACACAAGCTATGATGTAAAAAAATTAAAATTATCAAATGTAGGTGATTGTGAGCAGGATGGAGACGCTGTAAATAAGAAAATGTTTGATATTGTACACAAGAAATGGACTACGGAATATGAAAAACATTTGGAAAGGTTTGGTGCAGCTCTATTCCATTATATCCATCGGGCTTCAGGAAGAGATGCAGCTTCAGATGTTGACAGTCACAATTATTTAGACTGGAAAAATATACACAATCCAGAGAAACCTAATCAACGAGATAAACCGTCTAAGCCTTCTAAAGTCAAGACATTAGGAAAGGAGGATAAAGTGAATGTGATTAATGAACCAACAGAAAACAATGAAGATTACATAAGAGAAAAAATAATTTAAAATACCCCCCATAATAAGGGATAAAGCATCAGTCATATTCGAGAGACGATACAGAGAGGATGATGGAATCCAATATTACTGCGTGGAGTTTAATATCTCAAGAGCCGAGATTTCCCCAAGGAGTGTTGACAGATGGTTTTGTTCAACGGTTTGATAGATATATGGATTGGGAACAACTTTCCATACATTACCTCTTTACAATGACCATGTTAAGAATTTATTTTCACAGAGTTAACTGGATCCATATTTTACAAAGACAACAGTTTTCAGAAGACTTCCTCGTAGAGATGACATCAAATTTTAATAACTGTTGGGAAGTAATAAGTAAATATCAAAATCTCTCTGAGAATTACATTGACAATTTTAAAGATAAACTAGACTGGGATGTGTTATTCAATTATCAACGATTAAGTGGCAAGTTTCTAAGGGAACATGACAACTATTTAAAGTTTATTCATTTTACCGAAGACAACGATACGATCACCAGCGGAGAAACATCTGGAACATCTTCAATTACACCTTATTTCTATTTTTACTACTTTTATTTAATATGTCTACATTTAATTAATAAATCCATTTCGATATAATAAATGGATTTTAAACAGTATATAATGCAAGAAACCAAAACTGATATTACATTCATTGTAAATCATTTATAGAGTGCACCTACTGATTGTAAGTTTTGCTATAAATAGTCATGTCGAGGGTTAAACGCATCAGTCATAATCGAGAGAGATTACAGAGAGGAAGGGGAATAGCATCAACAGCATTTTCTCTATTGAGTAAACCGGTTGGAGCTATAGTTAACAAGGCGATTGATTTATTACCTGTGGAATTACATTTACCTGGAGGATATCAATATTGTGGTCCTGGAACTAAATTAGAGAAACGTCTTGCTAGAGGAGATCCTGGAATAAATAAGCTTGATCAGGCTTGTAAACAGCACGATATAGCGTATTCCAAATTTGGTGATACTAAAAATAGATCAATAGCGGATAAAGCACTTGCTGAGAAAGCTTGGCAAAGAGTAAAATCTAGTGACGCGAGTATTGGTGAAAAGCAGCGTCTTTAGCAGTAACAGCAGCAATGAAAGCAAAAACTACGTTTGGAGGAGGAAAGAGAAGAAGGCGTGGGAAAAAACCCGCTAAAAAACAAGGAGGTAATATCAGAAGAAAACGTCGATCTACCAGTGGTAAAGCTAAAAAGAAACCAACAATATGGTCAATGATAAAAAAGGGAGGAGGATTATACCTAAGACCGTATCGTGTGTATTAAATAAGAAAGAACAATTAATAATTAAAAACAAAGAATTGACCAATGAAGAACTGATTACTTATGCTTCTTGTTTGAAAATCCCATTTTTTAGAGGAGTATTTATGAAAGATGAGTTACCGGTTAAAATGTGGAAAAATGAGACTGGTATTGTAAATTTGGATAATAGTGAAGGATTAGGCACTCATTGGGTGTGTTACAAGAAACTTGGTAAAACCATTTATTATTTCGACAGTTTTGGAGACCTTCCACCACCGAAAGAACTTCAACAATACTTTCGTGCGGCAGAAAATGTTTTTTACAATCATACAAGAAAACAACCTGATGATACATCCATTTGCGGTCATTTATGTTTAGACTTTTTAGCTAAAAGTGTTAGTCAACTTTAAGATGTCCTCGTATACAGTGTCATTAACCGGTAACTCATGTACTTTGCGCAGTATTCTGTTTCCAGCGCTACGTTTGCAAAAAGGAAGACTATGGGAAGCCGCATTATTGGATTTAACAACATATAACTCTATTCCAAACGTTAGTGAAGGAATTAATAACAAAATACATTATTACAAGACAAAAGATGATAAAGGAAAGTATTCAGCTTTGGAAGAATTCAGTTTACCAACAGGAGCTTATGAAATTGATAATATAGATGAAGTTATACAAAAACATATGGGAAAAGAAAATATAACGATAAAAGGCAATAACAATACAATGAAAGCCGAAATTACGTCTAAGTATTATATTGCTTTTAGTCAAGAACATTCAATTGGTAGTTTATTGGGGTTTTCTAAGGAAACAAAAGTATTAGAACCTAATAAAACTCATTCTGGGAATAAAACTGTGACGATCATCAAAGTTAATAGCATAGACATTACATGTAACATTATACAAGGATCCTACAGAGATGGAGAGAATCGTCATATATTACACACATTCTACCCATCAGTTGCACCGGGTTTCAAGATAGTAGAAAAGCCTCAAAACCTTGTGTACCTACCGTTAAACACCAGTTTCATTTCAGACATCGTGCTGAACATAGTGGATCAAGACGGAAACCTTATTGACTTTAGAGGAGAAGCTATTACTGTAAGAATACATATAAAATCATCCGCTTAGACAATGGGGTTATCATTTAAAAAGAGAGAGCCAACAAGCAAAGAAGTCAGTAGCTCATCAGCTGTAGAAGGATTAACAAGTGACAACATTCGTTTTCTAGAAGAAATTGGATTAAAGGTCATTAACAATGGATATACTGGATATAGCGCAGGGTCCAACATTCGACGAGACCTTATGGGAAAAGGAATATCACACGCACAACCCTTACGCTTCGTCCAAATTAAACAATAACGATGAAATTAGGATTCCTATACAACAACAAGACATTTATACTCTTCCATGCGAAAGTTATTTATATATTGAAGGAAAAGTAACAAAAAATGATGGTACTGCTGGAACCACTGTTCCGTTCATAAATAATCCTATGGCATTTTTGTTTGACGAGATTAGATATGAAATTTCAGGAGTTACAGTCGATTCAACAAAAAAGGTTGGAATTTCCAGTACATTGAAAGGATTAGCGTCTTTAACACCAAATGAGAAGAATCTGTTAGCTGTTGCAGGATGGGTTGCACCAGACAAAAGTACAATCGCTCCTGACTCTTCGGGAAACTTTGATTTCTACGTACCTTTAAGATTACTCCTAGGATTTGCTGAAGACTACAGAAGAATAATAATAAATGTAAAACAAGAACTAGTTTTATTAAGATCATCAAACGATAAAGATATTATTAAAGCAGCTACTGGAACAACTGATGCCAATTTAGACTGGAAATTAACATTAGACAAGATTGTTTGGAGAGTACCACATGTGCGACTAAATGATGAACACAGGATTACATTATTAAGAAAGTTAAAATCAGATCGAGACATTGTAATGCCATTCAGAAGCTGGGAGTTTCATGAATACCCCGTTTTACCTACAACACAACGGCATACATGGACTGTAAAAACTTCTACTCATTTGGAAAAAGCGAGATATGTAATATTTGGATTACAAACGAAGAAGAAAAGTATAATAACTGAAAATGCTGGTGAATTTGACCATTGTAAATTAACAAACTGTAAAGTGTTCCTGAATTCACAATTCTTTCCCTACGACAACTTTAATATTTCTTTTGATAAGAAAAGATACAGTGTTTTATACGACATGTACGCTAGGTTCCAAAATTCATATTACGGCAAAACAAATACACCTCTACTATCTCCCGTTCAGTTTGAATCGAAAGCTCCGATTGTTGTAATTGATTGTTCCAAACAAAATGAATCTGTAAAATCGTCTAGTGTTGATATAAAATTAGAAATGGAATTTCAAGAAAACGTACCTGCGAATACATCTGCGTATTGTTTAATTTTGCACGATAAAATTGTTACATACACACCGTTGACCGGTATTGTAAAGACAGTATTGTAAATCGTTGTACCACCACCGGCACCGCCACTGTCGCTAACCTATAAATAGCGGAGCAACAATGCAGGTCTTCAGTTGATCGTCTATCGTCGCATGGGTAACATCTTCTGCAAAATGAGTTCTCCATCTGTTGTACAAGGTGATGCAGAGGTAGCACCGTTATTGGAACGTGATAATACTAGTGAAGCAGAAATCATCAAGGAAATAACTGCATTTTTAAAGTTTGGTAAAAGAGATAGAGAGGAGGAAAGTAATGCAGACCCATCAAAGGTAGTGCCAAAGAGGAAGAAGAAAGTTGAAGACAATATTCCTCCTCACATTTTAACTGAAGTTTTTTTGCGAATCTTTTACCCCATCTCAGCATGCATCAGTAAAAGTGTATCAGTTGGATTGATGAAGTCATTGGATTATTCCCCTACAGTAATACTACACCATGGAACAAAAAAGGTTTTATTTTCGCAAAATGCTTGGGAGTCATTTTTGAAACATGTACATTTAATAGAATGTTATTTAACCAACAGTTTGTGTGGAAGGAAAACACATATTCGACTTTTGGATTGTGACAATGAAATCGATATTGTTAAACATCGCGGACAACTACAAGTGCGAATTAGAGACTTGACTCAACATGAAAATAAGATTCTACTGTCACGTGAAGAATTCTACGTTTTAAACTACGCAACAGAACCTATTACAAGGTACATGAGACAGTTGGTATTTGCAAGCGCTATTATTAAAGAATATTTGGTCGATACTTTGGAAAAACAACCTGATAGCACCATCGTGTACGGACCTGTGGATACATCTATTTTTAATAGAATACCTCATGAAGTTTGCATGTGGAGAAAGTTAAAGGATTTTGAACCACTTGTAGAAATCGCTACAGAAGCTACAGAAGAAACAATACAGGAAGAAGAAGAAACGGAGAAACAAGAAGAAGAAGAAAACGAAACACAAGAAGAAGAAGTTAAAAAAGACTAAAGTTTGACTTAGTAAAGAAGAACACACGTGGGGTAGGCCTATTGGGGACGGTGCCCACGTTAAATATACACCAACGCGCCTGCAACTGTACGGCCTGGTATTTAACCTACCGTGGTGTGGAAAACAGTTTAGTTGATCGCTAGGTGCCATGATGAGCGGAGGGGATGAAG
Organism: Allygus modestus; assembly: GCA_963675035.1. Classification (NCBI taxonomy): domain Eukaryota; kingdom Metazoa; phylum Arthropoda; class Insecta; order Hemiptera; family Cicadellidae; genus Allygus; species Allygus modestus. The sequence goes on along the minus strand of OY776111.1, from coordinate 221,094,966 downwards.
AAGTGAGTGTAAAGCCTTGTGTAATAGAATTTCAAGCATTTCGAAATAATGATGATAGGTTTATTATCAAGGAGTTAGTAATTTTAGACTTGCTTACATTTGTAGCCTACCCATTCACGTTTGAAGCTCCTTTTTCTTTTAACAAACTTAACACCAAAGCAAAAAGTACAAACAAATGGATAACAAACTACTTTCATCACATACATTGGTATGAAGGATTTATAAGCTACAGTAATCTGCACAGTATTATGTTTAACTTTTGCAAACAATATTCACATATATACACAAGAGGATTAGAAAAAAAGAACTGGATACAAAAGTACACGCACGGTGATGTTTTTGACATAACTATCAGTAAAGACTTTAACATTAATCTCGGTAATATTTGCGTCGCTGCAAAAGATCTTAAACACGGCCAAACAAACTGTGCATTGTACAACGCATATCGTTTGGCTGCTTACTTGAAACAAACGCAGGAATGTGGTGGGGGTAGTGGAGAACAGAAATGTGGTGGGGGTAGCGGGGCCTATAAATACGAGGAGACAGCACCGCTCCAGCACGAGTATTATTCGAGACTCCGAAGAGGCAACATCACAGAAGACACCACAACCACCACTGACGAAGATGGCATCACAACAGTTTCTACAAACACTGGTTGATCAATTCAACACTCATTCAAAATCCGACCTTCTGCTAACTAAAAAGTGTTCAGAACTAAAAGAACAAAAACACTACATTATTCATAACATCAAGAAAGTGGAAACCACACATGGAGAAGCAATTCTAGTTTCATTGAGCGAAGGACCTTTCACTCCAGGAGATGAGCCGAAGTTTCAAGTATTTCTTCCAAAACGATTTGTTCAACTGCTACAAAATGAAGATTTGCGAGATATTCAACCGGGGACGTTGTATTTGGTATCACACGGTGTAAGCGGCAACAACTCTACGGAACTCACTCTGCACATCACGCATATTTGTACATAATGTCTCTGTTTGTATTTCTCTGTTTGTATTTCTAGTCATTAATGTTAGACTTAAGCTTATTGTATTGTAAGATGTTTGTTTAATAAAGAAAAGAAAAAAAAAAGAAAAAAGAAAAAAAAAGAAGAAAAACAGCAACACAGCAGTATATTATTTTATATACTGCTGTGTTACTTTTTTTTAAATTCAAATGGGTGACCTTGAACTTTCATTCAGGGTTAACTTATGCAGAGGTATAAAAGAGAGGGAGCAGTGAAGTTAGTCTCAGTCTTGTCTAACACACGCTGCAGCTAACATGTCGGTGCCACCTATGAACAATTTATTTTTCGATAACAATTCAAAGACATATTGTTGCGAGTTACAATGATTTAAAATACCAGGCGATCAAGTTGACGGGAAAGCTTGTCGTAAGTGCAAGTGTTTCAGCTATTGCATATGTAGATGTAAAACGTATCAAATGAACCGACAAGATAAAATACAAGAATTACGCCGAAGGATTGCATTACTGTGGCGGCGAATGTAGTAGCAACCATCTGCCTCGCACCAGCTGCCACCTGCCGCCTGCCATCTGCCGTCCGCCATCTGCTCCGCCCCACCACACTTTTACCCCCACCATTTTGTTTGATACCAAAACGCTAGCTAGCGAATAGTCAGTACACCTCCGGCTCTTGACCAGTGTACATCGAGCTCTCTGTTGAAATGTCCATCAAAATTAGGTGTATTCATTATGACTCTATTCATCTGGCGACTTTCCAAGACCTCGAGGTTTTTAATGAAGAGTTAAGACTTCTCATTGCGTCCGGTTACGATTTATCTTTGGAACTTTACGCATCAAAAAACAACATGGACTCTGCGCAGGAATCAAAGTATCTACCGTCTTTCATCAGAAAGCGAAGTGATGGTCGCGACTCCGGATCAACAACATCGATGATGACAAACAACGGGGAACTATTGTAAACATAAATTATTGTAAACATAACTTATTGTAAATAAAAAGAAAATTAAAAATAAAGTTAAATGAAATAGTACTACCTCGCACTCGTATCATTCGATTGCTTCATTCGATTTTTTCATTCGATATTTTTATCGAATGAAAACTATCGAATCACAATCGGATTTTACGCGTGCGAGGTAGTACTTTTTTAAAATTACCTCCCTGTGACCTTGAACTTTAACCTTTCACTCATTACGTCACAAAACCGCCTACGTCACTGGCTCAGCCTCAGATGACGTATTTAATGACTCAGCGCTTCCGGTCACGTGACCGGAAGCCATCAATCAAGTGAGCCAAAACCGGCAAACCCCCACTACTAACCATTAACCTAGGTTAAGTGGTTGCGAAGAAAATCAAAAAATTGCTCATAAAATATCCCATGTTAACCTGGTTTTTAGCTTTTCCTCAGTTCATTTTAATGTAAACCTCACATTTGCTTTTACCAAGCAGTTCAACTCTACAAATCAATCATTTTGGTGTTTAAATTTTGATTCTACGTCCAGCCGTTGCAGAGATATTCAAAGTGCTAAACACAGTACGTTGTCAAATGTTATCCTTATGGAGAATAATTAAAATGTGATATCTCGATTACTGATGAATTATGGTGATGAAACTTGGCATGTGGGTTCACCTAGTACTGGTATATTGATATTTTTACACAAAAAAATAAGTTTTTGTAGATTTTACCTGCAGCAGCAAACCTGCATACACAGCCCCCATGTTATTCTTATGGAGAATTAGTAAAATGGAATGTCTCACTTAATTATGAACATAAATTAATAAAACTTAGTATACAGCTTCGACTGGTTGTTATATCGATAATTGCATAAAAACACATACTTTGTGTTCCTTGTTGCAGCAAACCTGCGTACTCAGCTTTCAATGTTATTCTTATGGAGAATAAATAAAATGCTATGCATCACTTATTTATTTGTGTATTTTTATGAAACTTGGTTAGTGGCTTTATGTGGTGGTGAGAAACATATACATGCATTGGAAATTCGCTATGTACGCAGGTTTGCTGCGACGGGGGTATTTCCATTTACAGCGTGCTTTTGTGACTGATAGGAATACTTAATCTTTATTAAGTTGGTTTTATGTGAGGAATTTTTAAGTAGGTACTTTCAGAAATAAGGTTGGATAAAGATTAAACATTAATATCATTGTTAAAAACCGTGTTTACTGAATTACATCGCCGTTTTTTTAATGCTAAAATATTTTTTATTGGCCACCGTGATTTGGTTAGAAATCTCTAATATGCATATTGGGGGAAGCTCGATTACACATCATATAGATGATCCATCGACCCTCTGATATATTGAAAGAAATTTAAATATCTCAGGAAGGGTCTACGGCCCATCGAACCATTTATACAAATTTAGTTTTGTTTACATAAGGGGTCGATGGACCATCGACCCAGTTTATATATTTCTCTAATGAAATAAAATAAGCCTTACAAATTTAAACGAATGAATGGTGTTTTTGGCATCTGGGGACCTCAAAATGAAAAGTTTTCATGGTCTTAAGTCTTACCATGCCACCTACAGTAATAGTTTCTTCCCTATTGGGGAAATTCACATTCGCTAAAATGCTACAGGATCTCTATTTGTTGGCAACAACTCAACAACATAACAAATCAAAGCTTTTAGATTAAAGAATCAGCTGTAAGACCATATATCCTCCAACCATTCTCAAACCGGCCTTTAACCTCCCTTAAACGATTCTTACAAAGCTACTTGAGGGAGGTTGGAGGCCGGGTTAACCCATTGGTGTAGACATAAGAGCTGGTCTTGCTCCTTATTTGTAATTTTTTAAACCTTTGAATTGGAATAGAAATTTGTGTTTTTAAATGGATTAATTTTTTTATTTTTATTAAAATACTGATTTCATTCAGTTTTAAAAGTCACACTGGCACACACACAGTAGACATAAGTAAAAAGTATCAATATCAATGTTGACCATGTGCAACTCACAAAGAATTAACCGATCCCGTCAACTTCCAAGCAAGCTTGCCACCGTTTGTTTTACTTGGGCTCTCCCACCAACGTTGCCACAGACCGGTTAACTCATTGAGACTTGCACGACTGGTCAGTTTTGGTCGTGTGTGGGAGTCGAACCCATGAACATAGTATCAACACCTGGCCAAGGTATTTCCACAACGTAGCCAACTCAGCTAACACGACCAAAGGCCTAGCGTCGTTATTTAGGCTATCAGTCAGTCCGCACCCCTAGCAGAGAAAAACTTAGTTACCCGCAGAATAATTACAGGTAGAATAATATTACTACCTTAATGGGTTAAGGTAGGATAAAGGGAAGGAAGCGCGTTTGTGAATTCCGCCCAGGGTCTAAGGGCAATGTTTTGAAGATTAAATCACAATCAAAACAAAATTAGAGAAATACAGTTTTAACTGATATTGGAATTAAATAAATTTGAACCACTTATAAAATTTAAAAATATTTATTATAAAAAGGACATACTATATAATATGTACTTTTGAAACACCAATAATGTTTAATAAAAAACTTAAGGAAAATAATATCACATAGTACATCTATTAATCCTTGTTCCCATGTTCCCCTCCTATAATTTTCAAACTATACATCAAGAACTTTTATCAGTAACCTAAATTTTCTTTATTTTCTTCCTTTACCACTACAAGTGATGTATTGACCTCTTTGATTGACTTCTGCTCGTTTAATGATGTATCTGGGTCGCTAGACGATGAGTTGTGTTTTGAAATATTTCTAACTTGCTCGGACAAAGCCTCCTTGAATCTGACTATTTTCTGCTTCTGATATTCAATTGCCACTTCCGTTGCGGGTGGAGAGATTCCATCTTGGTCTTTAGCGTTTTCATTTACTGTGAAATAAGATAGCATTCATAACACACACAACATCTAAAATATTAAATACCCCCGTCGCAGCAAACCTGCGTACTCAGCGAATTTCCAATGAATTTATATGTTTCTCACTAGTACATAAAGCCACTCACCAAGTTTGACAAAAATACATTCATAAATAAGTGATTTATAACATTTTATTTATTCCCCATAAGAATAACATTAGGACTGAGTACGCAGGTTTGCTGCTACGAGGAAGATAAGAAATGAGTTTTTATACAATTATCAATATAACTGAACCAGGTGAAGCTACTTACCATGTTTTATTAATTTATGTTCATAATTAAGGGAGATATAAAACTTTACTTATTCTCCATAAGAATAACATTAGGGCTGAGTATGCAGGTTAGCTGCTACGGGGAAAACCAACAAAACATTTATTTTTTGTGAAAATATCGATATACCAGTACAACATGAATCCTCATACCAAATTTCATCAATATACATTCATAAATAATCAAGATATCAAATTTTATTTATTCTCCATAAGGATAACATTGGACAACGTACTGTGTTTAGCACTTTGAATATCTCTGCAACGGTTTGACGTAGAATCATAATTTAAACACCAAAATGATTGTTTCGTGGAGCTGAAGTGATTGGTAAAAGAAAATGTGAAGTTTTAAGTAAAATTAACTGAGGAAAAGCCAAAAACCTTTTTCCCATAAGATTAACATGGGAGATTTTATGAGCAGGTTTTTTGGATTTTTTCCGCAACCACTTAACCTAGGTTAATAATTCAAAATACCATATTATTTGTTTTTTTAAGCTCTATAACATGGTCAAAACGAAAATTAAGTGTTTTAAACATTTTAGGGTGAAAAATACAAAAAACTGATTTTTGGAAAATTTAAAACCCCCATAAACCCCCCTTCCCATGGTCCGATTTGTCTGGTTTTCGAACTTAAAGTCATAAATGTCAGTTTACACATTTGAGCCAAATTTCATCGAAATCGGACGTTTTTTACTCAAGTTATCGCATTCACGGACACATATATAGATATATATATATATATATATATAGATATATATATATATATATAGATATATATATACATATATATAAATTTGAACGAATAGTGTTTTGGACATCTGGGGACCTCAAAACAAAAAGTTATCATGGTCTTGGGCTTAAGTCTTACCATGAGACCTACGGTAATAGCTTCTTCCCTATAGGGGAAATTCGCTAATAGCTTCTTCCCTATAGGGGAAATTCGCTAAAATTAAATAATATATCTAAAATACTGTAAATACAATGAATATAAAAGTTATATAACTATTATATACAGGGTGTCCCGTAAGTAAGTACAAAAACTTTGGGAATAGGTTATGTGGGTCAAAATAAAAATAAAATCAAGAATAATGTTTTTTCTAAAAACGCTTTGTTACCGATATATCCGCCATTTTGTATTTTTTCAATAAAAATTTATATCTCAAAAGCTATTAAATATTACTTTATGAAACTTGGTATAGTGTTTAAGGTAGAAATTAAATAATTGCAAAAAAAATGTTGTTAAAAAATATTTGTCCGTTTCAAAATGGCGGCCATTTTAATTTTTCAAACTAAAATTACTAAAAAACAGCTGATTTTATGGAAAAAAGACAAGAACACTTTTCTTTAGTATTTTGAATTTTCTATCAAACGACACCAAGTTCAGAAGGATCGGGCAACAAATAGCTGAGAAATAACAATTTTTAGTTGATTTTTAGCTGATTGTCGCAGACAATGAGGAGAAGTTGCCAGGGTGCGCCTGGCCTGTACAACTAAAAATCGTTATTTCTCAGCTATTTGTTGCCCGATCCTTCTGAACTTGGTGTCGTTTGATAGAAAATTCAAAATACTAAAGAAAAGTGTTCTTGTCTTTTTTCCATAAAATCAGCTGTTTTTTAGTAATTTTAGTTTGAAAAATTAAAATGGCCGCCATTTTGAAACGGAAAAATATTTTTTAACAACTTTTTTTGCAATTATTTATTTTCTACCTTAAACACTATACCAAGTTTCATAAAGTAATATTTAATGGTTTTTGAGATATAAATTTTTATTGAAAAAATACAAAATGGCGGATATATCGGTAACAAAGCGTTTTTAGAAAAAACATTATTCTTGATTTTATTTTTATTTTGACCCATATAACCTATTCCTAAAGTTTTTGTACTTACTTACGGGACACCCTGTATATTTAGGTTTGCAAAGGAAAAGCACTTGGCTTGGGAGTTTCATTGAGAAAAGGTGGGATACACAGCTAACTCACCTGAAGAAACTGGTTCAGATGAGCACAGCAACGAAGAAACTGATTTAAAATGTATATCATGAACACACATACCGCGTATGTGTGACGCGGGTCTGTGTTGATTTGCAGATGAGCACAGCAACAAAGTATTTTTACACACATATTACATAATATTTCGTCTCCATTTGAGACTTCTTCAGATGTAGAGAGAGACTGTCAGTTAAAATACAGTTTGAATATGAGCTTGTTCAGTTTTGCCAACACTAAAAACACCAACACTAATTTCTTGGAACTATATACATATGTATATATGTACATATGTATATAGTACAAGCTCATATTCAAACTGTATTTTAACTGACAGTCTCTCTCTACATCTGAAGAAGTCTCAAATGGAGACGAAATATTATGTAATATGTGTGTGTAAAAATACTTTCTTTGTTGCTGTGCTCATCTGAACCAGTTTCTTCAGGTGAGTTAGCTGTGTATCCCACCTGTTCTCAATGAAACTATTATACATATTTGTAGTTTGTACCTTGAATCTGATTTTGAACGCTCAATTTCTAGGGGCATATTTGTTGCCAGTAATTGTATTACTTAGATTGTGAGAGAAGGCAACACAGACACTCTAAAGCAAAACACTCTCTTGACCAGACCAACATTCAATGTAAGTTCTCACGTTATGATAAACTGATCCAAAAGAGTCATCATGTCCCACATGTAGATAGAATGTGACCCAAATTCATTGAGCACACTTTCATCACCGATATCATCAACCCCCTTATGAATCCTGAACTACTCATGACTGGATTAAGTTGGGAAATCACTAAAGGGGTTATAAAAGTAAAAAGAAAAGTCAACCTGAACACGCAACTAAGTGTGAAAAAGACACAGTCCAAACAGCATTTAGTTGACTGCTAGTCTCCCACCAGTGTCAACTGACACAGCCAATCAGCATTCTGATCAAACAAATATTCAAACAGGGTGTCAAGTGTGAAACTAACTGTAAACAATTGGGAATTGAAAATAAACCTTTTTGCAGACTATTGTAAACATTACAAATATTGGAAGTTAGTGTGAATATACAGGTCATATACAAAAATGCATGGGACTCAGTGACAGTCTACTGTACTAATCTAAAATTTAATATCAAATTGAACTTAATTTAGATATTTTCTATGCAGTTTTATCATATTTTTCAGGGATAAAAACACAGGGGTGATGGGTGCTTACACCTTTTTATGACAGATACATCTTATATATATCTAAAATATTCAGGAATGAAGAATATGAAACATGAAACTACAGCATATTCTCCATAGTCCGACATTTACAATGGGGCCATACACATATTACGGGGTGGGTGGGGGGAATGGTCAAGCGTTATGGTGCGTTACATGGGGGGGGGTCTGAAATGACGGAAAATGCGTTAAGTAATATGTGTATGGCCCCTAAACTGACATGTTTGATAAACCGACAAGGTCGTGCCACTGTAAATCCCGTTAGTGTGAGAGAGAGTGTCCACTATAGGCTTGGCAGGGTAAGAGCGGAACGATTTTTCATTGTACAACAATGGTTTATATTCTCTAGGTTACATTTTTACATTTTTATATCCTATTACTTTATTTTACATTGTACTTTGAACTTTAAGTACAATACTTCTTTAATTTGTACTCTATTTCTTATGCTAATGATTATACATTTTAAGAAAAAACTTTACCTGTGTTTAGATGAGTTTACTCTCACCAAATAGGCTATTTAGTATTGTTTTAATTTTACCCTCGGTAATCCATAATATTTTGTAATCCGACAATAGTAAGGTCCAATATTTGTCGAATTATCAAGAGTATTCTGTATATTTTAAAGCTAGTATATATTTTCCCCTAAGATATGGAATGTTAAAACCACTTTGACATGTTTTTGGAGAAAAACAGTGATTAATACATTCACTGCTAAAAAAAAGGTTATAGGGTCCCCTGAGTGCTAAAATTTGTTTATGTTGATTCACTTACGTGGGCGTGTTTATAGACAGGAAATTATGTCCTTTTTGATGAGAAAGCTTTTTTCACCTTTTTTAGCTATCATCATAACAGGCCCGCGCCGGCGCGTGATGCGCACTCTGGGAATGTTCCACCCTCCCCAACATTTAGTAATATTGCTAGGATATGTAAAACACTATCGCATTTGTAGGGAGAAAAAATACAACAACTAGTTATTACAATAAAATATTTATGTAAAACAAAATAGGCTATATACACGTATGTACAACGCTCCCAGCACCCAAATGTTTCAGTTTATTTGTGCCAATTGCCGAAACAATTTACAAGCAAAGTATGGCACATTTTCTTGTTTGTTCGATTTTGATTGTCTTTTTCCTCTATTCTACACAGTGTACAGTGTATGTGTCTGGTTACGTGGTAGAGGTCTCACTGGGGATACCATGTTACTGCCTGAAAACAGGCAGACCGGATCTGCACTGGTACATGGCGCTAAATGCGGCGGAAATCGGAAGTAAACTCATTCTAGTAAACAGCAAGTCATCACCAAATGGCGCAAGCAGTACTGGATCATTTTGTTGACTGCTGACGGCTCAGTGACTGAATGTTACCTACTCCGCGCCGGCGCGGGGCGCGCACCTGGAGCCCGGGCCGTATCACGCGCCGGCGCGTGACCCGCACTGAATGTGTTAAAATGTTATCTTATATAACTCATTTTCCAGTCATATAAATCCCCCCTCCCCTTAAACCCACCATGATGCTTGAGAATAACCCTCCCCCTACCCTCCTGCTTTGTGTTATGTAACACATGATGTAATCCACTGTGGCGACCAATCCGCTCGCTATTGCTACTGCAGTTTGACTGGTGGTTTACTTGCGTACGGATCTGACACCCCCTCTGACCGCCTGCTTTTGAACACCTCCTCCCGAGGTGTGCAAACCGCTTTTGTTTCAGGCACAGTTAAACAATGGACAATTTTTTTATTTTACCTGCTCGTCTAGAATGGGCCTTAAGTTATTTTGTCGCTTGCAACCTAATGTGGTAGATTCATTCAATTAAAAGTTAAAATATAACTTATCTGCGTTTTCCCTCCTACACTTAGGTTTGTCTCAAAAATACCATTTTGCAAATATTCAAGTTACATGCAGTAATCAAAGGGAGGAATGGAAGTGGTTCCTTACAGATTAGTTGTCTTTTCAACTTGTTAATCCACCAAAAGATAATTTGATCGGCAAGACTTATTTGCACTGAATGAAGAAAAGTGCAGCAAAACAAATTGAAAAACAAGTTTGCACGCAGCACGCTGACATGAGGGAAGTGAATTTCCACATAAAAAACTTTTAAAACTCAAAATCAGTGTAAAAACATACATTTATTCTAATTTTTATTGAACTCTGAAATAATTGATTTTTTTACTGTTCTGATGCTCCTGATTCCATTTACCTGCAATGTTGGTAATACAATTTTGTTCATTATAAGGTTAGGAGAAGGTCCAGTCAGGCCTGAAAGTAGGCTTGAGGTTGCTGGGGATGATAAAAGTACACCAACAAATGAATAACGGATTTTCTATTGTAAAACCCCTTTAAGACAACATACTGTGTTTAGTCAATATACATCTTCTTTCATAACTCGGTAAATATTTATGCTAGAATGACGAGAGAGGGCTTAAAACTTTTGCCTTGCTAATTCCCATCTTTGTACGTGCATTAATTTTACATCTGGGGCTTTTCTGACCCTTTTTGCGCCCAAAAACTCAAAATTTAAAAGATTAATCCCCAAAAAAGGGGTTTAAAGTTTTCCGATTGTTTTGCCTAATAAACTTGTCCAACTGATTATAGAAACGAACGTCCCTACCAAATTTGAAGTAAATCGGACAAAAAATGTGACCGCTAGAGTGCAAATACATATATATATATACTAGCTGATGTACCCGTTTATCGCACGGGTTAGAAAGGTTGAGATCTTGAAATAGCTGTTCTTGCTTCTGCTCTTTAAGTTGTCTAATGGAAGTATCTACAGCTGTTCGCATTACAGTTTCTGAATGTTTACTTACTTATGAAATGTAAACATTAAAACTTAGGATGTTCACGGGGCGTAGCCCGAGAGGATTTTAAGGAAGTGAATAGGCCTATGTGTTGCACAGGTTCAAGGTCTACCTTTGTGTAAAGTTTCAGCCCAGTCGGTTCAGTAGTTTTTGCGTTTACCCGGAACAGCAGACAGACAGACAGACACAAACCACCTCTTCTTTATAATATTATAGATATATAATTTTGAACCACCCCCCAAAACGTGTTCAGGGGATCACGTTAGGAACTTCTATGGCCCCAGGCTTAAGTTTCACCGTGCGGTTATGCTAATAGTTCACGTTTCCATAGGACATTTACTAATAAGAACTCAGACATACACAAACCTGAAATGGCATACCCTCTCAATATAACTAGTTCCACAACAGACAATACGAAGTGCACTGTAACAAATGGTATTTTCTGATTCACAGTAATATCCTTAGAACAACTGAACTAAATCCTACCTGACTTGATTGTGTCAAGCTGCAGTCTTAGTTCATCAACGTCTGATTGTAACTTGGACACTGTCGATTTCAGTTTCCTATTCTCTTTCTGGGAGGCAAGCAACTGGTGGCCTTGGGTCACATAGTTAGAACCTCTTCTATCCAGCTCTTCTTGCAGAGATCGTGTTTCTTTCCTGAAATGATGATTTAGTTTACAATCTGGGAATCTGGCCGTTTAGGGAGGGTGTATATCGGATTAGCAACCCTTAGCTTTTCCATACGCAGGAATGGTCCGAAGGCAACACCTATCCAGACTACCACTCACCCCAACACGACTCCTAACAAAATACCTAGTATGCTTTTACGATTTTAAAAAAATCGTTTAAAATTGTTGTTACGATTATATTATCACATGTACATGAAATTCCAAGAAAAATGAGTCAAAACTTGACCATATTTCTGTAAAGCAATGAATAATTGAATATTATATCATTTTATGTTTAAACCGTTGCAATTATTCCTTCATCTGCAGAAATATGGTAGAGTTTGGACTCATATACAGTTTTGGAATTTAAAATACAACCCAATAACATAATTGTAACAAGTTTACGGAGTTTATAAGAAATTGTAATAGCACACTAGGCTATGAGTTAGCTGAGTCTTGCTATGAGTTAATGATGTGGTGACAGGTAGCCTGACTTTAGCCACTGCGAGATCTCCTGAATCTGGTAACGTTTCAAACTAGTAATGTTACTAACCTGAACGATGTTAAGATCGTTCAAGCTGGTAACGATTAAGCGATGTAATGCCAACCACGCCCTTATATCAGCTGCTGTGATGCTATCGGTTGACCGTTTATGGAGATAGTTGAATACATTCTAAGACGGGACTACTAGCATGTACAGCAGGAAACTGTGCCAACCCAAACAAATTTAATACCCGCGTCGCAGCAAACCTGCGTACTCAGCGAATTTCCAATGCAAAATATAAGTCTTAATACCACATAAAGCCGCATACCAAGTTTCATAAAAATATATTCAAAAATAAGCGATATATCAAATTTGAATTATTCTCTATATCAATAACATTGGGGATGAGTACGCAGGTTTGCTGCTACCAAAAAAAACAAATATAGGGTTTCTTGTAAATATCAATACTACTCAACTAGGTGAAGCCACATACTAAGTTTCATCAATATAAGTTCATAAATAAGCGATATATGCCATTTTGATTATTCTCCATAAGAATAACATGGGAGATGAGTACGCAGAGGTTTGCTGCAATAAGGAACACAAAAAATGGGTTTTTATGCAAATATCAATAGAACTCAACTAGGTGAACCAACATTCCAAGTTTTATTAATTTATGTTCATAATTAAGGGATAAATTACATTTTACTTATTCTCCATAAGAATAACATGGGGGCTGAGGACGCAGGTTTGCTGCTACGGGAATTATTGGTAAAAATCGGGTTTTTTGTGAAAATAACAATAGACCACAACCAGATGAAACCATATACCAAGTTTTGTTAGAATACGTTCATAAATAAGCGAGCTATAATTTTTTTCTTATTCTCCATAAGAATAGCATTGGACAACGTACTGTGTTTAGCACTTTCAATATCTCTGTAACCATTTGACGTAGAGCAATGGTCAAAACACCAAATTGTGCATCTTTTTAAGCTGATTCCAATAGAAGAAACTAAAATTTGACTTTTTCAAAAATTATATGTAGAAAACTCAAAAAACCCATTTTTTGGGTACAAAACCCCCCCAAAATACCCCTTCGGATAGTCCGATCTGTCTGGTTTTCGAACTTAAAGTCATAAATGCTGCTTTACACGCTTATACCAAATTTTGTCAAAATCGGATAATTTTTACGAGAGTTATCGCACCCACGGACACACACATATATATATATATATACAGTTTCGAACGAATGGTGTTTTTGGGGTCTGGGGACCTCAAAACGAAAAGTTATCATGGTCCCGGGCCTAGGTCTTACCATGCCGACTACGGTAATAGCTTCTTCCCTATAGGGGAAATTCGCTAAAACAAAATAATTCCCATTATTGGGGAATCTGGGTAATGTAACTATTTGAAATGCAAGTGTGGGGTATTAATTTGTATAGCAAATTTGCTTGTAAATCAAAGTCATCATGGCAATTACAGTAACCTAATATAACCGCTGCAGCGTGCTGTGTAAGTTGTTAGTGCGGTATGAAACTGTAATTGTTCACTTTTAACATAAACTCCATCATTTCAATCAATCCACGCTCTGCTCTTATGGTTATTACGCAAAGTATATGATTAGTTAATTTATTTAATGATTAGAAAAATAAGTTTTCATTTACATAAATAATTATACAGTGTGTAAAAAAAGTCGGTCCCCCCCTTTAATTTTTTTGTTTGTTAAAACAAACAAATCACCTTTGGGGAACGATAATAACATAACCCAAAGTATCTTTTGACGTTATCGGAAATTTGTAGTGTCCCCAAAAATGGGGGATTTTGGGGGCAACTCGAAATTTTCAAATGTAAACCCCTTTTGAGTGACCTGTCATTTTAAAGAGCTTTAAAAAAAACAGGTGAATCGTGGAGGTTGGAGGTCTGTAACGTGTTCTATCAAAAATGGCAGCTTGTCAAAGTTTTGAATACAACTCATTCTTGAAATCTGGCGTCTAAGACTTTTGGAGTTTTAATTTCACCTTTGGTGTCTTAAAACTGAAACGACTCTTGAAGAAATGGTGTTAAATGAAAAACTAATCTCTTTTAGTAATATTTAAAATTTTGAGAACCCGCAAAAATGGGGGATTTCGGGGCAGCTAAAAATGTCCTAATGTAAACCCCTTTTGAAGGGGTTAAATTTACTTTTAACTGTCACCCTTCGCCTAGGTTTAAAAATCTCTTTAAAATGAGGGGTCACTCAAAAGGGGTTTACATCAGAATATTTTGAGTTGCCCCCAAAATTCCCCATTTTTGCGGGACTCTCAAAATGTTAAATATCACGAAAAGAGACCACATCTTCATTTAATAGCATTTCTTCAAGAGTCGTTCCAGTTTTAAGTCACTAAAGGTGAAATTAAAACTCCAAAAGTCTTAAGACACCAGGTTTCAAGAATGAGTTGTACTCAAAACTTTGACAAGCTGACATTTTAGATAGAAACACGTTACAGACCGCCAACCTCCACCATTCCCCTATTTTATTAAAGCTCTTTAAAATGAGAGGTCACATTTTGAGTTGTCCCCAAAATCCCCCATTTTTGGGGGGCCACTCAAAATTTCCGATAACGTCAAAAGATACTTTGGGTTAAGTTAGTATCGTTCCCCAAAGGTGATTTGTTTGTTTTAACAAACAAAAAAATTAAAAGGGGGGGTGGACTTTTTTTACACACTGTATATTTAGTTTAACAATTTAAATTACATAATAACAAATTATTACAAAACAACACAAAAGGAGAACAGTCCTACTCCTGAATGTTACTGAAGTTCTTTAATACATATGGGTAATTTCTGATAGGTCGAGGGAATATTTTGGGCTGGATTGTGGTAGACAGCTGTTGTATTAGCAAGGGATGATTGTGCTTCCCTGGGATGCCATGTCTATTTCTCAGAAGGGAGAGGAAGAGGCAGTACTTCTGGGTCGAATGGTGATAAGATGGCGGTCTTCATTACCAACTTGAATGATTTGTTATTTGTTCGAAGCGTTACCTATATGAAATGAGGCCAGTTTGAAATGTTACCAAATTGAAGGCCTCCCGCCACTGCCTGATGGTCTGTTTATGGGCATGCAAGAGTGAAGGGTCGCTAATCCCATACACGCCTAAATACCCGGACTATAAGGAAATTGTGCTTTAAAAAATAAAAAGGATAATTCTTCAGCTCACACTGTGATCTGCAGCTATACATATGTGGTCAAAGGTAAAAGTATGCAAGTGCTTGGAAGCTTTAAAGAGTTTTTGGCTAAGTTTCGTAACGCTAAAAGCCTCCTCAGTGGTGACTGATAAGAGCTAATATTAATAATATGTAAAAAATCACAAATAGAGAGGTGCCACACAAACCAAATCAGTAGGCTGAAAATTAGAGTATTTTAACTCAATTGAGCTAGTTATGGAAAATACTCAAAAATTCAAGCGAGAATTTTCTGCCATTTTGTGAAGGATTGCTAAGGATTGTGAGTTGCAGAATTTTGTAGTAACAGCTGCTAAAGATGACTGCACCATGTAAAATCAGCCGAAAATTATGACAGTAAACATGAATCTGTCATAAACGACAACCGAGCGTGTTATTATAGAGCAAAGGGACCTCCGAATTTCAGCCGTAATTGAAGACAGGAAACATTTTATCAGTCAGAAATTACGATCAAACCGAAAAAAATCGGCTGAGGTGACAACCGGACCCCATGATATTGGGCACAATTGATAACATAACTACTAATATCAGCCAGAAATTACAAATTGGAACATGTATTCTCAGCCTTAAAAGGTAATGAAAACTGGCCGCAAATAACGATTTCATTTTGTAATATTGAATATAAGCGGCAACCGAACCGAGTGATATTGGCCTATTGGCAACTGGGCCATGTTCATTGACCAAAAACAATAAACATGACCAAAATCAATAAACAAACTACTTTTTATTGGCCAAAAAAATAAATCAGTTTGATTGAACTGGACTTTAAAAATGTGTATTACTACTCATGGATAGGTTAGAAACCACAATTAGACTATCAAACTCTATCTGGAGTAGTATCCAAATTCTATTACACTATTTGAAACTACCTAAAAATAATCATTAATACTTAAAAATTGAGAATAATTGGCATTACTTGACTCAATTCAAAAAGTGACTACTAACTCTCCCTTAAAAATCAGCTATAAATCACCACCTAATATTGGCAGCAAATGACAACCAGACCAAAGAATAGTCCAACGATGAACAAGAATTTCTTGCTTAATGTTTCTAAAATACTTAAAACTAAGATATCTTACAATTCATATAAAATTCATCACAAATAATTTATCAGAAAACATGAGATAATTATATTACTGTGTTGAAAAACACCTCGACCAACTTACATTGGAGAATAATGAGGTATGAAATCAGTCAGCCATTCCAGGCAGTTTGAAAAAACTTATGAGATCAACCAACCGTACTCTTTGATATAAAATATTTAACATATGAAGATCACCTTGCATTCTCAACCACGGAGTTAACCCACATCCACTGGGAGTTGTCCGACTCTGACATCAAGATTGGTTGTTGTTCGGCTTTCATTTCTAGCTCTTTAACTCGCTCTTCCAACTCCTTAAACAAAAGGAAAATAAATCAGTCAAAGTAAATAAAGAAACACTAGGTAATTGTGCACAGTTTGCACATTAAAACCACTATCTGGGATACTCAAATGGGATTCAAATTTTTGCACTGTCAGAGCACTGCCATCTATTTTAAATTTGTTAAATTTGTCACTTTGATTGTTCATCAGTATGTTAAAATATAAAAATGTCAGAATCACTTACTAAAATATAATTTTCAAGATAAATAATTATTTGTATTACTACAATTTGTCAATAGTGGATGGAGGATCTAAGCTTTAAAATGGTACCTTATTGACCGAATTTGGTTACAAATGAAGGGAGTATCTGGTACCGTAAAAAAACATAATTTGGAAGTAATACATATAAGATGATTACAAAAATTAAACCTTCAGAAGTCTTCTGAAACTTTATAATTAGATAGTAACTAGTGGCTTGAAGGGGCCATAGCCCCTAAATTTGCTGTAATCCTCTGCCTAATTTGATTTTCTTTACTCTTACATGCTGTAGAAAATAAAAAATATATAAGTAGGAACACATGACAGTTCGTAAACAAAGTAGGCACTTGATCACATGTTTTAATGTAAACAAAGCAGACGTTTTTAAATCCCCATGCTTCTCTTATGGGGGATGTTTCACATTATTTCTCGTTTGCTGGCAATTTTTTAGAAATACTACTATTTTTTCCCAAGTCCCTGACATCAAGACCTTTAATTTGAGCTGTCTCCCAACATCCTGCAATCAACCAAACTCCCACAATTTTGACTCAAAAATTTTGCTTACAGAATTATATAGTTTATACAGATCATGCAATTAATTATACCGTTTTTTCATTCATGGGTTAGCTCAATAATTAAAATAAAGATAGGAAATTATTTTCCCACACTTGTACATTGCCCTGTCCAATACTTTGCAAATTAAATTTTTAATCAAGTAAATGTTATACTAAATTGGTGTTACAAAAATTTGTGTATGTAGTTTGAAGACATATTTCTAGACGATCTTTACTCAGTAAAAACAAAATATAAGTAACAGAGGCAGTACAAAAAATAAGTTTTTGCAATTCGTTAATCAAAATAAGATATCCACTCCAATGATGATGTGAAATTTATACACTTATTTTTAGTCTACTAAGTAAATGTTCCAAACATATACAAACCAGACTTTTAATTTAACTAATTACAGTAGAGTCTCCATAATCCACCCCTTCAATACTCTGGTACTTCCAGTAATCTGGCTCTGTGATGACGTCTATGAGTCCGTTAGTTTTTATGTCTCGACTTATCTATAGAGTGCGATGTGCGCACTGCTGTCTGGACAACAATGGTAGTCTGTTGTCTTCTTTGCAGTGTGTGTCAGTGCGTTGGTACAGTGGAACGTGGATAATTCAAACTTCTAATTAAACATTTTTGCTCGGACCCTAGCATTTTCAATGTAAACAATGTTAAAAAACTTTTTTAGTTCAATCTTCATTTGGATAATTCAAACCTTTTATTTTGGCTGAATAAAAAAGTGGCCATAATACAGTTATCAAAACTATTAATGCCTCAAAACAGGTGTTGCACAGTTCCCATGAGGCTGAAGTCTCGGTTATATCCTGCTTCGAGGTGTGTCGCGGCAACTGTAACTATTTAGTGCCAGTGCTCTGCGAGTGAAAATAGTTCCAATCGTTCCAAGTGAACAAGAATTCAGATAGCCAGAGCTGTTTTTAGCGCTCTAACTATTCGTTCCAAAAACAGCTGTAGCACCCCGCAGGTTAAATTAGCTGAAGCTGGAACTGGTTTTAGAAGCAGTTCCGCGGGCTCTGTGAAACTAGCTGCAGCTGTTGCGCATAAGAAGCAGCTGGGCACATCTCAAACCCTGATAGGTTACATTCAAGGTTATTATATCCACCCCTCACCCCACTTCCGATCCATCCCTGTTGTTTAACAGATATAGGTATGTGACTTGCGGTTTTGCAAGTGCAAGTTGTTTAACAAAAATATTTCTTTAATGCTACTTTTTCTCTGGAAATGACAATTATGAAGGTTTTAAGCCTTATTTGAGCAACTTCTTTAATTTTAACTTTTGGATAATTGTTTTTTTAGCGGTTCCTTGAGATTTGAATTATTCAAGATCCACTGTAGTTGTATGCAGTGTGACTTGTCAAGAGTGACTTAATGAAGGTGTTTGGAGAGTAGAGTACAAATGCTGAATGATGTAGCAAAAAGTATAAACAATACCTTTTGTAAGCGATTATATAATATGTGGTTTTATCATTAAATTGCCTCATTTTTAAATATACCCCCACTAATCCGGCATTTTCGGTAATATGGCACTACTAATCCCGATAAAGGGCCAGATTAACGAGATTCTACTATATTAAATTAACGTTAGTCTAAAATTTACTCCAGATAATATTTACCCAAACTCTCTGTTTATATGTTTCGATTAGAGTATTGTAGTCATGATGAACACCATTTTCATCTTCTTTTTCTTCCCTTCGGATTTTCACAATTTCAAGCTGGAAATAATGAAATTTACTGCATAAAGAGTTTGAACACATTTAATATACAGTAAAGTCAGGTTTATTCACCTGAACTAATGTGGCGGTTTCCTGGTCCGAATTTTACTTCGGCTAGATAACAAGAACAGGTACTGCGCAGTTACCCTGGTTAGAAGAGTATCGCTGCAGCTGTAACTGGAACTAATGTACTTTGAATTGAATTGAAAATAACTTTATTCATCTAGACAATATATGTTCAATGAACATAAACTGACGAAACTTGGTGTATGGCTTCATCTGGTTGTAGTTTGTTGTTGTTTGCACAAAAAAACTATTTTTCGCATACGGTTCCCGTAGCAGCAAACCTAGGTACTTGGTCCCCATGTTATTCTAATGGAGAATGATTAAAATGTTATAGACTGCTTATTTATGAATGTATTTGGATGAAACTTGGTATGTGACTTCCCTTAGATGAGTTAAATTGATATTTGCATAAAAACCCAATATTTTGTGTTCCTTGTTGCAGCAAACCTGCACACTCGTCCCAATGTTATTCTTATGGAAAGTAAGTATAAAGTTTTATACCTCCCTTAATTATGAAGATAAAATAATAAAACTTGGTATGCAGCTTCAACTTGTTAAGTTGTATTAATAATTGCATAAAAACACATATTTTGTGTTCCTTGTTGCAGCAAACCTGTGTACTCAGCTTTCAATGTTATTCTTACGGAGAATAAATAAAATGCTATATATCGCTTATTTATTTGTGGTATTTTATGAAACTTGATGAATGGCTTTTTGTGGTAGTGATAAACGTATACATGCATTGGAAATTTGCTGAGAACACAGGTTTGCTGCGGCAGGGGTATTTATCGTTTTGTTGTTGTTTAGAAGTTAAATAAACGATGGACAACCCACATGATAATCAGTTAATTAATTTTTTTTAAAGTAACACTAGGTTCTTTGCTTATAATTCATTGTTGGTGACACAAAGTACGCGAATTTATTTGTTTTTCAATTAAAAACTACGCATTTACAGCAGAGTTTTAAAATACATGTCACAACAAGTGCCTTCTAACGAGCATTTATAAGAGTCTTAAGGCACTAAAAAATGCCGTAAGGGGGGATTTTTTCGTGGAAGGAGGGGGGTTGGTTATTTTGTCTAATGAGGTCCTTAAGTATAAGACCTTAGTGTACCCCTATTAAACAGTAAAACAATTAGCTGAGACCAGCTCCGAGTGCTGTGTTAGTGTCAGTTATGGTACTTAGCTTGGATTTTAAGAACAAATTATGTTCCCACGAAAAAAGTTCTATTGATCATCGTCAATGAATCTAAATCTATTTCCCTTTATATTTCTTAGTAATGTTAATTTTGACACCACTTTCTAGCGAATTTCCCCTATAGGGAAGAAGCTATAGGGAAGCCCCCCTATAGGGAAGCCGTAGGTCTCATGGTAAGACTTAAGCCCGAGACCATGATAACTTTTCATTTTGAGGTCCCCAGATGCCAAAAACACCATTCGTTCAAATTTTTATATATGTCCGTAAGCAAGATAACTCTCGCAAAAAAGGTCCGATCGTAAAGAAATTTGGTACAAATGAGTAAAGTACCATTTATTTGAAGGAGTTCGAAAACCAGACGAATCACACTATCCGAAGAGGGGTTTTTGTACCCAAATAAGTTTTTTTGGGGTTTCCACATGTAATTTTTATTTAAATAAAATTTTAAGTCTTACCATTAAATTCAGCATAAAAAAACAAATAATTTGGTATTTTGATCATTGCTCTACGTCAATTGGTTACTGAGATATTGAAAGTCCTAAACACAGTACGTTGTCTAATGTTATTCTTATGGAGAAAAAGAAAAATTGTATATCTCGCTTATTTATGAACATAAACTGACAAAATTTGGTATATGGCTTCATCTGATTGGGGTTTATCGTTGTTTGCACAAAATACAAAATTTTCACGTATGGTTCCCGTAGCAGCAAACCTAGGTAATCGGTCTCTATGTTATTCTTATGGAGAATAATTAAAATGTTATACATCGCTTACTTATAAATGTATATGAATGAAACTTGGTATGTGACTTTACTTAGATGAGTTCTAATGATATTTGCATAAAAACCCATTATTTTGTGTTCCTTGTTGCAGCAAACCTGCGTACTCATCCCCAATGTTATTCTTATGGAGAATAATTAATATTTTTAATATCGCTTGTTTGTGAATATATTTCTTATGAATCCTGTTAAGTTGCTTAATGTGTTATCTTATATAGTCATTGGAAATTCGCTATGTATGCAGGTTTGCTGCGACGGGGGTATTTATGACTACCTATAATTATTAAATAATTTATATTCTAATATTCTTTAACTTAACCAATGTGATTATAATTGAATATTTCACTTGTGAGGCTTACATAGACAAAATATATCAAAGTTCAAGTTCAAGTTTTTTATTAGCATTTGTAACTACATAATATTACAATGTGATTGGCACTGTCATTCTTTTTGATGGCTCAGTACAACTATTCAATGTATATCTTCATTGATGTGGCCTGATATTACAGTAGATGTACATCTATTTCTCTATAATTATTTCGAACAAGTATTTTTGTGTTGAACTGGCTAATTATCTTTTGCAAATTACTAAGCAGTTTAAAATATACATAAAGCGTTTTTACCTCTGTTAAGCGTAGAACCTCTGTTAACCGTCACCTTCAGGACCGGATTGTGACGGATAACTGAATAGACGGATAATAGAAACGTCATTTTATAAACGTGTACAGTAACTAGATTAAAACAACTTTAGGAGAGAAATTAAAATAAACTGTGTACAAAAGGATAATACTTCCTAGTACTAAATATTTCATATTTATGTTGTTTGAAATAACATAATAGCTCATACAGATGCTCAGACTTTCGGCGCAAATCCTGATGCTAATAAACAGTAATATTTTCATAGACGGACAACGGATAACAGAAAGTGATGGCTGATCGAGGTTTTACTGTACTCATATGAAATGAATGTCTGGAAACCAACAACAAATTAATATCTAAAGTTCCCGTACAGAAAACCAAGCAACAACGAGTTGGGATCGGATCTCCTAAAAAAAGGCATAATACTATAATTAAAGGAAAACAAATACCTTTGTCCTTTTCTGTCAAAGAATAAATAGGACATCCTTTTTTAAACATAAGATTGATATATTATATTTGGATGTTAAAACAAAATCTTTTTTACGCATGCGGGAGACCGGTCGAGTCCGGTTGCCACTGCGCAGTTTGTATCTTTAGAAACTGAAACAATAACGATCAGAGCAGGTAGGAGGCAGGGCCAGCTTATCACTATGACAAAAGTCAGTGGTTTCACCATTTGGGAATAAATCACAATAATGTCTTTACTAAAACTTTAACTATCAATCAACAATTTACTTCAAATATCTCTGTGGTTTCCATGGAAAACTCTTTCATTCTAAACTTCTCCACTGACCTAGCTGAACTAGCGCCTATTTTATCAATCTTCTGTCCAATTCTATTGGTAAGTGAAATTTTTTTTATTTTTTTTAGTATAAAAAAGCTCTTGGAACTATACAGGATTTTCCATCAAACTTTAAGTTTCGTTGTAACAAAATCCTGTCATGTAACATCATTTAATTTCGTGGCTCCAATAAATATTTAGAAAGTATTACTTTAAGTATTAAAATACTTTCGGGCTCCTCCCCATTGGCCCTCGAAGTTCAAATGTTTGTTAAATGGATGTGACTATTTTGTTTGACGGCTTTTTGATCATATGCTCATTGATACCATAAATATCTAGATTCACCAGATAGAATGCGCAAAAAATAACTGATTTTTTTTAAATTACAGAAAAACTAATACGCTGAACCTTCCTAGTGTATCTGAAATCATCAAGCCTCGTTGTATTGAAAGTATTGCAAAGGGAAAGCATTGTTCCTCGTGTCTTTGTATGGCAGAAGCCACAAAGTCAACATTGAATTTCTCTAGGATAAGATTCACGTAGATTTTTGAAACATTCTCTATAGAATCATTAAAAATTATACTACATTTTTAATCTTGATATGACCCAAACGTTTTTTACACGTTTAACAACCCGATTACTACGGTTTATGGACAAAAATGTTTTGATTTGTATACCTATTTTTATTTATTTAGCTTCTTTTAATAATAGTTTAATTATTTTATATAGTCTATAGTTTTCCTTAGTTTTTAGCTTGTATTGATTCCCCATTGAGTTCAACATAAACGTTGCTTGCCTTTAACTCCTTTATTGTAAGCCCCTATATTTAATCTCTGCACATTATTCTTCTAATTTTGATTTCCCTTCAACTAATCCCCCTTTCTCTATTTTTCCAATTTACCATTACATCAGAACAAACATCCCTTAATGTTTTTCTATTTTGCTTTGTTGTCAGTTTAAATAATGATTATTAGGGTGAAGTGGGGTAAGTGGCACCGGGTTTTAGCGTAGGTCAACTTTGACCTCATTTTGCTCAACTACTATTATACTTACAATTGTGAAAATTTGTATACATAAACTATAACTAATTAGCTTTTAAAGGATAATTATTACTTTTAATTTGAAAATGTCCTTCATAAAAATATAAACAAAATAAAAATTTGTGTTTTGCGGTTACAGTTGCCCCACCCTGGGGGCAAGTGGAGCCACCCCCCTCTATATTTGTATGAAGATCATTGAGAGTAATGTGGGGCAAGTGCCTCAATAGGGAAAATTATTCTGGTTCAGAGACTTTTTGAATTGTAAAAATACCTCTATCCGTTACCAAGTTACAAACTTTTCCGTAGACTTCTGCGAGCAATATCCTAAATTGGCAAAAAATTAAAAATTGTAAAATGTAATACAATTTTACAATTACAAATAAAAATACTTACATTGTTTTTTTATTAAGTAGAACACTGGGCACATGATTCATTTGAAAAAAAAAGGTTTTTTGTGAATGTTGAATTTTTGTAGGCTTAATATAGACAACCGCTCTCGGTCAACAAAAAGAAAATATAAAAATCAGCACCTTAGTTTGATAAAAAACAGTCCTTAGGTGTTAACTATACGTTAACCTAACTAAAATATTTACACTACTATTTACAGGATTTTTTCCCAATGTTTATTGGAGTATGAGTCAAATATTACGCCAAAGGTAAGTTCTGCCCTACATCCTACATCCTAGTGAAGGTTCAGGGAGAACTGTCACTGTCACCGGAGGGGGCTTTATGTTCCATGTTTGTTTTCAGAATACTTTCTTACGAAAACCAGTTCTGTGTCACGTACTTCACTAAATTTCATAATTCTACTGACTTAATGTGTGATTTTTTGTATTTCTTACCCCGGTTACACTTGTCCCACCTGCAAAATTTCAGGGGCAAGTGTAACCACGGGTGGAAAATCTAAACCATAAGGAATAGATTAAATCTGAAGGGATAATCTGAATCTGCATGCAAACGTTAGTTTCTAAACCAAAAATAGTGACATTTAACTTACAAATGTAGAAATTTAAAACAGTCACAGTTTTACCTTCGAATTTGCACTTAAAGGTCAAATGTTAGCTTTTGTTCAACATTATAAAACCATAACTTGCACATGTTTTATTTGACTTCTTAAGGTTAAGAATTACAAAGCAAGGACTAGAGAACAATTTAGGCCCAAATCTGTCTTATCAGTTGACTGATAAGCCGAGGTTACACTTTCCCCACAGTTCCACTTCCCAAATTCACCCTATTTGGATAACTTTGCATTGAAACATTTTAACCCACCTTATGACCCATTCATACGCTGTGATGTTTAAATATTTTTCTATTTAATTTCTTAAGTACTGACACTGGATGCTTTATACTGGAGATAATTATACCTTGTGAGGGAGAGTGTTCATTGTGACTATGGGTTATGTTCGCACCTGTGGCAACAATGTGCCTAGCTAACCCCCCCCCCACTTCCCTCTCCAAAATGTACAGCCAATGAATACGTTCCGTTCCATTCCCTTCCTTCTCCTCACCCCGCTTTAGTCTCAACCGTCTATAATATCAAAACGTCTGCCTTTTTTCTTGGGGTTACTTTTCTAGGGTCAAGTTGGTATTTTTGAACTTAAAAAAGTGTTTTTAGTGGTCTGGCTGCATTTCCTAAGTATCAGCAATAGCAATAAACATTTAATTGTTTATTTATAGGTAGCCTATACAAATTAATGGTTTTAATTGTTTGGGTTTATTTTAATAAATGTCTACAGTACTACTCAGATAGAAAAAATACATTAAAGCTGTAACACACTCTTGTAGGTCACGCCAATCTTAATCAATTGATTTCAATCAACAAACCATGATGGTTAATAATGATCAACAAACCACCAGACATAACAAATTAATGATTGAATAAACCGAATTACTACAAGAATTTCATTGATAAAATTACTTTAAAGTTTGGGTTTCACCTTTGAATTGAATACATTCTGATATTGACTGAATAATCCATAAAAGTGTACCAATTTGATTAGTGAAGCTACCATTCTGAAGCGAATAAATAAACTAGATGAAATTGAACATATTGAAGCTATTGGGATGGATTACTAACTGTACTGAGAGTGGGACTAAATTGAAGTAAACTATTGAACTGGAGGGGATGGAATGAATTACCTTGACTCTGCTACCATGGATTTACTACTTGAAATGCGTGCTTGACTATTATTTGAAGGAATATGATTTACCCAGGATCCGATCGATCTGCCAGATTTATTGCCCTGCCATAGCCAGCCTTCATGAGTTAACTAATCACCTACTACTATTGAAACTGGCGAAGTGCCAAACTATTGCAACTACTGATTTGATCTGAGACTAACATTATATAACACTTCAACCTAATAAATTACTTCCACATAAAACATAACGATAAAAACTAAATAACCAATAACTATGGAGAACTATTTAATTAATACTGAAACTGATGGAGCGTGGCATGGGGACTAGCTCACCCCACGAGAATAGTTTACTTTCACATGCCTGAAACTACTACTGTATTTCCTACTTATATTTCTACATTGCCTGACTCGCCCTAGCTTCCCCCCTTACTATTAGTACTTATCTAGACATTGGTAATAGAGGTGCCGGTTGAACTAAAACAAGTCTGCACCGAAGAAATGAAGGCGTCTATCTCTTGGGGGCGAGCGCGAACGAAGAAGGTTTTCTACCTGGTGCCGGCAGAAGGGAGCAACAAGGTGATGCCACTCTACTTCCGGGCCATCCGTCTGCTGAAGCGAGCCAGTTACCGGGTTGGCACAAGGAGATATGAAAAATCAAGTCTACCTAATCTTGCCTTAAAACTAGTGACTAGAGTTTGGTTGGTACCTTTGAGAAGAGGAAAGATAGGGGAGATAGGAAATAAAATATTCCTATCTTGAGTCTTGAATTAGTTGCCAAACGGTACTCACTAAATTACAGCTAGCTAAACTGCAATCTATCAACGTGTTTTGGTGCAACCTCAGAAGCCACTCACTTCAGTATTAAAAAATATACAAAATAATTTTAAAAAATCTAATCCTGACGTGAAGTGATTTAACATTACTAAATTATTAAAAACACAAACTTCCAAGAATGTCACGAACACGTGCCGTTGGCAGAAAAAAAGAGGGGTGTTCCAGGCGCGTGGAGAGCGCTGTGTAAGCATAACCATCAGAAGGAAGGTGCTACCTTAGACTCACACGCTGTATCCCCACGCATGGCTGGATTGGAAAAGGAAACAGAAGAGTAGGAAAAGAGTTAAACCTAATATCACGAGGCAAGGCTTTTAATCTGGCAGATGATCGTTCGGGTATGATGAGTTGGTGTTTACCTAACTTGATGGCTGAAAAAATCTCTTCAACTGAGAAACATGGGCAGTTGTGACGAATTTTCCATCAGAAGAATTTAGTAAACGGACTGTGACCGGAGATATGAAGGTCTCGATTACGCAAGGGTTTGACCACATTGGTAGAAGCTTTTGGTTTATGTGGTAAACCTTTTTGCTGATCAGGTATAACCTATACATCACCCAGTCACCTGTTTGGTAGGTGGTAGGTAGCCTGTTTTCACTGTAACGATTCTCCTGCTGACACGAGCTTTGCGGAGGCTTTCAATGACCTCCGTCCATTCGTCGTGCTGAGAGGAAACGGGGCCTTGAGCATCAACTAGGGTGTGTGTTTAGCTATTAAAAACCGTGTGCACAACTCAACTGGGTAACGGCATTGATTATACATCCTAATAGATAAACTTAGTAATGTCGTTTTTTGAAGCCGACCTTGGCGAGCTCCTCGAGCGCATTCTGTTGGCTAACGGTAGAAGCTCTCCTAGTTGGAGCGTCGTCAGCTACCGTACTGAAGCGCTCAAGCGGCGAATCCATCAACTACCGTCCCCTCTTCTACCCCTCCTGTCAGATATGATTGTGCTGCGTGGCGCGGCGAGGCCGGCGAGTAATGCCCATCGAGGTAACTGGAGAGATCGCTAAGTGAGCTAAAAACGGTCCGCGTCGGACTGTGCGGAACAGAAATGGTGGGCCGCTGTGTGCTCAGAGCTGATTCTGGCGATGAACGCGCTGTCGTTTACACGCTCCTGGACTTCACTGCCATGTTTGAATTGTAATGAAATTTATATATCCTTTGTGTACGTGAACTACGGAATCCGAAAGTATAAATATTGTTTTTTTTACCGTGTTTTAATATGTTTAATAATTAAAAACTCTTACGTGTTATTAAAGAGAGACATGAAAAAGTTACTCAGCGAGGAATTTTTTTATTTTTAGGTTAGAAACAAACTTCCAGCGGGAAAGTTGTAGATAATTACTTTCTCTAAAACTTTTATTCCAAACATTTTTCGGTAAAGTTGTTGGTTTCACTAGTCCAAAGAACGATATTACTGCTCATAAAAACAACACCTAAAGCCTAGTGGATCGTACATAAATTTATATGACTGGAAATATGAAAAAATCAGCCATCGAGGAGATTATTTTACAAAACTCCCAACTTTCTGTTCTTTTTACGCAACTAACCCTGGTCGAATATAGTTACTTTTGATATTAAAAATTCGAGAAACTATTCAGGAATACGGATCAGAAGGCCATTCAACCATAAAAAATGTTCCCTGGCCGCAAATTCAATTCAAGTGAGCGCGCGCGCGGTCCAGTAGTTTTAAGTCTTTGGTAATGCCTTGGGCGTTGAGAGGACAGCCGAGTAGCTACGAGTAGCCGAGTAGCTACGGCCACACTTTTCCGATCTTAAAATGGGCTCAAATCCCTTCACTGTTCAAGTGACATAACGCGCAAAAATTGTGGTTTCGCAAATGTAAACCGAAGTAATAGCAAGTAAATTAATCCTTTCAAAGGTTAAGAGCGTTCTTTGGTTCATTTTGATTGAAATATTACCCGCAAAGCCTTCTTTTTTTAATAAGAAACTTTAAAATTCTTAAATAATAACAATTTTATAAAAAATAAACTCAGTACGGTTAAGAGAAAAGTTATTAAAAAATAAAAGTATTTCTCCAATTTTATCAATTTTACTTTCTGCAAACATATGTTCCCCTACTTATATGACAAAATAAATGTGTCAAAGCTGTCCGATTATTTATGTTAGTATATACAGGATGAGTCAGACCACCCGTCCACCAGCATGTATAACGAGAGAACGGTTTGGTCTAAAGTCATCAAACAAAATTATTCCCCACTAAAACGCATATGGGCTATCTATTAAAAATATTTTCATCAAAATCTAAGTACGGAATGTTCCAAAACTGAAGGTCAAGGGTTCGCAACCCTAACATTTCTTATGTAAACATAGGAAATATTATACTTCATTTTAAAGGTCTCGTTGAGATAAACATTTTGGTGAAAACAGAATTCACTTATCTTTACCCGTTTCAAAATGGCGGCTCGTTTAAGTCAGAAAAAAGGTACGAGTAATGGTTTAAAAAATACAGAGTATTCCGCAAATGTCAATATTTTACACAAAAATATCCGCCATTTTGAAACGGATAAAGATAAGTGAATTCTGTTTTCGCCAAATGTTTATTTTAACGAGACCTTTAAATTAATGTATAAAAAAGGCCTTTTAAATAATGTATAATGTATGTTGGCCCTATTTTCACATAAGAAAATGTTGAGATTTGAATCCGTGACCTTCAGTTTTGGAACATTTCGTACATAGATTTTGATGAAAATATTTTTAATAGATAGCCCATATGCGTTTTAGTGAGGAATAATTGTTTTTGATGACTTTAGACCAAACCGTTCTCCCGTTATACATGCTGGACGGGTGGTCTGACTCACCCTGTATATTATGACTAGTTTTGAAAAATATCTGATTTCCCCAGATGAAAATTTCTCATACACCTAAAATGCCCACTTGCCATCATTAAAACATTAATAATGTTTAGGGCATACAGGCTCAGAAATATAAATTTTTAAAATCAACTGAAATTCGTATGATCTATAATGTACAGTTTTAATTTAAATTCGAAATTTTGTCATTAGCAATAACAATAATTTATAAGAAATAACCTGAAAATTTCAAGAAAATTAACGATTCAAACAAATTTAATAAAATTTAAAAAGAATGATTTCTTTTGGAGTGTTAATACAAAATTGAGGACTTTGTCACAACTTCTGATTAATGTTCAATAGTTTATTTACATGTAATGTTAACATTTATGTATTATTAAAACAACGAAGAGCAACACCATTCATGGCAATTTCATCTTTATGCAAAAAAAAAACCAAACAAATAAACAAAATTAAACAAATAAATAAAACATATATTCCCTAAAACGGGAGCAATGCAAGAAGCTGCGTCCAACGAACGACGCGACGCGACAACTGACAACTGAGGCACAATATATGCCAAAAATCACAATCTATCATAAAAATTGGCAATCGTACCATATTTTCCTAGCGAAAAATATAGCCGGATCCCGTTGTATAGGCCCGAATGACAACCGGAACGTATTTACGAATACAATCGGCGATTCAACCCAGTTATATAGCCAAAGAACGCCTATTCTTTCGCGTCGGATGGGTCAGAAACAGGAATTTAGTTGCATTTAATGGCCCGAAATGACGATCGGCAACGTTTCTTATTGGCTGAAAATAACAACCAAAACTTGTTTTATTGGCTGGAAACGACAACCAAGCCGCATGAACGAGAACAGCCGAAAACTAAATTAAGGAATTTTCGTCAAAATTCCCGTATAATTATCCAATTTTCCTGGAATTTTCGGTCTATGGACACTCTGTAGTAGTATTACAGGCATATGATCTGACTGACGACGGCATCAATCAGACGAGATGACGCTGCCGGGCAGACGTAGCGCTGGTGCGGGGGTGCACGCGCAACTCCAACCTTTTGCCTTGGGGGGGAAATTTCACCCATTCCCCCCCTGGATCCGCGCCTGAGATGAAAACCACCGAAACTAGTGCTGTGGCCGCTGTAAAAAGCACGGTACCGGGCCCGCTCTGTGTTGAATAAATTGTAAACCTTTGTTGGCAATTACTTGTCCGATCGGCAAAATAATTGCGCATACGTAATCAGGGTCAAATTCCACACAGTATGAATACCCACATGACAGAATTATAAGAAAAATAATATTTTTCGATTTTCCGGGGTTTTAACGACTATTCCGCGGAAAAACGTGTAATCGGGAAAGTAATTGCACGTACGTATTCAAGGTGAATTTACGCACAATTTTGAATACCCACATGAGAGTATTATAAGAACAATGTTTTTTCGATTTTCCGACGTTTTTCCGTGGAGAAATAAATGTGATCGGGAAAATAACTGCACGATCGTGTTCAAGGTGAAATTCCGCACATTTTGAATACCCACATGACAGTATTACAATTACAAAGTTATTTTCCGATTTTCTAAAGTTTTGAAGTCTTTTACGTGGATAAAAAGTGTGATTTGGAAAATAATCGCATGTACGTGTTCAGGGTGAAATTCTGCACATTTTGAATACCCACTTGACAGTATTTCCAGAAAACAATAATTTCCGATTTTCCGGGGTTTTAACGACTTTTCCGCGGAAAAAACGATCATTTCCATAATCAGCGTCAAATTTCCAAAATTTTGGACAACATTTAAATATTAGTGTTTTATTTTCGTGGTTTTACTAATTTTTCAATCGGTGCACAGTGGGGTTTCCGAAAGTTGTTTCCGAAAATTCCGAAAATTGGGTTTCCCAAGGTTTCCCGGCACTAATTTAATTTTTGACAGACTGTTCAAAGTGTTCTTTTGAAAATCCTGATAATAATTTCTGCTACTATTTGCTACTCTGTATTTTAAGTTCCTTAAAGCAATAACATGCTAAAACCAAGAAACCATACACTTAATGACTCAGAAACTTTTTTAATTACAGGAACGGCAAATGCCATTTTTACTAGACGGTAGCTATTCGATTTAATGCAAGAATAAAAAGAATTACGTACTGAAGCTCACAATAAGCATATAAGACAATATCAGGAAATCTATGCTCGAAAGTTCTCTAGACTTAACTGCGACAGAGATGTGCTTAACAGGTTTCTTATAATTTCGGATCTTGTCATAACCGGAAACAGTCCTCTGCTAAAAAAAAACTACTCCGTTTACGAAAGTAACCATAGCTTCTTCCTGTTCAACCTCGTTTTCAGAGTCCTAGTAAAATCACCATCAGTAAACTTCAGATGAAGATTTTCACGGGCGATGAACTTTAGACTAAAAAAATTATAAATAAGAAACCAGGTAGTAAGTATAAGTTGTTTTTTAACTTATACAGAGTGTCCCGTAACTCTCCTGTACAAAGGTATATAGCGTTGTTCCTTGGGTTAATATAAACACATTTAACCATATGAACATGGGTCTCCCGTACTTAGTTTTCCGTTTGTCAGTCCGTAAGTGTTTTTCACTTTAAAGTTCATATTTTTAAAACCATATAACCGAATTCAACCAAACTTAAGTCAACTGTTTACGGAGATAGGATCTATCAACACGAACGTTATGAAGGAATTATCTGTGATAATTTCAAAATGGCGGCCATTTTAAATGTTATATCGCAAATGACTCGAAAATAAGTCATTTTACAAAATATTAACCAGTATATCTTCTTTTAGGGCAATTTGAGAAAAGTCTAACGATACTTAACTTATTGCAATCGAGTAATAAATAACCGAGCTGATGCAATTTACATGGACCGGACATTAACCGGACAAAGCTCCACAATTGAACATCTAGGCCTAATAAATAACAAGAATTGCAACAGCTCAGTTGTTTATTACTCGGTAAAAAAATTCAAAACCGAGTCGTAAAATATTTGTCGTAAAATATCTTAAACTAAGTTATTCTGGTAACAGTTTTATTAACACACTGTGCGGTGTTAAGCTTGTCAAAATATGGTGTCAGGTTGTATTGAGTCATAATTACTTCAACATCCTGAACGCAACATTTTTAGGCATAGTTTACCAATAATTTTAGACACGTAATTGATTTAATTACACTATTAGAATGTTACTCATGTATATTGTTGACATACACAACGTATCAAGTGATGAGCGAAACCAACAGATGCAAAGACAGAATGTCAACGGACATCTCTGCTAGTGTTTCTCAAAGTCCGCGGCGACTCAATTCGGCCTGGAGTGCTGTGGGGAGGGAGGGGGGAAAGTCGGCGGGTGCCGTGTTTTCACGAGAAACAGCGCGTGCATCTTACCCGCTCGGCAGTCGCTGAGACACTGACTGGCCTGGAGGGAGTGATTGGAGAGCAGGGAGAGCGAGGGGTGAAAGAGGGGAAGAGCCGACTGGTTGCGCTCTGGCGGGATCTCACTGAAACTCGGGGCTAGCGCAGCAATGCCGAGGCACGCCCGGCCCGTATGCTAGGTTTATCTATTCCGTAGGATGTATAATCAATGGTAACGGCAACACTGCACTGCAAACAGAATAGTGTGATAATATCACCAATATGTCCATTGGATGTGATTGAGCGTAGAGAAAGTAGATCGATCCATTTCGTTTGTTGATAGGTCGGCAGTTAAAAATATTACAGTACTTTAATATTTGGTTATTTTTTAAACGAAGGACCGAAAGTATTAGCATTACAGAATTATATTTGTTATGGAGCTCTACGACGAAAACTACGAGAATCTTTACATTGAATCTGGAAAGTTTTTGGTTTAAATTTACTTTTGTAGGGGGCTCATTTCACTAGACGGCATTTAAAATATTCGGCTCGAACTTTCAACTTTTTTGCAAATCTCGAGCCGAGCTGAATACTGCAATATTCGGCTCAAAAAAGCTCGAAGTTCGAATACTCGCACACCCCTAGTATTTTACTTAATACGTTATATCTTAGGAACAACTGAAGATATCAACTTCAAATTTAGTACATGTACTACATCTAAAAATAACCTTTTTGGAATGGAATATCAAGTTTCTACTATGTACCATTTAAAAATGGTGGCTGTTTTAGCAAATTTCCCCTACAGGGAAGAGGCTATTACTGTAGGTGGCATGGTAAGACCTAGACCCGGGACCATGATAACTTCCAGACAGATCGTACCATTACAAGGGGGGTTTTGTACCCAAAAATGGGTTTTGAACTTTTTACATATAATTATTTTTAAACCCAAACTTGAGTTTACACTATTGGATTCAGCATAAAAAACAAAGAATTTGGTATTTTGATCATCGCTCTATGTCAATTGGTTACAAAATATTGAAAATGCTAAACACAGTAAATTGTCCAATTTTACGAATCTTATGGAGAGTAAGTAAACATTTGTATCTCGTTTATTAATGAACATATATTAATGAAACTTGGTATGTGGCATCATATCGTTGGAGTTTACTGATATTTGCACGCAAAACCCATTTTTTGTGGTCCCCATGGCAGCAAACCTGCGTACTCAGCTGCTATAATTTTATTCTTATGGAGAATAAGAAACATGTGATATCTCGCTTGTTTATGAACATAAATTGGTAAAACTTGGTACGTTACTTCATCTAGTGCTGATGCATTGGTATTTGCATACAAACCAGATGTTTGTGTTCCTTGATGCAGAAAACCTGCATACTTAGTCCTAAAGTTTTTCTTATGGAGAAAAAATAAAATGTCATATCTCACTTACTTATGAATATTCTTTGATGAAAGTTGGCTAGTGTCTTCATGACTTAGTGAAGTACCATTTGAAATTCGCTGAGTATGCAGGTTTGCTGCAACGGGGTATTTACATAAGTCCCTGTTTTTCCCTCATGTAATTCAAACTAACTAAAAATCTATTGAATGTAAGCAACTAAAACAATTGATATCTAAACTTTGTAAAGCTGAGTCGCTAATTTAAGGACAGCAACTCTGCATCATCTATGTACAGAGTAAAGACATATTTTACTAAATAAATTGTTGTAAAATGTAAGTTCTGAGTACTGGAAACCTTTAGATTATTTTTTAACCGTGTTTAATCTCAACATATGCGTAGATTAGCTATGTGTTAAATAAGAA
Organism: Allygus modestus; assembly: GCA_963675035.1. Taxonomy (NCBI): domain Eukaryota; kingdom Metazoa; phylum Arthropoda; class Insecta; order Hemiptera; family Cicadellidae; genus Allygus; species Allygus modestus. The sequence goes on along the minus strand of OY776111.1, from coordinate 221,060,045 downwards.
TCAAATAATTTAATTTGGTTCCATCAATGCCCACATTTTTTATTTTATCTAAAGAAGTTGATGTAACACTATTGTCATATTTATGTCCAAAAAGATTCTACTGATATTTTCTCAAATGTACACAGAATTGATTACAGTTTCAATGAAATCCACTGAAGCAGTTATAATACTAAAATTTATTTTATTTAAGTCTACTTACCTTTAATTTGTTATTCTCAGCTTGCTTTTGATTAAACACTTTCTTCAGATTCACATATTTCATTTTCAAAAGTTCTCTTTGGGCTACAACTTTCTGTCGATTGTCCTCGACTTCTGAAAACAGAGAGTTTCCTCTTGTGGCATTTTTGTCAGAGGCTTTTAGAAGTTGAATTTCACCATGCATCAAAAACTTTTCTTCTCGCAAACTCTGTAAAATAAGAACATTTTTGTAAATACTTTAATTTTGTTCAAAATTGATATTGTTATAATCCCAAGACCTCTTCCCTAAGTAACACCACCTTAAATATTGTAAATAAGCCCCAAGTCCTTCCCAAACATTAGTAAAGGTAAATATTTACAAAAAGAATTTAAAATTTGATATAAATGAGAAAAGTTATGGGAAAACCATCTTTCTGTATTTTTAGTTGTTTTCTAAAAACTGTAAAAAAACTATAAACATATTTGTTTTGATAACACATTAAGGTAGTAATTTTATTCTATTCGCAATAGCCTACCACGGGATTTGATTGGTGATGCACTCTAGTAGCAAAATCTGTAACTAATGACCGCAGGCAACTACGGTTCTCTCCGTTCTAGGGTCGCGGACTGACTATAAACCTTCCTAACGCTGCTAGACCACTGGTCGTGATAGCCGCGTAGGCTAAGTCGTGGAAACACCTTGGCCAGGTGTTGATACAAAGTTCGTGGGTTTAATTCCCGCACTCGACCAAAACTGACCAGCCGAGCAACTCACAATGAGTTAACCAGTGTGAGGTAATGTTGGTGAGAGGGCCCAAGTAAAACAAACGGTGGCAGGTTTGCTTGGGAGTTGACGGGATCGGTTAATTCTTTATGAGTTGCATATGGTCAACACTGTTTTTGCTACTTATAGCGAATTTACACTTTAGGGAAGAAGCTATTACCTTAGGTGGCATATGGTAAGAGTTAAGCTGAGACCATGACAGATTTTTGTTCTGAGGTCCCCAGACGCCAAAAACACTGTTCGTTCAAATTTATATATATATGTGTCCGTTAACACGATAACTTGAGTAAAAAACGTCTGATTTCGATGAAATTTGGCTCAAATGTGTAAAGTGACATTCATGACTAAGTTCGAAAACCAGAAAAATAGGACCATGGGAAGGGGGTTTTATGGGGGTTTACAATTTTCCAAAAATCAGTTTTTTCGATTTTTCACCCTATAATTTTTAAAAAATCTTAATTTTTTCATTTTGGTTTTGATCATTTTATAGAGCTTAGAAAAAAAATAATATGGTATTATGAATAATTAACCTAAGTTAAGTGGTTGCGAAGAAAATCCAAAAATGTGTTCATAAAATCTCCCCTGTTAATCTTATGGGAAAAACGTTTTTAGCTTTTCCTCAGTTCATTTTAATGTAAACCTCATATTTGCTTTTACCAATCAGTTCAGCTCTACAAAACAATCATTTTGGTGTTTAAATTGTGATTCTAAGTCCAACCATTGCAGAGATATTCAAAGTTCTAAACACAGTACGTTTGTCCAATGTTATCCTTATGGATAATACCTAATTAAAATTTGATATCTCAATTATTTATGAATGAATGTTGATGAAACTTGGCATGTGGCTTCACCTAGTGCTCTAATATTGATATTTGCACAAAAAAAATCATTGTTGGCCAATTTTCCCATACTGCATACTCAGCCCCATGTTATTCTTATGGAGAATAAGTAAAATGTAATGTTTCCCTTAATTATGAACATAAATTAATAAAAATTGGTATGCAGCTTCGACTGGTTAAGTTAAGATATATTGATAATTGCATAAAAACACATATTTTGTGTTCCTTGTTGCAGCAAACCTGCGTACTCAGCTTTCAATGTTATTCTTATGGAGAATAAATAAAATGCCATATATCACTTATTTATTCGTGTATTTGTATGAAACTTGGTGAGTGGCTTTATATGGTGGTGAGAAACATATACATGTATTGAAAATTCGCTGAGTAGGTAGGTTTGCTGCAGCAGGGGTATTTACTTATGTCTACTGTGTGTGTGCAAATGTGACTTTTTAACTGAAAGAAAACAATATTTTAACTAAAGGACACAATTAATCCATTTAAAAAATTCAAAATTTGTCTATTCCAATTCCAATAGGTACTAAAAATTACAAGTCGAGAATGGCACTAGCACATCATTCTAAGCCAATGGAATAAATTAATACAATTTAAACAGTATTGTTTACTCCTTTACAATAAATTGTCTTCAGGAACATTTATTTCAATTTCTGTAGAATCGACAAAATGTGAGAATACAAACAAAATTGATTATATTTTTAGCAAATTTATGCTATAGGGAAGAAGCTATTACCATATGTGGCATGGTAAGATCTCAAGGAAATTTTCTTCTCACATTCTGAATTTACATCACTCCTCGTCACAAAGTGTTCATACTGTTTTGTAATTCCAGTAATCATTACTTCTGTCTGCAACGTCTGCTCTTGCTGCTGTGCTGTGTTTTCTTAGGTAATATGTCAACAACTGTTAATATATTCAAATTTCTTTATTGTTCGAAACATGTAATTACATGCATAAACATTGTCAAAGGTTCTTAATCTATTTCACAGTGCATATTTATATACATTTTTCAGTCACAGTAAAAATCAAATTAGGCCTAAATATCAACACAATATATTTACATGAAATATCTACAGATAAAATTTGTAAAGTACACACGAGTAATACATAGTATATTTCTACAATTGTAAGTCATAAGGACACTTCATGATTAAATATCTCTTGAGTTCTGTCCTAAACTTATTTCCATCTAAGATTTGTATGTGTTGAGGAAGTGAATTAAAAAATATTGCACCTTTAACGTAAGGAATATTTTCTGTTGTTTTGAATTTTCTATTGATTCTATACAAATCAAATTTTCTCCTTGTGTTATGAGTATGGACATCAATATTTTTACAAATATATTTATTATCCAGTTTCAATAACATTATAACTTGAAAAATATACAAAGCATAAACTGTTAAAACATTAAATTCAATAAATATATTTTTACATAATGTTCTAGGATTCACCTTAGCTAGTAATCTTAAGGATTTTTTCTGGAGGATAAAAACTCTGTCCATGTGTGTTTTGTCTGCACTTCCCCAAAACAGTAGGCCATAAGAAAGATAAGGGTACACTAGGCCATAGTAAACTTTCATAAACATATCAGGATGAAGATAGGAGTTACTTCTTTGTAATAAAAATAGGCTAGGTGATATTTTTTTACAAACATAGTTAATATGTACTTCCCAAGAAAATTTGGTGTCATTAATACCAAGAAATTTGCAAGATGCGACAGATTTAACACTAAAATGATTGCTATTTACAACAAACTCCTCATTTACACCACTTGGGCTAAAAAACACTAGTTGGGTTTTATCTATATTAAGCAACAAATTATTTTCTTGAAAATAACGTTTGGACTCATTGTTAAACGTGAGAACTTTATCTTTCAAAGCGGGATAGTCTTTCGCCCAGCAAAGACCAGATGTATCATCTGCATAGATACTAAGGAAAAAACTATTGTCCAGTGAAATCTTAAAATCGTTAACATAAATGGAAATGGCCCTAAAATTGAACCTTGCAGCACACCAAATTTTACTAACCTAACATCTGATCTTCTATTTTCTAGTAGGTATCCATCATCATACATAATCTCATTACATTGCATCTTATTTTTAAGATATGATTCTATTAACAGCAATAAACTTCCATTAACTCCAACATTTGACAACTTATTTAACATAATCTGGTGATTAACCCTATCGAAAGCTTTCGATAAATCTAAGAATGTTCCTGATACTTTGTTACTATTATTTATACATTCCAGAGCTGTGAACAAATTCTGCAGCCGCAGATGTAGTGCTACGCCCTTTTCTAAAACCATGTCGAAAGTCTTTCATTAAGTCAAAAGAATTATAGAAACTAGTTAAATGTTTTAAAACAAAAAAAAATGTTAAATGTTTTAATTTTTTCAATCAATTTACTGAAAACAGATGTAAGAGCAATGGGTCTATAATTCTGAACATCGGTTTTTGTACCCTTCTTATACAGTGGCTTTATCAAAGATAGTTTTAAAGCTTCTGGAAAAATTCTTTCCTTAAGTACATTATTAATAAGATGTAATAGGGGAGAAGCTAATTCAAACTTATATTTTCTCAACAAGTATGGTGAAATTTCATCCCAGCCAGAGGTCTTTTTATTATTTAGACTATTTGTTATATTCAGAACATCATCGTAATACGATTCAATCAATTTCTAATATTCCATAAGATTTACAGTGAAGCTCTGAAGACTTAAGGCGCAGTTTACACGGAAATCCATAGAATCTACACCTCAAAATCTTTTAATAGACACATCAAGCATAAAAATCTGTTCACTAGTTCTTTAGATTTTGCACTTGTAAAATAAAAACCCTGCTTGTGTATTAATAGAAAAAAAGCCAATATTGATAAAATCTTGTGCTGATTTCAAAAGCACGGCCGTTCAAATTTCAAAACAACAAATCGCGAACCAGCCACATCGCCGCCAACGAGGTGGGGGTGGCAGGCAGAAGCACGAAGGTTTTTTAATCCAACTGTCATCGGAGGTCACCAGGTCTGTCGGTAGTTGTCTCTGAGGGACACGGGTTGTGCTGCCGTTCTTCTGTAAATATTGTGTTTTTGCGAATTTTAGTAAAATTAACATTTATAAGACCGGAATTAGATTCGAAGTAGCAAATAAAATAAACCGTCAGAAATCAGGCCGTGGCCGGCAAGGCCGAACGAACACTAAATTCTCTCGACGTTCATATTTCCAATTATTTGCGAAACATTGACAGCAGCCCCCCGCCGACGTTAATTATAAGTTTTTTTGCATGAATGAGTATTAGTGTCGACCCTTTATGTAAGTAATATAGAATACTTTATCGTAGAGATCAGTCCGCATAGAGTGTATTTATCGCATGTTTAGCCTGTAAGTTTGTTATTTATATATATATATATATATATATATATATATATTATTTATTTTTGTATGAAATATGCATCCCTGTTAAGATTAATTTATGTAATTTTATGCTGACCTTAAATTGGAAACAAATTTTTGTACCCTTCAGGCTGAGTCCTGAAAATCTGAATGTGTAAGTTTTTATCAATCGTGTAGAAGTATTTATATTTATTTGGTGACTCATTACAGTTTAACTCTTATTCAAAATTTACCAGAGCATTTATCAATTTTTATAAAATCACACATTGCCCAAAATTGAGTGTTCCAATCATCAGTCTCTGTCCAGACGAGGAAATAGTTATGTAATATGGTTGTGTAGGTGTAGCGTCGTTAAAAGCATAAATATAATAAAATAAATTAAACTCTGATAGTGTTTAGCTCAGCAGCTGACACGTGGCCCCAACAGATCGTCGACATAGGAGAGTGAGCAGCAGCTCCCTCCATAAATCCCCTTTTTGCTAAAGATCATACCGCTGGCCAGTTGGTATAGTAAAATACAAATCTTTGGACGCTTACAACCCAAATAAAACTTAAACCTTTTAGAAAATTGTGCTGGCAGAGTCTTGTAATGCGATTGTGTGTTCTACACTTGTTGGGCAATCTCATTAACAGTATTTTGTATAAAAAATGCTCTGGTAACTACGCAACATATTTGATTCAAATTCTGAGCAACCAGTAATAAAATATAAAGTCTGCCACTTGTATAAAGTCTTGGAAATTGTATGCACGTTTGAGAACTAACATTGCATTTGCCAATCGTTGAATAAAATACAATATTATTGTCTAGCCAGTGTTGTTTTTTCCCACTGTATTAATTATTTTATTGTTTTTAATACTGAGTCATTGTCAAATAATTTACATTTTTCATAAATGAATAAAGCGTAGAGTCGTTGTGACATTCTTTGTGATATCCAGAGTATTTTATTGTACAGTAAAAACATATTCAGTAGTCATTCTTACTTATCAATTAGGTGACATTGCCTCACGAGACCAGTATAATATAAATAAATTCACAATTAGGAGACTATATTATAAGTAAGTGTTAACGTAAGGAAGTGACGTGTGAAGAAGACCAGCATCCTTTCCAGGATCCCGAAGGACCTCTGGGCGCACCATAGCACTGAGCCTATGCCAACACGTACCATCAAATTTTCCACTGCGTATCAAGGCATTGGTTTCCAAGGCATTGGAAACCGCCTTGATATTAGTTGACAAGGTGGGGGTGACCATTTTTGTGTCACTGTTTAACATTTAACCAATTAAAGTAAATTGAAGTTTTTTTTCCTTACAAAAATGGTAACAGATATCTTTCTGGAAAGGTGGGACTAACAATGCGGACTGATCTACTACCCCTCTTGTGGACTGATCAATAATTATTGTTATTAGTTATAGTTTATTAGGCCTAGTTGTTTTGTTATTTATAGTTTGTTGAGGATATATTATTTAAATAGTATAAATATATATATATATATATAGGTTTACGTCGGTTAAGACTCGACGTGTGAGGTCCCGTTTTGATAAAAAAAAACGAATACAAAAAGTTGTGAGTAAACTCAAAATGAGTCGTCCGCTGTACGGCCCAAATTATCGTACAACGGCTGCAGATAGAAACGCCAGGATGGCAAATCGTGCACGCAGTTCGGTCCAACCACACGTCAGTCAGGCAGGACCAGACAGGCTGAGCGCTGCGTCGAGTTGTCACGGAAACTGGGCGTCAGGGACGCGCGACGACATGCTATCGCGTATCCCCTCTCATGTCACTTTTCATGAGGGGACGGGGGCGCCTCCCGTCCACAGTACCAACGTTGCTGGTAACATCTCAAGCCAATTCTTAAATAGTGACTGTTTAATTGATCTTGACAATAACGTGATAGAAAGAGTCGCGGCGATTGAAAATAGGGATAATATTGGGCCTAGACGGGTGCATGAGGCGGCGTTTTGTGAGGGAAATGAGTCCGTGGCGGAAATTTCAAACACAACCGAGTACGCCGATATCGACAATCAAACGTTTCAGTTGAACCGGCCGCTGTCAGGAATGTTTTCTTATCAATCGGCCAGCCTACCTCACCCACTCCCCAGCCATAGACCCTGTCTAACCCACCAAATAAACCCGTCGGATATTTATCGAAGACCATTGCCTCCTTACGAACCGCAACGTACAAACACTTTAAATAAAACCGATCACGTTGTTATAATGGAACTATTGAAGAACATAGAACCGACCGATGCTTTGGATTGGTTGATTTTTTGAAAAAATTAATGCCTCTTTTTAACATTTCACCTTCGTGTCAAAGTGAAATAATTAAACTACTCATTCCAAAAGTTCATGGTCAGTTGTTTCAGTTGTGGATGGAGTCACTAAAGGCCCAAACAGGATGGGACGTGCTCCATGGGGCCATACTGGATCGTTTTATTCCCCCAATGAGAAGGCGAGAAATAGAGTCAATCGAGCTTGAGCGCCCCCAGCTAGTTAATGAAACATTTTCCGAATATGTAGAGCACCTGTTATCTGTCGCATTTGCGTTGAAAACCAGTCTTAGTGAGCAGGACGTAATTGAAATATCGCTGAGCAAGTGCCGCCCGGAAACGAGAGCTTATTTCAATTTTTCCCAGAAACCTTTTGACATTTATGAACTCAGAAGCCTGGCTAGTACAGTGACTAGTGCAGTGCGCGCCGAGATGCGTTATTTTGGCCCGACTCAAACGACAGTCAACAATGGCGCACGCGCGTACAGCTCGCGACCCAATAACTTCAGAAATGGCAACATTGCGCCTAACTACCCGCACCCATCTGACCTGCGATATCGACCGCAGCAGAAAATCACAAAATGTTTTCGGTGCAACCAGGAAGGTCATATTGCTAGGGCTTGTAAGGTACGTTTAAACTGATTTCCGATTCCGAAGTGGGGATTCGGAGTCGTGCAAATAAAGTTCCAGTCCCCGCCCGTTCCAAAATCCAGGCTATCGCTTTACAGGGAAAATTACCCATGGCAAAAATATTTTTCAACGACACGTTTCATTGTTCGTCACTTATAGAATCTGGTAGTAGCCGTTCCTTCATTGGAAAAGATCATTTTGCAAAGTTAAAAGAATTTAAACTGATCAAAAACGTTGTAAAGGTTAACCACACGGTAGAAGTAGCGAATCAAAACAAAGTCACAGTTAGGCAGGAGGCCACGGTCCACATCAAATTAGAGAATTTCTCGTGGAATTTTCAATTTTGGGTTTTGAATTCCCTACCTTTCCAAATGATTTTAGGCTACGACTTTATGAAGTTTTCCAAAATGACCCTGGATTTAAATGAATTAAAAATTCAATTTTCCCGGCAAGGAAAGTATTTTTTGTTTACTCGATGAGAATGAAATCCCAAAATGCGAGAAACCGGACTTAGGAGACTCACCTCTTACACCTGAACAGAAGAAACGTTTTGAGGATCTCATTCATAGTTTTGGTGACGTCATCACTGAAAAAATCGGAACCGCCAAAGTGGAGCCGTACAAAATCAAAATTAGTGAAAAAATAACCCCATTTCGCCAGCGCCCGTACTTTTTGCCACCGGATAAAATGAGAATCATGCGCGAGACCGTTCAGGACCTACTGAACCAAGGGGTCATAGAGAAAAGCGTATCGGAATATAGTTTGAGTGCATTTTTGCGCCCCAAAAAAGAACCCGGGAAATTTTGACTCGTGGTAAACTACAAAGAATTAAACAAATCAATACAGATGGATAGTTTCCCCCATCCGGAAGTAGATAAGGTTTTCCAGTTTTTCAAAGACGCAAGGTATTTTACCACACTTGATCTTAACAACAGTTTCTATCAGTGCCCCCTACACCCGGAAAGTCGCAAGTACGCTGCGTTCAATGTAGGCTACGCTCTTTATCAGCTGAAAACATGCCCTCAAGGAATAAAAATAGGCAGCCAGGTGTTAGGGCGAATCGTCGACGAGGTATTAGGGGATTTAAAGTTCAAATGCGTAATAAATTTTGTAGATGATCTCTGTGTGTATAGTCCCTGCCCTGAAACCCATTATAATGACCTGAAACAAGTCCTCCTACGCTTAAGACAGACTGGCCTAACTGTCAAACCGAGCAAGGTCACGCTCGCTAAACGCGGTATTCGTTTTTTGTCTCACATCGTAAAGGACGGAAAGTTGTATGTTGACGAAAGCAAGTCGGAAGTCATAAAAAATTTCCCTAGACCACGAAATCTCAAGGCAGTACAGCGTTTCCTCGGCATGGCGGCATATTATTCCAAATTTATCTTGAATTTTTCTGAAATTAGTAGACCGTTATACACGCTTAAGCGGAAAAATGTTCGTTTTAAATGGGGAAAAGAGCAAGAAGACAGCTTTAAAAAAATCCGCGACTGCCTCACTTCGCCGGTCGTCTTACACCTGCCTGACTGGAAAGAACAATTTATATTGTCCACGGACGCGAGGGAACAAAGCGTAGGTTGTTGCCTTGAACAGTTCAGGGATGGGAGGACTGTCCCGATAGCTTTCGCTAGCCGATCGTTCTCAGATAATCAATTAAAGTACAGTGTTTATCTCAAGGAATTCGCTGCTGTGCTTTATGGGTTAGAAAAGTTTAAAGAATATCTCACTGACCACCCTTTTGTGTTAAAAACTGATTGTATGGCGATCACTTTTATAATGGGCTCCCAAAAAAACACTGGGATGCTCGCCAGATGGAAATTGAGGTTTTCTCAATTTCCCTGTGCAAAAATCGAGCATTGCAGAGGGACACAAAACATTGTGAGCGACACTCTCAGTAGGATGTTCGACGGGGACGAGAACCAGAGCGAGACAAAAGTTTCAAGTGCCGAGAAAGCCTGTTTTTTACAAAATTTCCCCGAAACATTTGAAACAATGAAATACAAGCAGCGCGAGGACGAGGAATTAGACGAAATTATGACGAAAATTGATAACGGCGACGATGTACCACACTTTTCTTTAAAAAATGGCCTCTTGAAGTACCAGAAAAACAATAAATGCCCGGCCAAAATTGTCGTTCCGCGATCCATGAGAAAAATGTTGATGAAATATTTCCATGACATTTCAATGTCGGCCCACTGGGGAATTAAGAAAACAATAGCACGAATTTCCAAAAATTTTAACCTGGGACGGCATTTTCAATGACGTCAAACAATACGTAAGATCGTGTGGATTGTGCCAACTTTCCAAACCAGCACAAACCCGGCAAGTCGGACTAATGAATTCCAAACTCCCAACTCGCTGTTTTGAGAGATTGCACATTGACACCTTTGGCCCTCTCGTAAGATCGATATCTGGTAACGCATACGCACTCGTGTGTGTCGAACCTTTTTCGAAATTTAGTTGGGTCATCCCCTTAAGGAAGGCCACATCCAAAACAATAATCACCGCACTTAAAGATCACATTTTTTCACAACACGGATTACCGGAAACAATCTGCTCCGATAACGCTTCAATTTTTAAATCACAAGTATTTAAAAGCTTCCTCTTTGGCCTAGGTGTTAACCACCTAACGACCTCGGTTGCCAGGCCCAACTCAAACCAATCCGAGCGTTTGAACCGAAATCTAAAATTCATCCTGAAAATTTTTCATTCCGAAAGTCAGAACAAATGGGATGAAAATCTGCCGTATCTATGCATGGGATTTGTTCCATCGTATTGATTTGTTGATCGTTTGTCGTATCGTATTGATTTGTTCTATTCAGGGGTACACGAGAGCACGGGGGTAACCCCGGCCCATGTTTTCCTAGGTCGCGAGTTAAACCACTCGCTAAAATTGCAGTGGAATTTGGACGACGACCTCCCCGTTGAAACCGCGAATGAAAGAGTCAAAAAGATTATTGGCAATATGAAGGTAGCGCATAAAAAAAACAGGGAAAGGTACAATAAGAATCGAAAACCGTCCCTGTATCACGTTGGAGATTTGGTAGTGACCGGAGATATGTACCCAGTAACAAGGCCAACAAAGTATCGAACAAATTGTCTCAAACGTGGAAAGGTCCGTTCAAAATTACCAAAGTTCTCAACCCCGTCAACATAAAAATACAGTTAGTGTCAGACTCAGCAGTGATATAGGTAGTTCATTTAGCGCAAGTAAAGAAATATTATGAGAGAACATAATCTGAGAGCGTTCGGAGAGCCCGTAAAAATAGGTGCATGTTTACATAACAAAAAATAAATAAATAAATAAATACAAAAACATATATACAAAATGCAAAAGGTATATTGTTGTAATTGCGAGGGCTATTGGTGAAATGACTGTGTCCCTGTGTTAGAGAGGAGATGAGTGCCGGTCCTTTTCCCGCCATCAGCGTGCTCGGAGACTCACAGGCAGTCAGGTTGAGCAAGGTGTGGGGGTGAGATGAACCGCGCCGACCCATAGAGACCAGCTGCGCGTACGGGGGATGGACAACGGTGGACCTCAAGCAAGCCGTACGACAACAAGTGTCTACCCTTAATCACACATGCTTCATTTTCATATCCATCAACGACATTTTACGTAACTACCAGATAACCAAAATAAAATCAAATTTGAAATGCACCATAAAAATACTGTTATCGCACAAGAAAACCATTTTAATTTCAACCCTCCCACCCACCCTCAATGTAAATCACCAATTACTTCATTCCATTAGATCTGTGAATATTTTCATTCAGTCAACAAACAATCCACCTTCTATTAAAGTAATAAACTTTCATCGCCTATTTCCCCCCTTTTCCCCAGAAGACCATTCATTATATCAACGATTTTACTACAATGGAAGACCAGATAACGTACACTTATCGCCAGCTGCATTCCGACGTCTGATAAGCCTCCTTGCCGACCACACCGCCGCCAAATCGGGAGATGTCAACATCGCCGCAGACCCTCCCTCGCCCACCCTACACCTGACTACTCGAACCATTGCACCTGCAACACCTCAACACCGTGGTGACCATCGTCTAACTACATGATGTGGAACTTCTTATGGCAGTTTTCTGGTGCTAAATACATCCTCAGGATGGACTTTATAGTGGATTGGGGTGTGCGCGTTCCACCCGCCAGGTGATTGTCATTGGAGTAGAACACATTGTTAGGCGCCAAGGCGTCATAGACCGGAAACAGTCCTCCCTCCCTAAGAATATTCGGGACCTCAAAAACAAAAAACTGTGATTAAGTACTGTAACTTTAAGTAATAAGCCTGCGACGCAACCCAGTGCAATGTTGATAAAATGCATGAACAATCAGAGATTTAGTTTAATAATAACCTGGATGTAATGTGTCAAGCTCATATATATATATATATTATGGTGTTGATGAGTGTGTGATGATTGTTGTATCCAAAGAACCCAAGTTCCCGGATTGGTTCGGTGATGTACCTTCGGCGTGTCTTGCTGGCCTTCGGCCTGCCGACCCAATCTTTTTGGGGGGGGGGGGTGAATATGTGCTGATTTCAAAAGCACGGCCATTCAAATTTCAAAACAACAAATCGCGAACCAGCCACATCGCCGCCAACGAGGTGGGGGTGGCAGGCAGAAGCACGAAGGTTTTTTAATCCAACGGTCATCGGAGGTCACCAGGTCTGTCGGTAGTTGTCTCTGAGGGACACGGGTTGTGCTGCTCGCATCTTGATTTATTTAAAGTGAATTTCTGCGTCGGCTGCTGCAATATCCGTTCTTCTGTAAATATTGTGTTTTTGCGAATTTTAGTAAAATTAACATTTATAAGACCGGAATTAGATTCGAAGTAGCAAATAAAATAAACTGTCAGAAATCAGGCCGTGGCCGGCAAGGCCGAACGAACACTAAATTCTCTCGACGTTCATATTTCCAATTATTTGCGAAATATTGACAGCAGCCCCCCGCCGACGTTAATTATAAGTTTTTTTGCATAAATGAGTATTAGTGGGTCGACCCTTTATGTAAGTAATATAGAATACTTTATCGTAGAGATCAGGCCGCATAGAGTGTATTTATCGCATGTTTAGCCTGTAAGTTTGTTATTTATATATATATATTTATTATTTATTTTTGTATGAAATATGCGTCCCTGTTAAGATTAATTTATGTAATTTTATGCTGACCTCAAATTCGAAACCACGTTTTGTACCCTTCAGGCTGAGTCCTGAAAATCTGAATGTGTAAGTTTTTATCAATCGTGTAGAAGTATTTATATTTATTTGGCGACTCATTACAGTTTAACTCTTATTCAAAATTTACCAGAGCATTTATCAATTTTTATAAAATCACACATTGCCCAAAATTGAGTGTTCCAATCATCAGTCTCTGTCCAGACGAGGAAATAGTCATGTAATATGGTTGTGTAGGTGTAGCGTCGTTAAAAGCATAAATATAATAAAATAAATTAAACTCTGATAGTGTTTAGCTCAGCAGCTGACACGTGGCCCCAACAGATCGTCGACATAGGAGAGTGAGCAGCAGCTCCCTCCATAAATCCCCTTTTTGCTAAAGATCATACCGCTGGCCATTTGGTATAATAAAATACAAATCTTTGGACGCTCACAACCCAAATAAAACTTAAACCTTTTAGAAAATTGTGCTGGCAGAGTCTTGTAATGCGATTGTGTGTTCTACACTTGTTGGGCAATCTCATTAACAGTATTTTGTATAAAAAAATGCTCTGGTAACTACGCAACATATTTGATTCAAATTCTGAGCAACCAGTAATAAAACATAAAGTCTGCCACTTGTATAAAGTCTTGGAAATTGTTGTATGCACGTTTGAGAACTAACATTGCATTTGCCAATCGTTGAATAAAATACAATATTATTGTCTAGCTAGTGTTGTTTTTTCCCACTGTATTAATTATTTGAGATACATATCAAAAAAAATCTAGCTTCAGATATTTTGCGATTATTTTATTGTTTTTAATACTGAGTCATTGTCAAATAATTTACATTTTTCATAAATGAATAAAGCGTAGAGTCATTGTGACATTCTTTGTGATATCCAGAGTATTATATTGTACAGTAAAAACATATTCGGTAGTCATTCTTACTTATCAATTAGGTGACATTGCCTCACGAGACCAGTATAATATAAATAAATTCACAATTGGGAGACTATATTATAAGTAAGTGTTAACGTAAGGAAGTGACGTGTGAAGAAGACGAGCATCCTTTCCAGGATCCCGAAGGACCTCTGGGCGCACCATAGCACTGAGCCTATGCCAACACGTACCATCAAATTTTCCACTGCGTACTATTGCATTGGAAACCGCCTTGATATTAGTTGTCAAGGTGGGGGTGACCATTTTTGTGTCACTGTTTAACATTTAACCAATTAAAGTAAATCGAAGTTTTTTTTCCTTACAATCTACTAAAAAGACACATTGTAATTAAACAAAATAACCTATAAAAGAATTAACATAATGTCTGAAGATACAGCAGACCCTCAGAAATCTGGATCACACTTATCCGGACCGATGAGCTTGAATTAAAAAAATTTTGTTGCAAATAAGAACGAAAAAATTGAACTTCACGGTTTAGCACCTATCATCCTACATATCCGGTGCGCTGCTCTGTTCAGGTCTTCTCCTGTCGATGACTCAACACTGACTGACAGTTTTTATTATAGTACACTTTATTTATGATTTAAAATGTTATATTAAATCTTTGCAAATGTGCATACATTTAAATATTTTCTGTTTAAACTACAGCTTTATTAAGTTTTCATGTAAAAAATGTGTTCCCCTGATAATCCGACCTTTTTTTGCTCCGGCCATGCTCTTGGTTCCGTTGGTGACAGATTAACGAGGTTCTACTGTATTAGTGAGTGTTTATAAATTTATTCTAAAGCTCACGCTTGTATAACCTGGAAGCTAAGGCTTGTATAAGAACATAAATGCATATTCTCATAATTGTTCACTATAACGGCGGAACCAATAATTCATGCCCACCTCTGGGAAATCCGGATTTTTTTAAACCGGACCGGCTGTCTGCCACACAACAGTCCAGATTTCTAAGAATCTATTGTACTGTGGGTTAATACCCACAAAACAAATTTCATACAAATCTAGACCAGTGGTGAGATAGACAGACATCACCTATTTCAAAATAAATAACAATACTTAAACTTAATTCAAACAAGTTAATTTTGTTTACACAAAATGTGGAATTATCCTGATATATAATGGTTGTACAAATTTAGTAAAGCTACACAAATAATTAAATATTAAGTATGTGGTAAATTACCACATTTATAAACTGGTTGGGGCGCAGCAAAATTAAGTCTTAATGGTGGAGCTTAGCTACGAAGGCTTGAGAACCGCTGGTATGAAACTCCATGTCATTCGCTGTGTTCCGATCATCAGTTTCAGCCATACCGCACCCCTTCGCGCAGGAAGGGCCGTTACTTGAACCCTGTTTGAGGTCGTTTATAGCCCCCATGGGCACCATTTGCAGCGAGTCGTTGAAACAATGTACATAATAATCTGAATAACAGTGTACCTACAACACTGTAGGTTTAGTTATATTGATTCTATACGTAACACTGTGTGTGTAAACAAAACAGTTATTCCTGCACAAAAATGGCCCAGTAAAATATTAATTTCCTTTTAAAATCGATAGATCAGGACGTGCGACAAATGAGTCCGGAGTCGGGACAGTCCTGACAGAATAAAGTCAAGTGGCAACCCTGGTGTACAGACTCGGCTCGAGTATTCTAATGTATATACATGTACATAGTAATAGTTTGTTAATTTATGTAGCATTTTGGAAGAATATATAACTACTGGAATCTTAAGGTTATCTGTAAATCAGTTTCACTATATTGCAAATGATACCAGCCACGTTGTGCTTTATGACAGTGTGACCACTATCGTTCAGTCATTATTATTTTACTAAAAATCCCACCTAATTACTTTTAAAAATTGGCTGAAAAAAAATCAAACCCAAACCAAATGTTCATCTCTTAATCTTACCTCAAGAGCAATATTGAGATTTCGGAGGTCAGTTGTTTTTTGGTCAAGATGTTCTTTAATTTCAGAAAGTTCACTCTGTAAAGCTTGTTTCTCACTGCTCAGCATGCCAATCTTTTGTATAAGGACATCCTTTTCTTCAATAATTTCTCTTACTGATTGCTGATCATCCTCCCGTTGAATCTGAATACAATAAGAAGTTTTACATGGCAACCAAACATACTAATGCTTACTGCATTAAAACCGCTCAGTCTAACTGATTTCAGATGACAATATTCTCCAACTTATAAATTGATCATGGTAATCATTCTTAGCACAACTATAGTTTAAATAAGATTAATTTTGAGAAAAATCCATAAGTTGCTATCAAAGGTGTTCAAAAAATAAAAGAAACAACAGCCAATCCAGAAATTGTAGACAGTTCTTATGGGTTCTCATGTAGGCAAAGCAAAGAAACACAACAACAAAGTTTAATTCAACATAAAACTTTTCGACAACAGCTTAAACCTACAATTAATTTTACATGTTTACTTTCAAATTTCTATAAACTTTCTAGAAACTGCAATTAAAGTGTTGTGGTTTAAGAAGTGGAATATAAAGCCTAAAAAGAGATTTCTTAAAAACCACTGACAGCAAAAATTGGTTGATCTTCCCCCTTAACTATGGTTGTAAATATAACAGCAATTTATAAAGTAATTTGTCATGTTTTATTTACCTTTTATTAAATTTGATTACTTAATTTCAATTATATTCATTTATTTGAATAATGAAGAAAACAGCAATTTGCTTTGATTTAACATTTATAAATAACACAGAACACTAGATAATGATATCATATTTATCAAAGTTGCTTTGGTTCCCCAAACACCTTTGGTTAAACAAGAGTAATATAAATGCACATGCGTAGCTTACACATTGAAACACCGGTTTTGAGTTTGTTGAACTTGTCGCTGCAAGGAATGTTGAACAGTAAATAAATGAGAATCACCCATTATTATGTTTATGGGTTTGAATTGTTTGATTATTTTTAATTTTTAGCAGTGAAGGTAATCTTCAAAATGTAGTTCAATAATTTTTTTTTGTTTGCTTACCGAAAAAAATGTGTTATTTGATAAACATTTTTAAATGATAAATGATTTTATTTCCTTAAAAAACAATACAAAACAAATACAGTGGAGAAGTTGGAAATAAACTGACCACTTTAACCAGTTATCTAATTTTGATGAGTTTTTCATTAAGGATAATCCTAGTTTTTAAGTTACTTTGATTTGTATGTACTTCGTACATGTTGACACCATTCTTTTGTATTTTTTGCAAATGTGAATAAAAGTTTTATTGATTGATTGATTGACTGATTGATTGAGTTGTGTGGTCAGTAAAACTAAAATTTGTGTAGGCTATCTTTAGTGTTTTACTCACCTCTAATTGTTCAATTTGCAGTGTTAATATGTTGAGCTGCTCTTGATCTGGCACCATCACAGTGTTAGTATTGTGTTTGGTTGATTGGGACTCTTTGGTTTCCTGTATCAGTCTCTGTGATTGTATTCGCTCCTCCTCCAATGTTGATTCCAGGTGTTTGATCTAAAATTATTCACATCATTATCAAAACTCTCCTCACCAAAGATAGGGGTGTGAAATAATTTTTTTTAACTATCAATTAAATATACATGTTGGTTTATTCTTTCAAGATCAAGAGTTATCTTCAGGCCAAAAGAAAAAGAATGATTAAGGGAACCAAAATCATAGGATGTAGGAGTTATTTGCCGTAACTATAATTTCTTAACTGATATTTATAAGTCTGCTAAAGCAGTATAATTCATTATTTACTTTTTTATACATAAATAAACTATTTAATACCAGTCCACTTGACTTGAAGTTTAAACAAATATTCGATAACTGAGACAGTTTTCCAGGCAATTTTCAGAGAACCATTAACAATTTTAAACTGATCAATCATGAAGTTTGGCTGCATCAACGGCCATAAAAGACGGCTTGAACCACAAAAATCATGAGATATGACAACAGGAAACATGAATTCATCACAACAATATCCAAAATGTGTGATTATGGCTGTGAAGGATAATAGGACCACATAAAATAACCTAAATAAGTACTGAACTGCAAGCAATCGGTCGTAAATTACGATTTAACCCACAAATAGCGGCCGTACATGACAATCTTTCACTGTGAGCACTGTGATATATACATACCATAAGTATAACTGAATTATGTTTTGTAACTACGAGTATGTTGTATTACTCTGTGTCATGGGTCGGACGTGTGCGCTTGGAATCCTATCCATCGTACGATACTGCATCACACTTATTGAATAAATGCTATTGGTGGATCCTGATCACGCCACACACCTTGCGGGTTGGTCATAGGCTGACTCTCCTGCCCTGGCCATTCCATTACCTACCACCGCTCCGTTCACAACCTCTCCACTATGTTTGTTACTTAGTCATTGCAGTGTTTTCATTATGCCTTAACCTAGTGTATACCTAAAACTAGTTGTATGCACAGTGCAGGAGGGGCATACACAACAGTGGCGACGAGGTAAATACGAGCGAACAGTGCCATGTAGTTTCGTGTTACTTTTTTCAACATTTTCGGAACTTCGGCTTGATAGCGCCTCTATAATCTAAAGGCTGGATAGCGCCTAGATTCATGAAAGTGAAACACTCAAACTGTAACAGGCTTGTCAGCGCCTAATTTAGATGATTTCCGGTCACGGTTATCAAAGCTAACCTCAGTGAAACGAATTTGAGGTTAGAGTCTGTAGTACTTAAGCCACGTTTACACCGGAGTTACCAACAAATGTTACTAACTTTTTTGTTAGCAACAAAAATGTTAGTAACATTTCGTTTTGAGACTTTTAAATGTTACCGACATTTTTCCACGTATATTTTTCCTGCCCAGGCCGCCGGCCTCACCTAGGTCACATTGCTTGGAAAATGTTGAGTGTATAAAGATGTGGTTCTCGCTGCAGCTGTCTGTGTTATTTTGGCGAAACAGAGGAGATAGGTATAGTGACAGTGATATGCTATGAGGCCTAGACAAATGTGAAGTCCGTCGATACTTTGTGTGGAAAGCTGCACTGTAACGGTAGTTTTAAAAACAATTTACGAATGTAAAGCAGTGATTTCGGATATTTGATTCTAGTGTTAGGAGACAAGCCCGCTAAACAAGACACTAATTATAGAAAATCAATTCTTGTGTAGGAAAAACATGCAGTGACTTTGGGTTTTTTAGCGACCGGAGACTTGTACACAAGTTTAATTTACTTGTTTAAGATTTAGAAAATCAACAATTTCTTTGTTTGTAACTTGTCAGAAATATGTGCTGCTGTGATCTGAACAATTTGAAAGATTGGTACTTTTGGCTTCTGGGGACCTCAAAACTAAAAGTTATCATGGTCCCGGGCCTAGGTCTTACCATGCGGACTTCGGTAATAGCTTTTTCCCTATAGGGTAAATTCGGTATAACAGTAAACCAAAAACAAAACACTGGAATACAGATACACAGCCTCAGCGCAAGAGAATTGGTGAAAGTTGCTAACATCCAATACGTTCGGTAACATTTGTTGCTAACAAGTGTTATCAACATTCGAAAAGATCAAAGATTGTTCCCAGATTTTACCAACACTCGGTGGATAGCAAAATTTGTGTTGCTAAAACGGTATTTTTGTTGATAACATGAAATGTTACCAACAAATTCAAAGGTGTTTTCTAAAATGTTATTAACAAATGTTAGCAACAAGTGTTGCTAACTCCGGTGTAAACGCGGCTTAAGACTGAACCTCTGTTAGGAGATTTTTTAACTTTATGTCGGAGGAAGATAATGAATTTCCATTTCGTTTAGTGCCATTGCTGGAAGAATTTTCAAGCAAGATGTCAATAATTGGAAGTATCAGTGAGTTTGATTCAAGTTTAGAATCTTGGGACTCTTACATTGAACGGTTTGAGTTGTTTTTGTCATGTAATGACATTGATACTTCTAAGAAGGTTAGCACCTTTCTTACAGTTGTGGGTGTTAAAACGTTTTTGTTAATACGTGACCTTTAAACAACAGATAAACCGACAATACGGATAGAGGTTGATCTTTATCCCCTTCCAAGAATAGAGGATTTGTTTAGTGAAATTCAAGAAGGTGATTTTTACAGTAAAATCGACCTGAGTCAGGCTTACGTGCAATTAAAACTCGATGAGGAGGTGCAAAAACTTTGTACAATTAGTACTCATAAAGGTTTATTTTCTTATAAACGTATGCCTCAGCGCCTCGTATTTTTCAGATAAAAATAGATCAAGTACTGCAGGGACTTCCAAGTGTGGCAATGTTTCTCATTTGAGTACTATAAAAGAAGTCCTGAAACGACTTCCTGAAGTCCTGAAGGAAGTCGGATTAACAATTAACTCTGAAAAGTGTAATTTTTTCCAATCAAGTTTGGAGTATTTGGGATTCATCATCGACAAAAGCGGTCTGCACACAGCACCTTCAAAGGTTAAAGCTATTATTGATGCACCAGTACCACAAACTGTCACGGAAGTAAAGTCTTTCATAGGCCTAATTATTTACTACGGTAGATTTGTACCCAACTTGTCAAGTGTTTTGTACCCATTGTATAATTTATTGAAAAAGGATGTAGCTTTTGTTTTTGATAATCAATACATGCAGTCATTTAATCATGTTAAACAGTTGCTTAGTTCAGCGCCTGTGCTAGCGCATTACGATACTCAAACACCAACTATATTGACACTTGATGCGAGTAGTACGGGTATAGGCTGTGTTTTAAGCATAGTTGATAAGGATAGCATTGAGACACCAGTGTTCTATAGTTCTCGAACACTATATAAAAAATCAGTGAGAAACACTACGTAGCCAAATAGACAAGGAAGCGTTAGCAGTTGTATATGGAGTAAGTAAATACCACCAATATCTGTTCGGTAAACATTTCAGATTAAAGAGTGATTACAAACCATTAATTAGCATATAAGAAAGGACTTCATATTTTTGCTGCTAGCAGACTTCAGCGGTATGCATTGTTTTTATGGGGATATAGTTATGACATTCAGCAGTAAGATCTAATGTAAACAGTGCAGATGCGCTATCTAGATTGTCTTTAAATGTTAGGCATTCTAGTGTAGACAATTTCCTGTGGGTGGGTACCTATTTACAGTGTATTGAGGAAAGCTCTTTTCCTGAAACATGTGAGGATGTAAAACTAGAAACTCAGGAAAATCCGGTTTTGAATAAGGTTTTAGGCTATGTAATGTATAGTTGGTCTAACTCTCTTCCAGATGATTGTTGGGAATTATTACCTTATTTTCAGAGGAAGGTAGAATTAGCTGTTGAGCAAGGAGTGTTAATGTGGGGGTATAAAGTAATTATTCCTGCTAAGTTTTGTGTTAAGGTTTGGAAAGAATTACATTCCAGTCATTTGGGAATAGTAAAGTTGAAAAGTGTGGCTAGGTCATACATGTCGTGGCCTAATATTAATCATGATATAGAAGCACTTGCTAACAGCTGTTCTTCCTGTCTTTTGGAATGATCGAATCCATCTAAAGTGGAATTACATAATTGGCACAATCCCAGTAGACCGTGGGAGCGGTTGCATTTGGATTATTTGGGGCCTTTTAAGGGAAAAACTTACCTTATAGTTGTAGATGTGTATACTAAATGGCTTGCAGTTTTTGAAACCAATTCGACTTCAGCTAAAGTGGCTATAGATAACTTAAGAAGTCTTATTGCTAGATTTGGATTACCTATCACAGTACACAGGATAACGGACCTCCATTTAGTTCCGTTGAATTTGGAAATTTCCTTAAGCTCCATATCGTTCTAAATCTAATGGTTAGGCTGAAAACTCAGTTAAGTATGCAAAGAATAAATTGAAATGTGCTTTTCGTGAAAATGTAGATGTCTCACTAGCTTTAAATAGAATTCTGTTTGATCACCGTAGCTCAGTCCATTTAATAACTAATGAGACACCGGCTAAGCTAATGTTTAATCGCAACTTAAGAACACGATTAGATTTATTAAGGCCTGTTGTAAAAATGTCTGTAGAAGAACGGCAAAACAAAAAACAATGAATGCCGGAGGTAGCAAGACTAAATGTTATTTCCTAATCAGTTAGTTTTAGTAAGGGATTACAGAGCAGAGACAAATGGCTTGAGGACAAAATTTTGCAACAAATAAGTCCAACAATATATCATGTTATTTTAAATTCAGGCATTGTATGGAAACACCATGTAGATCAGCTGATACCTATTGCTACCCCTCCTTCCAAAACACCAACTGTAGCAGACAGCCAAGCAAAAACAGTGTCAGCTCCTATAGCTGAGTCACGGGGTGTATCAAGAAGCCCGGTACTGCCACAGCTGATGGAAGACGATGTCACGAGGCCGGACGGTGGCGGGACGTCCCCCCTTCACACATGTCATACCCTTCTATCACGTCATTCATTACCACGAACCACCAGTCCAGCTATTCCTTCTCCTTCTCCAGCTAGAAAAAGATCAGTTGAGCTTACTGTAAGGCGTTATCCGGAGAGAATTAGGAAACCGACCACGCGGTTGGATTTGTAACCATAGATATTCATTTATTCATTGCAGAATATTTTAATTGTTGTAATCATGTCCGCTATATTATATCCACCTGGGTTATTAAGAACATTTATTGTTGTACATATATTTACTGATACTGATTATGTTCTTCACTTACAATATCGTGTAACTATTATTGGAGAAACTATTCCATTTTATTATGTCATTCTACAATGTTAAATACTTATTCAACATTTTCCTCCGTACTGTAGCTATTGTGTTTCTTATTGGAGTATTGTGTAAACTAAAAATTAATTTTCCAGTAACATTTTATTAATTAAAAGAAACAAGTTTATTTATACGATTTATTTGTGAGTCGAGAATTAAGTAGGGAGGTGTGATATACACATATAAGTATAACTTAATTATGTTTTGTAACTACGAATATGTTGTATTACTCTGTCACAGGTCGGTTGTATGCGCTTGGAATCCTATCCATCGTACGATATTCATCACACTTATTGAATAAATGCTATTGGTGGATCCTGATCAAGCCACACACCTTGCGGGTTGGTCGTAGGCCGACTATCCTGCCCTGGCCATTACATTACCTACCACCGCTCCGTTCACAACCTCTCCACCATGTTTGTTACTTAGTCATTGCAGTGTTTTCATTATGCCTTAACCTAGTGTATACCTAAAACTAGTTCTATGCACAGTGCAGGGGGGGCATACACAACAAGCACCATTCCAGAACGTTAACTATGCCTTGTGCCGTTCAGGAACGGCGCCACACAGATTGTTAAATATCGCTATTTCATTGCTTTAGAAGTTCAGAGTTTTACCACCAGAGCAGCACCAAACTGGATCACTGGTGCTGCCAACTGTGAAGTCTTTAACAAACTACTTCAAAACTTATATTCATACACAGAACATTCTTTAGTGTGATTTCTAAGGCGTTTTCTTTAAGCTTTCAACTTATTTAAATCAATTATCATTATTTTTATGTATTTTAGTGGTAAATGTTAGTTACTGACTAAGAAAATCAAAAGTTAAATAACTGCTAGAGTTTAATTGGTGGTAAACTTTAAAGTTAGAATTTAAAGCAGGCACAGATTTCAGTGAATTCGCTCTGGTGAACTTCTGTTGGGTGGTTTCCCACAGTGAACGTGTTAACTGTGTAATACTGGTAGCAAATGATGACCGGACCAGGAAACATCCGGCCGAAAATGCCACTTCAGCCGTGCAATATCAAACATAAATGAGGTTCATCCCCGCTTAAACCATTACAGCCACTAGGCCATAAATAACAATTAGCTATGTAATTGCGGTTGTCAATGGTGATTTAACCTTGTATTATAGAGCGCAAACTACTACTGAACAACATGATATTCACCATAAGACAACCAGACTACGTTTAAAAACTACCCAAAATTTCGGAACTGTATTTTTTTATATGTAGTAGGTAACACATAATATTGTTATGGAATATTGGATACACAGTCCTACTCGTAATAGGACAATGGAATTCTATCGAGTGGTTGCCAAATCTTATTACACTATTTGAATCCATTGACTATCAATGATTAGCCTAATGCTGATGGCAAATACACGCTACGAGTATACAAGTTTGATATTGACTCAACATTTGAAAAATAACAACAAGCACACCACTAGCAAATAAATATGTAAGAACTAAGCACATGATATTTACACTTACCTTTGAATTAGCATTATCAAGTTCCCCTTGAATACTTAATAGCCTAGTGGTTTCTTTGGCTTGCTTATGAGTCACATAATTTATCTCACTTTCTAGTTCCATATTCAATTTCTCTAAAATTTCAATCTTTTTCTTCAACTCATGATTCTCCTGAAAAATTACCTAAAACAAACACAAGTTTTAGTAAATAAAAAGTCCTAAACTTTTTATACTTAAATTTTGAAGAACCCATACCGTCATTAATATATAATAGCGTATAGCGTATTGGAATTTTTCATCTATAACTTGCCAAAATAATTTAATTGTAATTTGGCTAAAAATAAATTTGTAGTATAAGTAATTCAAGCTCGTCAAGAAGTTTAACACTTTAGTTCTTACCTTCGACGAAGTCACATCCAGAGATTCTGAGAGATCTAAATCTGATTTACCACTATATTTTATGTTGAGATTTATAATTTCATTTTCTAGATCCTTGTTAACTCTTTCAAGTACTCCAACCTTATTTTTCAGTTCATAGTTTACTTGCAGCAGTAGCTAAAACATAAAAGGTATCTATACAAACCCCATTTCAAAAAGTGGTAGACTAAACTTAACAACATAACGGGTTACAATCAGTTGCAAACACAATCTACAGGCCTACACCAGATAGATGCAAACGATAAAAAAATCAATTTATAATGTTAGGTACCGGTACTACATGGTATTAGTTAACATGAATTAGTTATGGCCTGACCACTCTCGGATCAGTTGGGTATGCTGCAGCCGTGCGTCTGTTGTGCTGTAGTACTGTAGTGCTGTAGTTCAGCACAAAATAAGTGCTCCAAAAATAGTGATGTAAAATGCCCAGATATTTAAAACTCGGGGTAAATACTCATAAAGGTAAATGTTAATATTTTTTGCAAAAATAGCCGCCATTTTGAAACGGATAGAGATAAGTGAGTTATTTGTTCACCAAAATGTTTGTCTGTTAAAGGGCTTTAAAATGGTATATAACATGACGTGTGTTTACATTTGGAAATTCCGAGATTCGAACTAGTGACCCTCAGTTTTTGGAACAACCTGTACTTTAAACACGTTAAAACTATTTTTACGTTACTCCTTGGGGTCGATTTAGTGGTAAATAATTTAGTTTCATCCTTCTAAGTCAAGTGGTCCGTCTGCAATCAGTTTGATACATCTTACGTGAGACTGCATATATATAAATCAATAAATCATTGTCTAAGATATAAAACTATTGGACCAACACTCTTGGTTCTATCTAGTCTAATAATGGAACTGGATATCAAAATGAAGCTTTACTCAGTCTTTATTCTTAAGAAACACAAAATGAGATTGTTCTGTGACTGAACAAATTAAATGATAATATCGCTTTCAATTCCTAAATAAACATGTACTATATTATTAAACGATATTTATAACAAATATTTAGTTATTTAAACTGACATCAATTAAATATAATAAATTTCAGCTTTAAAATTTCTTTAACAATTTTTTAATGAATTTAAATTATTTGTTGTGTTTATAAAATTCAAGAATTTTCTTTATATAACAATTTTGAGATATTTTCCTAATCCCTAAAATCCCGGGATTGGAACCTGAAATCCCTACGTTAAATGTCTATTTGTGATGAAAATTAACTTGAATAATGTATTACAAATATTAGTATAATTAGTAGAAAATTATTAAAAATATTCCGGGGGAGAATCCCCACCGGACCCAAATCCCGCTTTTGCATGGGGGTAATTACATACTGCCCATAATTCCCCCCCTTGTGACTTTAAACTAGAACCTAAGCCTCACTTTCATTAACTAAAGTAATTTGAAAAATAATGCCTTCTATCAAATAAAAAATGAATTACAATAAGATCCCTGCTGGAACAATTCAGTCACAGTAACATAACTTTAAAATGCATTTCCATATGAGAGTAACCCATTTCAATGACTACCAAACTCGCAGCAGTGGTAGCACAACTGACGATACGGACACTAGCATTTGGAGGGGCGATAACCCAACAACGATCATCTCCCGGCATTTTCTCTCAGCATCAATCGCTGATCGATTATCGCAACAGCCGCTCTAAGCAAAACAGACCTTTAGGTATCCCTTACAAGCTATTTAAGATAATTATTTATTTATCAATTACAAATTAGATAAGCTACACAATTTTGGGTTACACATATTTTACAGAATCCTTGCATTAAACCACCTTGGCTCAACAAAGTGAATTTAGGGTAGTAAATCCAATAGTCAAGTATGTTCTTAT
Organism: Allygus modestus; assembly: GCA_963675035.1. NCBI lineage: Eukaryota > Metazoa > Arthropoda > Insecta > Hemiptera > Cicadellidae > Allygus > Allygus modestus. The sequence goes on along the minus strand of OY776111.1, from coordinate 221,033,383 downwards.
CTAAGAATAAAATTGTAAACTTCAGATTATCAGAAATTAATAGGCATGATCCGCAATATCTCATAGTTCAAAATGTAGGCTAAATTAAACCAACAAAAAACTACTTTAACAAGGTTACACAATCAATCCCAGAGTACCGTGGCAAACTTAATACGAGACTTTTAAGTAAGTGGTTGGATTAAGTAAGTGGTTGGAATATATCTCCAAAGAATATAATCAAGGAAAGCAATGTTCCTTCCAGCCATCTGCGATAGTTCATAGATTTTTACTCAATAATAATCATACCAATTCTCGAAAACACTAACATATAAAAACAATTGTTTGCCCCGATTTAGAACGCAATGAAGAATAGAATAAATATTTGTAAATATTAATACAGTTGACTCCCTCTAGTCCGGCCTCGGATTGTTCGGCCGCCAAATGGTCCAGCTGACTTCTGGGAAATGACTAAAAATTATAATTATGTGAGGGAGTTTCTAACGGCAGAAATCGACAGGAGTGAACGTGTGTCTATTTATTTTCCGGCCCAGTTTGTCAGTTAGGAATTTTGCCCATAATACAATTACCTATGTTGTTCATAATCACTCATTCACCTTAAAAATCATGTAAAACATATAACTTTATAAGAAGAATATTAGAAATAATATGAAAATAAGACTATTTATCCAACCAAAGCTGATTCAAATCAATTAACCAAACTGAAGCTAACCTCAATATTTAACCTTTTTCTTTGCATATATTAACCAATCAACCAAGTTTATTTCATTAAATTTTCTTTAAACAAAAAAAGTAATGGCATCAAGACAAACAAATAAAATTCTTTTATAATTGTTACAATGAAACCAACATATATTACAACAGTATAATTTTAATAACCCCGTCGCAGCAAACCTGCTTACTCAGCATGATAAAATAATACAATGCATATATAATTGTGTTGGCTTACAGAAGAGCTGACAAATGATCACATAAGCAGTGTCCAGTGTTAATCCTTTTGTTAGAAACCTGACACCCCTTTCTTGGTTTGAAATGGCCTATAGTGTCAGGACAAGAAGTTTTGGGTCCTATTCCCAGAACCCAAAAGGAAAAGGCATTTCCCAATGCATGGAAACCATGAAACCATAGTATGTTTTTGTTTTTACGTGTGTATGGGATGGGTTTTTGTTACATTTTTTTATTTGGTTCCATTTTGTATATTTTAAAAATAATCCTTTATAAGGAACTGGCGATTTTTTCCAGAAATATTATGAGACAGATTTCAATGATTTTTTTTAAAGCATGATAATTATAAGTAAGCAGGGAATGTCAAAGCCTGACACGAATAGCCTGTACGAATTGTATTTAAATTTTAAAAAGTCTAGCAGCTGAAACAAACATTTTAAATTTGTTTTCAAAGAACTTTAAAATCATATGGTGTAAACCATGAGCTGCGAAAAATTTGATCCATGGAATTCTGTGTCAGAATAGCAAGGGAGGATGGTCTGTAAATGAAGGGGATAGAGTAAATATTGTGTTAATAATCCTTGGATTTTTGATACCTAAAAAGTAGGAAAAGAAGGAACATATATAACATCCGGAAAGAATATTTTTGGAAAAATAAGAAAAAGTAGGAGGTATTTGGCCTCAAAAAGTAAGAGCTTTTTCGAGTAAAATTGTATAATTAACTTTAAGTACCAGAAGTATCTGGTAGTGATTCACGAAACTACTCCTCACCTATATATAGTTTTTCCCTGAGCCACACACTTACTTTGACAGTTCACTGGTTAATTATGAACAGTTGTTATGGTTCTTTTATATTTTAAACTCCATAAGGGCGTGTCTATGAGAAACAGGACACCATTAACACTTTCGCTTCAGGTGCCCTGAAATTGGAACATTGCTCAAAAATGATACATATGAGATTTTCATGTTTAAACATGTCAAACGCAGCAAAAGTGATAATGTGAGTGTTTTTAGAAAGTTGTAATGTTGGTCAAAGTTGGCAGCAAGACATTTTTGGAGGGAAACAAACAATATGTTTTGTTTTTAGCGAATTTCCCCTATAGGGAAGAAGCTATTACCGTAGGTCTCATGGTAAGACTTAAGCCCGAGACCATGATAACTTTTCGTTTTGAGGTCCCCAGATACCAAAAACACCATTCGTTCAATTTTTTATATATGTATATATATATATATATATATTTATATATATATATATTTATATATATATATATTTATATATATATATATATATGTGTCCGTAAGCACGATAACTCTCGTAAAAGAGGTCCGATCTTAATGAAATTTGGTACAAACGTGTAAAGTACCATTTATTTGAACGAGTTCGAAAACCAGACAAATCGCACCATCCGAAGGGGGGTTTTGGGGGGGTTTTGTACCCCAAAAATGGGTTTTTTGGAGTTTTCACATGTAATAATCATTTAAATCAAATTTTAATTTATACCATTGGATTCAGCTTAAAAAAACAAACAATTTGGTATTTTGATCATTGCTTTACGTCAATTGGTTACTGAGATATTGAAAGTGCTAAACACAGTACGTTGTCCAATGTTATTCTTATGGAGAAAAAGAAAAATGTTATATCTCGGTTGTTTATGAACATAAACTGACGAAACTTGGTATATCGCTTCATCTGGTTGTGGTTTGTTGTTGTTTAAACAAAAAACTACTTTTTCGTCTATGGTTCCCGTAGCAGCAAACCTAGGTATTCGGTCCCCATGTTATTCTTATGGAGAATAATAAATATGTTATATATCGCTTATTTATGAATGTATATGGATGAAACTTGGTATGTGACTTCACTTAGATGAGTTCTATTGATATTTGCATAAAAACCCATTATTTTGTGTTCCTTGTTGCAGTAAACCTGCGTACTCATCCCTAATGTTATTCTAATGAGAATAATGAATATTTTAAATATGGCTTATTTATGAATATATTTCTTATGAATTCTGGTAAGAGGCATAATGTGTTATTAAGACATATATATTCATTGGAAATTCGCTGAGTACGCAGGTTTGCTGCGACGGGGGTATTTAGCATTTCTAAACAGCACTCAGGTTTATATAAATTTATATTTTATATTGTGATTTTGTTAAAATAAATATATTTTCCATTTTTAAAGGATATTTGAATCATAATTATATCAACAAATCCAGTAGAATTAAAGGTAAGCAACTATACAGATATTGCATGCTCATCGTTTGTAGATTTGTTTTAAACACGTTTTAAATTAACCTTAACATAGTGTACAAATTCACCTTGTTTACTATACCGTATCTCATTTATTTATAGCTAAACATTGCTAATAATTTAAAGTCTCTAAACTTTATTCCATTGAATCCATCTCTCTTTTTATATGATTATGTATTAAGTAATTAATTGTTAGGTTTTGGCAATGTTTTGTATCCATTTATTTTTGTATTTCTTTACTTTATAGTTATTGCAGTAAAGTTTGCAGAACTCAAATCCAAAACGTGTTTTATAAAGCAAGAGCCATTTTGAGGAACATCTCAGTTGCACCATGTGCGGTGTCCTTAGTTTTCTCTGGACCTTAGAGAAAAAATAAATAAGCTTCATATATTACGATCTATCTTTGTAATAGAGATCTATTTATAATAACTAGGTAGCCTATATTGTTAAAGATAATTTTCAAATTTAACATCAGTCTACTGTGAGAGTCAGTTAGAAATGCTACGATATTTTAGGGCTGTTCAAATGTATGTTAGGCCTATTCTGGATTAAGCCAAGAGGAGTCTAATAGTCAAGTCTTTTGAAGTGCGTTGTTTAACATAAATGTAATTATCCTTAAATGTTTTCAGGCAGTAATATTTCATTTTTTTAAGAGTACTCACTAGGCCATTTGCAATGTCCATAAACAATAGCATTTCTAATCATCAAATGTTGGAGTTAATGGAAGTTTATTGCTGTTAATAGAATCATATCTTAAAAATAGGATGCAATGTACTGAGATTATGTATGATGATGGATACCTAATAGAAAAGAGAAGATCAGATGTTAGGGTAGTAAAATTTGGTGTGCCGCAAGGTTCAATTTTAGGGCCATTTCTATTTATATGTTATGTTAACGATTTTAAGATTTCACTGGACAATAGTTTTTTCCTTAGTATGTATGCAGATGATACATCTGGTCTTTGCTGGGCGAAAGACTATCCCGCTTTGAAAGATAAAGTTCTCACGTTTATCAATGAGTCCAAACTTTATTTTCAAGAAAATAATTTGTTGCTTAATATAGATAAAACCCAACTAGTGTTTTTTAGCCCAAGTGGTGTAAATGAGGAGTTTGTTGTAAATAGCAATGATTTTAGTGTTAAATCTGTCGCATCTTGTAAATTTCTTGGTATTAATATTGACACAAAATTTTCTTGGGAAGTACATATTGACTATGTTTGTAAAAAAATATCACCTAGCCTATTTTTATTACGAAGAATTAACTCCTATCTTCATCCTGATATGTTAATGAAAGTTTACTATGGCCTAGTGTACCCTTATCTTTCTTATGGCCTACTGTTATGGGGAAGTGCAGCCAAAACACACATGGACAGAGTTTTTATCCTCCAGAAAAAATCCTTAAGATTACTAGCTAAGGTGAATCCTAGAACATCATGTAAAAATATATTTATTGAATTTAATGTTTTGACAGTTTATGCCTTGTATATTTTTCAAGTTATAATGCTGTTGAAGCTGGATAATAAATATATTTGTAAAAATAGTGATGTCCATGCTCATAATACAAGGAGAAAATTTGATTTTTATAGAGTCAATAGAAAATTCAAAACAACAGAAAATAGTCCTTATGTTAAAGGTGCAATATTTTTTAATTCACTTCCTCAACACATAAAAATCTTAGATGGAAATACGTTTAGGACAGAACTTAAGAGATATTTAATCATGAAGTGTCCTTATGATTTACAATTGTAGAAATATAAATCGCGTGTACTTTGTAAATGTTTTCTGTAGATATTTCATGTAAATATATTGTGTTGATATTTAGGCCTAATTTGACTTTTACTGTGACTGAAAAATGTATATAAATATGCACTGTGAAATAGATTAAGAACCTTTGACAATGTTTATGCATGTAATTACATGTTTCGAACAATAAAGAAATTTGAATTTGAATTTGAATCAATATTTTTTCCCAAGTTGACAACAAGACCAATAATCTGCGATACAATAGGCCTAACCAATAAATATATAAACTACATTTAACTTACATCATAAATGCTACTACCAGTATCTCTTAATTATATAGCCTATTAACACGTTCGCTGCGGCGAGCGCCATGTGGCGCTCGGCAGAACAACGTCGCGCTCTGAGAGCGCCACAAGGCGCTCTGTCTACATGCAAGTTCCATTTGGTCTCGTGCTGGCAGCACTTTGGTGAGGACGGGTATTTTATGTCAGCGTTTTAGCTAGGAATGCGAGCTTTATTTTGGTGTAGGTTGGTAGTAAATTTCCGCGTAAAGATCCCGTTCATAAGGGACAAAAAACCAGTTTTTGCCCCATATTTCTGGGATATTCTCCCTGTAATTGACATTACAAAGGAAATGGCTAGTACCCAGGCAGTGCTGCTACCTGTGGGTGTTTCAGCGAACTACGTCCAGTCTCGTGGAAATGCAGCACATCACCGCACCGCTGTTTTGTGATTCATCAGACCGAAATAATTGAATTTGTCTGTGCCAATCTAGTTTGCTGCCGTGCTCGGCGTACGCCCGCCATTGGTGGGCCGCAGCGAACGTGTTAAAATATTTATAATACGGTACTACATAAATATGAGCATCATTGTAGCACCATACAATGTAAAGCTACAACCTTACCTCATGATTTTCTCTAGAAGTGTTAATCTCAGAGTTTGTTCTAGTGTTTGTTGAGCAAATATCAGTCATATCCATGGCTGAATCCTCCATTAGTTAACCTATGCCTATAGAAAACCAAGAAATAATTTTAAAAAAATTAGTTAAAATTCACAACTATTTAGTTAACAAACTAACGTAAGGTACTCAAACTTTAGTATTATTTAAATTAGGTTATAATTAGGTTGTTAGTATTGTTAGATACAGGATTATTAATTTGTTAGTAACTAATTAAATAGTTCTCATCCTATTTTAAAAGTGCTACAGAAAATGAAGCATTATTAGAAACTGATTTAAATAACTTACTGTACCGTAGGTCAATTTATCTGCAAAGACAAATTATTTCACAAGTAATGTGTTTTTAAGTTACCTACTTTTTAACAAATACATGTTGGCAAAGACTCCTCGACTTATGTTCTTTGTCGAAAGTTGAAAGCTGTTTTGCGTTCAGACTTAAACAATCAAAATGTTGTAACGACTAGCTGTCATGATGCTAACTGAACCAGTCTTGGTGCCGTGCGACTTAGGGGAGAAACGATGAATGAGAGTAGTTTATTAAATCCCCGCCAGAAAGCACAGACATATCGCCAACATAAACAAAGTAAGTGAGTTTCTATAAATTAAGTGACAAGTACTCTACCAGAAAAGTTAGTTATGATAACCCAACCATACCAAACTCAACCAAATCTAGTCTAATTAGGGGTATGGGTTTGTGTAACAATTACGGCATTTTTCTAAACACAAAAAACACCATAGTGAGTTTTGAAGCCAAGACCTCATGATCAGAAGTTTATGCCCATATCCACTCAGCTATCACGACATACCGTAATAACTGAGTTACAAGTTCATATGCAATGAACAACTGAGAAGCGCATCCTAGCAGTGATCAAAGAAAATATTCTCGTCCATCGTTTCTCCCCTGAGCCGTTTCGGTCTTAGTGCCTTAGAAGTGTCTTAATAGTCCACACAAAACCAGGATAGAGTAACAAGTCATCTAGGCCTTAAACAAAAATAACACAATATCTGTCACTGGTGTCCAGCCAATAGAGTTTTAACTTCAAAGCTGTGCAGGATAGTCTATTTACCATTATAATAATTCTAATAATTAAGTTATGCCAAAACCTATCCCTCTGATCTAACTCCAATCAGTAGTTTTTTGTAATTTCTTTTCCTTAATTGAAGGCTGGCCACAAAGACTCACCAGACTTAACAAATTTATTCAGTGAAATTTTTTGTTTGGAACAACTTTAAATTAAACATCATAAGTCATCACATAATTTTAATTTTCCAAGTGGTAGGCTTCATATTATCTATTTTTCTTTTCGCCGAGAGGAAGTTGAAGTTTGCCAGATCGATCCTGAGCAAAATCCTGAGAAAATGTTGTGAAGATTTGATACTGGATCCAGCTGCCATTGGTCATTGGACCATTAATGATCCTGGCTAAAGAATCAGTCGGTCTTAGTAACAAGGCTACACAAGGCATCTCACCTATTCTACACTCATCATTCATTCGTATTCGCCTTAAAATACACTCTAGTTGCGTTGGTGTCTTAGACAATGATTTAATATAACAGGTTACTAACCTAAATCCGTCGTCGATTCTTTGTTCACACGATGGTGACTCGAGTTGCGATCTTAAAAGACCATTATTAAACCCTTGATGTCAAACTTTACTTCATGATGAAAGTCATCATAGTTTTAAATAACACACAACACATTTAAAACAGTGCGAGACACGATAAAAATACAAACATTTAACACAAAAATTTATTGTTACGGCTGGACGTGAATTACCAAACTGGTTTATCTACCGAGCGACGTTATCCCGGTAACTATGACGACCTTCACCATGAAGTAAATTTTGACATCAAGGGTTTGAAAATGGCCTTTTAAGGTCTTTAAGGTCGGTGGCCCACAGCGAACGTGTTAAGATTAAACTGTAATTGGTAATTATTTACTATTAAGTGTTGGGTCTGTTTTTTCACCAACTGAAGACAACCACTGATAACTTGAACCAGTTATTAAAATGCTATGGGACACAATAATTAATACTGTATTAGGGCCTACAAGTCTGGCATCTTTTTAATTCTACAAAACTAACCACTATCTGAGGGCCTAAATGTCCGGGGTTGTGGTTGACTTACCTTACTTCAAAGCCGTCTTTAAATATTAAGTTTATTTAGATATTTCTTTAGAGAGTCGGGAGAAATTTCTACTTGATGAAACCTGTAACTTCTAGACACCATAAATACTGTTTATCAATAAATCATAATCAATAATAATCAGATTGTTGTAACATATCAGTATACTTATTTCCAACTCAAACGTATTCATTATACTGTAGGCTACAACACATAATTTAATTTCATCAACTGTAAACATTTACGTGATAACATATTAAATTACCCACTTACTAGAAATATGTATGATTCACTGTGATAGTAAGAACGATAGGTAAAAGATACACAATATTAAATACAAAAACGGTCTGCTTGCCTGCTATAACCTGTAGTACTGTAGTACTGATACTGAATACTGACACTGACAGTGAGAAGTGACATAACTTCGGTTTTAGCTGTTTGGTTTTGTTTGACTTCAATTTAAATTCAAAAATCCAAAACCAAACCTAACAGAAAATTAAAACTCAAAGTCAAAGCCGTAGAAGTAAAAGAGCATAAAAGCGTAAAAACCAATGAGCTCTATGTATCAAAAGCCGTAGATTGCATTCGTAGAGTTTATAAGCAGCTTACAAATATTTTCAGACTACGTTGAAATATATATGTTTTAGTAGTAGTAGTACCATATTTTTACCCTGCGCCCTACGATATCATCGATCTCGATCTCCGTAGTAATAACATAGACAAACTACAGTTAGTAGTAACATAGACTAACTACAGTACTGTAGTTAGTCTATGGTGGTAATAACCACATACTATTTGTAACCAAGTTATTTTTGCCCTTTAGGTTAAAAGTATAAAACGAGTTCGCACGCAGCACGCTGACGTGAGGGAAGTGAATTTCCACATAAAAACTTGTAAAACTCAAAATAAGTGTAAAAACATACATTTTTCTAATTTTTATTGAAATCTGAAAATATTGATTTTTTGGCTGTTCTGATACTCCTGGTTTCATTTACTTGTAAAGCTGGGAATACAATTTTGCGCATTATAAGGTTAGGAGAAGGTCCAGACAGGCTTGAAAGTAGGCGTGAGGTTGCTGGGGATGATAAAAGTACTCTAACAAAGGAATAATACCCCCGTCGCAGCAAACCTGCGTCCTCAGCGAATTTCAAATGCAAAATATTTGTCTTAATACCACATGAAGCCGCATACCAAGTTTCATAAAAATATATTCACATATAAGCGATTTTAATTATTATCCATAAGAATAACATTGGTAATGAGTACGTAGGTTTGCTGAAACAAGAACATAAACAATTGGTTTTTATGCAAATATAAATATAATTTAACTAGGCGAAGCCACATACCAAGTTTCATCAATATTCAATCATAAATAAGCGCCATATAACATTTTAGTTATTCTCCATAAGAATAACATGGAGGCTGAGTAAGCAGGTTTGCTGCAACGAGGAACAAAAAAATTGTTTTTATGCAATTATCAATATAACTCAACCAAGTGAAGCTACATACCAAGTTTTATTAATTTATGTTCATAATTAAGGGAGTCATTACATTTTACTTATTCTCCATAAGAATAACATGGGGGCTGAGTACGCAGGTTTGCTGCTCAGGGGAATAATCAACAAAAAATCAATTTTTTGTGCAAATATCAATGTACCAGTACTACTTGAAGCCACATACCAAGTTTTATCAACATACATTCATAAATAATCGAGATATCAAATTTTATTTATTCTCCATAAGGATAACATTGGACAACGTACTGTGTTTAGCACTTGGAATATCTCAGCATTGGTTGAGCGTAGAATCACAATTTAAACACCAAAATGATTGTTTTGTGGAACTGAACAGATTGGTAAAAGCAAATGTGAAGTTTACATTAAAATTAACTGAGGAAAAGCCAAAAACCTTTTTCCCATAAGATAGGCGATTTTATGAGCAGGTTTTTTTGGATTTTCTCCGCAACCACTTAACCTAGGTTAATAATTCAAAATACTATATTATTTGTTTTTTTAAGCTCTATAACATGGTCTAAACCAAAATTAAGTTGTTCAAAAATTTTAGGGTGAAAAATGCAAAAAACTGATTTTTGAAAAATTTAAAACCCCCATAAACCCCCCTTCCCATGGTCCGATTTTTCTGGTTTTCGAACTTAAAGTCATGAATGTCATTTTACACATTTGAGCCAAATTTCATCAAAATCGGACGTTTTTTACTCAAGTTATCGCATTCACGGACACATATATAGATATATATAGATATATATATACATATATATAAATTTGAACGAATAGTGTTTTTGTCATCTGGGGACCTCAAAACACAAAATTATCATGGTCTCGGGCTTAAGTCTTACTATGAGACCTACGGTAATAGCTTCTTCCCTATAGGGGAAATTCGCTAAAACAGGCTTTTCTAGTGTAAAACCCCCATAAGACAACGTACTGTGTTTAGTCGATACACATTTTCTTTAATAACTCGGTAAATATTTATGCTAGAATGACGATAGAGGGCTTAAAACTTTCGCCTCACTAATTCCCATCTTTTTACATTAATTAATTTTAGATACGGGGCTTTTCTGACCATTTTTGGGCCCAAAAACTCGAAATTTGAAAGATTAATCCCCAAAAAAGGGGTTTAGAGTTTTCCGATTGTTTTGCCCAACGAACTTGTCCAAGTGATTACAGAAAGGAACGTCCCTACCAAATTTGAAGTAAATCGGACAAAAAATGTGACCGCTAGAGTGAAAACACATATATATATGTCTATATATATATATATATATATATATATATATATATATATATATATACATATACATATATATATATATATAGGATATATATAAAATTTTGAACGACCCCCCAAAACGTGTTCAGGGGGTCACGTTAGTAACTTCTATGGTGGTCCCGGGCTTAAGTTTCACCGTGCAGGTCATGCTAATAGTTCACTTTCCAAAGGAAATTCACTAAAAACGCCTGCTACTGTGTAGCTCTCAAAAGTCAAAATTAGTACTTGTGTATGTAAACAAAATATGATAAATAAATTGCAATATATCTATCGATATATTCCAGCTATCTGTTACTATTTAAATCAATAGCAATTTTAACAATGTCGGCTACTGTTTAGCTCCCAAAACTCAAAATTAGTACTTGTGTATGTAAACAAACTATGATAATTAAATTACAGTGTATCTATAGATATATTCCAACTATCTGTTACTATTCAGAGCAATAGCAATTTTTCATATTATTTCCATTGTTACCTTGGGTTTCTCGTTTTCTCCAAATTAAATTTTCCCTTTTAGCTAATTTCCCCTATAGGGAAGAAGCTATTACCGTAGGTCTCATGGTAAGACTTAAGCCCGAGACCATGATAACTTTTTGTTTTGAGGTCCCCAGGTGCCAAAAACACTATTCGTTCAAATTTATATATGTATATATATATATATATATATATATATATATATATATATATATATATATATATATATATATGTGTGTGTGTGTCCGTTAACACGATAACTTGAGTAAAAAACGTCCGATTTTGATGAAATATGGCTCAAATGTGTAAAATGACATTCATGACTTTAAGTTCGAAAACCAGAAAAATCGGACCATGGGAAGGGGGGTTTATGGGGGTTTTAAATTTTCCAAAAATCAGTTTTTTGCATTTTTCACCCTACCATTTTTAAAAAACTTAATTTTGGTTTTGACCATGTTATAGAGCTTAAAAAAACAAATAATTTAGTATCTTGAATTATTAAACTAGGTTAAGTGGTTGCGGAGAAAATCCAAAAAACCTGCTCATAAAATCTCCCATGTTAATCTTATGGGAAAAAGGTTTTTGGCTTTTCCTCAGTTTATTTTAATGTAAACTTCACATTTGCTTTTACCAATCTGTTCAGTTCCACAAAACAATCATTTTGGTGTTTAAATTGTGATTCTACGCCCAACCGTTGCAGAGATATTCAAAGTGCTGAACACAGTACGTTGTCCAATATGTTATCCTTATGGAGAATAAATAAAATTTGATATCTCGATTATTTATGAATGTATGTTGATGAAACTTGGTATGTGGCTTCACGTAGTACTGGTATATTGATATTTGCACAAAAAATTGATTTTTTGTTGATTATTCCCGTAGCAGCAAACCTGCGTACTCAGCCCCTATGTTATTCTTATGGGGAATAAGTAAAATGTAATGACTCCCTTAATTATGAACATAAATTAATAAAACTTAGTATGTAGCTTCACTTGGTTGAGTTATATTTGATAATTATATAAAACAGATTTTTCTGTTCCTTGTTGCAGCAAACCTGCTTTCTCAGCCCCCATGTTATTCTTATGGAGAATAACTAGAATATATAGCACTTATTTATGATTGAATATTGATGAAACTTAGTATGTGGCTTCGCCTAGTTAAATTTTATTTATATTTGCATAAAAACCAATTGTTTCTGTTCCTTGTTTCAGCAAACCTACGTACTCATTACCAATGTTATTCTTATAGAGAATAATTCAAATCGCTTATTTGTGAATATATTTTTCTGAAACTTGGTTTGCGGCTTTATGTGGTATTAAGACATATATTATGCATTGGAAATTCACTGAGTACGCAGGTCTGCTACGACGGGGTATTTCCTCCTCCCGGTTCACAATACTTTTTGCGAATTTTTCTGAAGCGGTAAAGAAATACTTTACTAACTTAAAACTGATGGCCACGTTACACCTGTGACGGCCCAAAATCCCTAGACTGTTAAAAGCCATTAATACGACACTGTAATTAAATAATACAATTTACTGTTCCTAATAAATAAATTTCTACCGTCACTAAAATCTATAATTGGAAGGAGGAACGGTGCTCTTAACATTATTTCAATTATTTCATTTATTATTTCATTTTAAAGAGTTGGCTGGTATGAAATATAAAATAAACCAACAGACGCTAGGATGTTTGCTCCAAGCTAATCTCAACTTAGACGCTCCCGCGGGGCCGGCCGGACGTTGATATCAGCAAGGATGTGTGGTGTCAGTAACTTGACGATAAGCACTGGCCCTCAGTGCACGATTCCCATGCCTCTTAGTTTGAGTAACGGCGTGAGTGATCGTTTGGCTGCAGCACTTGTCAATGAAGTGTTCCCGTGACGTCACGTGCGAAACTGTTTCTGATTAGAGATGTGTCGCTGCAGCTGGAACTGCTTTGTTTCAACGTTCCGAGAATGAAAGGAGTTCCAACCGTTCCAACGTGACCAGCAATTCGGTTCCGATTGGAACTACTTTTCAAACCAGCTGCAACCCATTTTCTGTAACTGAAACTGGATGTTAGCTGCAGCTCGTTTTCTGTAACTGAAATTGGGAGTTACCGAGAAACCAAAACAGCTGCAGCGTAACCCCAGGCCTGGGCCTACTCTTTCATGTTGAGACAGGAAATTATTTATCTGTTTCTTTCTGCACAACCTTCCTGTCCAGTCTCAATAGGATACTGATCGCGAAGACATCGCTAATGTGTTTTGAAATATTGGTTTTGTTTCCCTGCTGCATTCCACCTCTTGTACATAGTTTAATGCAACCATATTGTAATATTATTGCGTATTTCTAGTGTGCATTACAATTATTTGAAAATGTTTTCTTAAACAGTAACCACAATCGTGTGTTAAATATTTTTCTAAATTCTATTTTTATTTTTTTAATTAATTTAAATACTAAGCTATTCAAACTTGTTCATATATGTTTTGTGATTTTTAAGTATTTAACTCTAAAAATAAATTTATATTACAAGAGGTCATTATTATCTATAAAGATTAAAACAGCTCGTTAGCAAAGTTATTAATTTTAAGAATCAGTTTTCTCTGCAAACAATATATTAAAGCAATTGAATGTAAGTTAAGGCTGCAGCGTTTAGTTCCGAAAACAGCTGCAGCGTCTGACTGTTTTGAGACTCTAGTAACGATGGCCAAACTAGCTGCAGCTGGAACTACTTTTGGAACAAGTTCCGCGGGCGCTGTGGAACTAGCTGCAGCTGTTTCGCTCATGTAACTGCTTGGCACATCTCTATTTCTGATTGGCTGGCTTGGTTCAGCATCGGCGAAGGGGACAAGAGCCGCGCCCCAGTCCCTAAGATGTGACGATGTAATTAACACGCGTCGCGCCGCCTCTCCCTGCTAAATTATTAATTGGCATTGTTTTTCTAAATTTAATGTAACCTTAATTATTGTATTTTAACCGCGGATATACCTATTGTTAACGTCGTTTAAGTTGGTTTTTAAATCAGTTGTTGTAAAGTTGTAAATTTTAATAAATAGTAATTTTGTTTCCCAACCGGCATTATTATTATATTTAATCCCGAAATCGGCCTGCGTGGTACAATTGGTGTCAGGTTTGTGGGGTGTGTTGCAAGAAAACACCACTTGAAGTTCCCACAGAAGATGGATTTTGGTAAGTAGTAAATTTATTTTAATTAATTGGTGCAATCTTGTTTAATTTTATATATGTCGTTTTAACAGTAGGTAACCGCTAAATCTTGTAAAGCAATAAATTAAACTCATTTTAGCGCAACTCCCGTAAAGAAATATGCATTTTTCGAATTATTAGAGAATTTTAAAGTAATTAGATTAATTTGAATAAATCCTCAAGTCGCCATTAGCCTCTTTGTGAGAGGAACAGATAGCGTCGGTTCCCCCTCCTTCGTCACTTTGCATTCATTGTGTGACGAGACCGAGATGTCATGGCGGTGTTATGAGAATGTCTGAGAATGTCATTGTTTGTGAAGACATATTAAATCGAAATTATTAGGCTATCAGAGTTGTTGTTGAGCCTAGTCATAATAGATATTGATAAATAATAAAGGTAGAGATGATTTTAAGTATTACCTGTGACTAAGGAGGTTTATTTTAAAAGTAAAGTGACTTGGAATATTAATTGTGGAAGGAAGCTTGGAGCCGCCATTTGCAATCTTAGCAAGGCTTCTCTGCTGCGTTCGGATTAATCCGCCATATTTGATTTGCCGATTTGCCACTTCAGTTTGATTGAAGTGCAAATAAGCGAGTTTAATTGCAACTCATCGTGGAAAAGGGAGAGGACGACATTAAAATGAAATTATAACTTATCTGGGAAGTAAATTGAAGAAATATTATACTGTAATTAATCCGAATTGTCCGAAGCGGGACTTAGGCAACAATTGTTGAAACTGAGTTATGACGTCACAGGATGGCTGTGGCTTAGTGACGCCGTAATTAATTGAGGAGGCATAAATGGTTGCCTGTGTTTGTAAACAGATGTCTGAATATATTAATCCAAACGGAGTCCCACACTTGTTGCAGTTAGTAGATGTAATAATCATTCCTGAAGTGTTATATTTTTATTTAGTTGATTTAAAATTGTTTTGTCCAAGGACGGGAGTTTGTAGGATTTATTTATTATATTAACCTTAGAATAAATGCTTTCTAAATTAACCTAAGTTTATTTGCATGTGTGATTAACTCTGGGTCGTATATTTAAGTGGTAAATTTATAAATGCATTGGAAAAAAATCTGGGCGTCATTGGAAATAGGCCAACAATTTAGAATCAAGTGATTGAAAAAAAAATTATTGTTACAAATTAATAAAAATTAATGATCTGACACTTATAAACTGTGTCAATTTTCTGGCCTATCTTCATTGTCAGGACAAAGGATACCACTGCATTTTATTTACCAAAGAAATTAAGTAAATCAGAACTTTGAAAATTTTCGACTAAACAAAGCGTTAGTAGTGGGGAAATAGGAGTTCTGTGACATTTCATTGAAATTAATCGGGACTTAGAAATAATCGACGTGGACCATCATAGTAGTGGGGAAATGAGAGTTCGATAATAATTTTTGAAATTTATTGTGTATTTTGAGCTAAGGACTTAGCCGGATTTTCAAAATTTAACTGAATACTACAAACGACTTGTGAATTTTTGTTTGAAATTAATTTGGTGATTTTAATTGAATAATTCACTGTGTTGGGACTTAGAGTAATCGCGTTCTGGGGTTTAAGTTTATTTTAATGAACTTTAAGTCGGGACTTTAAATTATTTTTGAAATTTTCTTTGAAAATGAACAACGTGTGGACTTAGGCGTGTGAGCCTCTGATGATTGCTTCAGTAAAGTATTGGAAATTATAAATGGGACTGGGCGAATTTTATTTATTTCAGAAGCTCTCATCAGTAGGGGGTTATTGAGGGTTCTACACCGGTGGATCCAGTAATTTTAAATTTGAGAGAATTAATGGGCAGTAACCTTCGGTAACGGTTGTGAAGGGGTAGTAAATAAATTATTTAACCTTTTGTTTGCAGTTTTAAAAAAAAGGCTGTTTTGCTCTCCTTCAAAATTATGTGAGACAAAATAGCATAGAGGAGAAAATCAAATCGCAGTTGGTTGCTGCATTGATTTTTGAGAACTGGGCTATACTGTGCTCATTGTTTAGCTCTGGTTCCTGGTTTTGGGCCAACTGAACATGACAGTCAGTAGAGCAGTGGTACTGTTTGTTTGTGGTACTGGACTTTGTATTTTTTTATGTAAGTTAATCAGCAACGTGAAGATATTTAGTTCATCTCTTTGTGTGTGATTGAATTTAGTTAACATCCATTAAAGGAGTAGGTTTAAAAAAATTATTAATTCAAATTGGAACTAATAAAGCTTTGAGTTGAAGCCAGTAAATTGTGATGCGTATTTGTGTTCAGTTTTAGGATCTGCAGATAGCTTTAAATACTGTTGCAGATCGGTGCTTCGTAAACAATGATCGCATTTCTTTTTACAGTTTGAAATCGTGAGCGTCAAATTGCCTAGTTTGATAGTTTGAGAAATTTATTTTTGTTTTTTTTGCATGCAGTCTGTCCCTTAAATTGTATGGCTGCATCTGTTTTATTATAAATACTCCGAACATGGACAGAAATTATTTGCCGATGTAATATTTAAAGTGTCTAATACTTTACCCCCTCATCTGGGACTGAGCATTGTGAAGCCAGAGCTCCCATTTGCGGTGTGATGAATTAGATAATGAACCAGAGATTATGAGTGAATACGATGATTTATGACTTAGTCCATTTACACTTAATTCAAAATTTACAAAAGGAGTCCAGTTAGCTTCCCTTATATTTAAAATATAAGGCTGGTGAAGTTAGTGATAAGTGATTCTTCGTAGGAAGTTTGTTGTTAATAATGGTTTGTGCTCTAAATTGTGATAACACGTGTTCACTGGATAACCTGTTTTGTTTGTTGTACAGGAAAGTTATAATTCTAGGCCATTCTTGTGCTGTCCCTGTGGATTGGGACACCGGAGGGTCTTCCTCGCTGTGGAGTTGCCGAGGGAGTGCATTCGTAACCATTACTGAATGGATTATGCTGATGTGGACAAGTGTTATCACCTAAGTATACTGATGTACTAGTGTTTAGGAATCACATTATGGTTATTTGATTTGTTTTTTTAATAGAATTTTAAAATGTGTGCTCTGCTCCAGGAATATGCTTGTTAACTCATGCTATTCTTGGCCAGACCTTGAAGAGAACGAAAATTTAATAAAAGCAAACGAGAATGGGGAGTAAATTATGTTTTGCTTGTGCTATGGCAAGCTGTTCTGTAGAAAGCCCAGCCTGTGCAGCGCAATTCGCCTGTACAGCCGGCAAAGCGGAGGTCAGGTAACTTGGGTCCTGGATCTTGATTTGTGGTCGGTGTTTAACGTGATGTGTTTGACCCGTATAGAGGGGTTGTTATTAGTGATGAATTCAATATTGCTTGCCTGTGCAAATGGCAGCAGTATACTCATGTCGGACCGGAATGTGAAGTTGTGATTTCTGACTTTTCTAAGTCATATGCTCTCTGTTGAAGAGACTGAAGTGATCGGTGTGATTCGATCACTGGCGGATCGGGTGCCTGCCCGATTTATCGGCAGCTCCTTGTATTCCAGCGTTTGTGGAAAAGTGGTTTTTCCTGAGATTGATGGGTGCATAGTGCTTCAGAGCCCTGTAAGGTAACTCTGAACTGTTATGAGGATGGCTGAAAGATCAACCTGACCACCATGCAGTTGAGTGGAGTTGGAGTGATCTCCGAGGCGTTATTAGTGATGAGTTTAAGGTGCCTGCCCGTATACACGGCAGCAACACTCATGTCGGTCAGATGAGTAAAGTTTTGTTGTTGATTTGAAGTCGATGCTCTCTGACGAAGAGACCAAGTTGAGGAATGTCGATGTGAATGCCACCTTGAAGGTCCTGTAGGGACTAGGGGATCAGCTTGGCACCTAAGCGTAAAGGGGTATTCTTTGGATAGTACTTTCCAGCACCTTAGAGTCCATTATGCTGGCGCCCGCATGGTTGTGGGGCGGCCGTTCGGTTATTGTGATAATCACAGTTGTCTTTGTAGGTTTGAGATGGAGAGTTCGAGTTGCCGACCTGCTCCGTGTCACCCTGGGAGGCCGTGTACAGTGCCCGCAGGCTGCGCAGACAGAGTCGCCACTTCAGAACCGTGGAGAGATGGTACCCTACTGTCGAATTGGTAGCAGAACGTGCCCAGGAAGCAGAGCACGACAGTTCCACGAGCACGGCTAGTGTTGAGCTGACTGCGCGGTAAGATGCGACGAGGAGTGAATTACGGACCCGGGACACTTTAAGTAAGTGAAAAGTATTTAAGAAGCATAGACTTTCGACCGCGATCAAGAAATCGCATACTACGCTGTGAAGGAGCGAGTACTTCTGGACTTGTCTCCGCGAGGACGCGATGGCGAAAGGACTGGGGATCCCCCTCCGATTTTTGTGTTATTATGTTAGCATTAATGATTTTTGCATACCGGTATGTTTTGTTGTGTGTTTCAAAAAAATGGTGTAATATTTGTGGGCTGGTAATGGCAACTTTTTTTATTATTATTCGAAGTGATCCAACTAACGGTAGTAGTATAACCCACGAAGGGTAGAGGATTCACTGGCCCAACTTGGTGTCCACAGGAAGGTAATGCGCGCACTCCCCACCCCTAATAACCCCATTCCCTTCAACTCCATGACTGGACTGTAGACACCCGGGAGCCAGCCTGAATGATTTTTCAAAATTTAAAGAAAAAAAATTTACGTATAGTAGTGTATAGTCAGTCAAGAGTACTGCAGAAAATGCCTTGCTGAGGGATTTTCCGGACCCCGTTGGCAAGACAGTGTTGTGTCGCTACCAGGCCTACTGAACGTGAGGTTGTGTTAAAGATTAGTTAATAATTCTTTCTATAATATTGATTATTTAATTGTATATTTGATTTATTATTGGTAATTTTTAAGTGATTTGAGGCTTCAGCCGATAGTGGGTGAAGTTTCACCGGAATCTATGGATAATCACTGTATTGGCGAAAAGTGTTTTTTGTTGATTCTCGGTGTCAATATGTTAATTTGCTATTTTGACATGTGTTGACGAGTTGATTAGAGTAGGTACTGTAGCTTGGGAAAAGAATGTGTTAGGATAATGTTAAATTTTCTTTTGCTAATATTTGACCTTACGTCGGAAGATCCGTTACTACCGAAGGGGTGACAGAGTGAAAACCGGCCCCAAGTGAACACCCATGCGGCTTCACCATAGCGGGCAAGTAGCGTTCTAAATTCCCATAAAAGTACTGAACTCAATTACCCCCTTTCGAACTTTAAAATATAATAATTCATACCCTGTTCAGATACTTAGAAAAATTAACCAATTGGTTCTAAATACACATAATTAAATTCAGTGACGAATCTTCTAACATTTTTGTAATGGTCTGTTTAGATGGGAATGTGTGTTATGTTTTTGTGTTTAAGTTTATGTAACTTTTGTCCTTGTAAAATGAGATCTTTTAGTTTTTTTTAGGTGTTGTTTTGGTTGTTTAACTTTGACTTTTGAGATGTTTTGATTGTGATATTTTTGAGATGTACTTTGTAAAGGGAGAGGCTAATGCGGACCGGTGACAATTTGAGTTTTTTTGTAAAAAGAAAAAAAAATTGAAGTTAAATATCTTTTTTATTTGCGGAGAGAGTTGAGGTTAGCTGTCCGGAGTTAGAAATTTCCTGATCACCGACCAGCCAACGGAAGACGGATGTGTACTCTCCAAACATTGAGAGCAGTTGGACTTGGCAATCTGCTGTTACCTCATGCTGGGGACAGCATGGTCTAAGGGTGAGGGGGGTGTGACGGCCCAAAATCCCTAGACTGTTAAAAGCCATTAATACGACACTGTAATTAAATAATACAATTTACTGTTCCTAATAAATAAATTTCTACCGTCACTAAAATCTATAATTGGAAGGAGGAACGGTGCTCTTAACATTATTTCAATTATTTCATTTATTATTTCATTTTAAAGAGTTGGCTGGTATGAAATATAAAATAAACCAACAGACGCTAGGATGTTTGCTCCAAGCTAATCTCAACTTAGACGCTCCCGCGGGGCCGGCCGGACGTTGATATCAGCAAGGATGTGTGGTGTCAGTAACTTGACGATAAGCACTGGCCCTCAGTGCACGATTCCCATGCCTCTTAGTTTGAGTAACGGCGTGAGTGATCGTTTGGCTGCAGCACTTGTCAATGAAGTGTTCCCGTGACGTCACGTGCGAAACTGTTTCTGATTGGCTGGCTTGGTTCAGCATCGGCGAAGGGGACAAGAGCCGCGCCCCAGTCCCTAAGATGTGACGATGTAATTAACACGCGTCGCGCCGCCTCTCCCTGCTAAATTATTAATTGGCATTGTTTTTCTAAATTTAATGTAACCTTAATTATTGTATTTTAACCGCGGATATACCTATTGTTAACGTCGTTTAAGTTGGTTTTTAAATCAGTTGTTGTAAAGTTGTAAATTTTAATAAATAGTAATTTTGTTTCCCAACCGGCATTATTATTATATTTAATCCCGAAATCGGCCACTGTGTTACACACCAAACATTGTAGTTATTTCAAACCACGTAGAATTTCTTTTTAGCGAATTTCCCCTATAGGGAAGAATTTATTACCGTAGTCGGCATGGTAGGACCTAGGCCTGGGACCATGATAACTTTTAGTTTTGAGATCCCCAGACCCCAAAAACACCATTCGTTCGAAACTACTCTGTGTGTGTGTGTGTGTGTGTGTGTGTGTGCATATATATATATATATAATATATATATATATATATATATATATATATATATATATATATATATATATATATATTATCAAAACATTAAATTCACAGATTAGGGCTACTGATAAATATAATAAATATAATATTATTTACTTTTTGTTTATTATATATATATATATGTGTGTGTGTGTGTGTGTGTGTTTGTGTGTGTGTGTGTGTGTGTGTGTGTGTGTGTGTGTGTGTGTGTGTGTGTGTGTGTGTGTGTGTGTGTGTGTGTGTGTCCGTGAGCACGATAGCTCTCGTAAAAATGATCCGATTTTGATGAAATTTGGTATAAATGTGTAAAGCAACATTTATGACTTTAATTTCGAAAACCAGCCATATCGCTCTATCCAAAGGGGTAGTATTTTGGGGGGTTTGTACCCCATAAATGGGTTTTTTGAATTTTATATATATCATTTTTGAAATTGTCAAATTAAAGTTTTTACTATTGGATTCAGCTTAAAAAACACACAGAGTAGGTAATTCTGGATCATGAATAAGGACGAGTTCGCCAATATTTATGTTAGTCTGGGGGTTAAGCCATTTAGATCTTTGCTGGAGAGTATACAGCAGGTATACCCTGTTCCATCTATTCCATACATTCTGTGTAAGGGATTAAACCAGTTGCCATCTATTCAAAAGATTTCTTTTGGAATATCCTTCCAATCAGCTTCCGGAATTTCGACTAGTGGAGCACTTATGATGCAGTTACCAGGTGTCAAGCAGACCACATCTGAAGGGTCGTTTGACATCGGCGTTAGGGGACGAGAATTTAAGATAGCTTCTATGCGAGTAGTCAAAGTTATGAATTCCTCTAGGGTTAATATTTGGTTCCCTACCACTCTGGTGAGATGGTGTTTGACGGTTTTAACAGCTTGCTCCCATAATCCACTTTAATGGGGAGCCGCTGGTGGTAAAAAGTGGAAGCTGATGTTATGTTGCATATGTTTGCTTTAAGAACGGTTTTATTACCTTGCTTAAAGAATGCGAAGCACCAATGTAATTGCTACCACAATCAGAATATATGTTAGCGCATAAGCCGCGTCGTGAAACAAACCGGGTGAGAGCAGCAATATATGCTTCGGTAGAGAGGCTCGTTACCACTTCTACATGGATAGTTTATTTTGAGGCAAAACAAATAAAAATACCCATGTAGCAGTTTAAAAACTGAAATTTCCTACTTATAGCAAATGTTATACAGCATAGCTTTTGCTAAATGTTAGATGTAGCAGATTTAGCTATAAGTGTTTTTCGAACTTTTCGAAAATGTTATATAACTTTTGATATATGTAACATATAGTACGTTTTGATACATAGTGTAAACCCGGCTTTACTAACATAATTCGCATCCAATTCAGCAATTCCGCCTTAAATTCAGCTGATAAGGTATTCCTGCCCAAAGAGAAAAGTAACCTTTAATCAAAGAGGTTAATATACTGCTGTAACTAGATTTCTCACCTGATGTAAAAAAGTAAAGCTTACATTATGGTCGACCACCATTTTCACCTCTGCTCCCATGACAACCAACATGGTAACCACCCACACAGCACACAACGTCCCCAGGATATCCCATTTGTGTCCCACACATCCCATTGCAATCCCAGGATAAGCAGGATATCCCTAGGATATCCTGCTATGTCCCGGGATATTGTGGAAGTCCCAGGGATGTCCACGATCTCCCGGGATAACGTGGATATCTTTGGGGCATCCCACGGACATCCTTAATATCCCAGAACAATTTTAGTATAATTAATTGCAAGTTTTATTTATAGTTTTAGTATTTAAACCAAATTGAATAATAAACGTAATGATCAGATATCAACAATAAAACATGTATAAAGGAAGTATAAATTTACAGTTTATATATCGATGAAATACGCATAGAATTCTGACAATTTATAAGAAAAGAAAATGCAAATTGCATTATTAGTTTATACCAGTACAATAGTAAAATTAACGGCCAATCCCATCTACAATAATCCCCTTTTAAAGAAAGGGAAAAAAATTTGGCGCGACGGCACGGGCGCCTGCACAGTACCCCAGCAGGCCAGCAACAGGTCAACAGACGACAGACCAGACAGTGGTTGTAACGGTCAGTCTTACTTATCTTGGTCGGTGAGCTGTTCTCTACCTCGTTGGGTGGGTTGTACTGACTTTTAGACTAATTTCCACTTAACAAGTTTTACATTTTGCGCGTTTGTTAATTGAGAAAAATAACATTATCTTCATTCAAGAGTAACTACAACTGTTTTGTATACAACAGTACTGTTTCTTGGTAAGTAACATCCTTTTTTAAAACATATTTATGGTACGTACAGGTTAACCCTCTAGTTTATTTTCCTTCATAAATGTAATAAAGAGTTATTCCCCTAGGATGGTTTGGTTATGGAGTGTTGCCGATTGTACAGAACTAATATATTTCAATTGTTTTGAATCACAGTTTATTGTAGTACTTGAATCACAATGAAACAGTACTGAATAAATTTAGTCAATCACTTATTCTAAGAACTAGCATAACCTCAATGTAACCTAAGTATACAGTCTGTTTCACGATTGGGAAACCAGGCCTTCCTTACTGCCATAAGCCCGATGTTAAAATTGACACTAGTCTTATGGACAGCCAGCCACTTGTGCAACACACTGTACAATACACAGTCCTAGATGACAAGATACTGTCATGCAAATTATTGGGAAAGCGTAGGGATTAGACTATATTATTTGCATTGGGCTAATTAAGTTTTTAATTTTTGTCTTTTACCTGCTGATTTGTGAGGAAATTCTGTATTTAAAATCCTGACTAGGCCTGATGATGATGGCTTTAACCTAGGATTATATAAGTTCTCTTTATTATAAGTACTAGGCCTATTTAATATCTAAATACTACCTTAAGGCAATAAGGATATTTATATTTTAATAGCGGTCAAATAAATTGCCAATTGAGGGCATGGTTTGCCAGGCTATCAACTAAGATCAGCCAATAGCAGATGTGCTGCATTGCCAAAACTCCACACCAGCTAATCGGAATAACATTCAAGTGATATTTTTCTGTGGCAACAGTGACAGCGTACAGCCATGCTATTAGCCACAGCCTATCTGTCAATTTATTTGTCCGCTATTATAGTACTGTACATCACACTAAATTTGGTTTAAGAAAAAATAAAATTCATAAACTGCTTAAACCTAACAGTAAACAACAAATTCTAAGCTTTCATAGAATATTTGACTTCAGGATTTCCAATCAACTTAGTTAACGGCATTATTCAGTTAGTTTTATATAACATAGTCATTTAATTTTACATTTCAGGACACTATAATCACTTGAAATAGGCCTAAATCCTACATCAAATTATGTAAAATTAAAATGATATATAGGACCTCATAAATCCTACATATGGTAAGTTAATGTAATACTTTTTTCCTTATTAAAAACTTAGCGCCTATTATTATTATTAGTGCCTATGCTAATTTTGAAGAGAATATCGAAGAACACATTGCATTTTATCCTTTGATTAACTTAAGTGTGGTTAATCAACCCTTTATTTTAATAAACTATAATCATGATGCTAGGTGCTAAGAAAAATCAGCTTCATTGTGTAGTTTAGAATGAATGAATACATAGCGTACGACAAGGTAAAAATATAAAATCTTTTAAAACTGAACCTAAATTGCAATATGATCTTAAACTTAAAGGGCCTTATGAGGGAAGGGGGAGGCCTACATTAAAAGTAGGCATATGACGTAAAGATGTGCTTTCAGGAAATTATTAGGTCTAGCTTTCTTGCTAATCAATTATTTTAATTAGCATGTGTCTCTGTTTAGGAGCTGGTCAGAATCAGTTTGCTGAGGCCAAAGTAAAACACATTCGATTCATGTGATTCAGACGCTAAACGAATCAACTCCTTATGTGAAGAGAAATCCAGGTAAAATTATAGAAAAAATTCTGTTTATTAAAGAAGGTAGGTTAGAATACCGGTACTATGATTAAGTACAGTAGGCTACTTCATTTCATTATGCAAGGTCTAAGATAGCCTTGACACCTATCAAAATGATTACAATTTAGTTACTAACACAATTGCTTGAAGGTGTGTTAGTATATATGATTATATACTATATATATAATCATATATACTAACACACCTTCAAGCCTATTATATATGATTGTATATCATATATATATATATGATATACATATATTATATTATATATGATTGTATAATAATGAAACTTTGTATGTTGCTTAGTTGTGGTCTATTGATATTTACATAACAATTTTTTTACTGTCCGCATAGCCGCAAACTTGCTTACTTAGCCCTAATGTTATTCTAATGAAGAGAATAAGTAAAGTTTGACAGGTATCTCCCTTAATTATAAACTTAAATTAATAAAACTTGGTATATAGCTTTATCTGGTTGAGTTTTACTGATAATTGCATAACAACACAGTTCTTATCCTCCTTTACGCAGGAAACCTGGGTAAGTTACTCAGGCCTAATGTTATCCTTATGGAGAGTAAATAAAATTTGATATCTCGATTATTTATGAATGTATATTGATGAAACTTGGTATGTGGCTTCACCTAGTACTGGTATATTATTTTTGCACAACAAATTTGTTTTTTTATCATCCCGATAGCAGCAAACCTGCATACTCAGCCATAATGTTATTTTCATGGAGAATAAGTAAAGTTTTATATCTCTCTTAATTACAAACATAAATTATTAAAACTTGGTATGTAGCTTCACTTGGTTGTGTTATATTGATAACTGCTTAAACACACACTTCTTATCTTTCTTGTTTCTGCAAACCTGCGTTTCGTACTCAGTTCTGATGTTTTTTATAGAGAATAAATAAAATGCTATATATCACTTATTTATATATGTATTTTTATGAAACTTGGTAAGTTGCTTTATGTGGTAGTGAGAAACCTAGAGGGCTATATGCATTAAAAATTCGCTGAGTACGCAGGTTTGCTGCGACGGGGGTATTATTTTTATGAAGAATAAGTAAAGTTTGATAACTTATCTCTTTTAGTTATGAACCTAAATTAACATGTTTGCTACCGAACGTCACGTGTATGTGCCGCATGGGTGTTCGTAGCGTACCAACTGTAAATTATATACTTCCAGAATAGACCAATGCAAAAATATAAAAACATACCTTCAGACCAAATTTTTTATGCAAGTTTCAATTGTTATTATGGTTCAAAATATCAATGAACAACATCTGACTCATTTATAAACAACAATTGTACTCATTTTGTTTTTATTGCCCCTGAACTGGTAGAAATATTTTAGTGGTTTTAAATTACATTTCCGTCACCAGTTCGAAGTTTTTGTAGATTCCTACAACCTCAGGTTTCGACACGGTTGCGTCATGTTCACGTAGTGCAGGTCAATTTTTTCAAGCTAAAACTGCATTTCGGTCTAGAAGATGTCGTCGTCAAAGTTTTTTAAAAAACACGAAAAACAGGAGATACACACATTGACACATTTAAACATGTAAATAAAACTACTGGTCGTATACGCACGACTCAAAACCCGCTATTTGATTCCGTCGCGGTAGGAGGTGGCGGCGCTAGGACACTGAGGTCGACGGCGACGTTGACCAGATGTTGTTATCAGGTGCCTTGATAATGGACTGATCCTTAGGGGGTGGGAGTTTGCAGTTATCAAGGTAGATGCCCACACAGCACAAGATTCTCCCCAGGACATCCCAAGGACATCACAGTGGGATATGCAGGATATCCCAGGATCATCCCTATCTCATCCCATGATATCCTCAAGATACCCTCAGGATGTCCTCAGGACACAAAAATGTCCTCTCCCCACGACATCCTGGGGACATCCTTCAGGATGACCATGGGATATCCCTCGGACCATAAAAGGATATGTATTTTGAAGCCCTAGGACATCCTCAGGATGTCCCACAGGATTATCTGGGGATGTCCCTCGGACCTCAAAAGGATATTGTATTTTGAAGCCCTAGGACATCCCCAGGATGTACCACAGGATGTACTGGGGACATCCCTCGGACCTCAAAGGGATATTGTACTCTGAAGCCCTAGGACATCCCCAGGATGTCCCACAGGATTTACTGGAGACATGCCTTTGACATGCATTGAAAGGTGTCCCATTATTCTATCAGTATGAATCCCCTAACCCCACATAGATATCCCTGCCTACCCCATGATAATTCTGCGGTCATCCTTAGGAGGCCCTATGGCTCCTAGTAATAGGTAGTGTGTATCCTAAAGCCATATAGCTTCCTAAGGATGACCACAGAATTATCATGGGGTAGGCAGGGATATCTGTGGGATTAGGGGATTCATACTGATAGAATAATGGGACACCTTTCAATATGGTCAGACAATCTGATAGGAAGACAGTTGGAGTTCTAAAATAAATTACCAGACAACTTTAAATTATCCTTTTATAAATAATACTATAATTGCCCATGCCCAGCTTGCACATAGAAACACAAGTTTTGACTTCATATTGATGTTGTTTTTTAATCAGGTTGACTAGTGTATAAACGTTAAATACCTGTAATCTACCTTGTGTTTCTAGGATATCTTTTTAATGGATGACACTTTTTGTCAAAGGAAATTTTGTCATCTTCAGACCCACAAAACTTTAAACTGTGTCATCACAGTTCAAAAGAACAAATACAATGAATAGAGTCTTATAAGAACACGTCCCGTGTTAAAAATTCTGTCGCTTATTTGATGTTAGCGCGCTGGAAATCTGTAGTTTTGCGCCACGCCGCTGTGAAGCGCCTCTAGCACTGTAGACCGGTACCGAAAACACGAGGTGTTGCCTTGGCCTAGGTCCCTTCGCTCTTGTAGTAGGGCGGAGTTGGCTGTAGCAGCGGTCTGGGGGAGGAGTGACTGGGTAGACAGCGTGCACTGCCTCGTGGCCAAGCGCAAAACTAGCACGGCAAATTTCAAATACTGACAGACTCTGGCCCATAAGACGTGTTCTTCTTATAAGACTGTATTCATTGAAACATACTTGAAAATCATGTTTTACAACTTTATATTGTTACCTTTGTCACATTTTATGGTAATTTTTATCATTACTAGCACATGATTCAATTGTAAAGTGTCACAAATGTCCTGATTATAGGTACTTAAATGGATTGACACTGGAAATATATACACAACTTATAATTTTCTATTAAAATTTACCGAAAATCTTTAAAATAAATTAGTTGTTTTAACAAGTTTATAATAAAATGAATATATGCATATGTAGGCCTAAACATTTCTCAGAACAAAACTTGAATCAAATCCAGATTTTAAAAATTGAAGAATGGATTCCAAATTATAATTGTTCGGTGATGTGATACAAACAATTAAGGATTTGTTTAAATAATACAGTAATGAATTCAAACAAAATGGCAGTATAATTGCAGTAAAAATAAGTTTATATAAAACCAAAATGTAAGTTATATAAACCAGGGGATGTAAACACACAGTAAGTAGTGGTTGTTGATTAAATTCCTTCTCTGTTTTCATCTTCATCATGGCGTCGTTTCCTGAAAATAAAAAAATTAAGCTAATACTCCATATAACCTTGGGTAACATTTTATCCAAAAATACCCCCGTCGCAGCAAACCTGCGTACTCAGCGAATTTCCAATGCACATATATAAGTCTCACTACTACAAAGAGCCTCCTACCAAGTTTCCCATGAACGTATTCATAAATAAGTGATATATAGCATTTTATTTATTCTCCATAAGAATAACATTATGGCTGAGTACGCAGGTTTGCTGACACAAGGAAGATAAGAAATATGGTTTTTTGTGATAATCAATATAACTCAACCAGATACCAAGTTACAAATTACAAGTCTATCTACATACCAAGTTTTATTAAGGCAGAGGCTACGTACACGTCCGACGTGAGCAGCTACTGTTCACGTCCGTTCCAAATTATGCACCGTACGTTACTTATCCTGTGATTTTTAAAACAGATTGAGAGCCAGAAAACCTCCTAACCTAACCTAACGTAAAACTAACTCAAACTAACCTAACCGGTAGCGATGTGAATTTGCCTTTACATTGGACGTGTACGTAGTCACTTCGTTTTATTAACACGTTCGCTACCGACTCCAAATTTAGACTTTCAATAGACCGACGTCACGTGTTTGTGACGCTCCGGTTTTCGCTATAAAGACCGGTTTTCGCAAGACTCGTGGACATGTTGCTCAAAACCAGAGAACTGTATCTATAGCATCCTTTATCTGGGATTTCACATGTCACATATCTGTGACGCGTGGAGCGCTAACCACAGCTCGACGTCACGTATTTGTGACTCGAGCCTATTATTGTTACTAAATACGCTTTGGCAGCCTGTCAGTGTATTTGATCGTATTTTTAACTGCATATCGGGCTATAGGAATGTCTGTCACACATAAGGGTCGCTTGGTCCGAGCGTGGATATTTCGTTTTGACTCTAGGGGTGTGTTAGCCAACCTGTTGTTTACATTACGCTGAACCATGGTTGAGATTCACGTGATTCTAACCCTCGTATTATTCGTTTGTTTATGTTATAATAAACTGCTGTTTCTGTGCTGTTGGGTGATAAATGAAGAAGGCAAAACGTGAAAAGTAAGGAAGAGGAGAGATGTCATGACTTTAAGTGAAATTGACCGTGTGATAGACGATGATTTTAGTGAGGGGACTTTATTTAGTTTTGAATAAACCTACGTTGTTTAGCTGAACAGTGTTTTTTATTTTCTTACCAATACAATTTGATAAATATATTTTATTTTTAAGTCACACATGAGTGACAATCGGTCAGCAGTACAATTCATATATATTTTCATCAGTAAAACAATGCTATAGACTGACGTCACATACATGTGACGCATAATAAAAATCCATAAAAATGTACAACTGTTATAGTGATTTTAAATTTCCTTTCCGTCACCAGTTCAAAGTTTTTGTAGTTTCCTACAACCTCAGGTTTCGACGCGGTTGCGTCATGTTCACGTAGTGCAGGTCAATTGTTTCAAGCTAAAACTGCATTTCGGTCTAGAAGACGTCGTCGTCAAAGTTTTTAAAAAACACGAAAAACATGAGACACACACATTGACACATTTAAACATGTAAATAAAACTACTGGTCGTATACGCACGACTCAAAACCCGCTATTTGACCAGATGTTGTTATCAGGTGCCTTGATAATAGACTCATCCTTGGGGGGTGGGAGTTTGCAGTTATCAAATTAGATGGACTCGCCCGCCAAATTTCACTTTTAATAATTTGATTAAAAATTAAATGTGAGCTGTATTGGAGTTTTTCGTTTAATACTGACTCGCTATCTTGTCTAAAGGCTTTATAAATGTGGAACTCTTCTAATGTGTCTAATATGGGCCCTTTCTTACAAATTTCTAATATTTCCACATTGTTCTCAATAATTTCAACGCTGTGTTCTTCATCGAAGACGTGTTGAGCATAACTAGACTTCTAGGGATTAATTTTTGGGTTGGGTTTGTGTTCCTTAATGCGTTTTAAAAAAGAGCGCCCTGTTTGACCAATATAGTATTTATCGCAATCATTGCATTTTAGTTTGTATACTCCAGTTTTTTCTAATTTATTTTTGTCAGGTCCTATTTTTGATTTAAGTAGCTGCTCAGTTTTATTTGAGGTCCTAAGTGCTGGGATAATGTTAAACCTTTTCAGCTCCTTCTTAAGTAAGTAGTGTAACCTATGGCCGTATTCTACGGGAACATATTTTGTTTTGGCGATGAATCGTTGCCTGTATTATTTAATTTTTCTCTCTTTTTCAAATGTTTGTTACAAGCCTATCAGTCATTTTCGTGTCATAGCCATTTGAAAGAGCGATATGTTTAATGGTATTTAATTCTGCGGAGTAGTCATCAGGTGATAAGGGCAAATTGAGTATTATATTGACCATACTATTATAAGCAGCTAACTTGTGGCTAAACGGGTGATACGAGGTGGCGTGAATCGTTTGATTAGTTTTGGTTGATTTCCTGTAAATACTATATTTTAACTTATTATTGAGCTTCTCTATTGTGAGGGCTACAAAGTTGATTTTATTGTTGGTTTCAGTTTCTAGAGTGAAGTTTAATTTTGGAGATAAGCTGTTCATGCAATTATTTAATAACTGTAGTTGGCGGGCATTTCCATCAAATAGGACCAATGTATCATCTACATATCGGCAATAAAAGAGTATTTTTTACATTAGAAGAGTTCCACATTTACAAAGCCTTCAGACAAGATAGCGAGTCAGTATTAAACGAAAAACTCTAATACAGCTCACATTTAAATTCGGCGGGCGAGTCCATCTACCTTGATAACTGCAAACTCCCACCCCCCAAGGACGAGTCCATTATCAAGGCACCTGATAACAACATCTGGTCAACGTCGCCGTCAAACTCAGTGTCCTAGCGCCGCCACTGCCTACCGTGACGGAATCAAATAGTGGGTTTTGAGTCGTGCGTATACGACCAGTAGTTTTATTTACATGTTTAAATGTGTCAATGTGTGTATCTCATGTTTTTCGTGTTTTTTAAAAAACTTTGACGACGACGTCTTCTAGACCAAAATGCAGTTTTAGCTTGAAACAATTGACCTGCACTACGTGAACATGACGCAACCGCATCAAAACCTGAGGTTGTAGGAATCTACAAAAACTTTGAACTGGTGATGGAAAGGTAATTTAAAACCACTATAATAGTTCTACCAGTTCAGGGGCAATAAAAACAAAATCAGTACAATTGTTGTTTATAAATGAGTCAGATGTTGTTCATTGATATTTTGAACCATAATAACAGTTGAAACTTGCATAACAAATTTGGACTGAAGGTATGTTTTTATATTTTTGCATTGGTCTATTCTGGAAGTATATAATTTACAGCTGGTACGCTACGAACACCCATGCGGCAGACACACGTGACGTTCGGTAGCAAACATGTTAATTTAGGTTCATAGCTAAGAGAGATATCAAACCTGCGTACTCAGCGAATTTCTAATGCATATAGCCCTCTATGTTACTCACTATCACATAAAGCAACTTACCAAGTTTCATAAAAATACATATATAAATAAGTGAATATAGCATTTTATTTATTCTCCATAAAAAAACATTAGGACTGAGTACGAAACGCAGGTTTGCAGCAACAAGAAAGATAAGAAGTGTGTGTTTAAGCAGTTATCAATATAACACAACCAAGTGAAGCTACATACCAAGTTTTAATAATTTATGTTTGTAATTAAGAGAGATATAAAACTTTACTTATTCTCCATGAAAATAACATTATGGCTGAGTATGCAGGTATGCTGCTATCGGGATGATAAAAAACAAATTTGTTGTGCAAAAATAATACACCAGTACTAGGTGAAGCCACATACCAAGTTTCATCAATATACATTCATGAATAATCGAGATATCAAATTTTATTTACTCTCCATAAGGATAACATTAGGCCTCAGTAACTTACCCAGGTTTCCTGCGTCACGGAGGATAAGAACTGTCTTGTTATGCAATTATCAGTAAAACTCAACCAGATAAAGCTATATACCAAGTTTTATTAATTTAAGTTTATAATTAAGGGAGATACCTGTCAAACTTTACTTATTCTCCTCATTAGAATAACATTAGGGCTAAGTAAGCAAGTTTGCGGCTATGCGGACAGTAAAAAAACTTGTTATGTAAATATCAATAGACCACAACTAAGCAACATACAAAGTTTCATTAATATACAATCATATATAATAGAGATATAAAGACTTAACTCTTAACCTATTGGACTAGAATGACGAACTGGTGCCGTTCCTGGCTTTAATTTTTAAAACCTCTGAATTGGAATATAAAAATCATGATTTAAATGTATTAATGGTGTATTTTAGTTAAAATATTGTTTGTTCAGTTTAAAGATTCACATTGGCTCATACACAGAATAGACTTAAATAAAAAGTAGCAAAATCAGTGTTGACCATGTACCTGACAAAACATTAACTGATCCTGTCAACTTATGTATATTGGTTATTATTATATAGGCCCCTATTAGTGATTTCAACTTATGACACCTTCAAGCAGTTGTGTTAGTAACTAAATTGTAATCATTTTGATAGGTGTCAAGGCTATCTTAGACCTTGCATAATCAAATGAAGTAGCCTACTGTACTTAATCATAGTACCGGTATTCTAACTTAGCTTCTTTTGTAAGGTAGTTCTACTTTTGTATAACTTTTCATTCACTTTTTCCCTATTTTTAACTAATTTCTCAATGGGACAGGCCTGGGTTCAGTGACAACTCCAGATGTGGCAACGTTAGTTTATTGTACACTTTTGCAATATTTACACTATATACAAGGCTTTAAAGTACACAAGATCAATGTCTTGGGTACGGTGACTGAGGACCTCCAGGGTAGCAACCCTCGGCGAAGTCGGGTCTGTCCCGGTGCCTCTGCGGATGTCCCTTTAGAGATGTCCCAATTGTTCCTGCTGGCCTTTTCGTAGTAGGCGTCGTGGTGGACGACCTGCTTTCACAGCTGCCCAGTGGTGACTGACCCAGCTGTAACAGACAGCCCATTTATATACCTGGTTAAACAATAGGAGGAGGGGGGGTTAGTGGAGGGGAGGAGTATGGTCTGTGTGGGGCTGTTCAGTGCGGGCTCAACGCGCCCTAGCACTGGGGAAGGGGAAAGGTAAGGCCAGTGCGGGCTCAACGCGCCCTAGCACTGGGAAAAAAAGGTAAGGCCAGTGCGGGCTCAACGCGCCCTAGCACTGGGGAAGGGGAAAGGTAAGTACAGTGCGGGCTCAACGCGCCCTAGCACTGGGGGAAGGGGAAGGTAAGTTCAGTGCGGGCTCAACACGCCCTGGCACTGGGGGAAGGGAAAGGTAAGTTCAGTGCGGGCTCAACACGCCCTGGCACTGGGGGAAGGGAAGGGTACGTAGGGAATGCCGGGGGCTCAACACGCCCATCCGGCTACCCGCGGGCTCAACACGCCCATGTGGGGTGTCGGGGGCTCAGCACGCCCATCCGACGGACCTGGGGGCTCAACACGCCCATCCAGACCACCGGGAGCTCAACACGCCCATCCGGTGGGTCGGGCCGCTAGGGCCCAACTGACTGGCTTTCTCTGTGCAGCCTCCTTTTATGCATGGGGATTTTCCCTGTAGGGGTGGGGGAAAGGACCCAGTACCGGGCCCTGGCACTGTGCTCTTTCCCCCAGTACATTTCCCTCAGGGAAATTACCTGGGGTATATTGTCTAAAGGACAACTTTGTAGTAAAATTTCCCTTGATGGGCTGTTTGGGTTTTATGGGGTTTTCCCTCCCTAAAACACTTCCTTACACTCCCCTCTTTCTTTGCTAACGTTTTTTTTTTTTTTTTTTTGTTCCTACAACAACTCTTTACAGTTGTTTTGTTATCCCCACATTTGATATAATTTCTCAATCAAATCATCTATTTACTCACTTTCCTTTCTGACACATGTGTCTCGCTTTACACATACATATTTTTTTTTTTTATAATTAACTACCCATAACTGCATACAGGCCATGCCTGTCCAATTTGGGAATTTCCCAAATTCCAACACGTTCTCTTTAGAAGCAAACAGTACCTTTGACTATTTTTCTTTAAACCCCTTTTTTCCAGGGTTTTATTAACTAAGTTAACCTTTTTGACTGACATTGTTATCAGGGTAATAAAATACAATCTTGAACAACACACAACTATAATGTAAAGAAAACAGAATATTCAACAGCGTAAAGAATAAACAACATAAAATTTTCTCTCTAATACAAACTAAAAGTGTTCTTTGGTAAATTAATTCACATGACTACGACCTTCAAGCCCTGTTCCCTTCCTTGACGAGTCAGTTTCAGATTTTCAATCCGTTTTCCAGATGCGTTGGCCAGAGCCTCTGTCACGGAATTTCCTTCTCCTGTGTCTATTAAAGCTTTGAAGTGTTTCCCACTTATAGCTATGTCAAGGATTATCCTACAGTCTGAAGTTATAAGTGGATTGCTCCTGGCCTGATTTAGTATACCTTAGGGGTTTACTGCCTCCTTTGCTGGGGACCTGGAGTACCCCGGTTTCTCCATGCCCCTCTGTAGTTTTCCGCCGCCGCACATCTGCAGTCCTTAGTCCTACCGACTGTGCCACAAAACCTACACTTGTCTCTTTTGGGTAGTCTACATTCCCGAGAGAAGTGTCCGGCTTGGTTGCAGTTCCAGCAGCGGGCTCTATTGTCGCTGTCTTGGCCCTGTCTCCTAGCCTTTGGGGTACTATCATATTGCAGGTTCGTTTCCCCTCGGCAACCCTGGGGGTTTTGTGGGTTCTCGCACCTCCGAGGGTGATCTATAGATGAGGGCTTGTAGCCAGTCTCTGGGTATAAAGCTTGTGCGGGTCTCTGGGGGGGTTTATAGTTGCTAGCTGAATACTTAATAGATTCGTAATCGTTAGCCGCATTTACTAGTTCCGGGAGGGTTGTTATATTCCAGCGTACTCCGTAAAGTTTGTACTCGGGTAGCATATTCTCAAAAATCCGCTGGAACTGTTGTTCACTTGACCAGCGTCCATGTCTTCTCATTAGGGTTTGTACAGCCACCAAGTAGTCTTGGAAAGATTCGTTTGGACCCTGTGTTCAGTCTCGTATTTCAAGGTCCAATTTTTCCCTATACCGTCTTGGAAGGTAATTGAGCTCTAGATATTGTATAAAACCGTCCCAAGTGTGCCACAAGGACTTAGAATTTCGGTACCACAAAAGTGCTTTACCTTTTAAGAGTTCTGGAAGTGCTTGTAGGAGGTCATCAGGTTTAATTTGGTATGCTTCCCTTAGTTCCTCTAAACGTTCCAAAAAGGAGACCAAGTCTTTTTCCCCGTCAAACGTGAGATTCCACTTCCGAACAACATTACAAAGAGAAGTCTTATCGTTATTACTCACAGGTGCTGCACTGGTGGTACTGGCCTCGGTACCTGGTAGTGGTGCCGTTGGTGTTGTTTCCGTTAGTTTATATTCACCCTTGATGAATGACGCGAGGGTTTTTCTCCCAACACTAACTTTGTGGCTGGCTGGAAGACCAAATTTCTTTAACTCCTCCAGGAGTTCGGACTTCTTCAGGCTGTAGATCCAACCAGTGCGGGGGTTCTGCTTGGTCTCATCGGGGACGCTCTCGGTTTCAGAGTCCGTCATCTCTGCAGTATTTATTTCCTGGGAAAACACACGTATTATTTTTATATAACTTATATTTCAGGTGAAATTATCCTTTTTCACTCAGAGTTAACTATCGAATTTGCCACCGGTCCTGTCCCAAAAACCTTTAAACATGTTTTTGTTCATTTAAGAAGTGTCACTGTAGAGTCCCTGTTCGGGCGCCAAAATTATGTAAGGTAGTTCTACTTTTGTATAACTTTTCATTCACTTTTTCCCTATTTTTAACTAATTTCTCAATGGGACAGGCCTGGGTTCAGTGACAACTCCAGATGTGGCAACGTTAGTTTATTGTACACTTTTGCAATATTTACACTATATACAAGGCTTTAAAGTACACAAGATCAATGTCTTGGGTACGGTGACTGAGGACCTCCAGGGTAGCAACCCTCGGCGAAGTCGGGTCTGTCCCGGTGCCTCTGCGGATGTCCCTTTAGAGATGTCCCAATTGTTCCTGCTGGCCTTTTCGTAGTAGGCGTCGTGGTGGACAACCTGCTTTCACAGCTGCCCAGTGGTGACTGACCCAGCTGTAACAGACAGCCCATTTATATACCTGGTTAAACAATAGGAGGAGGGGGGGTTAGTGGAGGGGAGGAGTATGGTCTGTGTGGGGCTGTTCAGTGCGGGCTCAACGCGCCCTAGCACTGGGGAAGGGGAAAGGTAAGGCCAGTGCGGGCTCAACGCGCCCTAGCACTGGGAAAAAAAGGTAAGGCCAGTGCGGGCTCAACGCGCCCTAGCACTGGGGAAGGGGAAAGGTAAGTACAGTGCGGGCTCAACGCGCCCTAGCACTGGGGGAAGGGGAAGGTAAGTTCAGTGCGGGCTCAACACGCCCTGGCACTGGGGGAAGGGAAAGGTAAGTTCAGTGCGGGCTCAACACGCCCTGGCACTGGGGGAAGGGAAGGGTACGTAGGGAATGCCGGGGGCTCAACACGCCCATCCGGCTACCCGCGGGCTCAACACGCCCATGTGGGGTGTCGGGGGCTCAGCACGCCCATCCGACGGACCTGGGGGCTCAACACGCCCATCCAGACCACCGGGAGCTCAACACGCCCATCCGGTGGGTCGGGCCGCTAGGGCCCAACTGACTGGCTTTCTCTGTGCAGCCTCCTTTTATGCATGGGGATTTTCCCTGTAGGGGTGGGGGAAAGGACCCAGTACCGGGCCCTGGCACTGTGCTCTTTCCCCCAGTACATTTCCCTCAGGGAAATTACCTGGGGTATATTGTCTAAAGGACAACTTTGTAGTAAAATTTCCCTTGATGGGCTGTTTGGGTTTTATGGGGTTTTCCCTCCCTAAAACACTTCCTTACACTTTAATAAACAGAATTTTTTCTATAATTTTACCTGAATTTCTCTTCATATAAGGAGTTGATTCGTTTAGGGTCTGAATCACATGAATCCAATGTGTTTTACTTTGGCCTCGGCAAACTGATTCTGACCAGCTCCTAAACAGAGACATATGTTAATTAAAATAAATTGATTAGCAAGAAAACTAGGCCTAATAATTTCCTGAAAGCACATATTTACGTCATATGCCTACTTTTAATGTAGGCCTCCCCCTTCCCTCATAAGGCCCTTTAAGTTTAAGATCATATCACAATTTAGGTTCAGTTTTAAAAGATTTTATATTTTTACCTTGTCGTACGCTTTGTATTCATTCATTCTAAATTACACAATGAAGCTGATTTTTCTTAGCACCTAGCATCATGATTATAGTTTATTAAAATAAAGGGTTGATTTACCACACTTAAGTTAATCAAAGGATAAAATGCAATGTGTTCTTCGATATTCTCTTCAAAATTAGCATAGGCACTAATAATAATAATAATAGGTGCTAACAAGGAAAAAAGTATTACATTAACTTACCATATGTAGGATTTATGAGGCCCTATATAACATTTTAATTTTACATAATTTGATGTAGGATTTAAGCATATTTCAAGTGATTCTAGTGTCCTGAAATGTAAAATTAAATGACTATGTTATATAAAACTAACTGAATAATGCAGTTATCTAAGTTGATTGGAAATCCTGAAGTCAAATATTCTATGAAAGCTTAGAATTCGTTGTTTACTGTTAGGCTTAAGCAGTTTATGAATTTTATTTTTTCTTAAACCAAATTTAGTGTAATGTACAGTACTATAATAGCGGACAAATAAATTGACAGTTAGGCTGTGGCCAATAGCATGGCTGTACGCTGTCATTGTTGCCACAGAAAAATATCACTCGAATGTTATTCCGATTAGCTGGTGTGGAGTTTTGGCAATGCAGCACATCTACTATTGGCTGATCTTAGTTGATAGCCTGGCAAACCATGCCCTCAATTGGCAATTTATTTGACCGCTATTAAAATATAAATATACTTATTGCCTTAAGGTAGTATTTAGATATTAAATAGGCCTAGTACTTATAATAAAGAGAACTTATATAATCCTCAGGCCTAATTAAAAACTTAATTAGCCCAATGCAAATGATATAGTCTAATTCCTACGCTTTCCCAAGAATACGCATGACAGTATCATTCTAGGACTGTGTATTGTACAGTGTGTTGCACAAGTGGCTGGCTGTCCATAAGACTAGTGTCAATTTTAACATTGGGCTTATGACAGTAAGGAAGGCCTGGTTTTCCAATCGTGAAACAGACTGTATACTTAGGTTATATTGAGGTTATGCTAGTTCTTAGAATAAGTGACTGACTAAATTTATTCAGTACTGTTTCATTGTGATTCAAGTACTACAATAAAGTGTGATTCAAAACAATTTAAATATGTTAGTTCTGTACAATCGGCAACACTCCATAACCAAACCATCCTAGGGGAATAACTCTTTATTACATTTATGAAGTAAAATAAACTAGGGTTAACCTGTACGTACTATAAATTTGTTTTAAAAAAGGATGTTACTTACCAAGAAACAGTACTGTTGTATACAAAACAGTTGTAGTTAGTCTTGAATGACGAACTTGTGGAAGTGGAAATTAGTCTAAAAGTCAGTACAACCCACCCAACGAGGTAGAGAACAACCCACCGACCAAGATAAGACTGACCGTTGACGGCGTTTCGGGCGTTGACCGTTACAACCACTGTCTGGTCTGTCGTCTGTTGACCTGTTGCTGGCCTGCTGGGGTACTGTGCAGGCGCCGGCGCGCCAAATTTGTTCCCTTTCTTTAAAAGGGGATTATTGTAGATGGGGTTGGCCGTTAATTTTACTAGTGTACTGGTATAAACTAATAATGCAATTTGCATTTTCTTTTCTTATAAATTGTCAGAATTCTATGCATATTTCATCGATATATAAACTGTAAATTTATACTTCCTTTATACATGTTTTATTGTTGATATCTGATCATTATGCTTATTATTCAATTTTGTTTAAATACTAAAACTATAAATAAAACTTGCAATTAATTATACTAAAGTTGTTCTGGGATATAAAGGATGTCCGTGAGATGTCCCCAAGATATCCACGTTATCCCGGGAGATCGTGGACATCCCTGGGACTTCCACAATATCCCGGGACATAGCAGGATATCCTAGGGATATCCTGCTTATCCTGGGATTGCAGTGGGATATGTGGGACACAAATGGGATATCCTGGGGACGTTGTGTGCTGTGTGGGTGGACTCGCCCGTCGAATTTCAATTTAATAATTTGATTAAAAATTAAATGTGAGCTGTATTGGAGTTTTTCGTTTAATACTGACTCGCTATCTTGTTTGAAGGCTTTGCAAATGTGGAACTCTTCTAATGTAAAAAATACTCTTTTATTGCCGATATGTAGATGATACATTGGTCCTATTTGATGGAAATGCCCGCCAACTACAGTTATTAAATAATTACATGAACAGCTTATCTCCAAAATTAAACTTCACTCTTGAAACTGAAACCAACAATAAAATCAACTTTTTAGACCTCACAATAGAGAAGCTCAATAATAAGTTAAAGTATAGTATTTACAGGAAACCAACCGCAACTAATAAAACGATTCACGCCACCTTGTATCACCCGTTTAGCCACAAGTTAGCTGCTTATAATAGTATGATCAATATAATGCTCAATTTGCCCTTATCACCTGATGACTACTCCGCAGAATTAAGTACCATTAAACATATCGCTCTTTCAAATGGCTATGACACGAAAATGATTGATAGGCTTGTAAACACACATTTGAAAAAGAGAGACAAATTAAATAATACAGACGACTCATCGCCAAAACAAAATATGTTCCCATAGAATACGGCCATAGGTTACACTACTTACTTAAGAAGGAGCTGAAAAGGTTTAACATTATCCCAGCACCTAGGACCTCAAATAAAACTGAGCGGCTACTTAAATCAAAAATAGGACCTGACAAAAATACGTTAGAAAAACTGGAGTATACAAACTAAAATGCAATGATTGCGATAAATACTATCTTGGTCAAACAGGGCGCTCTTTTTTAAAAAGCATTAAGGAACACAAACCCAACCCAAAAATTAATCCCTAGAAGTCTAGTTATGCTCAACACGTCTTCGATGAAGACCACAGCGTTGAAATTATTGAGAACAATGTGGAAATATTAGAAATTTGTAAGAAAGGGCCCATATTACACATTAGAAGAGTTACACATTTATAAAGCCTTCAGACAAGATAGCGAGTCAGTATTAAACGAAAAACTCCAATACAGCTCACATTTAATTTTTAATCAAATTATTAAAAGTGAAATTCGGCGGGCGAGTCCATCTACCTTGATAACTGCAAACTCCCACCCCCCAAGGATGAGTCCATTATCAAGGCACCTGATAACAACATCTGGTCAACGTCGCTGTCGACCTCAGTGTCCTAGCGCCGCCACCGCCTACCGCGACGGAATCAAATAGCGGGTTTCGAGTCGTGTGTATACGACCAGTAGTTTTATTTACATGTTTAAATGTGTCAATGTGTGTGTCTCATGTTTTTCGTGTTTTTTAAAAACTTTGACGACGACGTCTTCTAGACCGAAATGCAGTTTTAGCTTGAAACAATTGACCTGCACTACGTGAACATGACGCAACCGCGTCAAAACCTGAGGTTGTAGGAAACTACAAAAACTTTGAACTGGTGACGGAAAGGAAATTTAAAACCACTATAACAGTTGTACATTTTTATGGATTTTTATTATGCGTCACATATATGTGACGTCGGTCTATAGCATTGTTTTACTGATGAAAATATATATGAATTGTACTGCTGATCGATTGTCACACATGTATGACTCAAAAATAAAATATATTTTATGAAATTGTAATGGTAAGAAAATAAAGAACACTGTTCAGCTAACCAACTTAGGTTTATTCAGAACTAAATAAAGTCCCCTCACTAAAATCATCGTCTATCACACGATCAATTTCACTTAGTCATGACATCTCTCCTCTTCCTTACTTTTCACTTTTTACCTTCTTCATTTATCACCCAACAGCACAGAAACAGCAGTTTATTATAACATAAACAAACGAATAATACGAGGGTTAGAATCACGTGAATCTCAACCGTGGTTCAGCGTAATGTAAACAACAGCTTGGCTAACACACACCTAGAGTCAAAACAAAATATCCACGCTCGGACCAAGCGACCCTTATATGTGACAGACATTCCTATAGCCCGATATGCAGTTAAAAATACGATCACATACACTGACAGGCTGCCAAAGCGTATTTAGTAACAATAGGCTTGAGTCACAAATACGTGACGTCGGGTTGTGGTTAGCGCTCCACGCGTCACACATATGTGACATGTGAAATCCCAGATAAAGGATGCTATAGATACAGTTCTCTGGTTTTGAGCAACATGTCCACGAGTCTTGCGAAAACCGGTCTTTATAGCGAAAACCGGAGCGTCACAAATACGTGACGTCGGTCTATTGAAAGTCTAAATTTGGAGTCGGTAGCAAACGTGTTAATAAAACTTGGTATGTAGATAGACTTGTAATTTGTAACTTGGTATCTGGTTGAGTTACATTGATTATCACAAAAACCATATTTCTTATCTTCCTTGTGTCAGCAAACCTGCGTACTCAGTCATAATGTTATTCTTATAGAGAATAAATAAAATGCTATATATCACTTATTTATGAATACATTCATGAGAAATTTGGTAGGAGGCTCTATGTAGTAGTGAGACTTATATATGTGCATTGGAAATTCGCTGAGTACGCAGGTTTGCTGCGATGGGGGTATTTTTGGATAAAATGTTACCCAAGGCTACATGGAGTATTAGCTTATTTTTTTTGATTTTCAGGAAACGAGGCCATGATGAAGATGAAAACAGAGAAGGAATTTAATCAACAACCACTACTTATTGTGTGTTTATATCCCCTGGTTTATATAACTTACATTTTGGTTTTATATCAACTTATTTTTACTGCAATTATACTGCCATTTTGTTTGAATTCATTACTGTATTATTTAAAAAAATCCTTAATTGTTTGTATCACATCACCGAACAATTATAATTTGGAATCCATTCTTCAATTTTTAAAATCTGGATTTAATTCAAGTTTTGTTCTGAGAAATGTTTAGGTCTACACATGCATATATTCATTTTATTATAAACTTGTTAAAACAACTAATTTTTTGAAAGATTTTGGGTAAATTTTAATAGAAAATTATGAGTTGTGTATATATTTTCAGTGTCAATCCATTTAAGTACCTATAATCAGGACATTTGTGACACTTTACAATTGAATCATGTGCTAGTAATGATAAAAATTTGCATAAAATGTGACAAAGGTAACAATATAAAGTTGTAAACCATGATTTTCAAGTATGTGTCAATGAATACAGTCTTATAAGAAGAACACGTCTTATGGGCCAGAGTCTGTCAGTATTTGAAATTTGCCGTGCTATTTTGCGCTCGGCCACGAGGCAGTGCACGCTGTCTACCCAGTCACTCCTCCCCCAGACCGCCGCAACAGCCAACTCCGCCCTACTACAAGAGCGAAGGGACCTAGGCCATGGCAACACCTCGTGTTTTCGGTACCGGTCTGCAGTGCTAGAGGCGCTTCACAGCGGCGTGGCGCAAAACTACGGAGTTCCAGCGCGCCAACATCAAATAAGTGACAGAATTTTTAACACGCGACGTGTTCTTATAAGACTCTATTCATTGTATTTGTTCTTTTGAACTGTGATGACACAATTTAAAGTTTTGTGGGTCTGAAGATGACAAAATTTCCTTTGACAAAAAGTGTCATCCATTAAAAAGATATCCTAGAATCACAAGGTAGATTACAGGTACTTAACGTTTATACACTAGTCAACCTGATTAAAAATACCCCCGTCGCAGCAAACCTGCATACTCAGCGAATTTCCAATGAATATATAACATAACACATTAACACTTAACAAGATTCATAAGAAATATATTCACAAACAAGCGATATTAAAAATATTAATTATCGTCCATAAGAATAACATTGGGGATGAGTACGCAGGTTTGCTGCAAAAAGGATCACAAAATAATGAGTTTTTATGCAAATATCATTAGAACTCATCTAAGTAAAGTCA
Organism: Allygus modestus; assembly: GCA_963675035.1. Lineage (NCBI taxonomy): Eukaryota > Metazoa > Arthropoda > Insecta > Hemiptera > Cicadellidae > Allygus > Allygus modestus. Next base: position 220,989,538 of record OY776111.1, on the reverse strand, counting down.
CATACCAAGTTTCATTCATATACAGTTATAAGTAAGCGATATATAACATTTTAATTATTCTCCATAAGAATAACATGGGGACCGATTACCTAGGTTTGCTGCTACGGGAACCATACGTGGAAATTTTGTATTTTGTGCAAACAACGATAAACCCCAACCAGATGAAGCCATATACCAAATTTTGTCAGTTTATGTTCATAAATAAGCGAGATTACAATTTTTCTTTTTCTCCATAAGAATAACATAAGACAACGTACTGAGTTTAGCACTTTCAATATCTCAGGAACCAATTGACGTAGAGCGATGATAAAAATACCAAATTGTTTGTTTTTTTATGCTGAATTAAATGGTAAAAATTGAAATTTGATTTGAATAAAAATTACATGTGGAAACCCCAAAAAACCCATTTTTGGGGTACAAAACCCCCCAAAAAACCCCCCTTTGGATGGTGCGATTCGTCTGGTTTTCGAACTCGTTCAAATAAATGGTGCCTTACACATTTGTACCAAATTTCATTAAGATCGGACCTTTTTTACGAGAGTTATCGTGCTTACGGACACACACACACACATATATATATATATATATATATATATATATATATATATATATATATTATATTGCATTCATTTGTTAGGGCTACTAATATAATAATAATCAAATGAAACATTTTTCAACTGAGTACCCTTAAGGAATTTCTTTATTATTATTTTTATTTTTAAGACTACATGTTTCGGGACATAAGGCCATCATCATGGTCAACAAATACCTAACCTAGTTTTATGATTATATCAGTTTTATGGTACTCAGTTGAAAAATGTTTCATTTGATTATTAATATATATATATATATATTAATAATCCATATGTATATATATATACATATATAAAAATTTGTGAAGGGAGGATTTGATTGGTTACCTGAGGAAAAAATATGTCAGCTTGTAGGCTTCAATTTTGTGTATCCCAGTATCCCAGATGAAAGCGGAAGTTATAAGAAGTGCTGAAATAAGTAATGTGAGAATTATGAACAATGAGGGGAAAAAGAGGGAAATTTGTATGTGAGGTGAGGGAAGAAAAGGGAAAATTTCGTTTAGATAAAGGGAAAATCTCACGGCGAAAGTGGAAACACTGCTCCCTACTCTGTGCTCTCAAAGCTCAAAGGTATCAACTCTCAAAGTATTGCTTTACAGGGTTGCCAAAGCGTGGGTAATTACCCACTTGGTGGGTAATTCTAAGGGCCATGGGTAAAATGGTGGGTAATCGCTGAAAGTGGGTAATTGTGGGTAATTTACTCTAACGACCTAATCAAGTTTTATTTTGAAAAAAAAACTTTAATTTTATTTGGCCTTTTGGGTCATGCTAACGATCTGAAAATTGGTTTTTGGTTTGGTGCTATACCTCTACTACAATAATACTACTATTTAATATTGTTGGACCTTCAGTTTATTTTTTTAGAGCTATGTTTAATGCTATCTTACTCTATGTACGTGAAACTTAGTTTCGGTTGAATTTGCTCATTGCTAAAGGCGGTCCCACACTTCTCGGGAACACGCCCAAACATTCGGCCGAACTCCGAATGTTTGGGGTATTCGCGAAAAGTGTGGGAGCTACACGAACTTTTGAATACATGCGGGAACATACGGGACGGAATGTTCAGTGCACATTTGGGAGAATGTTCGGTCGAATGTTCAGGCCTGTTCGCGAGAAGTGTGGGACCGCCTTAATAATGTCCATATAGTAATCCTTAGGCCTACCAATAATTAATTGCTTTCTAAATTGATACTTAGCCTTTACAAATAATGAATAATAATATTAGTTTTCGTTTGTTTGGCCAAAATTAATTAATAATAATATTATTATTATTATATTAGTTTAATACTTGCGCAAATATCACTAGGTGTACGCTCATTCCTCGCGTACAAGGATAATTGAAACACATGATCAAACTTAAATCGAGTCTCATAAAAAATTCAATTTCTGATTTGAGCAATATCATCAGAATACATTCCGTTATCATTTAACTGCCACCAGAATCCGGGTTTTATGTCTATATAGCTATAGTTTTAGTCACTTCTCCCCTAAGAATCAATTATCGCGGTAGCAGAGAGGGTATCGCAGTATCGCACTGGCTCTTGGAGCGTAAGGTCGCAGGTTCGGATCCCGCCGCCGACTTAACATTTTATCCGTAGAAAAACATACATACATTTATCACTTGTTTTTATCAAAGTAAATGTTGTATAAATACGTAAATTTATTTATTTTTAAAATCAATTGAAGATTTCAGGCATGGTTTGTTGTTAGGATTGGCATGGGTGCGTTATCTTAGAACAAACAGAGTATTTTGGGCTAAGCAGTGACTTTAGCAGTGTGGTTAATATAACTTTTAAGAGAACAGCGAGTTTCCTATACGAACTAATGATAACAATTTCTATAGGCCAAGTCAAAATATCCTTAAGCATTAACAATAAGTCGTCAGGTCCAGTTATTTAGATGAAAAAAATGAGATTTCAATATATTGTTTCAATAACCTAGGCTATCATGAAATTAAATGCTATAAACATGGGTTGGCCCAAGTCCGTACATGAAACTTCTAAAATGACAAGTAGCCTAAGTGTATATGCCTACATTTTATAGTCATAGGTCCAAGTTTATGATGAAAACAGCTCACTCTAATCCAAACCTAGGAGATGTCAAATCATTTCAGATAACCTGTACAAAAGGCTTAGTTTGGTTAGAATATAGTTTAAAGCTTTTGTTTTGGTTCGCTACAACATTCCTGGTAATGTGTTTAAAGTATTTTACAACAGTTGTATTTTACAAAATGATATTTCAAGTATTGTTTCAATAGCCTAGGCTATCATGAAATTAAATTCTATAAATATGGGTTGGTCCAAGACCGTACATAGAACTTCTAAAATGGCAAGTAGCCTAAGTGTATAGGCCTACATTTTATAGCCATAGGGCCAAGTTTATGATGAAAACAGCTCAGTATAATCCAAACCTAGGATATGTCAAATCACTTCAGATAACCTGTAAAAAAGGCTTAGTTTGGTTAGAATAGTTTAAAGCTTTTGTTTTGGTTCGCTACAACATTCCTGGTAATGTTTAAAGTATTTTACAAAATGATATTTCAATATATTGTTTCAATAGCCTAGGCTATCATGAAATTAAATTCTATAAACATGGGTTGGTCCAAGACCTTACATGAAAGTTCTAAAATGGCAAGTAGCCTAAGTGTATAGACCTACATTTTATAGCCATAGGTCCAAGTTTATGATGAAAACAGCTCAGTATAATCTAAACCTAGGATTTGTCAAATCATTTCAGATAACCTGTATAAAAGGCTTAGTTTGGGTAGAATAGTTTAAAGCTTTTATTTAGGTTCACTACAACATTCCTGGTAATGTGTTTAAAGTATTTTACAATAGTTGTATTGCCAGGTTAATGTCGGCTTACTCTTACTGTAATCCAACCCTATGCTATGTAAAATCATTCAAGATAACCTTCCGAAAAAGACTGTTTGGTTAGAATAATCTATAGCTTTTATTGTGGTTACCTACTACATTACTGGTAATGTATTTTAGGTCATGTAGACAATTTTTATTATTAATTTAGTAAAAATATAACCTAGCAAATAATTGTCCTACAAAATAAATTTTAAGGTTGTTCGCTTACTGTGACTAACTTCATCAACGCTTTCTAGACAAATTGAGGCTTTGTATACTTTTTCACATGACAATCACAATATTACCAATTGCCTAAGAAAATGTAATTATTCAAACTATTTTATAAGTTAAGTTAATATCTTAGTCTCTACAGTCATCAAAAAGTTATTTTTAGTTTTTCGATCTGCCACACGCGTCGTCTGTCGTCTGCCACTGTTAAAATCGTCGCCTCCGACGACTGACAATATTTACACAGAGTAGGCGCGTACTAAGGGAATATTAACTGTATGGATTTTTTTTAACGTACACTTAATAATTTATAAAATAATAAATATGCTCACAACTTAAAAATATACATAGATTTATCTCGCTTGTGTGTTTTTTGTTGGTAAAAAAAACTTTTGTTATCTAGTATAACAAAGTATACTCTAGTAAACTAACTATTGTTACTCTGTTGTTGAAACATAGACGTCGGCTAAATTTTAACGATTCAAGTACCACTAAAATGGCTTCCAATATTATTCTTATGGAGAAAAAATTAAATTTGGTTTAAAGATAATTTGATTAATACAGAACGAAATTATCTGAATAACGAACTTGGCCGAGATTTTGACCTGTTAAGTTTTTCTGGAAAATTTTAAGTTTAACTGTGGAGGCATTCTCGAGTTATTGTGGTCACAGACACGCCAGTTGAGTTGATTCTCTTGCCAGTCTAAGCAGTAAAGTTGTGTATAAAGGCGGTCCCACACTACTCGCGAACACGTCTGAACATTCGGCCGAACATTCTCCAGAACATTCAGCCGAACATTCACTGAACGTTCGTCCTGATGAAGCTCCCACACTTCTCGCGAACACCCACCGAACATTCGGGGGAATGTTCGGGCGAACATTCCCTCGAACATAAATAAATTCCAATCAGCTGTTTGCGCATTGTCCGTCGTGTCCAACGAGCATTGTCGTGAAAAAATGGACAACTCTACTGATAATGTCACTGTTGTTGCATCTACAGTCTTTTTTTTCTGCAATAGCAGATACACCCCTGTTTGATTTTGTTAATCAGCTGGTTATAAACAATTGTTGGAAATCAGCTGTAATAACTGCTAGTTTGGGCGTTGGCGCGGCGATCGTCCATCGTTGACCACTCTGCCTTCAGTGTTCACAAGGAAACGCTTTGTATTTGACTTGTTTATAATTAATTCATGATAATCATATTAATAACAATGTTTTCGTTTGTTGGCAATTAATTAACATCGAGTAAATATGTCTTCTCCTGATGTAATAAATTATAAAAGGTGTAGAATTTATTCGTGTAGAAGAAACCAACGAAAACAGGAGAAGCCTATTTTTTACGAAGTAAAAAATCAAATATAAATATATCAAGTACTAGCTGATACCAATATTTTGCAGAGCTGATTAAAATCCTACTGTAAACATCTGTTTAAGTACTCACCTGAATCATTAAACCTATTGCCCATAAGAGGAACGTTGTAACTTTAAGGGTGACTGGGGCGAAGCCCTAATTAAGGGATTGCTAAGATGGGACTTGAAACGGAACAGACAAGTCGACAGACAGTCACCATCTTTCTTTTATACATGTATAAGATAGTATAATTCATTATAAAAAAAGGTTAACAAACATTGAACATTATTTTATTATCCGGCATAAACATTTATATATTAAGTTTATTAACAGTCAAGCTTTTACAAGTTCTTACAATAAGGAATATACTGAACAATAATATTAGTCAAGAGATAACTCAAAAAACTATTCTTTTCGGGAAAAATTTCAACGTGGGAATGACAGACTGGTTGTGCACCTGTACCACGCCGCCGATGCGATTCTTACCCCGGCGATGCAATTTTCTTGGAAACTTCTTATCTCTTGTTAAATACTTGAAGTAAATTAAATCGATTCCACTTTCATTTACTCAACTTAGATGACAGACTTATATTAATTTGAAAAAAGATACGTTTGGGTGTTGTGACCACAAACAAATAATTTTTTATCCTTGAGTAGTTGTCCCCCCTTCACCACTGAGACCGGCTCTGATTTTGGAGAGTTGAAGAAAATCAACTACTATTTAAATAAAGGATATGTAGGGACAATAATTAAGGGTTCCGTATTAAAGGATTTATTTGTATCTTCTATAATCAGTTAGTTAAAATGTCCATTATTGAGGTTGGCGTCAATCTGCTGTCGCGAAAACGCAAGTGATTGTATGAACTGAATGATTTGAAACAACACATTGCCTCAACACACTGACAAAATAGTGCAGCTGAGTTGAAGAAGTGACTCAAGCCCTGAATCCTGCAGAATCCGTGGACAGTATACTAATAATTGTCAACCCCTGTGCCTTAAAACAAAACTTAAATTTACACAATTTTTTTATTTATAGCTATAATTATAACTGACATACGCATAGTATCTCAGTACAACTAGAGATTGACTATTCATTATCAATGACCACTTAAGTGGTATTCAATACTTACTTGAAAGCACAACAAATAAATACGGTACCATACAAATAAATACGCATGTTTTATAGTATTGTCTCAGTAGAACAAGATCGATGACTATCAATGATGCAGTGATGCAATAATGCATGTTCGCGAACAGTGTGGGAGCCTGCGGAATATTCGTCGGAATGTTCGGCTGAACATTCGCCCGAATGTTCACTGAACGTTCACTGAACATTCGGTCCCGTATTCAAAGTTCGCGCAGCTCCCACACTTCTCGCGAATACTCCGAACATTCGGAGTTCGGCCGAATGTTCGGGCGTGTTCGCGAGTAGTGTGGGACCGCCTTAAGGATACTTTCACTTCGTTCAATTATCCAAATATAAACGTGCACAATTTTGCATATTTGTAGGTTAAACCAAGTGGTGGGTAATTTTTTCAGGGACGGTGGGTAATGGTGGGTAATTCTTTCAGGGACAGTGGGTAAAAGACCAAAACCGGATTGGCGACCAGTGTTTCCACTTTGAGGGAAATTTTCCCTTTCGAGGGAAAATCAACCCCAAGAGGGAAACTCAAAGGAAAAACGGGGTTTGAGGGAAATTATGGGAAAAGTTAAAATAATACTAAAGTTCGGAAAAAGTAATGCAACAGGCCATCAAATAAGAACTACATATATTTATAATGCTACATTTATTACTGTATTCAATTGGCAAACTGACTTAAATAAACTGCTAACGTTTACAAGTTTAACTAACCTAATAAATAACATAATCTTCCTAATATTGCTCTCATATTTTTGTAAATAATAACTTAACCTACAGCTTACATGTTACGCTTGAAGTATTACATGTCCTTTATCATAACTGTACACTGTACAATGGTGTCTTTTACATCTTGCTATTCGCCTTTAGGTATTTTAATGTTTTACGTTTAGCATTAATTGTTTTACTAACATAATTCGCTTCCAATACCGCAATTATTCCGTCTTAAGTTCAGCTGATAGGGCATTTCTGCCCAAAGAGAAAGGTAACTTTTAAATAACAAGGTTAATATATCTAGAGCTCTTGCCTGATGTAAAATAAACAGTATCAGGAAACTGACACATCTTTCTCTCTTTTAGCCCAACTTTAATGAATAAATTACTTTTTATTTATTAATTATATAATACAAAGCCAACGCACGGTCGAATGTACAGAAAATCTTGTAAACAAGTTGTTTTCAAAAATATCCACCCACATCCCTGTTTGGGAGGCACTACAGAATCCGTTGCGAAACACAGTGGTTTTGAGAGGGGAAATGCCCCCTTGTCACCCCCAGGGTTAAGTTGCAACATATTTCGAATTTTCTCTGTTGTTCAATGCTAACCTGACATGCATAACAAGTTTGAACGAAATTGATCAATAAATAAGAGATAAATAGTAATTTTTATATTCCCCATAAGAATAACATTGGACAGCGTACTGCGTTTACTGCAAAATGAAAATTTAAATTTTCTCCGCAACCAATAATTGTAGAATAGTAATTAAAAATACTACATTATGTAGTTTTTTGAGCTCTTGTTAATATAAAATAGTAATATTTTTTATATTTATGTTTTTTTATGAACAATTCAAAAAACTTAATTTTTATATTTTAAATTTTGTAATTTCTAAACCCGAATTTTTTCAGAAATGCGGGTGGTGTCATTTTGTTGGAAAACTAAAGTTCTATAAACTACTAAAGTTTAATCAAAATCGTTAGAGCCGTTTTTGAGAAATCTTGATTTTTCATGTTTTTTGACGGTTTTTGGGGGATAATTACCCTTAAAAATAAAAAATTACAAAAAATGAGAAAAAACGCCTGGAGATATTGTGGATTAGTATCTACATACCAAATTTCATAAAAATCGGACCATTGGTTAGAGCTCTAGCTCTGTACACATCCATACAGATAGACAGATACACAGACATCACGTAAAAATCAATTTTTTGGGTTCAGGGAGCACCAAAACGAATATTTCCACTAACAACTCAAATTCGAAAATTTTGACGAAAACAATCCTTTCTCCATATGTGATATATAAGGGGGAGAAAGTAAAAGTAAAGCCTACATTATGGTCGACCACCATTTTCCCCTCTGCTGCCATGACAACCAACATGGTAACCACACATTCGAATCATCTGTCAAAAGTTTTGTTTGTCAGCTGACAACATATAACTTGTGAAGGGAGGATTTGATTAGTTACCTGAGGAAAAAGGCGGTCAGCTTGTAGGCTTCAATTTTTTGTATCCCAGACGAAAGCTCAAGTTATAAGCATTATAAGTAATGTGTGAACTATGAACAATGTGGGAAAAAAAGAGGGAAATTTGTATGAGTGGTGAGGGAAAAAAAGGGAAAATTTTGTTTAGATAAAGGGAAAATCTCACGGCGAAAGTGGAAACACTGTTGGCGACACTGTTGCCTTAGCTACTTAGCTTAGCTTTAGCTATCAATCAACATAACCTCTAAAAATAAACAGGTATAATGAAAAAAATACATTTAAATTAGAAATTGAAACCCTCTGTCCTCTGTCACAAGAAGAAGCATAAGTAATGGCCTCTGGACAGATTGAAACTGATAAACTAAAAAAGAATCTGGAAGAACAGTTAGAAAGATTGGTTCAGCAACTCTCTGATTTGGAAGAAGTCAAGTGAGTCAATGCAAGGCTAGTATCATAGCTCTTGCTTGATATTATAAGACAAACATAAACAAAATTAGCTACTAACATTAGATAATTTAGGATCATAATTTTTGAAGAATTGACTGACTTACTAGGCTATATTGGGATGCAGTATTACCACAAACAGTAAAATTTGAATAAAAACAAAATAATAATTTAGTATATAATAAATTACAACTTACCGGGCAATAGTTCAGCAGGTGTCTCTACGATATATTATCTTATCGATTGATTATAAATATTGCTTTACATACAATATTTGTAATTGGTTGCATTATACGATACATTAGGCCTATATAGTACTTACTACTAGCCGGCCCGACAGACGTCCTGTCCTAATGTCATTGAATTAGTTTTATGTCAATCATGTTGTTCATTTTCAAGAATAGCTCGTTTGCTTGGAGCAGGCCCACTCTGTTTTTTATAAGGAAAATGGCATCGTTTTAACCAATGGGGTGGAGCCTAAGATTGGGGTTATTAAAAACTTATTAAAATGATATGGATCAATGACAACTGACTAAAATCATGCATAAAATCAGACCGAATAACATGTCATTTTTGCCAAGGGTTGGTGGGGGGTCATATCCAACGTTCATTCACGACATGAACCTTTATACATAAATTCCAAAGAACAATCTCATATCAAAATTGGATGTTGGGAAGTGATAGAAGAAGCCAGTGGGGCGGAGCCCTTAGGTCAGGAAAAAATTATCCATAAAGATTTTTAGTTCCTCAAACATAGTATGGTCCGGGAGCAGATTTGAAGAGCCGTTTTCGAGCCATTTAGGTAAAACCTTGTCTCCATAAGAATAACATGGCAGCTTTGGATGCCACTGGGGCACAGCCTTAAGTTCTGAGGGTAAAACAAAAAAAATATATAGGTTATCTAAAATATGTTGGTCTTCTACAACGTGGTATGGTCCGGGAGCAGTTATGAGGTGCTGTTGTCGAAATCGCCTGGGACACACAACGCACAACTACTTTATTAGTATATAGAAGATTGTACTTTGTTCGAGAATAGTACAAAAACTTAGATAGAGTGTGGTGTGTATATATATTTTTTGTAATCCTAGCTTAATGTTTAATTTAAATTGGGATAACTTATGACTTGCAACGAAAGTATAGGCTAACATACTTAGTTTATGTGAAAATAATATAAACGTTATTAATTGTATCGCTCTAAATGTTTGTTGTTATTTTACTAAGTTTTTTAAGAAATTCTCATTTGAAGATTGTAAGCTCTAAGTTTAGTTACCTTTTACAATGTTATAATCTTTAACACGTTCGCTGCAGGGCAGGCCCATGGGTGTGTTCCCGCCATGCGGCAACTGTTCGGTAGGCGCGGTCACATTTTGAATTCCTGGCTAAAGAATGACAATAAACACTGTGCGGTTCTGTACTGCGTTACAACACCACTGGACGTAGTTCTACAAAACGCCTCCAGGTAGCAGAACAATCCAGATAGCAGTAGACAACCAGGGTTGCCATGTACAGGGAATAAGTCGGACGAAAATCGGCCCGACCACGACGCCCGGGGCAACTTGCCCCCCTTCGGACGGCCCTGTTCTGAGGGGTCGCTAACAACTTTATATATATAAAGGTGTTCGCACTCTATCGGTTGGAATTTTTGCTCGGTTTTCTCGAAATTCGGTACGAACTTTTCCTTCTGTAAACAATTGGACAATTTTGTGGGGCAAAACAATCGGACAACTCTATAACCCCCTTTTTTGGACAGTTTAATTGTTCAAATTTGAGTTTTTGGGCCCAAAAAGAGACATAAAAGCCCCGAGTTTAATATTATTGCATATTAAATTATTGTTCGTAAAAAGCTGAAAATGTTAAGCTCTCTCTCATCATTTTAGCTCCAGTATTTACCGAGTTGTTAAAGAACATGTTAGTTTCCTAAACATATGCACAGTACGTTGTCTTGTATTTTACATTGGAAAAGGGTGTTTTTCATATCTTGAGGTAGTTATATCACCCCCAATACCCCATACTAACCTTTGATCCTGAGGAGACCTCCTACCTTTATAATATACAATTGTCATCCTGATAGTGAATTTAAATAGAACCAGGAGCATCAGAACAGCCAAAACGATTTTTTTTATTAAAAAAATGTCACTAGTGTTTGTTTAAACCCTGTATTAGATTTGTTAAAGGTTTTAATATGAAAATTCACTTCCCTCATGTGCCCAGCATGCTGCGTGCGAACGTGTTAGGATTTTAAGATCCATAAACAGGTAATCCAGGTACCTAATCCTTACAGGATAATTCAGATGAAATCTGAGGATTTCAAAAGTTTGGCCAAACAGCGAATTTGTTCAATTAATTATTTTGCAGTTATACCTATTATTTCCTATCTATTACTAAATTACTCCTGAAAATGCTAGTTTGACAGGGTTCCAAGTGCAGTTAGAACCTTGTCACTTCCAACTTGAGCAATGTTGCCTATGACAAGGTTCTAACTTCTATATTATACGTACCATAAAAAATTAAATAAAATTAGTTTTATTTATTTGACACACACTATAATGAATATAATAAAAAATTAGAACAGGCAATTTTAATTAAATTTTAACAAGTTAGGGGCTTATAAAACTTTGACTTGAAATATCTCAAAATTTGGGTGACAACAGTTCGAACCTTGTCAAACCAATGCCTCGAGTTGAAAAACTCTTTATGAAACACACTATTGTAATTTTAACCAATAATACAGGTATGTAATGCAGGCCCTGTAAGTTTTTTGAAACGTGCCCCTGTATATATTAGTATTAGATCCTATCTATTGTTATTATAACAATGGCTATCTCCTAATATTTAATAAATAAGCAGATTTTGTGTCATGCTGAGATCACTGGACCAACTTTTATCATTGAATTAATTATGGCACGGTATTAAAGCGTATGTTTGCAGAAAATCATTAAAATTTACACCGACCCTCCGGGCTACGGCCCACAGGCCTTAAAAGTTGCGATATTGATCTGATCTTATGGAAGACAGTAATCATTGAAATTGAGAAATTGAGCATTTGATAGCTGTTGAAGGTAACAAAACACAGTTCAGAAGTAAGATCAGCTGTTTTAAGCTAACTTCTGGTATGGCTTGTCAAATTAATTGTGTGTTTTTAGTGAATTTCCTATGGAAAGTGAACTATTAGCATGACCCGCACGGTGAAACTTAAGCCCCGGACCACCATAGAAGTTCCTAACGTGACCCCCTGAACAAGTTTTGGGGGGTCGTTCAAAATTTTATATATATATATATATGTATATATATATATATATATATATATATATATATATATATATATATATATGTGTTTGCACTCTAGCGGTCGCAATTTTTGTCCGATTTACTTCAAATTTGGTGGGGACGTTCCTTTCTGTAATCAGTTGGACTAGTTCGTTGGGCAAAACAATCGGAAAACTCTAAACCCCTTTTTTGGGGGATTAATCTTTCAAATTTCGAGTTTTTGGGCCCAAAAATGATCATAAAAGCCCCAGATGTAAAATAAATGCATGTAAAAAGATGGGAATTAGAGAGGCGAAAGTTTTAAGCCCTCTCTCGTCATTCTAGCATAAATATTTACCGAGTTATTAAAGAAAATGTGTATTGACTAAACACAGTACGTTGTCTTATGGGGGTTTTACACGAGAAAAGCCTGTTGTTCCTTTGTTAGAGTACTTTTATCATCCCCAGCAACCTCACACCTACTTTCAAGCCTGTCTGGACCTTCTCCTAACATTATATTGGGCAAAATTGTATTCCCAGCTTTGCAAGTAAATAAAACGAGGAGTATCAGAACAGCCAAAAAATCAATGTTTTCAGATTTCAATAAAAATTGGACAAATGTATGTTTTTACACTGATTTTGAGTTTTAAAAGTTTTTATTTGGAAATTCACTTCCCTCACGTCAGCGTGCTGCGTGCGAACTCGTTTATATTTTTTTTAATTAATCTGAATCTAATGGTGAAAACTAAAATTTGATTTTGTGAAGGGTTACATGTAGAAATTAAAAATGGTAAATACCCCCATAGCAGCAAACCTGCGAACTCAGCGAATTCCCAATGTATGTATATGTTTCTCACTACCAAAAGCCACTCACCAAGTTTCATAAAAATACACGAATAAATAAGTGATATATAGCATTTTATTTATTCTCCATAAGAATAACATTGAAAGATGAGCACTCAGGATTGTTGCAACAAGGAACACAAAATATATGTTTTTATACAATTATCAATATAACTTAACCAATCGAAGCTGCATACCAAGTTTTATTAATTTATGTTCATAATTAAGGTAGATATTACATTTTACTTTTTCTCCATAAGAATAACATGGGGCTGAGTATGCAGGTTTGCTGCTGCAGGGAAAATCGGGAAAAAATTTTTTTTGTGCATATATCAATATACCAGTACTAGGTAAAGCCACATGCCAAGTTTCATCAACAAACGGTACATTCATAAATAATCGAGATATGAAATTTGAATTATTCTCCAAAAAGTTAACGTTGGAAAATGTACTGTGTACATTTGAATATCTCTGCAATGGTTGGACGTAGAATCACAATTTAAACACCAAAATGATTGTTTTGTAGAGCTAAACTGATTAGTAAAAGCAAATGTGAGGTTTATATTAAAATGAACTGAGGAAAAGCTAAAAACCTTTATCCCATAAGATTAACATGGGAGATTTTATGAGCACGATTTTTGGATTTTCTCCGCACCCACTTAACCTAGGTTAATGATTCAAGATACTATATTGTTTGTTTTTTAAGCTCTATAACATGTCAAAACCAAAATTAAGTGTTTTAAAAATTTAAGGGTAAAAAATGCAAAAACTGATTTTTGGAAAATTGTAAACCCCCATAAACTTCCCATGGTCCGATTTTTCTGGTTTTCGAACTTAACCCTTTGAGTGCCACGCAACGATATATCGTTGTGCACGGAACATCCGAAAAATACTTCACAACGATATATCGTCGTCGGTGGTCTTACCGAAAAATACATTGCAACAATATATCGTTGTTATGGAAAATTTTTCTTACGTCATTACTTTTTATTATTTCTTTCAGGAAATTTCCAGGATATTTTCTAGCTCTATAAATCTAGTAGTTATTTGGTGAAAATCTTATATTTGAACAATGTTTATTTATCTGAAAAATATATAAAAAATTTCCCGCATGTATAATATGTACCTATTCAAAATTTTATTTTGTATTTTTTAGATATTATATATGTGCATAATATTATAGCTAAACTCTAAACTTACAAAACAAAAAAGTTTCATAATAATATCTTACCAAATAAAAAAGTTATTGATTTTATGTACAAAACCCTTGCAAAATGTTGATTTTGTGAATCGTTGTTATAGAAAGTTTTTCTTACGTCATTACTTTTTATATTTTCTTCCAGGACATTTCCAGGATATGTTCAGGTCAACATATATTCCATAAATATATGAGGCCTAGTTAGTCTGCTTTATGAAATAAAATTGTAATAAAACTTAAACACTTGAATAAAGTTAGGCTACTGTCTTGTGTACTAATTTGCCGTTTTTATATTTTTTTACATTTATGGAAATAACTTGTCCGCCTAAAGCCCAAATTTGATGAAACTTTCAGGAAATATTTTGGGAAACATGTCCTCTATAAATCTAGTAGTTATTTGGTGAAAATCTTATATTTGAACAATGTTTATTTACCTGAAACAAATAAAAAATACCCCCGTAGCAGCAAACCTGCATACTCAGCGAATTTCCAATGCATATTAATTTATCTTAATACCACATAAAGCCACATACCAAGTTTCATCAATATACATTCATAAATAAACGATTTATGACATTTCAATTATTTCAATAAGAATAACATGGCGGCTGAGTATGCAGGTTTGCTGAAACACTAAAAATGGGCTTTTATACAAATATCGATATAACTCAACTATGTAAAGCCACATACCAAGTTCTATTAATTTATGTTCATAATTAAAGGAGATAACACGTTAATTATTCTCTATAAGAATAACGTGGGGCTGAGTATGCAGGTTTGCTGCTACGGGAACTATCGGGCAAAAAATGGGTTTTTGTGCAAATATCAATAGACCACTATGAAATAAAGCAATATACCAAGTTTCGTTAGGATAAGTCGATAAATAAGCGAGATATACAATTTTTCTTATCCTCCATAAGAATAACATTGGACAACGTACTGTGTTTAGCACTTTCAATATCTCAGTAACCAATTGACGTAGAGCAATGATTAAAACATCAAATTGTGCGTCTTTTTAAGCTGTTTCCAATGGAAAAAATGAAAGTTTACTTTTTCAAAAATTGTATGTCAAAAACTCAAAAAACCCATTTTTGGGGTACAAAACCCCCCCAAAATACCCCTTTGGATAGGTCGATCCGTCTGGTTTTCGAACTTAAAGTCATAAATGCTGCTTTACACGTTTGTACCAAATTTCATCAAAATCGGACCTTTTTTACGAGAGTTATCGCACCCACGGACACATATATATATATATATCTATCTATATATATATATAGATATATATATATATATATACAGTTTCGAACGAATGGTGTTTTTGGGGTCTGGGGACCTCAAAACGAAAAGTTATCATGGTCCCGGGCCTAGGTCTTACCATGCCGACCACGGTAATAGCTTCTTCCCTATAGGGGAAATTCGCTAAAATTAAAAGAAATTTCCCACATACATATATGTATTCAAATTTTTTATTTGTTATTTTTTAAATATTATATATGTGCATAATATTATAGCTAAACTTTAAACTTACAAAGCAAAAGAAGTTTCATATTAATATCTTACCAAATAAAAAAGTTATTAATTTTTTACAAACCCTTGCAAAATGTTGATTTTGTGCCTGGCACTTTTAGCGAATTTCCCCTATAGGGAAGAAGCTATTACCGTAGTCGGCATGGTAAGACCTAGGCCCGGGACCATGATAACTTTTCGTTTTGAGGTCCCCAGACCCCAAAAACACCATTAGTTCGAAACTGTATATATATATATATATGGTATATATATATATATATATATATATATATATATATATATATATATAATATACATATATGTGTGTCCGTGGGTGCGATAACTCTCGTAAAAAAGGTCCGATTTTGATGAAATTTGGTATAAACGTGTAAAGCAACATTTATGACTTTAAGTTTGAAAACCAGCCATATCGCTCCACCTTAAAGGGTATTTTGGGGGAGTTTTGTACTCCAAAAATGGGTTTTTTGAACTTTTTACGTATAATTTTTGAAATATTCAAATTTTAGTTTTTACCATTGGATTCAGCTTTAAAAAACACACAATTTGGTATTTTTATCATTCCTCTACGTCAATCGGTTACCGAGATATTGAAAGTGCTAAACACAGTACGTTGTCTAATGTTATTCTTATGGAGGATATGAAAAAAATTATATTTCACTTCTTTATGAACGTATACTGACGAAACTTAGTATACGGCTTTATCTGGTTGTGATCTATTGATATTTTCTCAAAAAAAACAATTTTTTGCTAAAGGTTCCCGTAGCAGCAAACCTGCGTATCCAGCCCCCATGTTATTCTTATGGAGATTAATGAAAATGGAATATATCGCTTATTTATAAATGTATATTGATGAAACTAGGTATGTGGCTTCACCTAGTTGAGTTATATTGATATTTGTATAGAAACCAATTGTTTATGTTCCTTTTTTCAGCAAACCTATGTACTCATCCCCAATGTTATTCTTATGGAGAATAATTGAAATTGTATATATCGCTTATTTGTGAATATATTTTTATGAAACTTGGTATGCCGCTTTATGTGGTATTAAGTCATATATTATGTGTTGGAAATTCACTGAGTACGCAGGTTTGCTGCGACGGGGGTATTTGGATATACTGTGTTAAAAACTCTGGCACTCTTGGGATATGACGACCGAAAAACTCTGGCACTCAAAGGGTTAAAGTCATGAATGTCACTTTACACATTTGAGCCAAATTTCATCAAAATTAGATGTTTTTTACTCAAGTTATCATGTTAACGGACATATATATATAAATTTGAACAAATAGTGTTTTTGGTATCTCGGGATCTAAAAACAAAAAGTTAACATGGTCTTGGGCTTAACTCTAACCATGCCACGTACGGTAGTAGCGGTTTATAGGGGAAATTCACTAAAAAATCAATTTTTGGGTACAAAACCCCCTTAAAATACCCCTTTGGATGGGTCGATCTGTGGTTGCGTTTCACGTTTGTACCAAATTTCATAAAAATCTGACCATTATACCATATAACCAGGACAAATATATCATAGGCTTTCATGATATGAGGAAACGGGTCTTCCTTACATTGTATGTCTCATCACAACTTTCCGAGCTACCATTGTCATATTCCACAATAAAACTAAACAATAACAGACATTTGATGTAATTTTATCCATCACTACAACTTTTACATCCCTACCTTCTCAAAATTTCTCTAAAAACATTGCAGCATCCATGAACAGAAATAACAACTTGTGTTTAAATTTCTCCATCCTGGTATTTTATAAAACAACTTTTTGAAAATTTGATATTCAGCTATGTAGGATATAAGTTTCTATACCTTAAATTATGCTGTTATATTTGATTTAACATAATATGTAGGTCAACTTAAAAAATCGCTATAACAGTCCACTAAATCAAATATTGGTGTATTATAGGAATGATCTTGACTCAGCTGAGTACGAAGAATCCAAAGCTGATACATTAGAACAACTAGAGGAATTAAATATTACACTGAAAAAACATTTAGCAGGGGACATGACTTTAGTTGACCACTTAAGTTCAATGCAGTTGGTAAGTTATTTTTATTTTTTCATTCACTCTAAGCATTAATATGTTCAGTGCAGCGGCGGTGGTTTAGCAAGGAAACAAATGCAATCATCATGATCAACACAGTGAATGTGTTAAGTAACTCAGTTTATAATCTACAGGCCCTAATTTAATGAGTAAAGCTAATAGAGAAATGGTTTAGAACCACTTATGAGCATGCCAACTTACATCAATTGTTTGTCTTGTGGAAAAGTAAGTGAATTAAAAGTTTGAGATTGTCGGAATCGTTTATTTTTATTTTACCTAACTGTTTCTTACCCAGGCTCAAGAAGTTATAGGCTAGCTTAGTTAAATTTAAAAAAATTAAAATGTCTTTACTCTGAAGGGTTTCTTAGTTACAAACTGTTTTTTTTTTTTTTTTTTTTACAACTTAAGTCAGTAATAATTGGTAAATGACCAATGACATAAAAGTTTCCCAAAGTTTATTGTCAGTCACAAACCTCACACCAGTAGCCAAGGTTAATCAACCTGACTTGTCTAGGCAGGGTTTATCTTGCCAGGTAGGTGCCTGACTTGTCGGTTGTGGGTAGGGTTCTCAATCCCAGGACTCGGGATCCCGGTCAATTTTGGGTAGCCCCTGAAAATCCCAGAATTTTTGACCTTCAATAACGGATTATCGGGATCGTCAAATATAATTATTTTTATGGTTTTTGAAGATTTGGGATGCTTAACTGCTACTGAAACTTGGAAAACATGACTTTACAAACACTTTAAAACCCTAATATCCAAATGAGCGTCGATTATTGTTTAATTAATATTTAATAATTAATTTTAAAACTACGGTACACTTATTGTTGTTTGTTTGTTTTTGGGGGAATTAGGAGGCCTCGGCATAGCCGGCGAGGCATGTCTCCCTTGGATTATTGTGCAGCCACCAGAAAGAGGGATGGGAAAGGTGGTAGGATGGGGTCAGTCTGCCTCGCTCCAGAAAGGGAGAGAGACCCTTACCTAGTTCCCGAGATCTGTGGGTGACATAACCCCAGGACGATTCGCCCTCTAACCCGACGTCCCCTAAGTCCACCAGACAGGGACTGCCATCGCACAGAGTCTCCAACCTCTCAGGGGTCGGGTGGCCCCAGGACGGTTCGTCCCCCAGCCCGGCAAACCGGGGACCATCGAGTAAGGGCCCTTCCTCCCAGGCACCCGTCCCAGGCTGCAAGGAAGATCCACTACTCCCTCCAAGGACTTGGACTAGACTCCAAGGACTTGGACTTGGTATCCAGGCTCAACTGGGAATCAAGCCCCCCAGAAGAGACAAGGAGGAACCAAGGAAGCGAAGTTGGTCACACTGGATAGCCAAAAGACTTACCCATACTGTGACAGCTTCATTTTTCTGTACCCAATGTCAACCTCTGTCCTAGCATAGACCAGTCAGAGAGCTGTCAAGGGCCACATTTATTGTTGGACGAACGATGAGAACTACTCTATTCAACTCAACAATGCCAACTTATTTCTTAAAGTTTAAAGTTACCCGCATCCGTACCTGAATGATTCCTGGTGCGCATAATATTTTTCTCATCGCTCCGAACTCCCGGAGCGCTTCCTTCCCATGGTTGACTTTATTTAAGTCTTTAGTCTTACTGAGCCTGAGTCACTATCTCAGTGTTTTTTACGATTTTTATATTTCAATCAATTGTGTTAATTTTTTAGTTAGTTACAAAACGTATGACGTTCAGTTATTTTACCCTAATAACTGTAGAGATTATTGAGAGCTGCCCAGTAATGCAACTCGCATTAGATTAACAGGAAATGTATATCAGGAGAAACCTTTGAAGGTAAATTAACCTGTTGAAGAAACTGGTTACAGATTCAATGGCAAACCTGCACCTTAACAAATAGACGGTATGAATATGTCTTGGTATAATCTAATACTGTATTACTAAAATAGATGTAAACCAGTAATCTGGCAAGTCAGCATTGTTTGTTTTTGTTTCACTGGCCATTTTTGATTCAGTTAAGTTAATAATTTTCTAAGGTGGGTAATAGAGATCAAGCTGAGTTTTGAAGGGAATGTTGTATGAATATCCCAATGCAGTCTCGCAACGCAAACTCGATAAAATGTGGTTATTTTTGTAATTTATCAAAGTAAATATTATAATACCCCCGTCGCAGCAAACCTGCATACTCAGCAAATTTCCAATGAATATATATAACATAGCACATTAAGCCATTTAACAGGATTTATAAGAAATATATTCACAAAAGCGATATTTAAAATATTATTATTCCATAAGAATAACATTGGGGATGAGTACGCAGGTTTGCTGCAACAAGAAACACAAAATAATGGGTTTTATACAAATATCAATAGAACTCATACCAAGTTTCATCCATATACATTCATATTAAGCAATATATAACATTTTAATTATTTTCATAAGAATAACATGGGGACCGAGTACCTAGGTTTGCTGCTTCGGGAACCATTGGCGAAAAAGTATTTTTTTGTGCAAACAACAATAAACCACAACCATATGAAGCCATATACTAAATTTCGTCAGTTTATGATAAAAAATAAGCGAGATATAAAATGTTTCTTTTTCTCCATAAGAATAACGTTAGATGAAGTTCTGTGTTTAGCCCTTGAAATATCTCAGAAACCAATTGACGTAGAGCAATGATCAAAATACCAGGTTGTTTGTTTTTTTATGCTGAATTCAATGGTAAAAATTAAAATTTGATTTATATAAAAATTACATGTGGAAACCCCAAAAACCCATTTTTGGGGTACAAAACCCCCCCTTCAGATGGTGCGATTCTTCTGGTTTTCGAACTCGTTCAAATAAATAGTACTTTACAAATTTGTACCAAATTTCATTAATATCGGACCTTTTTTCCAAGAGTTATCGTGCTTACGCACACACACACACACACACACACACACACACACACACACACACACACACACATATATATATATATATATAAATTTGAACGAATGATGTTTTTGGCATCTGGGGACCTCAAAATGAAAATTTCATAGTCTCGGGCTTAGGTCTTACCATGAGACCTGCGGTAATAGCTTCTTGGCTATAGAGGAAATTCGCTAAAAGGAGAGAGGGCTTTTCAAGAATTGAAGACGCCTGATGTAGGTTCAACATCGGAGGCGCGTGAGGTACGGCAACAACAAAATTGCCAACTTCCAACCAGACGCGCATTAAAAAAAAAAGTTGTCAGTTCTAAAACAAATCGCACAAATAAGTTTGAGTTTCCCGGGGTGTCGAGTTTATGAGAACTTGGTGTACAGTCGTTTATTATAAATTTCAGTAAACATTTCTTTAGCTTTTTTATTACATAGTTGAATATTCTAGATTTCTATAACACAGCAATCCCGGGATCCCGGGGTCGTCTTTAATCAATACGAAGTCCGGGATTGGAATTTTGGAGCAGGATTGTGACCCCTAGTTTTCAATAACTTTTTAAATTTAATTAAGACATTCAAATCTGGAATTTGGTAGTAGATTGGGTCTAAGTCTGAATCAATTTGAGGTGAATTAATAAAATCTAATTTGTCTTTTAACATTGTAAATGAGCAGGAAGTGTAAAAAGTATTCCAGTCCCTAAAAACTACAAACTACAAACTACAATGCTGTCTGTGATAAAGGGGGTGAAAAATCAAATAAGTAAAATGTATCATTCACTGGCATGTCTACTAACCCATTTAAAAATTAAATACCCCCATCGCAGAAAACCTGCGTAATCAGTGAATTTCTAATGCACATAAATGTAACTCACTACTATATAAAGCTACTTAACAAATTTCATAAAAATGCATTCATAAATAAGTGATATACCGGGTGTCCAAAAAGTTCCAGGACGGTTAAATATTTTTGAAAATATTTCAGGTAGAGCTACAAAACTTGGTACAAAGTTACTGGACTTAAAAATCTATTTTAACACATATTCTGTGACCCGCTACTTCCTCAGGGGGACGGCCCACAAGGAGTCAGAAGGAAATCTTAAATACAAGCATAGGTTTGTATGCACATAAAATTAAAGGTCTTTATTAGTAGAGTACAGTGCCGCAAACCCCACCTCAAACGGACAACCGAGCCGGAAATGGCAGCCGTTCAAAGATGGCTTGAATTTGCAATTAAGCACTACAAATAATAAACTGACAAGCTGTTTAATGTTTAATTTTCATTGTTTGATTTATGTTCTCTACCTCTCAGGAATATGGAGCTTATTATTCTACAACAGTATAATTGTAAACTGTTTTGGGTTATTAAAGTTAACATTAAAAAGCTCGTCAGTTTATTTTTTACAGTGCGTTATTGCAAATTCAAGCCATCTTTGAACGGCTGCCATTTCCGTCTCGGTTGTCCGTTTGAGGTCGGGTTTGCGGCATTGAACTCTACTAATAAAGACCTTTAATTTGGTGTCCATACCAACCTATGCTTACATTGAAGATTTCCTTCTGACTCCTTGTCCACCTGTGGAAGTAGCGGGTCATAGAATATGTGTTAAAATAGATTTTTATGTCCAGAAACTTTGTACCAAGTTTTGTAGCTCTTAAATAATTAACCGCCCCGGGACTTTTTGGACACCTGGTATAACATTTTATTTATTCTCCACAAGAATAACATTAGGATTGAGTACAGTTTTGCTGCAACGAGAAAGATAAGAAATGTGATTTTATGCTATTAGTAATATAACTCAACCATTTACATAGCTACAAGCTACATACCAAGTTTTATCAATTTAGGTTCATAATTAAGGAAAATATCAGACTTTATTTATTCTCCATAAGAATAACATTAGAGCTGAGTAGCAGGTTTGCTGCTGTGGGGACAATCAACAAAAACATTTTGTTGTGGTCTATCTTAAATAATTAACCGTCCCGGGACTTTTTGGACACCTGGTATAACATTTTATTTATTCTCCACAAGAATAACATTAGGATTGAGTACAGTTTTGCTGCAACGAGAAAGATAAGAAATGTGATTTTATGCTATTAGTAATATACCTCAACCATCTAGATAGCTACAAGCTACATACCAAGTTTTATCAATTTAGGTTCATAATTAAGGAAAATATCAGACTTTATTTATTCTCCATAAGAATAACATTAGAGCTGAGTAGCAGGTTTGCTGCTGTGGGGACATTCACAAATGGAGATATAGAATTTAATTTATTCTCCATAAGAATAACATTGGACAACGTACTGTGTTTAGCACTTTGAAATCCCCGCAACAATTGGTAGTAGAACAGCAATTTTAATACCAAAATTATTGTTTTTTAGAGCTGAACTTATTGGGAAAAACATATGTGAATTTGTTTAGTAAAATTAACTGGGTAAATATAAAACCCTTTTACCCATAAGATTAACATGGGAAATTTTAGGAATACGTTGTTTTGGATTTTGCCTGCTACAACTTGACCTAGGCTAATGATTCAAAATACTAAATTATTTGATTTTTTGAGATCTATAAAATGGTCACAACCATAATTAAGTGTTTAAGCGAATTTCCCCTATAGGGAAGAAGCTATTACCGTAGTCAGCATGGTGGTAAGACCTAGGCCCGGAACCATGATAACTTTTCGTTTTGAGGTCCTCAGATGCCAAAAACACCATTCGTTCGAAACTGTAGATATATATATATATATATGTGTGTGTGTGTGTGTGTGTGTGTGTCAGTGAGCACGATAACTCTCGTAAAAATGGTCCAATTTCAATTAAATTTAGTACAAACGTGTAAAGCAACATTTATGACTTTAAGTTTGAAAACCAGAGAGATAGACCGATCCGAAGGGGTATTTTGGGGGGTTTTGTCTCCAAAAAATAGGATTTTAAAATTGTTTACATATAATCTTTGAAAAGTCAAATTTTACTTTGCACCATTGGATTCAGCTTAATTTGGTGTTTTGGTTATTGCTCTTTGGTTGCAGAGATATTGAAGGTGCTAAACACAGTATGTCGTCCAATGTTATTCTTATGGAGGATAAGAAAAATGTTATATCTCGCTTATTTATGAAGGTATACCGAAGAAACTTTGTATATGGCTTCATCTGTTTTTGGTCTATTGTTATTTGCACTAAAACCCATTTTTTACCGATGGTTCCTGTTGCAGCAAACCTGCGTACTCAGCCCCCATGTTATTCTTATGGAGAATAAGTAAAATATTATCTCTCCCTTAATTATGAACATTAATTATTAAAACTTGGTATGTGGAATCACCTAGTAGAGTTCTAAAAAAATGTGCATAATACCCATTTTTAGTTGTTCCTTTTTGCAGCAAACCTGCGTACTCAGCTCGCATGTTATTCTTATAGAGAATAATGCAAATGGCAACTTTTTTGGAAAATTTAAAACCCCCAATAATCCCCCTTCCTATGGTCCGATCTTTCTGGTTTTCAAACCAAAAGTCACTTTACACATTTGAGCCATTTTTCATTGAAATCAGACGTACATTGTATCTGTAGCCTAGGTTACTTTATGTTAGAATATCTATTTAAAAGAAAAACATTTATATTATGATACATGGTATCAGGAAACTGACTGATAATTTCCCCCTTTTAACCCGTTGAAATTGATAAATTAGTTTGCATTTAATAAATATAGAAGATAAAATGTGATAGCATGTATAGAAATATATAGAAATATCTATCCAAATCCATTTTTTGGAGGCACTACCAAATTATTTGCTATACACATTGGTTTTAAGAGGAGAAATGCCCCCTCCTCTCCCCCAGGGTTACATGGCAACATTTTGTGAATATCCTGTATTAATGCTAACTTCACCTTCAATACAAAGTTCTAATTAAACTAGGAGTACGCTTAAATATTCGCGTAATAATGGGATGAGCGAAAACGAAGAATCAATCAATCAGTCAGATCAATAATTGCTGAAGTAATTATTTGCACTTTTATCTCAATGGGGGCTGCTCCACCCCCTTTGCTTTTATTTTACCTTAATATTATTGTTAAAACGTATAGAAATACAGAATTGGAGAAAAACAATCTTGAATTAGTCAGTCTTACCAAAATTAGTCAGCTTAATTGGTTTTGACTAAAAGTATCAGATGTAAAACTATTTCGTCACACCAGCCTTTAACCTCCCTTAAATGCTCCTTAAACAGTTAATTAATGGAGGTTGGAGGCTTTGAGATATGTTTGAGAGTTACACCCGCAGAATAGTACCGCAGTTGTATGTGGCTTCATGTGGCTGAGATCTAATTTGCAGAAAACCTCCTTACTTAGTTCTGTTGTTATTCTTATGGATAGATAGTTAAATGTTATATATTTTTTATTTATAGATGTATTTGAATGAAATTGGTAAGTGGCTTCATCTATTATGGTAGTGAAGCAGATATATATGTATTTTAAATTTGCTGAGTTCACAGATTTGCTTAAGAAGTAAGATTAAAAGTAAGAAGTAAAATTAATTTCCTAATCGGTCAGGTGAGATGAACCACATTGAAAATGTATTTAAAAAATAGAGGCATAAACGATTTTCTATGTCAGACAGTTCAGGATGACTCCTGTATTATAAACACTTGTTTTATTCACTATAGGCTACCCAGGCTGCCATAAGCAAAGCATTCCAGACGCCGGCTGTGATACGGATGTTTGCCCGCAGAGAGCCTGCGCTGTTGCGAGAACGCCTGCAGGTCGTTGAACGTGATGTCAAACTGGGCAAAGCATCTCGCAGTGCTGCAAACATGGAAAAGGTATGGTACAATGCTTCCATAAAAGATGTCAGCAAAGGCCTATCGCTTTTTGTATTGTCTGTTACTATATATTTTAAACCTTTGGTCGCCAAGCTTGTGAACAGTGTTTGAATCTTTGTTGTTTCATTGATTTTGTTCATGTTTTGATTGCATGAACATTTAAAACTATCGAACATGTTACTGGTTTCCACACAGTGGCAACTCGCAGAGAATTCACTCTACCCTTCAGCTTTGACCCAAGCCTTGCACTTAAGGTCCTCGCTTAATCTCTACCATAGACAGGTCAGCATCTTTCTGAGATGAGAGTTTACTCTTTGAATTTAGGAGGGTAGCGCCTAAGATTGCTCACCAACTGATCAGACTAGCATCCATATCAAACCATAAGGTAACCTATGTGCAGGACAAGTTAGATCTATTTTTACCCACTGGCAAACATGTATTTTACTCCACATGTCATACACTCGCTGGAAGCAGTGTTTATAAAAAGTATCAGCAATTAAAAATAATTTTTCTGTTTTCAAAACCAAATTAAAAATATTTACTTTCAGCACCCAAAGGATTTCTCAAAATAGTTTCATGGATTGACAAATCATCCTGCATTACTATACCAAACATTTGTTTTTTATAGTTATTTTGTACAGCCAATCAGGAC
Source organism: Allygus modestus (assembly GCA_963675035.1). Classification (NCBI taxonomy): domain Eukaryota; kingdom Metazoa; phylum Arthropoda; class Insecta; order Hemiptera; family Cicadellidae; genus Allygus; species Allygus modestus. The sequence continues at coordinate 220,963,504 of OY776111.1, read as the reverse complement.
CGCTAACCATCCTCCTCTCCCCAATCCTGGGTGTGATGATGCACCTGCAGTCTTGGTTAGGCACTCGGGTCAATTAAAGCAAAAATAAATATTTGGTTTCTTAAGAAACCCTGGATAACATCAGGTGACTTGTTTTTGGCGTTTCATTGTGTCGTGTATTTCGAGGTTAGCATTTTATTTTTTAAATATAATGACAAGCGAATTTTTCCATCAAAGTTGTCGCCATAACAAGGACTTCCACATTCACCGCATTAACCAGAGAGTGGTAGTGCCAACAAAATTATTTGTTTGAAACAAAAACCCAAACCTGTTTTTCAAAGAACAGAACCTCCATATTACTCACTTGATAAAAATGATAAGAAAACATAATTTCTCACTAGTATTATATACACTAGTTTGGTTCTACCTACCACGAACGTAGTGTATTATGTATACATATATTCTCACTAATCATATGGTGTAATTTTCTGGGATACCTTCCAGTCCAGCACTGAGATTTTTTTAAATCCTGAGGGGTATTGTTTGCACAATGATACATGAAAACCAGATAACTCGGAGTAAACCTCTTTTTTCAAAAGCTTAACTCTTTCAGTGCTAAGAACCGATATATCAGCTTTTGAATCTGCCACCAATAAACATTGTTACTGCTACATGAACTACTTGAACTGGGATAAGCATGTTGAACATGTAGTAGGTAAAATCGTAACTGGTTTGTACACCTTGTGACAAATGTCAAGGGTGTGCAATATTCAGACTTTAAAAACTATTTATTTTGCTTTGATAAATTCGCACATGTCTTATAGTATAGCTTTATATGGCGGAACCACTAAAAAAAAACTTAAGACAAGATTCTTCGTCAACAAAAAAAAAACACTCCGAATTATTTTTAACATTAAAAATCAACAATCAGTAAAGCCATATTTATCTAAATTAGGTGTTATAACCTGTATGACCTGTACATATTTGAAACAATATTACATCTGAAAAATTAAATCTTGAGACCAATAATACAAATTTTCACAATTATAACTTAAGGAATAACAGGCAGGTAGAAAAACACACATTACACTTTTTTGAGAGGAAAACAATTTTTATTGGCACTTAGTTTTTATTCAGTCTGCCTAAATATATAAAATTAAAATAAATTTAATGTTAAAAAAAAACTAAAGGAACAAGTTTTTATTCAGTCTGCCTAAATATATAAAATTAAAATAAATTTAATGTTAAAAAAAAAACTAAAGGAATATCTGCTCACTGTATCCCTTTATTCCTTTGAGGAATTTTGCAATCCAAGAAATGCAACAGAAATTATGTTTATAAAACTATGACTAAAAGTTATTTAACATGAATTTTACATCATTATGAAAGTAAAATTATTTAGTGATAAGGCCTTTATGTATATATTCTTGACACTATTCAATGTATTGTAAATACTGTTCGATGAATAAAGAGGATTTGATTTGATACATAAGCGACTGTACCGTTACAAGCTCAGTTTGCAGTCTGTCTGACTTGTGGTGTAACCTAGTAGATACAAACTACTTCGCCCAGGACCTAGGCTCTAATACCCCCTGGTCTGCAACAGCTGCTAGTCTGATCAGTGGCTGTGCGGTCTAAGGCGCTTTACCTTCCCGGCCGGGGGTAACACTTAGATCGAGGGTTCAAATCCCGTCACAGTCGGTGGTTTTTATGTACAACTCATGGAGAGTTCACCTGTCTGTGCAGAGTTGAAGGGGCCTTAAGCAAAAATTAGACGGCTCGGGTCCATGCTGATGGGATAGGTGGATTGTTTGTGAGTTGCACATATAATCAGGTGTTTTGCTACTTTTTACCTATCCTTTACTGTGTGTGACCAACGGAAGCACGATTTTTTAATTTTAACTGTTCAAGTATTAAAGATGTTTAAAAAATCAACAAAACATCACAGATTCAACTACTCCTTTCAAAAGCTTAGCACTGAAAGGGTTAACATGTTACCGCTACTTTGTATCTATATCCTTCATACTCTTCTCTTCAAAAAAAGTAATTTCTTTTTTAAAAAGACATTTTTTAGGTGAGGTATTTTAAGTAATAATCTTTTCAACTTATTTTTGGGCACCATCCACCTTCAGTTGTTTATGACGTTGTCCTAGCCGAGACTGATGGGTGTCCTCTGGTTAACGTTTACAGTCAAAACAATACATAACGTAGCACACACAAAAAAGCCACATTAATTAAGTAATTTCCACAAGTTCGTTTCAGTAAACTGTAACCATAATTTTCCAACCAAAACCACCAACTTCAATACCCACTTATAAAATCATCAGCCATTGAGAGAATCCATAACAGGGACTTTGCCTTTGTAATAAGCTGCCTCCTGAAATTAGAACTTTTTAAAAGAAATCTGCTTTAATACTTATCCAAAAATATATTCTTTAATGTAAATGACTTTCTGGGTATAAAATAGTAAAATAAGGAACTCCAATGTTGTAATGTTGTACACTGATGGTATTGGGTTACTTTGTATTTATCGTTTCATGTAGTTTAGATTTAGTTTACTTACTTAGTCACTTAAGACCTTTGTATATTGTGGAATTTATGACCGATTAAATAAATGAAAATAAATGAATGAGCCAGTATATGTGCTTATAAATATACAACATATTTCTTATCTTAAAAACCAAGCCAATAAACTATTTTAAATTAATTAGTTTATGATAATTTGGAAATTTGGAAAATGACTGTAACATAGCATAATGGTACAGCAGGGGTTAAAATTAATTCTGTTCCAACTTTTTTTAATCTTTACAGGTAGAAATCTTGTCTGCTTTGCGGCAACTCGGAGAAAAACTGTCACCTTCAGAGCTACAGTTCCTAACAGATCAGACTGACAGCCCACTTTCTAAGGGAAAGAACTACAGGTTCGAACAGGTTACAGAAGATTCAAGTAAGTTTTGGTTGAGTGAAATAAAACTGAAATATTGTAATTGAAAGAGACAGGTTGAGTCATACAGGTCGGGAAGTTTTGCTCTCAACCTTCATGCATGTACATCAACTTTATTTTTATAGTTGTAATTTTGTTAAGGCAAATTCACTAATTTTAATCTCTACCACTCTAAAATATAGTATTCTCTTTTGTTATCCAACTAACCCACAATTGTTACGAAGGTGTGGGGGAGAGAGCTGCCCTGGACCTTGCCTCCGAAGATGTTATGGCGACCCACAAAAACCCATAGAGTGTGACATTCAAAGTGTCTTTTGATGCCTTCCCACACTTGAAACAGATTGTATGTTCTTGATTATTTTGTACATTATAATTTTTTGTAACTCTTCTGCAGTAAAACTGTAATGCTTGTGTTCTGTGTTGAATTTTTAAAATCACCAATGAAAATTCACAACTGATCAAAATATTCTCCCAAGCCCAGTGAGATATTTAATAATTTAACTCCTTTGATACCATTGTGACAAAAAGTGATGCAGAGCTCTCTTTGCACCTTTATAAAATGAATACGAATCTGTATGCAAGCAGGGCATAAGCCATACATGATTGCTATGTAATATATATGATACTTTATTGTTTGTAGGAAATCAACAACGATTGGGTTTGCATAGAAGTATATAATGGATTCAGATCAAATTTCATAATCTGAGTGTGAGAGATAGAGACAATAATCACTTGTGGGGCAAACAGACAAGGAAAATTATCCATGACACTTTTGCATATTCTCTAGAAAACTTATTCAGGGCCGTTTGTAGCCAATTAGGAGCATAGTCCTCAAATAAATTTACTGACAGTATATAAAATATACTATATAGGCTGTGTTATTTTATTTATTAAAGGTACAAACTCTAAAATATGTCCGACTTCATAGTTATTTGACCATTTGCATGATTAAAGGGCTCTAATTAATGGTGTATTAAATAATAAAATCCGTCTAATGGGACTCTAGAATTAGCATTAAAAAGGAACCCTTTACACTTGTCATACTATGCAAAAGATAGAACTGCAGTTTCTGAGGTTGTTTTGATTTTTACCAATAAAATTGCTCCAACAATTTTAAATAAATCCACCAAAGTTGATGGTAATATTCCTAAAGCTAGAAAACTGTACTATAAATTGCTGTATTACATTTCTTGGAAATCTGTAATGTATAATATATTATAAGAGGCAAAGCCCTCACACACCCATCACTAATCCTCCAACTTCCGGCATGCTAGAGTGGTGAAATTTGGTAAATTGATTTTTTATGACTTAAATATGAAAGTTAAAGTATTTTCATACCCATTGATCCATAGTGCTTTGCCCCGTGGGGCTTCAAAGTTACCATGTACTCATTATGGACATTCGAAAATTCCAACAGCTGATCTTGATTTGTAGTAGTTCCACGGACTAATCACAGAATGAACACACACAACTGCCAGAATAACAGACAGCAGTGGGAATTTTGCCGAGGCACATTGAACTGTTGTTTAGATAAAAGAGAGTTATGTCCATAGGCGTGCGCAGAGTCCGGTCAGCGTGGGTGCCGGAACCTACAAATGTCCCTCCCCAATCTTGCTGCTCTAAGAATCTATTTATCTGACAAATAATTGAATATGTCAATTATTGTATGTAATCTAATAGTTTACTACTCCTTGACACAAATATGTGCTAATGTTCTTCATTGCAATAAATATTGTATCTGCATAGGTATATTTAGTTTACAAAATATCATAATATTACTGGTTTTGTAATATCTTCTAAAAAATCTAGATTACGCTCAGGCCGGGCGGATGCATGTCACTCCGATTTCTCCTTAAAGGCATAGGCGTAATTCAGGGGGGGCACGGGGGGGGGGCAGTTGCCCCCCCAATAATTTAGAGGAAGTTAAAGTGCATGAAAAATACGATTACAATTAAGTATTCTGTAATAAATAAGACATAACTTTTAGCTATTTTTAGAAATAAGAGTTTGTTTTTATAATTTTTAACGGGAACATTATTTATTGTTACCAGCGAGGTAGAAACTATGGAGAGCTCGCGCCCATGGTCGGGATGGAGCAAAATTCGGTCTGGCCGGGCTCAAGGTCACATCTCATAGTGTAAGACTCGTCGCAGCGCTCAGTTCAGCGTCTTATGGGCTATTCGCGACGCGTGCTCAGTTAAATGAGGTTTACGGCGTGAGGATTTTTTTATTAAGAAATGGTTTTCGGAATCGTGTTACTGAATAAATTCTTTATCTTTTGGTACTAAATTCAAATGTATTTAACTTCTAATTATGACGTAAAAATGCGTGTAGTTTTCAATATTAGCATTAAAATCTTGATCTTCACGTACTTAACCTTGATTTTCATCGAAAAAAAATTTACGACTCAAAGGCTTCCATATTTGCTTTACTCGATAAATTCCTCAATTTTTGACATGAAACCAAAGTATGTAACAACTATTGTAAAGGCTTTTGGAGAGGCTTAGTTTTGAGTTTTGACATAAAAACATATATTTCTCATTATTTAAATTACATTTTTAGCTATAACAATTTATTTACAGCTAAGAAGCCTTCGTATTTGGAGGGGGAAATGTTTAAGTAACAGATAGTTTAAAAGGAAGTAGGTTTTGTGTATATAAAAAGACAACGTTGTTTTCTTACTAAAGTATTTTATTTCGTTATTGAGTAAAACAAGTTTTTGCTTTACGAATCAAATATAATCAGTAATCAGATATGTTTATCTTACCATACAATGTTTTATTCTTTCCAACAAATAAGTCTCTTGCTATTTACTGCCTAATTTACTTTACATATCAAATTATAAGATAACAATAACCTTCCGGTCTCCTCTTGTTCATTGTTAGATGTAAATATTAATCCAAATTTAACTTATACTGTTACTTCTCGACTTACCAGATGAAATAAATACTTCTTTCTATTTTCAATTTGCTTCCCATCATTCTCGTCCTCGGATTCAAATCAGTCGTTTATTTACATTTCGAGAGATCACTTCTAGTTATCGTTTACATATTTGAATTGTGGCATTTATTGTGAATTCATCTAATAGGATTCCAAAGGTAACTTAATAAACATTAATGTTTAGTATAATTGAACTACTTTAGATTTTAATTAATATTTCAAAGGCATTTAGATAAACTTAAACCCTTTTGCAGTTCTTTGAATATGTCGATTATTATAGTTATTTTTCTGGAATTGCTCGTATAAAAATAAAAAGCCTACAAAAGAATTATTTTGCCAAACAAAATTCCTAATGAATGAGTTATCAAGATTAGTTTGCCATTCAAAACAATAATATATAATAAATAACACTTATAGCTGAATTTACTATTTCACATGTAAGCTTATTTATTTTAAAATTACAAACAATCGCCTACAGTACAATTTTGAATTCACATGTTCATGGAAGAGATATTTTATCCGTTCGTTTCTTCTGCATAGGAGGGGGGTAAGTGCTATAACAATTTACTTGAAATATATGTCAGGCAATTTAAAAAAATATTTTATGGATTTTCGTTTTAAGACTAATTGTACTTTTCGATCGATGTTTATTTTATCTTTACTTATTGTTTTTAGTGTTAATACTACAACAGAGTATTTTTCAACACCGATTTAGGACAAGTCCCAGATCGATATAAATAATAAGGCCATCGCTCGGTAAAAGTTTATAACATTAACTTTTACCGAGACTTTGGAGTGGCGCCCGGCCTGCGCGAGATTGTTTTTTTAGAAGATAAAACAAACAAAAAAAGGTTATTGTAAACTAAACATACAAGTGTACTGTAAATACACTATGTATTTTTATTGAGTAATTTTAGAATATAATTGTTACAGTAGCCAGTAACTTGTTCGTAAACAAAACGCATGTTTTTATGATACATCAAAGAACACTAAAAATACTGTTGGTCTGCTAGTCTTTTATCTATATATTAATACGCTAGGGGTTTTTTCTTCAAAGTCATAACTCGATAACGGCTGGACGGATTTTAGCATTTGAGGTGCCAAATTAAAAGTGTTTTTTATTTAGATTTGTCAGTACGTCTCAGAAGAAAGGGCATACTTAAACACAGTTAAGGGCTGAATTTTCGGAACAGTGGCACTATCCGATGGCGGAAGTCTAAACTACATGTATATTGAAAGTACGTTGTTATCATCCGTTTTAATAAAAGATTTTTTGTTATGTTTGTGTACAACTGAAGAAACCTTTTGTTGGGTACAAACTAGCTAAGATTAGAGCAACAGGACAACTAGTTATTTTTACTGTAACAAAATGTATTGATCAAGAATTTTACTCATGAAATGAAAAGTTGTCAGCTTGATCGACTGACGTACACTAGTACTAGGAAAGGAAGGGACTAAAAGAGCAGAAGAGCTGCCGGTATGATTGTGTGCTCTCGTTTGTGTGTGTGTGTCGGTATCTTATTTTTGTCCAGCCACAGTGTTGAATTTTCTACGGGAATGGTGATTTGGGGGGGTATAACATTTTGTATTATAGGAGGATGTACCATGGACAACCCTGCCCCCCCAATCAAAATGCTGAAATCACGCCTATGCGGTAAAAGAGTGTATCTTTAAGGTTTTCAAGACAATATAACAATTAGCAATCAACTGAAATATGGTACCGACATTGACTATACATCCTACGGAATCCGAAGGATGTATAATCAATGGTACCAAGCACTTAAAAAAAAAAACTAAAATACAAAAAGATATCATCACATAATTGATCTTTTCTCATAAAAATATACTTGGATGTACTAAATCTAACTCATGATAGCGATGAAATTATTATTTATATTGATATTTTTTAATTTTTCCATTGCACTAATTGTGAAAAGTAAAGCTCAAATAAACAGCAATATAAAAGTACTATTTCTAAATATTCTCCAAATTTAAACCATCATGGCATTTACTTTTCCTATAAATCTCCGCCTATTAATGAATAAAAGGATGGCAAAGGGGTATTGGTATTGGTATTGTACGTACATTCGGCACTCGGTTTCCAAGAAATCTGTCGATCGTCACGGGAAAAGTAAGATGACTGTTCGTTTGGACATTGATTTCAATTGAATTGCATCGGTAAATACTGCCTAACTGTGTTACAATAATACTCCCAGTCCCAGTATTACTTACTATTTAAGCAAAATGTTTATATTATTTTGTACTTATTTCTTCCATTAAACTTAATTTTTTGAAAATACCTTAATCCAAACATTTATTTCATCATCTATTTTAGCGCCCCCCTCAAGCCCTTTTTATGGCTACCGCAGGTGCCGGGGCAGCCATGGCACCCACCGTGCGCACGCCTATGGTTATGTCATCAAGCTTATCTCCCTCCAGCTGATGCAGGTAAACCAACATAGCAACCCCCTGCCACTTAATCAGGGAGTTCAGTTCAAATATAGACAAGAGCTCTGAATAGGGAATGGCTGATGAGTAAATGACCACTCTTTAAAATGTTAAGAACCAATAAACATTTTTCAAACACTCTCAATTGCATCGGAAGGGCGAGTATAATAAGGATTGCAAACAAATTAACCAAATGCTAAACGGGATTGTACCGAAGAGCAATAAAGGAGTTTGATGAAATTTATGTTTTTCAGAGTTACCTGGTATATGAATGAAGCCCATAATTTGAAAATGTAGATCCACACATTGATAACCTGTGATCTACCAAAGTACACTGTATTTTTCTTCAAACATGATACCAAGATCTTTATTGGTATGATCATTGATTTTGAATACAGAATAGATATCCCAAGACTAGTTAATTTTTGAAGCCAGGAAAATGAACCAGCTGGTCCACTAATCAGACAACTACATCAGCTGCGTATGAAACAAAAATAACAAACCCATTAATTTTTCATATAAAAAGAATCCCGTTTTATCCCTTTGAATCACATTAAAAATTACCTTTTCATCCCGCTTTTAATCTGAGATCACAGATTGCACTAGATTGCAGAATCAAATATTTTTCTATTTACTTTTACAAGCTGCTCTCTTTTAATTGTATATATGTTTATATTTACCTATTTTTCGTGCTAGAATTAAATTATTCAAACATGTTCTACTCTTTCAAATACCATTTTATCTCTTTAAACATCTATATTATGATCGATTTTAACGGAAGCAATCAATAACGTAAAAGAGTAGTTAGAATTGTATCTCTGTATACAAATTTTGTCCAGCTAGACTAGTCAAATAACCAACAACGCAAAACGAGTAGTGTAAGGGGTGGAGAACGGACATACTACTACTTCGTTCTACTGCTTCTAAGGCTCCGTTCTAGCTAGGCGACGAGAATTCTGTCGGCGATATGACCGATATCACTCCTGCCGACAACGAAAACGGTGTCCAAACTATTCAAAACAACGAATTATAACGGTGACGACGCAATGTGTTCTCCATTCTACATATTCATGGTATCGCATCGCACACCCAACTAGGACGCGCTCACGCTCACGCCCAAGTGGAATTGAAGTGGTGGAATTGAGTAAGGTGGATACAAAGTACTACAAAGAGTAAGGGAGTCTGAGATCTGTAGGCTTCTAGGCTCAACCTGTGGCGTGCATCCCCTTACCGCCTATTGCAAAGGTCAACAATCTTTTTTATGTATGTGGTATTAGGTTTTAGTATACGTTTAGCAAATCCCGCAAATTGAAACATTCGTTGCCAGAGCCTTTTCTTGAGATGGTGTAGCACTAGTTTCATGGTATATTTTTCGGGTTACAGATCGGCCATAAGCTCGGTTCATCTATTCTGGTATTCAAAATCAATGGTAGTACTAAATAGCACGGTACGACATAGGTACTAGAATTGGCAAATATTTTACTTGTTAATTCCAACATGGCCAGGCCAGCGACATTAATGTGATGTATTGTGCGTTCTGTGATGTTTATAAAATAATAATAATAGGTGCGGACAAGGCTCAACGATATTTAAAAAAATGGGAATGCCCGCTTGTGCCAAGGTGCTCTGTTCGTAAGCAAACTAGCAGAGGTAATGCCGATTTCCAAAAAAATCCCACTTTATCCCACAAGCAGTGAAATATCCCATATATGGGATAAAATCCCTTAAGTGGAAACACTGCTAGTAGCGCTCTGGCGGCATCTCACATCAAACTCAAGCAGCACAGTCAATCCCGAGGCACGCTCGGCCTGTAAGCTAGGTTTATCTATTCCGTAGGATGTATAATCAATGGTATGATTTACACCAAAGTTGTAGCAAGTTGGAATAAAAGGATAAATGGCTTATATTTATGACTATTTGCAGATCATCAGCATACAACAGACACCAGTATGTTTTGAAGTTATAAGTTAATATCATTATAAACAAATGGGTTTCTAAATTTTAGCCCTGGGGGACCCCAAAACCGGAGTGAAATTCTGAAGGCAACAAAACCATTATAATAAATAAATTACATTCTGTTGTATGAGTATGTTAAAAAAAAATTATTTTAGGAGTTATACACAGAAACAATTTACAGTGGAACCTCTATTAACCGTCACCTTCGTGTGACGGATAACTGTATAGACGGATAATAGAAACATCATAATATAAACGTGTACAGTAACTACATTTTAAAGTTTTTTTTATGGAAATTAAAATAAACTGTGTACAAAAGGATAATACTTCCCACTACATACATATTTATGTTATTTGAAATAATATAATAGCTCCTACAGACGCTCAGACACTGCCGTACGGCGAAAATCCTGAGTCTAATAAATAGTAATATCCTCATAGACCGACGACGGATAACAGAGAGTGACGGTTTAAAGAGTGACGGTTGATCGAGGTTTTACTGTAATTTAGATAATAATAAATACCCCCGTCGCAGCAAACCTGCGTACTCAGCGAATTTCCAATGAATATATAACATAACATATTAACACACTTAACAGGATTCATAAGAAATATATTCTCAAACAAGCGATATTTAAAATATTAAATACTCTCTATAAGAATAACATTGGGGATAACATAAAAGGAACAAAAAATAATGGGTTTTTATGCTAACATCAATAGAACTCATCTTAGTGAAGTCACATACCAAACTTCATCCATATACATTCATAAATAAGCGATATATAAAATTTTAATTATTTTCCATAAGAATAACATAGGGACCAAGTACCTAGGTTTGCTGCTACGGGAACCATAGGCGAAAAAATGTTTTTTTGTGCAAACAACAATAAACCACAACCAGATGAAGCCATATACCAAATTTTGTCATTTATGTTCAAAAATAAGCGAGATATACAATTTGTCTTTTTCTTCATAAGAATAACATTAGACAACGTACTGTGTTTAGCACTTTCAATATCTCAATAACCAATTGACGTAGCGCAATGATCAAAATACCAAATTGTTTGTTTTTTATGCTGAATTCAATAGTAAAAATTAAAATTTTATTTAAATAAAAATTACATGTGGAAACCCAAAAAAAAAAAACATTTTTGGGGTACAAAACCAACCAAAAACCCCCCTTCGGATGGTGCGATTCGTCTGGTTTTCGAACTCGTTAAAATAAATGGTACTTTACACATTTGTAACAAATTTCATTAACCCTAGCAGTGGCTCTCCGACCAATTTGGTCGGATTTTTATATCGCCTATTGTGGCCACCGACCATTTATCATAATGTTACTGGTTTTGTATTATCTTTTAAAAAAATCTAGATTACGCTCAGGCCGGGCGGATGCACGTCACTCCGATTTCTCCTTAAAAGCACAGGCGTAATTCAGGGGGGCAGTTGCCCCCCAATAATTTAGAGGAAGTTAAAAATGTTAAAGTGTATGAAAAATACGATTACAATTAAGTATTCTGTAATTAGTAAGACATAACTTTTAGCTATTTTTAGAAATAAGAGTTTGTTTTTATACTTTTAACGGGAACATTATTTATTGTTACCAGCGAGGTAGAAACTATGGAGAGCTCGCGCCCATGGTCGGGATGGAGCAAAGTTCGGTCTGGTCGGGCTCAAGGTCACATCTCAAAGTGTAAGACTCGTCGCAGCGCTCAGTTCAGCGTCTTATGGGCTATTCGCGACGCGTGCTCAGTTAAATGAGGTTTACGGCGTGAGGATTTTTTTATTAAGAAATGGTTTTCGGAATCGTGTTACTGAATAAATTCTTTATCTTTTGGTACTAAATTCAAATGTATTTAACTTCTAATTATGACGTAGAAATGCGTGTAGTTTTCAATATTAGCATTAAATTCTTGATCTTCACGCACTTAGACAACTTACTGTGTTTAGCACTTTCATTATCTCAATAACCAATGGACGTAGAGCAATGATCAAAATACCAAATTGTTTGTTTTTTATGCTGAATTCAATGGTAAAAATTAAAATTTTATTTAAATAAAAATTACATGTGGAAACCCCAAAAAACCCATTTTTGGGACACAAAACCAACCAAAAACCCCCCTTCGGATGGTGCGATTCGTCTGGTTTTCGAACTCGTTAAAATAAATGGTACTTTACACATTTGTACCAAATTTCATTAACCCTAGCAGTGGCTCTCCAACCAATTTGGTCGGATTTTTATGTCGCCTATTGTGGCCACCGACCAAATTGGTCGGATTTTATGTAAAATGTAACATTAATAAACCAATAATAATAAACTCAAAAGTGATCAATATATATGTCATTCGAAAGATCACATTCTGAACTTTAATTTTATTACATAAATGAACCGTGTAACAGCTGTATAACAATGTTACGACGATTAGAAACGAATGAAGTTTTGGCGCAACCCAATTGCTGCAGCCGACGCTCTGACAATGGCAAAACATGATATTTTTGAAATTATCCAGATCGGGTAATTTTTCTCGCAGGAAGATGCGGTTGGTACTAATGCACAGCTAAAGAGTAGCGCTTTATGTTGGTATTGATTTTTAGAATGAAATATTGATTGGACAGGTTATATGATTTTCTGAAAACAGGTGTTTTTGGTTTTTTTGTATAATGACCTATCTGACCAAATTGGTCGGATCAAAAAATCACGTTTATATGCAGTATATGTTATAGTTACTAGTCAAATAATATGAATGTTATTTTGAAGAGAAGAAATGTAGAGTAATTTAGTTTTGCCGTTGGCAGCACTGTTTTCTTGGCTTCATCACCAAGGAATTGTTTCATTACGTCACATTTTTGCCTAATCGGCAACTGCGCAGCTGTTTACGAAGTCTCAGTCAGTTTGTTTGGCTCGCTCCAAACTGTATTGTATTTGGTATCACTGTAAACAGCAGATTTCAGGCTCTCTTCCTCCTACATCTGTCTCGATGTGTTGTGTTTTTGTTGACAGTATGACATGACATCTAAAATATGCAATGTCCAGTCCCAGTCCAAAATGGCGCGCTATGTTATTGTTTGACTGCTGTAAGTTATGTAAGAGTGTTTTAGTTATTTATTTAGCCGAATTTACGCAAAAATGGATTGTAGTGACATTCGGGGTTTTCTTGAAGAAAGTATTAGTGACATTGATGACAATTTAGAGGGTGATATAGGCAGTGATATTGAGGTGAACGACTTTCCTAATGATGCGTCGTAGGCTAATTGGATTATTTACCTGCTAGGCCTAGTGGTGAGTTATATATTTATATGTATACTTCTGTGTATTCTATGTATAACATGTTATATATTTCTATGTAGGGAATTGAATGTACTACAACATGTTTATATTGATTTGGGGGTAAAACATTTGACAAAAAGTTATATACTAAATACTGTGAAATCTTTTTTTCCCAAATACGCAAAAATAGCAAAACATTCTTTTATTTACATTTATTTATAAGTGATAACAATTTTTTACTATCAACTTTATGACTTTTTTGGATTCCTTACTTCATTAGCTTTACAAATATGTATATATAATTATTAGTATATACATATATTACATGACTTATTTACAACACAATCTAACACCGTACAGTTTACATATATTTCGGATTTCCGTTTATTATTATGTTCTTTCCACAACATGTTATATATTTCTATGTAGGGAATTAGATTGTTTACAAAATTTATATAATGAGTTTTCCATAAAAAATCTGTAGAAAAAATTTTACCGAGGCTGTTTTTGAAATTTCTAAGAAAAAATCTATTAAATATTTGTCTAGATCTTTTTAATTTTAGTATTTCTAGATTCTCCTGTTCTTTCCGATCAAAATGAATGTGAGGTTGGCTAGGTTTACTTCTATGGTTGAATTTATACAAATTTTCAAAAAAAGGTCTGCAAAATCGCAAAATCTGCCAGGCCATTTCCCACTTCAACATTAGGCCACTGCTAGGGTTAAGATCGGTCCTTTTTTAGGAGAGTTATCGTGCTTACGGACACATATATAAAAATTTGAACGAATGGTGTTTTTGGCATCTGGGGACCTCAAAATGAAACGTTATCATTGTCTTGGGCTTAAGTCTTACCATGAGACCTACGGTAATAGCTTCTTCCCTATAGGGGAAATTCGATAAAAGTAATTAACCTCATTAATTTCTTTTCAAAATCTGTATTAAAAAACATCTTCCTGTCTAAATTTGAAGTGCAATAATAGAAAAAAATAGAAACTAGAGTCTACCAGGGAAAATCCATGCTGATTTGGACTGATAATTTACAAGTTTTTTTAAATTAATTTGTAACCTATCATGAATAATAATAATAAACTTTATTTGACATCCTTGGATGTATAAAAATAAAATAAATACAACAATTGTTAATTAATTATAAAATATGATTGGGTTTTCGGAAAAAGTTTTCAATTTCATAAATAAATTTTGTTATTAATTTAAATTTTACTTCTTTTTGATTTGTTTTATGGCAATTCTCTTGTTTCCAATTCTAATTTGTTATATACTTTTCTTGACATTTCTTCTAAATTTTTCTTGGTTGTCGCTGTATTTGATAAATTTTGATCTTAAGTCTTCTTTTTTGCGTTTATTATACTTATGAATTTCTATGTTTTCCTTATATTGCAATACTTTTTCTTTGCGTGTAATGTCAATTCATATAGGTATGTAAATTGATGGTAAAGTCATTATTTCAAGTCCAATGAAGTTTAGCTTGCATGATAGACTCAAATACTTGACATGTTTTGATCAAATATAAACTGGACTAATTCCTGGACTCTGGACTTCATAAAAATGGACAACTGGAGTACTCCAAACAATCGGGAGTTTGCATTTTGAATCGGCCAATTAAAAATACAATGTAAAGATGACGCAAATAATTCAGCCAATGCTTTGAAGACATATGGAGGTAGATTTTCTGGTCCTACTGATCTTTTCGGTTTACAGTTCCAAGGAGTCGATGGCGACAAGTGTCATAGTGATGATGCCATCATCGAATGACTGACATGTTATGACGTGTAATACATGGAAATTGGTCAGGTAGACCTTGAGATCTAGTTAGTTTGATGAAGTATCTCTGCTTTCTAGGTGTATCTAAATCAAAATAAACGCAGCTCCAACAATTTTTTTTATTGGGAACATATTTTGTTGTACGTCTTTCATTATACTCATTCACACTCTCTTCTGATCTAGGTTTCAAATGATGCATCAACTATGAAAATCAGCCTGGTGGAACTTTTATTAGTTTTACAAAGTGTGTCCTTACTGAACTGTTTATATTTTACCCTGGAATCCCATTGTTTTTTACTATAACCATAACCTGATCATCACTGAGTCAATACCAGTGCATATCTCATTTAATAACTTCTCCAGGCTCCTTTAAACGGTCAATATCTTTATATATAATTCTATAAGCAAAATTTTAAAGATAAAATTGTGGGAGTTTGGCAAATTGTAGAATGATGGGAGACGGCTCAAATTAAACGTCTTAATCCCAGGGACTCGGGAAAATAGCAGTATTTCTCAAAAGTTACAAGCAAACGAGACATAATGTAAAACATCCCCCATAATAAAAACATAGCGATTTGAAAACGTCTGCTTTGTTTACATTAAAACATATGATTAAGTGGCTACTTCGCAGAGTATTGGAGCAAGGATAGGGGCAACGGCCCCTTCAAGCCACTAGTTACTTTTAATTTAGTTATTTGGTGTTTAAGTTAACCTGTCAGACACACTTTTTTGTTAACGAATCATTGTGATATATATTTTTATTATTTATTTTTGAACCAAATGGCAAATAGTGTTGATTTTTCACCTCTTAAAAAATAGTTGTTAGGTATTAAATACAAAACTAGCACTATCACTAAAAATCTGGTTAATTTTGAATAGTATTTTTTGCTGTAAGTAAAGTTAATATAGGCCAGGAGCGGTCCAGAGTTCAGGTTTGGGGGGATGAGGGCGGTCACCAGAAGATACCCCTTCCCCCTCCCTAAAGTCACCCCCCCCCCAATAATTAATTTACAAAAATCACATAGTTGTACAATGAATGAAAGTAAAATAATAAATATCAATAACCATGCACTCCTTATAAATTAATGTATCATTATTTTCTGAAAAATTTCTAAACAAACCACAAACAAATAAAACAAATATAAATAAATATAAAATAACAAATATTTAGGTAGGTATTTACCGTTTATACACTTATAATTCACAGACTGATAGTCAGCTGAAGGCAAATAGGAACTAAAAATATCCCTAGATAAACAATTCATTCTAGTATTTACTTACGAAAAACTAATTACAAAACTTATTTGAAATCTGCATTACTGAACTATCCAATGCGAGGAGACATGAGGAATGTGGAATGAGGTTGTTATCTACAGCAAATGACTCAAATCTGATGCAAATAAAGATTTTGTACCACATTTGCAAAATGAAATTCTTGGCATATGAGCTTCCGTTTTCACAAAATTTTATCTTTGTCTTCTCTTTTTTTCATTACATACAATTATTTTTTTCAGTACATAAGGCAAATGGTACTATATGATATATTAGCATTTTAGTGTGAAGCAGTTTTCGCTTCTCACAACTGGATTGATTATCTAGCAAAGGATTATAAGGTTTTATAAAAACCTATCCTGTAAACAACCCACGGCTAATAACGAACAACTGTTAACAGAGAAATGTAGAGAAATAATCAATGTACACAATGGCACCAACCTCATATGTCTGCAACTAAAATGTACCTCCACAGATGATTTTGAAAATACTGAATTTTGTGGTTTACCAGTTGACAAAACTGCAACTTCGCGACACTCTGGAAATATTTATGTTTTTGTAAGACACTTTTTTGGGAGAAAAGCAAGGGTCTAAATAATATATTATTTAGTTAGAAATAAAAGTGTAAAATAAGACTTTTTAATGGTATACATTTTATTCTATTTATCAATCATTTAAGGTATATTATATTGTTTATACGGGAGCAAACTTGCCTCTCGCAACTGAAAAATGGGGTTTCGAGCGGCAAATTTTGCTACTCCCCATATATAGGGTTAATTAAGTAATTTTTTTTATTTATTAACACATTTTTCACCGGACATGCACGTATATAAATGTATATGAATATTTGTACCAACCCATTGAGAACCGGCAACCAACAAAGTAAGGAAGACTATTTATAATTAACGAGTAAAGATGCATATAGTGAGCACCATTACGGTATCACAAATTAAATGTAGGCCTCATATGTTTCTCCGTATTGTTTTGAGTGTCGAACAATCTCAATGAACAACAGAGGTTGACATTGAGCAACAAATGCTAGGTTAATATGAACGGATGCATTTGGATATTCCTGGAAACTCAGTCTGGGTCATCTCCTGGTCGTGGAAATAAACCAAAGAACTACATTAATGAAGTGTTGATGATTTTCTTAATTTTAAAAACGAGTAAAATAAAATAAATCCATTAAATTTTTGTCAAGATTTTTTCATTTTAGACTTAAATAACAAAATAAAAATACAATAATTTTAAGGTTTGGGCCCCCCCTTGGATCCGCCCCTGATACAGGCTTGTAAATTAAAAGCTTCAGTAATTAATTGGACAGTTTATGCAAGTTGTGTCTACCATTGGACATCTGCACTGGCATTAGGTAAATTGGAAAACCATGTACTAGTAAGTAGCACCAAAGTAGTCCGAAGGAAGTTAATCCATTGTTGCCAAATCGCTCTAGTCTAATAAAACATATGGTAAAGTATATCTGTCTTCTGTTTTGAAATCCATTACTATTGTACACAACATTTAAATACCCCCGTAGCAGCAAACCTGCGTACTCAGCGAATTTCCAATGCATATATATGTATCTTAATACCACATAAAGCCACATACCAAGTTTCATCAATATACATTCATAAATAAACGATTTATGACATTTTAATTATTCTCCATAAGAATAACATGGCAGCTGAGTATGCAGGTTTGCTGAAGCAAGGAACACAAAAAATGGGGTTTTATACAAATATCAATATAACTCATGTAGGTAAAGCCACATACCAAATTTCATTAATTTATTTTCATAATGAAGGCAGATAACACGTTACTTATTCTCCATAAGAATAACATGGGGCTGAGTACGCAGGTTTGCTGCTACAGGAGCCTTGGGTAAAAAATTGTCTTTTTGAGCAAATATCAATGGTCCACAACCAGATGAAGCCGTATACCAAGTTTCGTCAGTATACGTTCATAAATAAGCGAGATATAAAATTTTTATTTTTCTCCATAAGAATAACATTAGACAACGTACTGTGTTTAGCACTTTCAATATCTCGGTAACCAGTTGACGTAGAGAAATGATCAAAATACCAAATTGTGTGTTTTTTTAAGCTGAATCCAATGGAAAAAATAAAATTTGACCATTTCCAAAATTATATGTAAAAAATTCGAAAAACCCATTTTTGGGGTACAAAAACCCCCCAAAATACCCCTTCGGATAGAGCGATCTGGCTGGTTTTCGAACTTAAAGTCATAAACGTTGCTTTACACGTTTATACCAAATTTCATCAAAATCGGATAATTTTTACGAGAGTTATCGTGCTCACGGACATATATATATACAGTGTCGAACGAATGGTGTTTTTGGGGTCTGGGGACCTCAAAACGAAAAGTTATCATGGTCCCGGGCCTAGGTCTTACCATGCCGACTACGGTAATAGCTTCTTCCCTATAGGGGAAATTCGCTAAAAACAAGCAGACTGAATCATTGTTTGTGAAATTTGTATGGCAACAGAGTTGGATGAGATGTGGTGAGGGGAATCATATATATGGGCAATTAACCATCAGACCATTTTCATGCAGTCTACTCTAATAGGATATTTCATCCCTTTCTTGATGATATATAAACACATAAAATAAGTGTATGTAATTCAACGCAAATTTACACTTAAATAAATTAAAAAAGTGTCAACTTATGCAGATTATTTACATTTATAGTTTTTCACACAAAATCTCTCTGTAGGAGATAAATTACACTTAATTAGGTTGAATATAGATTACTTGGGAAAAACAGTTACTATTATTATAATAACTTGTTAAACAGGGTTCCTATAAAAATAAAAGCTTGTCAATTTGTTGTGGTCTTTATGGATGGTTGTGATTTTAATTTGTTGACTTGCTAATACCAGACATGAGGCCCTTGCATTTCACAAAGTTTATGTGCATGGTAAGGCACTATTATTTTAGTAGTATATGGGATTATCCAAAAATGAGAACCCTTTAATAAATTCACAACCTCCAACTTAGTGTTTAATTTTCAAATTAATGCAGGTTTAGATACCTTCCCGTTGTCAATCATAATGGTTTATTAGCAGATTACTAATTTCGGGACTATTTCAGTAGAGAAAAAGATAGGATACAGCTAATTCACTTTAGTAAAACAAAAGTTAATTCACTTTAGTAAAAGTACTGATGAGTGAAAGAACATATAACGTTCACACAATAAAAGGTAATATTTCGGCTATACTTTGTAGCATTAATCAAACTTTAAGAGAATGCTATTATATGTTCTTTCACTCAGCAGTACTTTTTCCCTCTACTGAAATGTTCAAGCCTTGTGCTTTTTCTTAAAAACCTAGTTTTGCGACTACTATCACATTATCAAATCTGGCGTCAAAAATTAAAAGTTGAACACATTGTCATAACACACACTAGCATAACACATGTGGACGGTGCGGTTAAAACAAACAACTGAATAAATGTTTTGTTTTAATCGTACCGTCGGTTTGTGTTGTGTTATTGTGTATAAATTGGGACATTGTGTTCATCTTTTAATTTTTGACGCCAGATTTGATAGTGGGACAGTAGTCCCAAAACTAGTAATCTGCTAGTAAACCATAAGGATTGACGACGGAAAGGTATGTAAACCTGCTTTATTTGTAGTCAAACTTCAAATGATATGAATACATTTTATTTTCACAATTGAATATAATCAATTCAAAATAAAATATAATCAGGCGATGGAGTAAAAGAAGAACTCAGTTTTTCATACTAATAAGCTCACGCTTTATTAAATAATAACATATTATACAAACTTGTATCACCACAGGGATCAAATATCATGACCAACAAAAGCAGTGTAATTACATGAACATAATCAGAACATTTGTTACAGGCAACTCAAAGTGACAAACAAATCATGGAATCACTGCTGTTGTAAATTTATTTTGCTATTTACTGAAAAACCAGATCAGCTGAGACACTATAACGTCCACTTAACCACATGTATAGTGACGGGGAGCCCCCACCCAACTTTCAAGAAATTCTCATCACATTGCCATTCGGCTGAAATCATGTGGGTCAGTTATTATCTATTATTTATATAACGTGTAATATTTATTAGTTATCACGTGTAATATCCGTCAATTACAACACATATCACATAGTAAAATCGTAATTTACATCCAAATAAAGTGATCTGACCATCATGACCAATATTACACAGTTCTGTCCCCATTTATAGCTGATAATCTGATTCCATAATCACTTTCTGCCAATTTTACGAGGTTTCGATTGTCGTTAACAGCTGATATTAAGAGGCCAGATAATCGGTAACATAGTTTGTTATCGATAGCAATATACCGCAAATTAGCATGAACAACTCACTAGACTTTAATTAGGATTCACAAATTGAGACACATTAAATAGCACCCGCACAATTCTAATTACTACCATCTCTATTAACACCCGGGCCCACAAGTGCCTGATATTTTGGTTAGGAACCCATTGTTGTGTGCTTTTTCCTTGCTATTATGCAAATGTAACAATATAAGCTCGCATCTACAAATAAACACCACTTTCTGTACCCAGACTGATATTTTTATCCATTGTGAACAACTCTAACTTACTATTATAATTCAAAATAATAATAACTTCATAATTGTTTCTCGCGATTATGTATATCAGATTTTTTTTTAAATAAATGAGCAAGTTTTACGATTGTGTGAAAACTGACTATTATTTTTACTTTTATCGGGGAAAGTAACCCCAGACTGTTAAAATAATGTGACCAATCAAACAAAGAAAAAATTGGGTCACATTACGTCTATGCGTTAAAATGTTCTGTTTTACTTAGCATACATAAATTCTCTACAATTTAGCAATTTCGATAAAAAAATGCAGTAAAAAACTCCATAAATTCTGCTAATACCACATTTTGATAAAGTGAATATGCATTATCAATTTTAAAAATGTGTAACCTGTTTATCTAGGTTTGATTAAACCTCCCTTTCGCTCATAATTTCATTGTAAAATTTTGGCTTACGGAATTAGATATATTGATTTATTTTGTGGTAACTTAATTAAACCCATCTGGATATCATGCAGACCCAACACAACATACTTGCATACTTATGCATTATCATATATCAGAACTCACTCGTTAGATTTGTTTTCTAAAAGAAACAGAAGACATGGCAGATCAGCATTCAACAAAGAATTATAAGAACTGATAATTTTATTGACTAGAATAACATGCTTGTTTACTTAATTAGAGGCACAATACTGGAAAACAATTTTAACCTACACTGACAAAAATAAATAGCCTATAATTTAAATCATAAATCAACTGGCTCCTGCTTCCTTTATATAAATAAAACTGGTAATGTAAACTTCCTAAGGTTTTTAAAGAAAATAGGAAAAATATTATTACATCTTGAATATTTCACATTTTAATTAAGTACTCTAAGAAGGTGACTTTATGGCTAGACAGTAAACAAAGAGTTGAGGGGAAAGCTTCCCCTCCACTGTTCTTACACTTTTCTAAGCTAATCAAGAAACTAACAATGGAACGTGATGCTGTTTAAAAGCAGCTGTGATCAAATCTTTTAATAACAACAAACCAAAAGTCACTTGTCCAATGGCACAAGTAAGGAAGGATTGTGGTGGGGGCAATTTTCCTCTCAACTCTTGTTTAGTAGCTGGCCATCAAGTTATTTCTGTACAGTACCAATGTATACATAACCCTATAAGTAGGGACACGCTTATGGAAAAACGATTTCTGGTGAGAACGCCTCCCCCCAAACACAGACAGAGCCACACTGCTTATACAGTCCAATAGTTGAGTTGTTAGCAGTTTATGGATCAAAAAGATTTTCACAGTTCAAACAGCTGGTTGGAATGATTTGACAGTTATTTGTTATTGTCTGTTTGATTGAAAATTGTTCCGAATTAAATGTAAACAAGGCTAGAAGAAACTATTTTTACATATAAACCTCATTGCGTATTCCAGAATAAAATAAGATTTTGAAATGATTTGTAGGCTATGATAACCCAATGCCATACAGATTGAAATATTCAAAAGACAAATTACAACAGCAAAACAAATTTTCATTCATTCTACTTTATTCGAGACTGTATCATCTCGTTATAAATGTCTAGGACTGCAAAAGATTTTCAATTTGGAATTTTCTGGAGGTTCCAGATAATTTTACAAATTTCAAAATCTATCCTATCTATTCTGATTTGTCTTTTTTTCATGAGAGTATTGCAACTGAATCAATAACTACATGATACAGGTATTTTTAATGGTAAAAATCTTAACGACCACCAGTACATAAGCTTTTTGTACTGTAGGCCTACATTCTCTTAAAGAAATATACAAAGTATCCCTGTCAAGTAAATCATGTTATAATAGTTCCCAAATATGGATACAATTTTATAAATGACGAACACAAACTAAATTTTTAGATCTAGATAGGAAGATAATTATTTGAAATACAATATAAACACAGTTTGTTGTTTACAAAAATCTCATTTTGACGTTTGAGAGGTATGCAATAGCGGGTACAACAGGGCCGAGGAGAAGTACTAGTAACAATCAGCGCCAATTCATGCTCCGAGCTTGGGGGGTGGAACTAAAATAAATTAACATGGGGTGTCCCTACTTGTAGGGTTATGTATACATTGACAGTATTCAGGTGTGGTTTGATGTTGATCCTACTGACTATTATATCCACAATAAACTTAAAGACAACTAATAATAATTAGCATCCCTAATTAATTGTAATTTTAAAATTAAACTTTAATTAATTGTAATTTTAAAAAGTAATCAGTGTGAAAATTGTATGTTTATTAATTAAAACAAAATACAGTTCAGGATAAATTCTGTAAGACTGTTGTAATCTCAGCTGCAGATATCCACGGTCTTACTCTAGCAATAACCTTTTGGTCATCTTTGGGTTCTTTCAATAAACTGTCCAGGACAAAACCAATACGAGGGAAGACAAAGTCATCCTTACCCAGAGTTAAAGCCGGACACAAGTCATTTTGTCCATCACCGATATAAGAAACAATATCGAATGTAACTCCCTCTTCCTCCCTCTCCTTGATATAGCTCTTGAGAATGAATCCCTTGCAGAGGTTTCTCGTGCTGAGTTTGCAGGAGTCCTGGTCGTGATATGGTTTCAATAAGAGAAGACCATCTTCATTGAAACTGCCTGGATTGGTGAAAACACGGGTGATACACTGATCAAGATTGTGGTGTCTTAACCAAGCATCGATGAATACTGAATTTGAATCAGATATAATAATGGCCTCGTGGTCTTCTGTTTTCAACCATCGGAGTAGTTCTGGCATTTTCTGTGTCGGGATCATGTTATGCATGGCTTCAATTATTGTTTCCTTTCTCACTTTATGCTTGTGCAGGAGTTTGAATATTTCAGACATGTACTCCGTCCACCCTTTTGTCTGATAGAGTCTGCGCACACTCTCTGGTATCAAGTCTGTGTGAATCAACTTGCGGGCTACGATATCACTGTTCTCCTCCACTATTGTGTGGTCAAAATCAAGAGCTACAAGTATTCGTGGATTGGTCATCTGAAACCAACAAAAGTATAAGGAATTATATGTGGATTTACGAGATCGCCCAGTGGTCAATATTCAATCAAAAATTATAAATATTGGCTGTTTTCCTGATTGTTTTCCACATACACTCATTGCATGGTTCAAAGCGATATAGAAAAAAAGAAAACTTATTTGAATTATATTGATAGACATATAACATAGCCTACTTGTATCATCTGTTAATGCTAATAACCTGTCAACAATGTATTAACAGCTGCAATTACAAAAATTATTCCCAATGTTAATTTTATGGACAAAATCAAAATCTGAGGATGTCCCGTGCCCTTTGGAATGATAATATCGGAAAATAAAAACCATTATACACAACTACGAATTAGGACGATTATTTTGATACCTCAATCGTCAAAATCGGTTCTGAAATAACGGAAGAGTTAGTCTCTAAACAAAAAACACTTTGGTGTATAAATATATAAGACTAGCTGTTATCCGCAGGCTTCGCCCCGCAAATCTCTATATTAATAGGCAAGCACAACACTGTTCCTCCTGTTTTCTCAGGTTATATGCATCGTAGGAGAAATTCACGCATATCGCTAGGAAGGTATTGTCATGTAGATATGCAGAAACCCCTTATAATTTACATCGGACCTCAGGGCTAAGCCTCACAGGCCTTCAAAGTTCCAATCTTAATCTTACGGAAGTTCAGTTATTGATTAAATTTAAGTTACTAGCTGTTACTATAGTAAAAAATGCTGGCACAACAGCAATAACAGATGTTTCAGGCATAATGTAAATAACTACTGATAACAGGGAAAAGGGGGCATTTAAATATTTAAAACTGATACAACATTTTTAAATGGCCTCTAATTTGTATGGGAGTGTAATATTGATCTCCAGTTTGCGCCATTGCAGTTCTATTAAAAGGCCCTTTAAAATTAATGGTCACTCAATATGGGTTTACATAAAAAATTTGGGCAACCTCCCCCCCAAAAATCACATTTTGTGGGCAGGGATATGGCACATACAACAAAAAGTAGAATTTTGTTTCCCAAACACATATATAAAATATGTTGTTTTTACCTTGTTTGGTTTTAAAGATCTAGGAATTTTGAGATATCGGTACCAGTACCTATACAATGTAAATCCTAATATTGGCAGTTTGTAACATACATGTTGATAGTTAAAATTTTATATCTCATAAACCCATCGTTTCTCCACTTTTAAATTTGGCACACACAGAGTCAGCACATTTAAGAATAACATACCGGTATAATCTTTTTTTTATAAAAAAGGGTGTTTTTTCAAAATTTAAAAATTAGGCTAGATTTTACATGTTTTTTGGAAAAATATTATATTTTGTGAATATATAGGTAGTCATGTTGTATATCAAAAGAAAAAGCGAGCATAAATAACTGAATAATATGACTACTGTCCCAGCTTTCCAGCTCTAGTAGTTATTGAGAAATGGTCATAGCAACATTTGAATATGTAATGTTTTTTTGGCTTTTTTGAAATTTTAAAAATTTGTAACTCAAAAACCGAAGTCCAAAAAATCTGAAATTTTTTTATATCTACACAATTAATGAATAGCCCCAAAATTATCATAATCTAAGATTGTAAAGGTTCAAAGCCTGGTTTATTTGGTATGGAATGACCCATTTTTATCAGCTCAAACAAAAATGAATGTCCATAAGGGATACATGGGAACTTTGTCGGGGGCTCTGGCGGAGCCCTAAGGTCAGATCAGGATGAAAACTATTTAGTTTTCCTATTTTATGCCTAAAGAATCAGTGTTCTCAATTTCAACTCTCTAGGTTAACGGCAAGTAGGAGAATTTGTGATGAGTGAGGGCCTATTAGGCCTTTTATAGGTATAGATTCCCCACATTCCCCAAAAATTTCCCACAGCTGGGAAAATCCCCACACCTCGACACACTGTAAATTCTTTTGTAAATTTAATTTTTTCAGACAGCGAGTTTAAGTATGCTAAAAAATTATTTCTTTTGTTCAAACTGCCTTCAAATATTCCAATGAACAGAGAAAACTTGAAAAAGTAGGACAAATTATTGAATATCTACAAAGTATGGAGACAAAAATAAATTTGTTGATAAGATTATCAAAAACGTCATGAGAAGGAGAAATAAACCAGTAAAAGAACAACAAATTGAAAAGAAATATACAGTAGGACCCTGCTAGTCCGACCTCTGATGGACCGACTCCTCGCTTAGACCAACCATATCCTTATCAGCATTTGGTTTACGTATCCGGTCGTCGCTCCGTTCATGTCAATGCTTGTCAATGACTCATCACTGGCGATGTAAGTCAGTAGGCTGTGGACTGTTGATGCAGTACGTTCTCTTATGCAGAAATAAGAAAATAAATTGTGCAAAATTGTGTTGTATGAGTTAATATCACATCTGTTTGTAGTTTGTCAACGTACATGCTATGAACTGTATAGGCCTAACAGTCCATGTGGCAATATTTTTGGTTTAAACTAAAGTTTTATTAAGTTTTTATATGAATAAATTTGTTCCTCTGATAATCCAACCTTTTTCGCGTTCCGACCATGCTCTCGGTCCCATTGATGACGGATTAGCGAGGTTCTACTGTATCACTATTCCTTACAACTCAACTCTTAATAAGGTGATTAGAAATACCCCCCGTAGCAGCAAACCTGCGTACTCAGCGAATTTCCAATGCATATATATGTATCTTAATACCACAAAAACCAAATACCAAGTTTCATCAATATACATTCATAAATAAACGATTTATGGCCTTTTTAATTATTCTCCATAAGAATAACATGGCGACTGAGTATGCAGGTTTGCTGAAGAAAGGAACACAAAAAATGGGGTTTTATACAAATATCAATATAACTCAAGTAGGTGAAGCCACATACCAAATTTTATTAATTTATGTTCATAATTAAGGGAGATAACACGTTACTTATTCTCCATAAGAATAACATGGGGGCTAAGTCCGCAGGTTTGCTGCTACGGGAACTATAGGCAAACAAATGTTTTTTAGTGCAAATATCAATAAACCACAACGATATGAAGCAATATACCAAATTTCATCAGGATAAGTTGATAAATAAGCGAGATATACAATTTTTCTTATTCTCCATAAGAATAACATTGGACAACGTACTGTGTTTAGCACTTTCAATATCTCGGTAACCAATTGACGTAGAGCAACGATCAAAACACCAAATTGTTTGTTTTTTTAGCTGAATTTAATAGTAAAAACTAAAATTGGATTTACCAAAATATTATATGTAAAAAACTCAAAAAACCCATTTTTGGGATACAAAACCCCCCCAAAATACCCCTTTGGATAAAGCGATCTGGCTGGTTTTCGAACTTAATGTCATAAATGATGCTTTACATGTTTGTACCAAATTTCATCAAAATCGGATGATTTTTACGAGAGTTATCGCACCCACGGACACACACATATATATATATATATATATAAAGATATATATATATATATATATATATATACAGTTTTGGACGAATGGTGTTTTTGGCATCTGGGGACCTCAAAACGAAAAGTTATCATGGTCCCGGGCCTAGGTCTTACCATGCCGACTACGGTAATAGCTTCTTCCCTATAGGGGAAATTCGCTAAAAGTTTCAAAATTCAAAATATGAAATCAGCTATAGAACAAAAAATGCCTTTAACCTCATAAATAAAAAATCAAGTCTGACAAAAACCCAAGATAAATATGACCAAGTAGGTATTTAACTTACAAATTGATTTGCTTGATTGCAATAATTTATTTGCATTGGACAAATCGGGAGATAATTTAGATCAAGATTCCATGACCATTTAAAAGCTCTAAGAAGTAACAAAATGTGACAATGAAATCAAATTTTGCAAAGCTTTTACTTAGTCTTAATCATAATTAATTACAAAAGTATAGAATAAATTGAGTTTTCAAATAAAAGTACAAAAATGGGTTCAAAAGAGGAGTTTCATATTTATTCAGACTGTAAAGAGAACCCTCGAGATATACTGAACAGCCATTTAACAAAATAAATTCTATTTACGAAATAATAAGACCAATGACAACAAAACTAATAGCCTAAAATAATTAGGCTACAACAAAATATATTGATTCTACCACCACAAATGAAGAGAACAAACAGAAATAATTTAGTATTTATTTTAATCAAATGACAACATTTTAAACGTGGTTTTGATTAAATTAGGTTGGATAAATTTAGCTCGACAATGCCCTTAGGTTGAAACATGTCGTTAATATAATATTTATAAAAAGGGTAGGCCTATTCAGTAACTTATTACTTAAATTTATATATCCTATTCTGAATCAATCATGGTCCCTGGCCTAGTTCTTACCATGTCGATGCCGACGACAGTAATAGCTTCTTCCCTATAGGGGAAATTCGCTGTAACACTATAAAAATGGCCTAGTTAATACATTGGAGGACAAGGTTTTATATTTTTCACAGTTATTTCTATTGAATACCACCCCACTTTTTTTCTCCGATAAATAAGTTCAGGTCTATAAATCAATCACATTGGTTTTTAATTTTTTGTTCTACGTTATTCCGTTGCAGAGATATTAACAGTACGTTGTCCAATGTTAATCTAATGGAGGATAAATAATATTTTAACATCTCGCTTATTATATTTAAATAAAATTTGGTTTATGGTTGTATTTGGCTAATGCTTGCCTAAAAATTCAATTTTCTTTGGGTCCCTGTAGCAGTAAACTTACGTAGTCAGCCTAATATATGCCTAATGTATATATATACATATATTTTATAGATAAATGATAAAATGTTATACCATTGACTATATAAGAGTCAATGGTTATACTATCTCACTTATCACTTTGATGTATCACTTTGCTATAAAAGGTCATATATCATAGCATAATACCCCCGTAGCAGCAAACCTGCATACTCAGCGAATTTCCAATGCTTATTAATTTATCTTAATACCACATAATGCCACATACCAAGTTTCATCAATATACATTCATAAATAAACGATTTATGACATTTTAATTATTCTCCATAAGAATAACATGGCGGCTGAGTATGCAGGTTTGCTGAAATAAGGAACACTAAAAATGGGCTTTTATACAAATATCAATATAACTCACCTAGATAAAGCCACATACCAAGTTCTATTAATTTATGTTCATAATTAAAGGAGATAACACGTTAATTATTCTCCATAAGAATAACATGGGGCTGAGTATGCAGGTTTGCTGCTATGGGAACTAACGGCCAAAAAATGGGTTTTTGTGCAAATATCAATAGACCACAATGAAATGAAGCAATATACCAAGTTTCGTCAGGATAAGTTGATAAATAAGCGAGATATACAATTTTTCTTATCCTCCATAAGAATAACATTGGACAACGTACTGTGTTTAGCACTTTAACTATCTAAGTAACCAATTGACGTAGAGCAATGATTAAAACATCAAATTGTGCGTATTTTTAATCCGATTCGAATGGGAAAAAATAAAATTTGACTTTTTCAAAAATTGTATGTAAAAAACTCAAAAAACCCATTTTTGGGGTACAAAACCCCCCCAAAATACCCCTTCGGATAGCTCGATCCGTCTGGTTTTCGAACTTAAAGTCATAAATGCTGCTTTACACGTTTGTACCAAATTTCATCAAAATCGGACCTTTTTTACGAGAGTTATCGCACCCACGGACACATATATATATATATATATATAGATATATATATATAGATATATATATATACAGTTTCGAACGAATGGTATTTTTGGGGTCTGGGGACCTCAAAACGAAAAGTTATCATGGTCCCGGGCCTAGGTCTTACCATGCCGACTACGGTAATAGCTTCTTCCCTATAGGGGAAATTCGCTAAAATATTCTACAGAAAAGGCGTTACTTATATGTTATATGGCATTTGGATGGTTTATTTATTATAACTCTTATTTGATTATTTATTTTAGAGTGAAATATTTGTTTATCTGAATCATAGCTTGTCTCAATTTAAAACAAAAACAAACTTCTACTACTACTTCTACTTCTTCTTTGAAACTACTATGTATATAAAGCAACGTCTGCCTTTGTCCTATTACTGATCACATCCTTTTTTTTATACTGGCTGTTCAGTCCAATGTGCTATCCTGCTTCCGGCCAGGGGATAGTACTTCGATTGAAGATTTGAATCATGTGACAGTCGATGGATTTTATTTGCAACTCTTGGAGAGTTTACCTGTCCGTGGCAGTGCTGAAGGGGAATTCGGACCTTAAGCAAATGGTGAATGACTCGGGTAAAAGCTAACAGGGATGGGTAAATTCTTAGTGAGTTGCATATGTGACCGGGTGTTTTGCTACTTTTCACCTATAGGCCTACTTACCATGTGTGTCCACCGGAAACACGTTTTTATAATTTTAAAGGTTCAGGAAATAAAAATACTAAGATACTAAAAAATCACTTCACTCGATAAGACTCTGATAATTTGAAATAGGCTTAACAGAACTCTACCATGAATAATTATTGTTGAACTACAGAAAACCCTAAATTTGTTATACTTTACTCATCACTGTATAATCAAGTGTTTTTTAATAATATACGGTAAACGGAAAGTTAGATACAGTTATGAACGGGTGGCCGGACGAAGTCTCATAAAAATAACATTTGCAAATAACGAAAAACACTAAGTTTGACAGTTAACAGTAAACAAAAACAAACCACACGTAACACACAGACACACACATCACAATCATAATAACGTAGATCAGGATCAGGTGGTTCTTACTTTGAAATAACGCTCCAACCAGCTGAGCTGTACTACTACTGCTGCGAGTTCTGATCATAGAGGAATGAAACTACGGACTACGACTATACATGCTACTGGTGGTCAAAGTCCACTAAGTTATATCGCATTTAACTTTCACATTATAGTCTTCACTTTTATGATCAAGCAGAAATTATGAAATAATACTTAGTCTATGATAATACACATTAGGACTTGGATAGTGATGTGTTTCCATAATATTTGCAAGGCACCGCTTATGATAACGTTGCCAACTGAGATTATTAATTCTGTCCCCTTTGTTAATAGACTGTGACAAACTATTAAGCAAGTAAATCGAATTAAAGAGCTAGGCGTCTAATTGGCTTGAAACTAAGCCAAATCGTTCTTTTAATAGAACTTTTAAGAAGATGCCAAATGTTTATGTTACTCTCCAACTGACGAGTGATTATCCATTTATAGTGTAGAGACGTTGAGTTTGCCTTTGTAAACATGCACTTATTTAAGTAGGTACCTTCCATTACATAAATAAAAATAATTCAAGAAGCATCCTCCAATTATATCTATAACGATTGTTCAAATTGATAAAGTACTCACTTTGTATAACATTGATACAGTTACCGTTGATCATGCAACTACAGAGATGATATGAATTCACTAATTAATTGGCAAAGATTACGGTACCAAATAAGAGGCCAAAGATGAAATTTGGCACACACTTGTGAAAATATAGTAAGATTTACTATTGGACCGGGAGCTGGGATGTCAAAAATTACGTCATGAGGTCCACAGGAAAAACCTATGGCATTTCGAAGTGGCATCTTTGGGGATGACGAAAATGTGTTTAAGAACCGTCAATCTGGGGGCTTTCTCCCAGGTGGACGAAATAAAAAATTTGAATAAAGTTAAATTTTACGTCATAAGGTCCACGTATTTGACATATTATGCAATTTCCTTGTATACGTTTTGGGGATCACAAATAAAACACCTTGGTGGACAAGATTTTTGGGGGCTTTACCCCAGGTGGACAAGATTTTTGGGGGCTTCACCCCAGGTGGACAAACTTGAAAAATAAAAAAAATATGAAATTTTGCGTCATAAGGTCCGCAAATAAAATAGGCGGCATTTCATTCCTCTGGTATTCAGAGGCCTAAAACCACTTAGGTGGACAAGATTGAAAATTTAATGTTTGGGATTTCGGATTTCTTAATTTAATGTTTGGAATTTCGGATTTCTTTTGATATGCCTAAAACCCATCCTTCCAACCAATTTCAATGCAATTTTGTTTTGGAGTCATAGCCTGGAACCGGAAACAAAACTACTTATTGAAAAAAAACTTTTTTTCAAATAAAGCTCATTTTAGCGAATTTCCCCTATTACCGCAGGTCTCATGGTAAGACTTAAGCCCTAGACCGTGATAACATTTTGTTTTGAGGTCCCCAGATGCCAAAAACAATAATATTTGTTCAAATTTATATATATATATATATATATATATATATATATATATATATATATGTATGTAGAAAAATTACTGCAACTAAGAAGAAGTAAATGGAGAAAGGCACACGTGTGTATGTTATTGGGTTGAACCCATATGTGTGTGTGTGTGTGTGTGTGTGTGTGTGTGTGTGTGTGTGTGTGTGTGTGTGTGTGTGTGTGTGTGTGTGTGTCCGTTAATTCGATAACTTAAGTAAAAAACGTCCGATTTCAATGAAATTTGGATGAAATGTGTAAAGGGACATTCATGACTCTTAAGTTTGAAAACCGGAAAGATCGGACCATGGGAAGGGGGTTTTCCGAGGATTCAAAATTTTACAAAAATCAGGTTTTTGCATTTTTCACCCTAAAATTTGTAAAACACTCAATTTTGGTTTTAACAATTTTGTAGAGCTTAAAAAAATAATATGGTATTTTGAATCATTAACCTAGGTTAAGTGGTTGCGGAGAAAATACAAAAAAACTTATTCATAAAATTTCCCATGTTAATCTTTTGGAAAAAAGGTTTTTAGCTTTTTCTCAGTTAATTTTAATGCAAACTTCACAATTGTTTTTGCCAATAGGTTCAGCTCTACAAAACTATCATTTTGGTATTTAAATTGTGATCCTACATCCATCCGTTGCAGAGATATTCAAACTGCTAAACACAGTAAGTTGTCCAATGTTATCCTTATGGAGAATAAATAAAATTTGATATCTCGATTATTTATGAATGTATATTGAAACTTGGTATGTGGCTTCAACAGGCTTCAACTAGTAGTAATATATTGATATCTGCACAAAAAAAGTTGTTTTTGTTGATTGTCCCCGTAGCAGCAAACCTGCATTACTCAGCTCTAATGTTATTCTTATGGACTGTAAGTAAAGTTTGTTATCTCCCTCAATTATGAACATAAATAAATTTAAACTTGGTATAGCTTCACCTGGTTGAGTTATATTGATGATTGCATAAAAACACATTTCTTATATTTCTTGTGGTAGCAAACCTGCGTACTCAGCCCCAATGTTATTCTTATGGAGAATAAATAAATTGCTATATATCACTTATTTATAAATGTATTTTTATGAAACTTGGGTAAGTGGCTTTATGTGGTATAGTGAGGAACATATACATACATTGGAAATTCACTGAGTATGCAGGTTTGCTGGGACGAGGGTATTTTGTTTTTTCTTATTTTGCCCCCAAAAAAAGTCCAAAAGGGGACAAAAACAGGTTGTAACCGTCTATAAATGATTAAATACACTGTCTAAAGCTAAGGATAAAAATTATAAAAACCAAATTACCGTTTCAAAAGGCGCCTACATTATCTTATTTTTTGAGTATTTAAACAAAAATACCCCCGTTGCAGCAAACCTGCATACTCAGCGAATATCCATTTTATGTACATGTTTCTCACCACCACATAAAGCCTCTTAACAAATTTCACAAAAATACATAAATAATATATATATATATATATATATATATATATTATAATATATAATATATATTATATATATATATATATATATATATATATATATATATATATATATATATATATATATATATATATATATATATATATAGCATTTTATTTAACTTCCATAAGAATAATATTATGACTGAGTTTGCAGGTTTGCTGCAACAAGAAAGATATGTGTTTTTAGCGAATTTCCCCTATAGGGAAGAAGCTATTACCGTAGGTGGCATGGTAAGAGTTAAGCCCGAGGCCATGTTAACTTTTTATTTTGAGGTCCAAAACACTATTCGTTCAAATTTATATATATATGTATATATAAATATATCTATATATACATACATATATATATATACATATATATATATATATATATGTGTCCATATCACGATAACTTGAGTAAAAATCGTCTGATTTTGATGAAATTTGGCTCAAATGTGTAAAGTAACATTCATGACTAAGTTCGAAAACCAAAATCGGTTTTTTGCATTTTTCGCCCTAAAATTTTAAAAATACTTAATTTTGGTTTCAACCATTTTATAGACCTTAAAAAAACAAATATTATAGTATTTTTAATCATTAACCTAGGTTAAGTAGTTGCGGATAAAATTCAAAAAACGTGCTCATAAAATCTCCCATGTTAATCTAATGGGAAAAAGGTTTTTTGCTTTTCCTCAGTTAATTTTAATGTAAACCTCACGTTTTCTTTTACCAATCTGATCAGCTCTACAAAACAATTATTTTGGTGTTTAAATTGTGATTCTACGTCCAACCGTTGCAGAGATATTCAAAGTGCTAAACACAGTACATTGTCCAATGTTATCCTTATGGAGGATAATCAAAATTTGATAGCTCGATTATTTATGAATGTATGTTGATGAAACTTGGCATGTGGCTTTACCTAGCACTGGTATGTTGATATTTGCACAAAAAAAATAATTTTTTGCCAATTTTCCCTGCAGCAGCGAACCTGCATACTCAGCCCCCATGTTATTCTTATGGAGGATAAGTAAAATGTAATGTTTCCCCTAATTATGAACGCAAATTAATAAAACTTGCGGTATGCATCTTCGACTTGTTAAGTTATATTGATAACTGCACAAAAATACATTTTTGTCTTCCTTTTTGCAGCAAACCTGCTTACTCTATGTTATTCTTATGGAGAAGAAATCAAATGCTATATATCACTTATTTAGTCGTGTATTTTTATGAAACTTGGTGAGTGGTTTTATGTGGTAGTGAGAAACATATACATGCATTGGAAATTCGCTGAGTACGCAGGTTTGCTGCTACGGGGGTATTATATAATTATCAATAAAACGTAACCAGGTGAAGCTACATACCAAGTTTTATTAATTTATGTTCATAATTAAGAGAGATATAACAATTTACTTTATTATCAATAAGAATTACATTAGAGCTGAGTATGCAGGTTTGCTGCTACGGGGAAAATCAACAAAAAATAATTTTTGTGTGCAAATATCTACATACCAAGATATGTTTCATCAATACATTCATAAATAATCGAGATATCAAATTTTATTGATTCGCCAAAAGGATAACGTACTGTGTTTAGCACTTTAAATTTCCCATGTTAACCTTAGGGGAAAAAGTTTTTTAACTTTTCCTCAGTTAATTTTTCTAAAAACTTCACATTTGTTTTTACCAAAAGTTTAGATTTTCAAAACAATCATTTTGGTGTTTAAATTGTGTTTTTACATCCAACCGTTGCGGTTGCAAAGATATTCAAAGTGCTAAACACAGTACTGTACGTTGTCCAATGTTATCCTTATGGAGAATCAATAAAATTGTATTTCTCGATTATTTATGAATGTATATTGATGAAACTTGGTATGTAGCTTTACCTAGTCCTGGTATATAGATATTTGTTGATTTGTTGGTATGTAAATAATTACTTTTTGTTGATTTTCCCAGTAGCATCAAACCTGCATATTCAGCTATAATGTTATTCTTATAGAGAATAAGTAAAGTTTTATTTCTCCCTTAATTATGAACATAAATTATTAAAACTTGGTTTGTAGCTTCACCTGGTTGAGTTACATTGATAATTGTATAAAAACCCCGTTCCAGCAAACCTGCGTACTCAGCGAATTTCTATTGAATATATATATGTCTTACTAACACATTCATAAATAAGCGATATTTAAAATATTAATTATTCTCCATAAGAATAACATGGGGACCGAAGTACAACCTAGGTTTGCTCCTACGGGAATTATAGGCGAAAAATTTGTTTGTGAAAACAATAACAAACCACAACCAGATGAAGCTACGTTCCAAGTTTTGTCAATAATATAATATTTATCAAACAAATTTCAATGAATGGTGTTTTTGGCATTTAGGGACCTCAAAACAAAAAGTTATCATGGTCTCGGGTTTAAGTCTTACCATGAGACCTACGGTAATAGCTTCTTCCCTATAGGGGAAATTCGCTAAAAAAACATTTATCTTTCTTGTTGCAGCAAACCTGCATACTTAGCCCTAATACTATTCTCATGGAGATTAAATAAAATGCTATATATTACTGATTTATTTATGTATTTTGTGAAACTTGGTAAGTGGCATTATGTGGTAGTGAGAAACATATAAATGCATTGGATATTCGCTGAGTATGCAGCTTTGCTGTGATGGAGGTATTTTTGTTCAAATCCACAAAAAATAAGATAATGTGGGCGCCATTTTGAAACAGGTGCCTTTTTGAAACGGAAATTTTATTTTTTATAATTTTTTTATCCTTAGCTTTAGACGGTGATTTAATCATTTATAGATGGTTACAACCTGTTATCCCCTTTTAGGCTTTTTGGGGGCAAAATAAGAAAAAAAATAAAATAGGCTTTTTTGCAGGAAAAAACAAAGATTTGGGGTTTTTTTTAATGCGTAGTTTTGGTTCCAGGCTATGACTCCTACAAAAAAATTGCATTAAAATTAATTGGATAGGATGGGTTTTAGGCACATATAAAGAAATCCAAAATTACAAACATGACATATTCAATATTATCCACCTTGGGTATAAAGCCCACGAAAATCTTGTCCACCTAAGGGATTTTAGGCCCCTGAATACATGAGGAATGAAATGGAATGAATAAATGCCTATTATATTTGTGGCGTAAAAATAACGCCTTATGACATACAATTTTTTATTTTTTTGATTTTTCAAGTTTGTCAACTTGGGTGTTTTTGTGATCCCCAAAACGTTTACAACGAAATGGCA
Source organism: Allygus modestus (assembly GCA_963675035.1). Lineage (NCBI taxonomy): Eukaryota > Metazoa > Arthropoda > Insecta > Hemiptera > Cicadellidae > Allygus > Allygus modestus. The sequence goes on along the minus strand of OY776111.1, from coordinate 220,926,369 downwards.
TATGTCAACTTCGTGGACCTTATGACGTAAAATTTTACTTTTTTCAAATTTTTGATTTTGTCCACCTGGGACAAAGCCCCAGATTGACGGTTCACAAACACATTTTCGTCATCCCTAAAGATGCCACTTTGAAATGCCATAGGTTTTTCCCGTGGACCTCAAGATGTAATTCTTGACATCCCAGTTCCCGGTCCATCAAGTAACATTTAGGACGTAAAGTTCAAAAACCAGAAAGGTCGGACCTTGGGAAGGGGGTTTTCAAGTTTTAAAAATTTTGTTTGCATTTTCACACTAAATTTTTAAAATGTTCAACTATGGATTGTTACCATTTTATACTGTAGTCTTTTTAATTTAGTATTTGTAATCAATCATTAATCTAGGTTATGTGGTTGCGGAGAAAGCCCAAAAAACTAATTCATGAAATTGCCCATGTTAATATTACGGGAAAAAGGTTTTAAGATTTTTCTTAGTTAATTTTATTGAAAATCTCACTTTTGTTTTACCAATAAGTTCAGCTCTAAAATCATTGCTGGAAACGTCCATCTTTTGGAGAGATATTCACAGTGCTAAACACAGTATGTTGTCCAATGTTATTCTTATGGAGAATAAATAAAATTTTATATCTCGATTATTCATGAATGAACTGTTACACTTTTATTTGGTTAATGATTTCCTTGACTTTCCCTGACAAAAAAGTTGATTTTCACTGACTTTTTCTAACCAAAATTGTTAATTTTCCCTGACTCGCGACTCGGAATGCACACTTTTTTCTAATAGGTTTTGATTTTTGCGCACAATGGTGCTTTGCGTTTACGGTTAAAATTAAAAGTTTTCCTTGACTTGTATGAAATAGTAAGCATTTTCCCTGACTTTTGGCGTTTTTCAACTTTTTCCCTGACCTTTTTCAAATTCCCTGACTTTCCAGAAAGTGTGAACCAAGTGATGAAACTTGGGATGTGGCCTTATCTGGAATAATAAATATCTGGCTGTGGTCTACAAATTTGTACAGCAAAAAAATGTTGTGTCATGGTCCTGTAGCAACTGACCTGCATACTGAGCCCTAATGGTTATGGAGAATAAGTTTTGTCTCCCTTTGATTCACCTGGTTGATTAATAATGACATTTGCATAATACCCCCGTCGCAGCAAACCTGCGTACTCAGCGAATTTCCAATGCAAATATGTGGGTATCACTACTACCTAGAGCCACTTACCAAGTTTCACAAAAATACATTCACTAATAAGTGATATATAGCATTTTATTTATCCTCCATAAGAATAACATTATAAATGAGTACGCAGGTTTGCTGCAACAAGGAAGATAAGATATGTGTTTTTTTGCAATTATCAATATAACTCAACCAGGTGAAGCTACATACCAAGTTTTATTAATTTAGGTGCATAACTAAGGGAGATATAAAACTTTACTTATTCTCCATATGAATAACATGGGGGCCGAGTATGCAGGTTTGCTGCTAACGGGAAAAATCAACAAACAAATTTTGTTGTGCTATTATCAATATACCACTACTAGTTGAAGCCACAAACCAAGTTTCATCAATATACATACATAAATAATCAAAATATAACATTTTATTTATTCTCCATAAGGATAACATTGGACAACGTACTGTGTTTAGCACTTTGAATATCACTGCTACGGTTGGACGTAAAACAACAATTAAAACGCCAAAATGATTGTTTTGTAGAGCTAAACTGATTGGTAGAAAGAAATGTGGGGTTTTTAGTGAAATTATCTGAGGAAAATCTAAATAAAAATACCCCCGTAGCAGCAAACCTGCGTACTCAGCGAATTTCCAATGCATCTATATGTATCTTAATACCACATAAAGCCACATACCAAGTTTCATCAATATATATTCATAAATAAACGATTTATGACATTTTAATTATTCTCCATAAGAATAACATGGCGGCTGAGTATGCAGGTTTGCTGAAGCAAGGAACACAAAAAATGGAGTTTTATACAAATATCAATATAACTCATGAAGGTAAAGCCACATACCAAATTTCATTAATTTATTTTCATAATGAAGGGAGAAAGCACGTTACTTATTCTCCATAAGAATAACATGGGGCTGAGTATGCAGGTTTGCTGCTACGGGAGTCTTTGGTCAAAATTTGTTTTTTTGAGCCAATATCAATGGTTCACAACCAGATGAAGCCGTATACCAAGTTTTGTCAGTATACGTTCATAAATAAGCGAGATATAAAATTTTTATTTTCCTCCATAAGAATAACATTAGACAACGTACTGTGTTTAGCACTTTCAATATCTCGGTAACCAATTGACGTAGAGAAATGATCAAAATACCAAATTGTGTGTTTTTTTAAGCTGAATCCAATGGAAAAAAATAAAATTTGACTATTTCCAAAATTACATGTAAAAAATTCAAAAAACCCATTTTTGGGGTACAAAACCCCCCCAAAATACCCCTTTGGATAGGCCGATCGGGCTGGTTTTCGAACTTAAAGTCATAAATGTTGCTTTACACGTTTATACCAAATTTCATCAAAATCGGATAATTTTTACGAGAGTTATCGTGCTCACGGACACATATATATATATATATATATATATATATATATATATATATATATACTGTATATATATATAGATATATATATATATCTACAGTTTCGAACGAATGGTGTTTTTGGGGTCTGGGGACCTCAAAACGAAAAGTTATCATGGTCCCGGGCCTAGGTCTTACCATGCCGACTACGGTAATAGCTTCTTCCCTATAGGGGAAATTCGCTAAAACCGTATTCCCATAAGATTAACATGGGAAATTTTATGGACATATTTTTTGACTTTTCTCCACAACCACTAAACCTAGCTTAATAATTCAAAATACTAAATTGTTTGTTTTTTTAAGCTCTAAAAAATGGCCATAACCAAAATCTAGTGATTTTAAAATTTTAGGGTAAAAAGTTCAAAAAACTGATTTTTGGAAAATTTTAAACCCCCTTCCCATAAACCGATCGATCTGGTTTTCGAACTTAGAGTCATAAATGTTACTCTCCACATTTCTGCCAAATTTCATAAAAATCGGGCGCTTCTTTCAAAAGTTATCGCGGTAACGGACACATATATTTATATATATATACATATATATAAATTTGAACGAATAGTGTTTTTGGCATCTGGGGACCTCAAAACAAAAAGTTATCATGGTCTCGGGCTTAAGTCTTACCATGCCACCTACGGTAATAGCTTCTTCCCTATAGGGGAAATTCGCTAAAAACACATTTTTGTCTTCCTTGTTGCAGCATGAGGAAGAAACAATTCATTTATCTCTTGTTTGCAAATCAGTTTAATTAAAACTTGGTATGATGGTTAACAAATTGAACAATAGAATATAATATTTGGATTGTGTTAATACCTAACCCAGGGGAGGAGGGATTTCCCCTCTTATAACCCTCTTTCCCCTCTTGCGATTGTGGTAAATAACTCTGCAATGCCTCCGATAAAGGGATTTAGATGGTCATTTCTGAAAAATATGTTTTTATAAATATTCTCTATCTATACGCGCTACATAGTATTTCATAAATATGAATGTACTGATTGAAATAGGGCTGATGGGGAGAAAGTATCTGTCAGTGTTCTGATACTGTTTATTTTAAAGCAGAATCCAATGGTAAAAACTAAAATTTGAATTTTCGGGATACAAACAATCCCCCCCTTTGGATGAGGCAATCTGTCTGGTTTCCGAGTCGTAGATGCTGCTTTACGCGTTTTTACCTAATTTCATCAAGATCGGATATTTTTACAAAAGCTGTCGTGCCAACCAACACACAAAATGTATATTCATAAGTGTAAATTTGAACAAATCGTGTTTTTAGTATCCCAGGGCCTCAAAATGTTATCATGGTCCAGGAGGGCCTTTTACGGTAATAGCTTCTTCCCTAATAGAATAAATTCGCTAAAAGTAAGTAATCTATAGCGCTAGCTCTTTTACGAGACCTAATCACAGTCCTGCCTAATAAATTTGATTAGTACTGGATATCTTGTACTGTATTGGCTGTAATGGCACCCTTACTCTGCTGGGTTCGTTCCACGCTCGTACCTGCTGTCTGTGTGGATGAGTAGTAAAGAGAGGCTGCCAACCTTTTTTGGAAAAAATGCGTTAACATTGCATATTGACAATATGAATTAGGATCAAGGGAGTAAAAAGTAATACATAAATTTAATAAAATATAGACATGATTTATTCAAATACTAATTATTTAAACATACCACATTATTGGTCACTTCCAAGATAAAAACGACTCTATTGTTACCTGGACATTGTCTTACATAAAAATATTACAATATTTACATAGACATAGCACAATTGCATAAATGCACCGAGAGAGAAGTCATTTCTGGTAGCTTTAACAAAAGCCTAGAAAATAGCTTGACAGCAGCAAGTGCAAAATATTCTACACAAAATAACAACATGAAAAGTTATAACAAATCATATATAAAATTAATATAGTAGCTAACAATGTTTAATGTAATGTTACCTAAAAATACTCAGTAAATGTCATGTAAAAGGTATAATATAAATGAATATAAAATAAATATTAATGCCCTTTATTATGCTTATCTAAATCTACATGACATGGGATTCAAACTTATTATAGTGCTATAGAAGTAATCTTGAGACAAATGTTGTGCAAATAAACCAAATCAGCATTTTCATTTTACATACATGTTTTACAATATTTTATTGTAATAGATCAAATTAAATTAGTAACAGTGAATGCAATAGTAATGAATTTTGTAATAGCAGGAATTGCAATAAAAACTATCTTTGGCAGACAAATATTGTTTACATAAAAAAGTTAATTGTTTATGCAACTAAATGTTATGATATTATGAATGTTTTCCTTTTATTTAGACAAATAAAAATGGCTAGTTTTATAAATTGTTAACATGTTTTCATAAATTAAGAAATTATGGAAAATATTTCAATTATTATCCACATGTTAACCCATTTGGTTGACATACTTTGTAAACAGTTATGATAAGTCCTCCCTCAACGAGTAAATAAATACCACCTTCTTTCTTATCGATGATGTTAATTAATTAGTGTTAACAGTGAAAGGGTGGCTGCCAGCTTTTTAGATCTTTCTCACATTTTAAATTCATATAATTTTCTGGTGCTACTTCTTCAGCAACTTGCTTCATACTTTCACCAACATCAAAGGAGTTCTACAAATCCAAACATCCTCTAGATAAGATTTATAAATGCAAGATTTTATTTCTCGATAAAAATGCTTATTTTTTAGGGAATTAAAGTCCAGTAAACTGTAACCGCCTACAATCTGTTGAATAAACAGGCTTAAGTGTAAAACGTGAATTATGTCACAAATGTTCAAAACATAATCAATTAATATTATACAATTCGGAAACGCATCAACTATAATTTAACGCTTGTCAAAGAATAAAATATGACAAGCAGCTGATTGTTTGCATCCAGAGTCTCTAACCTTCTATATGACAGTAAGAATACATGTTAATAAGTCAACAAAGCAGATACTATGTTTGTCCTTATTTCTCTGGCTGACATGAGATTTTTAAAAAATTACTATTTTCCCCAAAGTCCCTTGGACCTTTCATTTGAGCTAACTTCTATCATCTTGCAATTTACCAAACGTCCCTAGATTCTCTTTCAAAATTTATCTTGCAGAATTAGTAATACCGGCCCTGACAATTCCAGTTACACTGGGAAGATTCATGAGGAGTGAATAACATTTTTGTTTATGCTGCATTATGACAAAAACTAATGGACTTTTACAGCTAACTTTATACATGTTCGTAAGTCATCCGATAAAATAAAACCATCATCTGCCATACATGAAAACTGAAACTTTTAAAGCCAATAGGATGAAGCCCTCACGGGATTTTGGAAATTTTCTGATTTTTTAAAAATGTAAGAACCTAATGAATACCTTCACATTTCACAAGACAGATTTCCCATTTGATTACTTGTATTTCGAAATTAACGTTTATTAGTGAATTTCCTATGGAAAAGTAAACTATTAGCATGACCCGCACGGTGAAACTTAAGCCCGGTCGCAAGCGGTCGCAATTTTTGTCTGATTTACTTGAAATTTGGTAAAAACCTTCCCTTCTGCAAACAGATGGGCAACTCTTAACTCCCAAAAAGGGTCAGAAAAGCCCTGAATGTAAAATTATTGCATATTAAGTAAAAAGTCGTAAATGTTAAGCCCTCCCTCATCATTCTAGGACAAATATTTGCCGAGTTATTAAAGAAAATACAAATTGACTTACACAGTACGTCTTAGGAATTTAAAATTAGAACAGGCTGTGTTTTTCATACCTTGACGTAGTTTTTTCATCCCAGTACCTATGTACCAGCTTTTGATCCTGATGAGACCTCCTCCTAACCTTATTATGTACAATACTGGCATCCTAATAGTAGATTTAAATAGAACCAGGAACATAAGAACAACCAAAAAAATTTTTTATTAAAAAAAAGTCACCAGTATTTGTTTAAACCCTTTATTTGATTTTTTTAGGTTTTAATGTGGAAATTCACTTCCGTTACGTCAGCGAGTTGCGTGCGAACTTATTTATTAAATTCAGATGATTATTTGGCCATGAACATGAATTACATTATAGATATTTTAGACTTACACCTGTTTGTTTAGTGAGGCATTCAGCAGGGATTACAAATTTAATAGATTATATGAGTGACTAAGCAATCTTTAAAACAATATCTATTATGGCAATGACAATATATAACAAAATAAACATAAAATCAAGTTTGTCAGACATGTAGTTTTGTATATGCCATTGAGATTATGATTTTTCCAAGTAAGTAAGTTACCTAAATTACATTCCCTATTTGTCTCTGTCTGAAATTTTTAAGTTGAAACCTAATGATCAATATTTTCAACAATAACACATGAGCTACTTGATGTGCAATGAGTATTTGCTGTAGGGGTTGAGGTGGATTTGAAAAGGGAGAAAACAATCACTGAAATCACTGTTACACAATGTTGTTTAACACGTTCACTACCAAGTGGCTAACATATCAACCAGGCAGTCTATATTCACAACCCACTACTGAAAGAAAAAGTTGAGCCTGCAGACCAAGTAGCCAACACCACAGCCAGAGAGACCCAATTAATGTTTCATATGTGCATACAGATCACTGCAATAACCTCAAGCCACCAAGATAGACCAGCAAAACACAATCAACTATTGAGTTATGTTGTAAAACCATCCCAAATATGAGTTGTTGGTCTATTTTGGTAGAAGCAACTGGCTCACATTCGAGTAGCTGGACTGTGGAGATGGATTGAAAAACTCATTAAAGAATGGGATGGGATATTTTTCAGGAACATTTTTTTTATGGTGGTAGCGAACGTATTAGTTTAATTTTAGTGTAAGTTAACAATAGCCTGAAACATTTTCTGAGAATTTACAAAAATATCTGCTTCCACATCTGAATAAATCATGCTTCAAGACTACATAAAAAGCCATAGGAATATAAACAACTGCATTAAAGAAAAATATATATTTTTTGTAGTAGAAAAATTATTTTCTTAAATAAATATTTGTGAACGGTTAAGAAGAAAGGCTAAGCACATTTATATCAACTAGCACTAAATGTCAATTAAAACTTAACTATACAGAAATAAGAGTAATAAAATAATAACAAATATTTATCAATAAATAATAAATTAGAGTATTTAAAATGTTAATATTATTAGAATAATGTAATTTGTGTGATAGTAGTACAGTCAACACCCGATTATCCGGGGTAATGACCGGTTGGAGGGTCACGGATAACTCAAAACCACGGTTAAAACAAAGGGATTCAATAAATTGAATATTACGAATATAATGAAGGTTTATCAACATTTTTATATAACAATATTGTGTTTTAATGTTATTTAAGATATATTTATGTAGATTAAATACTTTTGAAAATCTTTAAATTGTGATAACATCTACAAACAATCAAGATAATAATAGTTAATAATAGCAACGGTTGATAGCAGTAAATACTACCCAAAACGCCGAATGATATTTAATAGGTTAAAAATTTCTAAACACCCAACTCTCTAAACTACACCGAACAGTACGCTAATTAATTCCAAACTGGGGGAAAACCCAATGAAGGTAAACAACGGCGGGAAGGGTGATTTTTTTGAGATTTTTCTATTTTTAGACGTCCGCGTCATACCGTCCGTCCGTCTGTCTGTCCGTCCGTCGCTGAGGTGACGTTTTAGATACTTCTAAAACGTTGTTTTGAGATGTTTCTATTTTTAGACGTCCGTGCAGTGTCAAGGTCATCGCTCCCCATCACGCGCCTACGGCTCATTAGCGAAATGACACACACTCAGATTATGTTGTGGTTACTAAATTGTTTGTATAGTATTTATTATGATAAACAAAGTAAATTAAATATGATTATGGAGATAATTTAGAAAAATAAATTGTTGTTATTGCTCCATTTATGTTTAGAAGGGGATAAATAAAAATAATAAAAATAAACCTTTCCGTGACCCCGGTTAAACCGCAACCCGATTAACCCGCTCCCGGATAATCGGGAGTTGACTGTAGTTCAAATTATATGTCCTATGAAATGTAAAGAATGTATTATTTTAAATACCACAGAATAAAAGAAGCACTATAATATGCGAGTTGAGTAGGGGGCAATGCCCCCTACTGAGTTGTCTACTCCTTTGTTGGCTTAACTGTAACCAAATCGAATCAATTTTCAAGCAGTCATTTATAGATACAAATAAACTTTAACATTCTAAATATTGAATTTTCATTTTAGAATGGCCACAGGCCCAGTGATAATAAAAAATTCCATTATAAAGAAAACATTACGAAATATTGAATAAATCATAACAAAATAGAGCCTAAACTATGGATCGAATAGACAAATGAAAGTAGGAGTTAAAACTGCTTGCCCTAAAACTATAATGGTTTGAAGTAGGGGTGTGCAAGTACTCGAAACTTCGGCCAAGTATTTTCATACTCAAACTCGACTCGAAGTTTTGAAAGATTCTCGAAAGTTCAAGCGAGTATTTCCCACCGATTTCCAGACGATCGCAAACGATTGCGACCGGCCAAAACGCGTATTAACGGTCGCAAAAGGCGATCACATGTCGTAAAATCGGCCGAAAATGACGATTGCTAACGTTTGTGACTGGCCAAACTCGTATTAACGGCCGCAAAGGGTGAACACATGTCGTAAAATCGGCCATAAATGACGATGGAAAACATAATACCGGCCGTAACTAACAATTTTGTTATCTAATATTGATTATATGCGATGTCTGAACCAGGTGATATTGGCCAAATGACAACCGGACTATGTTTTTTCGGCTGGAAACGAATGTCAAACTGTGCTTTGTTTGTCAATACGTAATCCAGTTTGACTGTACTGGCCAAAACTTTGTATTGCTACTCATGTATTAGTTAGAAACCAAGTTTATATTGTCAAACCTAGGATGATATCCAAATCCCATTACACTATGTTAAACTACCAACTGATGGAAAATACTCGCTCGAAAATACTCAAAACTCAAAAATTATTGGCACTACTCGACTCGACTCGATTAAAAAAAATCACTACTCGCACACCCCTAGTTTAATGGCAAGCAAGTGTGATGCAAATTGGTGACAAGATAGTTTGGACATCTCAAGGTAATCAAACACAGACTGTTTGACTTGTATTGACACCTACTTTATATCAAATTACCATCAAAACAGTTTGACTGCAAAAGACCAACTTATCTCAACACCATACTTGCATCAATTAGGCACACCTTATAAAAGAATGAGTTTTATATGAAATCAATTGTAAATGAGTATTACAAAGAGTTATAAATAAGTAAGTCTATTATTATTAACCATTTCAGTTTTTCTAAACAAGTTGGCTAGCTAAAAAATTACTTACATTGTGAAATTCAAAATGGAAATGGAATTTGATAATACAGTATATCATATTTTACATAATCCACGGTTATTGTAAATACTGTGCAGACAATGTTTGTACTTACCATAAATTGTACTACATCATTTGCTTATTTTACATTAAGAATTGTTTTAAAAAGGAAATTTTGTTAGTTATGGAGCAAAAGTAATTTACTGGAGCTATGAATTGAGTCTTAAATACCATACTGAAATTTTGTTCAAACACAAAAACAAAAGTTTGTTACTAGTAGCCTTTCCTTCTCTTTTTGCTACAATTTTGTTGTAATAGTTCTTGTTGCTAACATTTGAACACTTTAAAGTGATAACTTGTTTATGAACTTACCGAACAATAAATGTAGCCTAACATCTTTTGAGAGCCTAGCAACTTAGGGCGGATTTACACTATGAACTGAACATTCTCAAACTAAAAAACTGTTTATAATCTTAATCAACAGAATCAAGAATCAAGGCTTGGGAGAATGTTATCTGAGGGGTACCTTAGGCCCATAAATTTTGGAATCCTTAATGGCTTTTATGGTCACTGTCCCTCCTTTTAGTTATCCCCTCCTCTTGATATCAACATAACCCACCAGATGTGTTTTCATTTATTGAACATTTTCTAGGCCTATCAGGATATGTATCATTTCAAGTTTCTCAATTTTATTCCTTATATCTATCACAGTTTAATTCACATTGACATTTATCATAATATTATTGTTATCTTTATACTGTAATATGTATTTTCTGTAATGTGTGTTTTATATTTTAACTCAACACTGGGAATCAGAACAATCTCTTTTAGTAATCATGCATGACAGTTCCTACCCATAACAGCAGAAACGGTAGAATTTGTCACTGAAATATGGGGTGAAAAGAGTTTGTCATGCTATTGAAAAGGTCTGAAATATTTAAATTCGTACCTATGCATTCACTTTAATTTGTATATATGTATTCATTTGATGAAATATTTCCATTGATAGATGGTTTTAGAATCGTAGTTTTATGACACAGTTAGTGTAACTTTATTTTTTAAACTCATGATAACCATGATTATTATTCAGATTTATATTTATTTGGTTTTTACTGTAAATTAAACAAGGTAAGAAAACTCCTTGCCCTACTTCCTCGCTTTTAAAATCTAAAACTGATCTAACATTTTACCCCCTACATTTTATTATTTGCGGATTTTTTTGAGGGACTAAATTTATTCATTATACACAAAATCCTATCGTTTCATAATTATTTTGAACATTCTTTCATAGAAAACTATTGCCATTTACCACGTTAAGTTAGGACTTAGGAAGTTAGAATAGGTGGTATAGCTCTCGCTACCACCTATGCTGGTGGGGTACGCCCCTTTAGGGATCCATTGTGGTATTTAGCTAGGTGAGATGAGAAACCGTACAATCTCAACTCCGGGATTTGAACCCAGGTCCTGCCGAATGAGAGGCGCAAGCATTACCACTTTGCTACCTGACTTGTAGTATTATATTAGAAAATTATATATTAAATGTAGGAGAAAACGTTGAAACACTAGAAGCGATAGGTGACGTTCAAATACATATCAATCAAACCTCTTTAGAGTTAGTTTATCGTGTTGTAAGATGTAGCCACCTGTTCACTGACAAATAAACAAGTGACATGAATTTTGATTGAATTACAAGTTTATTTTTAGCATTTAGCGGTGAACGTAATCTTCAAAACGATGGCTCAGTTATTGATTTTGATGAAGTGTTATTGAAAAAAGGCCTTTTGTCAAACAAAAAACACATGTAGGGATTCAGGCACAGAATGTGCAGTTTGAGTACTTAGTATAAATCCGCCCTAATCTAGGGATGGGCATGTTCTCAGTCATCAGTACATAGTTCAAGAAAGTAAAATTGTGTCTAACAAATGCTTATGATTACTTGTTCCAAATATAACTGAACACCTATATTACTGAAGCGATGTAACTGTAGCGATGTAGCTGTTAGTAGTATTAAGATATCAATATATAGTAGTAGCAACAGGATGTTGATATTCTGTATCACAAATGCAACTGGCACTCAAAGCACAGTCTTCACTATTTACAAGTCCCACGTTAGCTGTCAACAGACGCACCAACGCGTAATCAGCAGACGCAACCAAATGTTTCACTCACCTAACAACACTGAATTATCAATGGAACAATGTTATTACAAGTTCACTCCTCTCTGAAAGGATTCCCTAGAATTCTCTCCACTTTTTCCAAACCTTTAAAGTTATTACAGAGATTAAAAGATTATTCAAACACTTTTAAGACTTTTGCTGCCAAGGTTCTACAGTTCATAAAATCTTACTAATTTTTCAAATGCTTTTATACATTATTTTCAAATAACTTATTGATTTGTAGAGAGATATTCAGTTGAACTGATCATTGTTCCACTGAGACACGGGAGGAAGACAGGGAGGAGTGTTGTGGAGTGAGATGGTTGTCTGCTGCTGGAGCCTACCCCCTTGGCATGGCCTAGCCCAGGCGGTAGGCTACGATATTTCAGGAATTCCATCGAGACTTCTGCAGTTCTATCTGTCCTTCCAGTGTTTTGCCCAAGTAGATCACAAACAACTGCAATCAACAAACCATCCATATTTCATTAGGAACTGAGAATGGAAAATCGTGCATTGACCACATTTTAGTGAGTCTAAAGTTTTAATCGCACTATTCTTGGTGATCCTGGTTACACCAGGAAAATTTCTATTAAATGCTCTGTACAGGAGAGTTATGTTAATATTAGTTTGTTTGAGAGAAGTTTGAAATTTTAAAATGTAGATATAAAAAACGAACTATACTAAACATCCACCCGATTTACATTTTTTTAAATCTCAACCCTTTCCCCTCTCATTTTTAGACTGGCCTAATCCTACCCAGCTGCATTTAAAAGCACAGCTGGTCACTTAATTATTTCTCTTTTCTTTTATTTTTATTAAAAAATAGCAGGCTTTTGCCTTTTTATTTTGATACGTATCTAAATGTGGCGGGCGGAGTTGCCCCGACAAATGAACAGAAAGGGTTAGTACAAATTAAAAACTAGAGCAGAGTTACTGTAATCGAACAGTACATGGTAAGAAATATGTAATACAGTATTTTACTCAAAAGATATAATTTTGAATACAAATAGATAAAGCTCCGCATGTGCTTGCATGGAGAAGCACTAAAATCACTTAAGAGTGCTAAAGTCTGTGGTGAACCCTGGGTAGTCCTACAGCTATTAAATATAACTTATGTTTAAATCAAATAGTTATCTGGTCAAATAAAATCTTCGTCTCCATTAGAATATTTTGACAAACCACTATCTTGCCTAAGTTTAATTATTTTGTCTAGTTTTGGCAAATTTTCACAGCAAACAGAGTAGACTGGTGGTAGGGTTTACCTGTGACAGCGCAACTCCAAGAGCTATGCCTGCTATAGTGTACAGGTTCCTCTCTGCCCAGGACCGCACCACCTCTATACACCCACTGGTCCACACTTTCTTGCTGGCCTCCGCCACCTGCAGGCAAACACTACTGTCACATATCAGATACACCAAACTAAACAACAAAATTAAAACTGTTTCAAGACTGGTCGTTAGCTTGAAACAGCTTTAGCCCTTCATTGGCTATGATCAATGACAAGCTCAAAGGAATAGGAGGCCTTAAATTCTGAGAAACATATTTCCTATTACAGATTTAGTGTTTTAGGTTAGGGTGGCTCTAGGCCCTGATTCAGGAAAAACTATAAAAGCAAAGGGATGCCAGAAAACTTACCCATTGAGAAAAAGTGTCACTTATTCTCAATGGGTAAGTTCTCTGGCAACCCGTTGGCCTTTCCTTTCATAGTTTATTCTCTAATACACATTCAATAATGTAAATTACCTAAAAATAATATTAACTTAATAATAGTAGATATTTCAGTTTACATTATTTTGATAAAGAGTAGGGAGTTTTATTTATATTTTACTAGCTGCCATCGTACCCGGTTTCACCCGGGAATAAAACCTGTAGTGTGTGCTGCATTCTGTGGTTAACCCATTGGCCTAGTAATTTTATTCTATTCACTATATCCTGCAACAGGATCTGTCCTGCAGCAGGATTCGTGCTGCACTCAAGTATAAAAATCTGTAACTAATGAAAGCGGGCAACTACGGTTGACACCGCTAGGAAAACGGACTGACTATGAACCTATTTAGCACCGCTAGGCCACTGGTCGTAATAGCCGTCTGGGCTAAATCATTGAAACACTTGGCCAGGTGTTGATACGAAGTTCGTGGGTTCGATTCCCGCACATAACCAAAACTGACCAGTCATACGACTCTCAATGAGTTAACCAATCTGTGGCAACGTCGTTGGGAGGGCCCAAGTAAAATAAATGGTGGCAGGCTTGCTTGGTAGTTGGCGGGATTGGTTAATTCTTTGAGAGTTGACGGAGTCAACACTGAGTTTTGTTCTTCTTACTTATGTTTACATAGTGTGAACCAATTTGACTCTTTAAACTGAAATAAAAAAATATTTTAATTAAAATACGTCACCAGTCCATTTAACAGTTCAAATTTTCCAATCCATAGGTTTAAAAATGACCAAGAAAGAAACGGAACCAGATCATAAGTCTAGGCGAATGGGTTAACCCTTGGAACTACTACAAATCATGATCAGCTGTTTGAATGTTCATCAGCTCAAACCAACAGAGAACGTCCATTGGAATAACACTGGTTTGGAACTTTGACGACCTATGAGGCCCTATGAGAATTTCTTAAAATCCTTTCTTAGTGGTTACCTACATTATGAAAAAAAGTATACATGACAAATTTTGTGGTTGTAGGTGATGTAGAGGTTTGGCTTGGGGGATGATCGGTTTTTCGTGTTTATAGATTACTAGCTGCCATCGTACCCGGTTTCACCCGGGAATACAACAAAAGTTTGTGCTGCATTCTGTGTTTAACCCAAGGAACAACATAGAATCATGAACAGCTGTTTGAATTCTCATCTGCTAGAACTAAAGTGAATGCCCATAAGAATGACATTGGATTGAAACTTGAGTCCCAGAGGGGCGGAGCCCTATGGAAATTTCTTAAAATCCTTCTTAGTGGTTACCTACGTTATGAAAAGAGTATATGTGTCAAATTTTGTGGCTGTAGGTGTAGGGGTTTGGCCTTGGGGATGATCGGTTTTTTGTATTTATAGATTGTCTATAAGAATGACACAGGATTGAAACTTAAAGGGTGGAGCCCTATGGAAATGTCTTGAAATCCTTTCTTGGTGGTTACCTACATTATGGAAAGAGTAAACGTGCCAAATTTCGTGGTTGTAGATGTAGAATTTTGGCCTGGGGAATGATCGGTTTTTCGTATTTATAGATAAAGATTTAACATGAAAAACCCGAGGTGAACCATGCAAAAAGACAAGAATAATCCTCATTGATGACCATGGCAAAGTTTACAACAAGGAGGTGGCACGCCCAAAGCTGGTTGAAGACTATCTCCCATGTGCACCGCCATTGATGTCCATAACCACATTCGTCAAAATGGACATCGATTGGAAGTGGTATAACAAACACAGCATCGGCACCACAGAATATTGGCATGTCTAAATGGTGTTATGGAGACTAATTCATTTTGATCTTACATTATTCAGAGATCAGAAAACAATAAGAAGTCCCACTTGCTCACTCTAACTTTCAAAGGACTATAACATAAATATCCAAACCAATACAGGGAATGGGTAAATTATTTTGGTAATAAGTAGCCAGTTATGTTTATATTTTATGATTTTATTTATTTATTACATCACAAAACATCTATCATAGGGAATTTCCCTTAGAAAGGTGAATTGTCAAATTGTCCTTATACTAAAATACCTAGGCCTAACAATAAATACAACACATTCAATGATCAATCAAAATGTAAATAAACAGTACAATTGAAACAAAAGTCACCCGTCACAAAATAAGGCTAAAAACCAAAATAAAATGTATAACTGTAATGACAGGCTGTTAAGGTATTCATTGACACTATAGAAGTACTTTGTTTTTAAATACTTTGCCACTTCTGCTTTGAATTTTGTTATATTGGAAATGTTTTTGATACTCTGAGGGAGTTTATTATAAAATTTGCTACCTGTGTATAGAACTGATTTTTCAAAAGATGATGACTTGTGTGCTGGTATTTCTAGTAAGTGTTTATGTCTAGTATGATAACCATGACTATCCATTTTGGAATTAAAGTGTGAAGCATTCAATCTCACAAATATGACAATATTTAGGATAAAGGCACATGGTAAGGGCAACATTTCAAAAGTTTTAAATATACTACGGCATGAAGACCTTACACGAGCACCAGCCATCACTCTCAGAATTCTTTTCTGAAGACGGAACACTTTTAGGCTTTCAGAGGAACAACCCCAGAATACGATTCCATATGAAAAATGGGAATAAACATAGGCATAATATACAGCCTTAAGAGTAGATGTGTCAACCGACTGTGAAAGTGTTAGCAAAACATAAAAAGCCTTGTTGAGTTTTGATTTAAGCTTGTTTATGTGTTCGGACAAAGTGAGAGAATTATCAAGCATGACACAAATGAAATTAATAGAAGTGGATAGATTTATTGATGATTTAAAATATTCTGCCCGAGCTCTGATACTATTGCTATAATTTGGATGAAAATGTACATTAGCGGTTTTTTCCTTATTCAGCATTAATCCATAACAAGAAAAACACGAGTTCATGTCTTCCATAGCCTCGTCCAACATTTGCCCGAGATAACTTCATTGCTACTCCTCAAGAAAGCCATAGTATCATCAGCATATAGAATCACACTAGAGTTTCTCACATTGCAAGCCCAATCACTGACATATAAAAGGAACAACAAAGGCCCTAGGATGGAACCTTGTGGAACACCTGCTAAAACCTGCTGGTATTTTGACTGATGATTAGAGATGCCAGTGCACTGAAACCTATTGGCAATATATAAATGAAGTAACTGGGAGGTCTTTCCTTTTCATCCATAGTACTCTAGTTTTCATAGCAGGAGACTATGACTGACAGAATCAAAAGCTTTTGTGAGATCACATAATACTCCAACCGCAAATAATTTCTCATTGAAGGCATAAACAATTTCCTTAGTTAACTCAAAAATTACATTTGTTGTCAATTTATTTTTATGAAAGCCAAATTGTTTGTCATATATTATATTGTAATTAAGAAGATAATACTGAAGCCTATTGTAAATAGCCCGCTCAAAAAGGTTAGAAAAGACAGGAAGAATAGCAATAGGTCTGTAATTGTCAGCAGAAGATGAGTCACCTTTCTTTTTATACAACGGCGTAATACCAGAAAATTTTAAGAGATGAGGAAATTAAATTATTTTTAACACCTGTTTCAAAGGATGCATTGATAATACGTGCCAGAGGCTGGCTTATGTGTTTGGCACAGACTTTAACTATAAATGGAGGGATACCATCCCATCCAAGAGACTTTGTTGGCTTCAGATCTCTTGCCAGGGCTTCAATTTCTCTAACAGTGACCTGTGGAAGAGTTAGAAGCGATGTGACTGGTTTATCAAACCTTTCAATAATGAATGTGACCTTTTTTTGGTTTTAAGTGTTATTTAAATGTATTGTGGTGTTCAGGAGGTTTTTTAAGAGTTTCTGCAATATCTGAGGAGTTTGTGAGAAGATTCCCTTTATCAATTAACAAGTCAATTTGAAAAAATGTTGGTTTTAAAGATGTTTCTGTTTTTACCACATTCCAAGCCATTTTTGTTTTATTAGAAGCATTCTTAATTAATTTGAATTGTATTGAATTTTAGCTCTTTTCACACACTTCCTGAAAACCTTTTTGTATTTTTTAACACAGGCTACAAAATGTTTGCCATTACTCTTTTTACTTAACAAGTGTAGTTGTCTCTTTCTTTTACTGAAAATAACAATTCCAGGTGTTACCCACTTTTTTGACTGTTTCAAATTTGATTTTACTTTTATTGTTTTCACTGGGAAACAAGTGTTAAACTGAAACTTAAAAAATCTTCAGGAACAAACTATACAATATATTCACATTACTACAATTTTCAGACCAAAATGAGTCCCAGTTTTCATCCTCCATTAATTTAACAAAATTTGAAATATTATCATTTGAAAAATCTTTTTGTGAAAGTATCTTATAAGTATTTTTATGGAACCTGTTTCCAAATTTTAAAATTTGGAAAGTATGATCAGAGAGGTTATTGTCAAATACACTAATCTCACAACTGGCCAGCAATACATTAGTATAAACATTATCTACACATGATTCTGAAACCAAGGTAACCCTAGTGGGTACTGAATCGTTAGGTATATTTAAGTTGTAAGAATGTAACATATTTATAATAGTATATTTCGCACCAAGGGCCGAAAATGGGGTTTTGCTGGCCCGAGATCGTGTTTTATGAACGAGACGAATTCGAGGTCATAAATCGTTCGAGGGCTATGCAAAATCCTTTCGGCAGAGGTGTGAACGCTATTTTCACCATACTACAATTATTAACGGGTTAAATGTGATCGGTCATAAAACACGAACGGCCTGGCCTCATGCAATCTCGGACTAAAAACATTTAACCAATGAACAAGTCATCGATGGTACAATGCTTTGAATTTTATTGTTATTTGTTCCAGTGTTTCAACCAAAGAACACAAAATAGTATGCACGTATTAACCAGGTAACGTCGTGAACGCTTAAAAACAAGTTGGCAACACTGGCTAAATAGATCAGCTGACTTTCGGCCCTTGGGCGAAAAAACTCTACTTTAGGTATTCAAATGACGTTCCAAAAACATGTGATTACAGCATAGTGTGGTGAAAAATAATTTACATATTCCTTCTTATCAAGTAAATTAATATTAAAATCTCCTGCCAAAAACAACAGATGTTGAGAGTATCTCTCTTATTAACATATTGTAATAGTGAGTCAAGTGATTGAAAAAATGAATCAAGCCCTAATTTATCAAAGTATGTTGCCCTGCAGATACAAATTACTAGGGGTGTGCGAGTATTTGAACGCAATATTCGGCTCGGCTCGAGATTTTCAAAAAGGTTCGAGGTTCGAGCCGAATATTTAAAACGCCGATTAGTGAAAAGGGTCGCCTACAAAAGTAAATTCAAAGCAAAAATCTTTCCAAAATCAATGTTAGAATTCTCGTAGTTTGCGTCGGTAGAGCTCTATAACAAATATAATTGTGCAGTGCTAATGCTTTCGGTTCTTCGGAAAAAAAAAACAAACATTTAAGTGCTGTAATATTTTAAACTGCCGACCTGATCAGTGAACAACCAACACAATGGAGCTACTTTCTCTAAGCTCAATTACATCAAGTGGACCTATCACACTATTCCGTTTGCAGTGCAGTGTTGCCGCTGCCCAGTTGATTTGTTCAATATTTCACGGTTAATAATAATTAATACAACAACTGTACTACTCCAGAAAAAGTACCACAGCAAAAACCTAAAATCCATGAAAACACTTTTTCTAACGGTTGCATTGGTACAGTCTTCTCTACAACTTATAACTTCGTACATTGCACAATAATTATATTCCCTGGAGTCTGAAATTATGTCTGGCAGCACTGTTGGCATACCCACTTTGAGAACTGCCTTAAGACGTTGAGTGAAGATGGTTATAATGTAATAATGATTTAACGTGACCAATAGCTAGGGACAAGGGTCTAGGTGATGAACGCCTAATAATCATGACGGCGTTATAATGTGCAGACGAACTAGTACTTGGATAAAAAGTGGATTGTTAAAAAATTGACTAATTGCGAGGTTCACAAAATCTAAGGATTTTAAACAATTCTGAATGGTTATGTAACGCATGTTTATAATACCGGTGGTCATATTATTTTAAAGGTTGATTATATTCTATGTACGCCAAAGGCCCTAACCAAGAGCAAGACGCGATCAAAATGGTGCAGTGTTTTATTACGCTACGCTACAGCTGTACGATTAAAATCATATTGTTAACTCCGAGGGATTGTTTGACTTTGTGAATAAACGTCAATAGAAGTAGAAACCATATCATTTTGTAAAATTGTATGCTATCAAATTGTTAAAGTTGTGATGGAAGAAGAATGCATTGATGATCCTCTCTCTGTTTCAGAAGCAGTTATAATAGGTTAAGTCTATTAGGTAATAGGTTAGATAGAACATAAGCTAGGCCTAAGATTATTGAATTACTTATTCCTGTGAGTACAATAAGATATAAAGCCTAACTTATATTTATAAAAGGGTAACCTAAAATTTACCATTTACAAACAGTTGAATGAGAAATAGGCTACAGGGTTTTTGCAATTCCCAAGGCTAGGGCTTAAGTCTTTGGTTAGATGGAGAGTACATATTGACATTGTAGTCAATTGTAGTTAATTGTAGTCAATTATTATTATTATGGCTTTTAAAAAATACGGTAATAACTGCATTAGTTAACCTGTGGGCTCATCAGGCTGGTTAAACAGTTTTAGTTCTCTTCCTTTACGTTATTTTTATAGGCTACCTACTTTACATTTAAAGACAAATTTTTCATTACTATCAACAAGTGGTCTCAATAAATCTTCCTTTTGAGCGGCTACTCATTTAATTATTTTCCCACTGTAGGCCTTTATTTATTTAACGTAGGAATAATGAATGTAGAGGAAGTGAATATAAGATGACAAATATTGAAAGTTATAAATTATTTTACATTACCATAATGAATAAAATGTTTGTTCTTTTACAAATTAATATAAATAAAGAATACATATAGGCCTAATCAAAAATGCTCAAAGCTCGAGAAATTTGAAAAATTCTGCCCGGCGTGGCTCAAGTCAGAAAATCACTTCCGGTATATTGCACACCCCTAGAGAAAATTCCCATCAAAAAAGCTCAGCTCGAGAAAGCTCGAAGCTCGAGAACTTTGAAAAATGCTCGGCTCGGCTCGAGTCAGAAATCACTATTCGCACACCCGAATAAATTACAAAAGCTGGCTTATGCAAATCTAATTTAACTCCACAACACTCAAAATAATATGCCCTGCAAAACCTGTCAATATCAACTAAAGAACTAGCTTGTAACTCATTATTTGTCAATATGCACACACCACTTAACATTTTTAATCTAGAAAAACAATTCAAAATTGTATATCCCACTATTTGATTTAAAATAAAAACATTATTATCATTCAACCAATGTTCAGAAATGCAGATAATATTTGGTTTTTTTATTAAAAGATTATAAATAAATACTGAATTCCATTGCTTTGCCTACTCTACTTAAACCTTCTATATTATAATGCATAATTGAAAATAAATTGTTTCCATGTCTGTTAGTTGTGTGCATATTTTCAGATCCTCTAAAAAAACATAAATTTCAATTTGCATTAATGAAACAATATCACTGTTGACACCTTGCTGTAGCTCCAGTACTTGCTGCGCTTCCAAGATAGACTCGTCAGAGAACCCCACAAGTTGAGATGCTATGGAGCCCCTCGAAGAAGCACCTTCCCAAATACTGTGTAATACCGTGGTACAGTCGCCTTAAGTGTGTCAAGTTTAAGATTGTTATGCTTCTTAATGTAGTCTTTCATGATCGTATCACTCAAAGCTTGACATAGTTTTCTTTTTGCTATAAAATTAAGGTGAAGTCCATGTCATGTATGGTCACTTCGTGCTAATTTAAACTTATTCACTGGTATTAAATTTTGAGTTTGTTTTGTTGGATTAAGAATTTTGTTATTAAAATGATTATTTAAGTCTTTGATTGTAGAGTTGAGTTTAGGTTGGTCGAACCACATGAAGATGCCTGGGGAAACCACATTTGTTCTTTTTGTTAGATTACTTAGTACACTAAAATGTTTATCAGAGTCAAAGTCTTTACTCTCCATCATATCATGGGCGTAATTAGTACCTCCCAATACTAATAATGCCAATACCTTACAATAATATTGTAAATTGAATCCTATTTTTTAATAGTTTTCACATATTCTGTAACACTGACGAACCAATATAGCTTAGTTTATATTCTTTGAAATAGAATTAGGTTTAGTTATTGACCATTTTGCCACTTTTTATAGCCTTTCTTAATGTAACGTACGACAGTATATTTTATTTATTTACAGTATTATTAATTTTATAACGTTAAAAACTAATAGTGATTTGAGATATTGATGACAAACTAATAAATGCCAAGGTACTTGAGCTAACATTGTACAATGAAGCCCTGAAATGACTTCAGTGATCTTCACGTGGAATTTCAGTAATATTGCCTATATGTCTATGTCCTTGGCCAGGTCTGTAGAAAATAACCAAAGTTAACTTCCATATTATTTTATACAATTCACAAGTTTTGTGATGGGTTAAGCTGATTCGTCATAAAATAGGAACAAGTCTAATGCAATTTGACTATATTTTGTTAAAATGATAGTTAGTCAAACACTTACAGACGATTCCTGGACTCCATAACCACACATTATGTTGACAAGCCCACTCTGAAAAAAGAAATTTTCATATTATTTATGAACATACCTCTTTATGTTTTTTTTTGAATAATATAAACTCTATATTACAAACTTATCAAAATATGGTACGGAGATGATTTTACGGCCAACTAGTAAACAAGGCAGCGAGGGGAAAGTTAACACCACCACGTACTTCCCTTACTCATGCCATTAGACAAAGTGATTGATTTGTTTTTATTGAGATTTGTTATCGCAGCTGATAGTTTGTAACACTATTATATGTCATTTATAATTTCTTGGTTGGCTGAGTCAGTAAATAGTATATATACAGTGGCGAAATAAACTTTCCCCCCCTTTGCTTAAGCTGGCCGTCAAAGCTATCTTCTTACAGCATGTGGTTTTCGTCGAGTGGAAATATGACAAAACCTACATCAAAATCATATATATGGATAAAGAAATACTAGTTTTAATACATGGCCAGGTGTTCTTTTGAAGTTGGTAGGATCAATTCTCGCTCACGACCAAAACTGAATAGTCATGCAACTCTCAATGAGTTAAACGATCTGTGGCAACGTTGGTGGGAGGGCCTAAGTTCAATAAATGGTGGCCGGCTTGCTTGGAAGTTGACAGGACTGGTTAATTATTTTGAGTTGCACATTGTCAACAATGAATTTTGCTACTTTTTACTTATGTTTGCTGTGTGTGTGGCACTACGGCTCTTTAAACTGAAGGAACACAATATTTTAATTAAAATACGGCATTTAAAAACACAAAATAAATTTATATTTCAATATAAAGCTTTACCTAATGACAAGTAAGAAATGGAACCAGCACGTAACTCTATGTCAAAGGGTTGATAAATTAATAGTAACCTACGAAGCGATACCTGAAAACAAAGATCTTATCTGTGAAGGATGGAGGGATCACAGAGTTCTTCCTATGATATGCATAGTCAAGATGGACTTGCGTTGGAATCAGAGTCAATAGCACACAATCACATCAATAGCACTACAGAATGTTTGAATGTATACTTGGTGTTATGGAGACCAATACAATTTTATCTTACAATATGCAGAGGTCAGAAAACCATAAGAATACTCATTCACTCACTTTAACATTCAAAGGACTACAGTGGAATCTCGATAACTCGAATCTCAGGGGGAACGGAAAAAATTCGAGTTATAGAATATTTTGAAATATCGAGGTTCGACTTATCAAGGTGATTTTCCAGACTTCGACTTATTGAGGGTCACGGTATCTCAATAAATGGATCATGGAAGCGTAGAATCCTTACATTATGTTGTGCTTTGTATCATACATAATCATTCCTTATAATAATCATTATTAAAATTAAAAGGGATCTGAGCAATTTTAATGTCTAAAATAAGCCCGAAAATATTTTGTAAAGCATCTCTGGTTAACGTAGTTGAGAATAGGATGAAATACTTCCTTCAGTGAAAATATTATAGAGCAGGAAACTAAACAAATAATGACTCACAGTTCGGTATTTTGGCGATGTTTTGCCCGTTCGACCACTTCCTGTCCATTTCCTAGACGTTTTTGCTCACTTCTTATCACCTGCCCCAAACAAATCCCTTCCCCTTACGGAAGTCAGTTCTGACCAACTACGCATCAATTTCAATTTAGCTGAACATCAATGTACAGCTATTCAAATAATTTGAAAAACTAAAAGGGAACAAAACATGATAACAATTAAAATTTTAGAGCATTGTTAGAATTAGGGTAAACCATTACGACACTTATTTTTGTTTTACAACTTTTTAACAGAGTTCACTGGTGTTCCAAACTGCTTCAAGATGTCACTTTTTTGATTTCCTGTGTCAACAGCCTCAAATAATATTCAACTTCTCCTCATAGGGTAGAGTTTTGCCAACACGTTTTGCCAAACTGCAAACACTTAATAAAAACACAACCTAAAAACTACGTTTCACGCTCTACATCAAAAACCCCTATTAATACTCGCACAAACTAACGACACCGGACACAAATCTAATAAAATCAAAACCATTTTAATCAAGAAAACACATAATTTACAACAATATGAGACTGTTCCTTATTTATGAAATGAAATCCTAACATAGGTAAACCCGTGCGTGAGGATGAGTATGTTTCATATGCGAGTTGATCATCAAAATAAGTTTGTCGATTGTTTTACCGACACCCGGTAAAAGTAGATGTAGTGGGAAGGGAGGGTTGGAATTTCCGGCTGCAAAGTCACTGGAGGTTTGGTGAATGAACAACTTCGACTTATAGAGGTTCCCAAATCAATACTTGGACTTATAGAGGTACAGCGATTGTACAGATTCGAGTTATAGAGGTTCTTTAGCTAAAACTTCCTGAGTTATAGAGGTAAGGCGACAGGCTAAGAATTATGCAAAAATTTGAGTTATCGAGGTGTTTCCTGCTAACCCTTCCGACTTATAGAGGTAAAATAACATAGCATTATGTAGGCAAGTTCAAGGGAAATGACAAAATTCTAGTTACTAAGGAATTCTAGTTATTGAGGTTCGAGTTATCGAGGTTCCACTGTATAACATTTAAATATTCCACCCAATATAGTGATGGAAAAAAGTATAGGTAAGGTATCATGTTACTGTAATGTAAGAGGATGCTTGCAAAGTTTTCCTCCGCTCATTTTCTTTGAGAATTAAATTATTGATAATGTTTAGAGCATCGACAAATATAAAATAAAATTTTATTTTTACAAGGATAGTACAAATGTAAAGTAGCCATTCCAAGTTCCGTATGGGGCATTTTAACATAGTTTTTAATCACTGTAAGTTATAGGGTTTAAAAGTTACTTAGTTTTTTTTACAAAATAAAAAATAGTCCAAATCATATGTTATCATTTTAGATTTTAGAAACTTTAGACAATTTTTCATTGTTTGTTTACCTGAAAATATCCGACTGAAAGCTAGTTTTGTATGGGACAGCTCACGGTTACCTCAGTTGAAATGTCATCCTTTTTTAGCGAATTTCCCCTATAGGGAAGAAGCTATTACCGTAGTCGGCATGGTAAGACCTAGGCCCGGGACCATGATAACTTTTCGTTTTGAGGTCCCCAGACCCCAAAAACACCATTCGTTCGAAACTGTATATATATATATATATATATATATATATATACATACAATTTGGTATTTTGATCATTTCTCTACGTCAATTGGTTACCGAGATATTGAAAGTGCTAAACACAGTACGTTGTCTAATGTTATTCTTATGGAGAAAAATACAAATTTTATATCTCGCTTATTTGTGAACGTATACTGACGAAACTTGGTATACAGCTTCATCTGGTTGTGGACCATTGATATTTGCTCAAAAAACAATTTTTGCCAAAGGCTCCCCTAGCAGAAAACCTGCGTACTCAGCCCCATGTTATTCTTATGGAGAAAAAGTAACGTTTTATGTGCCTTCATTATGAAAATAAATTAATGAAATTTGTTATGTGGCTTTACCTACATGAGTTATATTGATATTTGTATAAAACCCCATTTTTTGTGTTCCTTGCTTCAGCAAACCTGCATACTCAGCTGCCATGTTATTCTTATGGAGAATAATTAAAATGTCATAAATCGTTTATTAATGAAACTTGGTATGTGGCTTTATGTGGTGTTAAGATACATATATATATATGCATTGGAAATTCGCTGAGTACGCAGGTTTGCTGCTACGGGGGTATTTGTAAAACCCTGTGATTCTCTTTATATTGGCGTGTTCATATTTTTACAATGCAATATGAAACATATTTCTAAGACACTAATACAAAAATGTTAGATTTATTATACTTTGATTCAATGTTATATACAAGTTTTTCTGGTTCCGGATGGGACATACAAAATTTCTGTACGGGACACGTGTGGATTGAATTAACACGTTCGCTGCGGCGAGCGCCATGTGGCGCTCGGCAGAACAACGTCGCGCTCTGAGAGCGCCACAAGGCGCTCTGTCTACATGCAAGTTCCATTTGGTCTCGTGCTGGCAGCACTTTGGTGAGGACGGGTATTTTATGTCAGCGTTTTAGCTAGGAATGCGAGCTTTATTTTGGTGTAGGTTGGTAGTAAATTTCCCCGTAAAATTCCCGTTCATAAGGGACAAAAAACCAGTTTTTGCCCCATATTTCTGGGATATTCTCCCTGTAATTGACATTACAAGGGAAATGGCTAGTACCCAGGCAGTGCTGCTACCTGTGGGTGTTTCAGCGAACTACGTCCAGTCTCGTGGAAATGCAGCACATTACCGCACCGCTGTTTTGTGATTCATCAGACCGAAATAATTGAATTCGTCTGTGCCAATCTAGTTCGCTGCCGTGCTCGGCGTACGCCCGCCATTGGTGGGCCGCAGCGAACGTGTTAAGTAATATTTAATTTCCAACACTTAAATTTGATAACTTAGTATTACAGATTCTTTGCCTGGCATATTTGGAGGTATTTTCAGTTCAAAATATAGGAAAATTAGAGATAAAACCGTACTTATTAAAGTTAATCTAGGCTTATATACAATTTTACAAAATGTAAGAATTATTATTTTTTTATATTTGGGATTAAGCCATAAATTAGTTAAAACAAATGTATAATGCACCCTCTCTCCTTTCTTGACTGCATCAGGCTAGTTTAGATTTATACAATTTGATCCAGAGAGACGCTACTTTCAAACGATTCATCAAATGTAAATAGTTCATCTTTCTTTGTAGATTGATTTAAAAATGCCAATTGCAGTAATATATCTTTCTTTTCAGCTTTTCCTTTGTAGTTTAAAAATTTGAATGCTTAAGCCCCTTAATTAACTCAACTTCGATAAAAGATATACCGTACGAGTAAGATCGTTTACAGACAGCTGGTCTAATATGAAATTCAAAAGTCCCACTTTCACCAATAACTTTACAACATTCATCTAGCCTAGGTTATCTTGTGCACTTAATTCTGATCTTTCTTCATCCTGAGCACATCATAATTGTAGACGTTTTTTGATGACATCGACAGGTGCGGGACATTTCTTATCTTTGAAGGTATTGTACCGTATCATTTCTGACTTGATTGTCCTAGCAATAAGAATAATTACTTTGACAATCATAACATTTATCACTAAATTAGTTTGTTAAAAATTGCCCGTTCTTAATTATTAAATGACATTTATGCAGTATGATTAGAAGGATTGTTCGTCACATCTTCAAAGCGACTGGGAGAAGTGTGTCCTCTTGCTGGCAGCAGCGCTTCTTATATAGGTGACAGGGCAGTGCCGTGTGCAAAACAGATGCTCGGGTTGGGATCAGCTGCAACTTGGACTGCCGCCGCCGCCACCATGACTCAACTGGTTGTCAAGCATTAACCTAATTGCTAAACTGTATCATATTACAATAAATAATTGTAAAATGTGTTCTTATTATTCTAAACATTATTTCAATGAACTATTTATGATTTTAAACTAAATTTACATCATATAAAGTATTGGGGAATGCATACACTACTTATTACACCGTCATTGTGAATAGCCTAACCTCAACGGTAAGTGGGTCTACGTTTGAATAAACATTACAAAAAATTATCCTTACGAATTCATGACAATTAAACATAAACTATCAATAAGAATACCTGTTACAAATGTTAATACAACTCAGTTATGGTAATTAAAACGTTTCAAAACATGGATTCTCTACAATCTAGGCTAGGCTTACTTCTGGTAAATCGCATTGTCCCCTAATTTAAATAACAAAATATAAAACTTTACATTTTAATATTGTTTATGAAAATTAATATCTAACATCTATCACTAATGTTCATAACATCACTATTATCTTCTAATTATCTCTTCTTTCTTCATATCAGTTGAATCTCCTCTGCCACGATTTTTATTTTAATTTTCTGGATTGTATCCTCATTCTTCTTCTAATATCAATGACTTTTCATTAGCCCTGATCCTCCAACCTTCCAATCTTCCAATCTTCCTCTCTCTTCCTGGTCTCTTTAGGTCTCCAACTACCTCCACCTTCTGTATATTTTCTGGGTCTCCATCTATCCCCGTTTTCTCCGTCCCGGTTTGGGTTCCAGGCTCTATCTTCTTCCCATTTGGTTATGTTATTCCTTTCATAACGTGATCTAGGAATCTCACGTTGATTCGAAAAGTGTTCTTTCCTGTTGTAATCATCTGTTGTCTCAAACTGTTGTCCATCCCTAAATGGTCTATTATTCTGAGTTTCAGTTAGACTAACGTTTTTCTCAACCTCTCTTTTGATAAATTCATTCATCTCTTCAGGATCTTTTTTTATTTAATAATCCTTCCAATTTGTTTTATTGAATTTATATTCTGTACACTACATGCCTGTTGTATGGTGTCATCAAAATGTCGAACAAGACGACGAATGATTTCCCTCTCAGTAAACTTGGGAGTCATGTTGCATTATCACCATTCTCTCGATCAAATATTATGTTCTTGATATTCCTCTTCTTGGAATTTCTCTAGATCCAATTTTCTCTTTAAACCATCTTGGATTTTTCACTCTAAAATTTATTAAACAAAATTTTAAATCTTCAAAATCATGTACCGGTGCTGATGATTTAATCATATCCCACCATTTAGCTGAAGTCCCCTTCAAACAACCGTCTAAAATTTCTTCCAAATTTAATGTCTTTACTGCGCATGGCTCTTCGTTCATTCTCTCTGTTGTAGTAATTTCTTAACTTCTGATACCCAGAGCACATAATATGTAGGCCTATTGGTTTGCCCCCTTTATCAATCTTATTAAGTTAATTTTAAATATTTGTATTAATCTTTTCCTGGCTCTCTTGGTGTTTTGATATTTGTTGTTGAATTGTATAATTCATTTCTTCCCGTAGTTCCTCAATTTCTTTATTAATTCTTACTTCAGTTTCTTTTGTAATTTCTCTATGTAGTTTATTTATTTCTCGGAGAATTTGTTCAAATATCTCATCTTGCATTTGGCATATTTTTGGTCTTATTTTAATTACTTAATTTTGTATTTGTTGAACAATTTCTTGTCTAAAATCTCAAAGATTGTGTACTAGCGTCACCAATATTTCTTCCATGTTCGAAGTTCGGGTTTTGTTAGGACTGGGTGGGTTACTTTGAATTCTAGCGTCACCAGACGCCACATTTTGGTCATTAATCTGATACAGCTCACTTCCCAAACTGTCATTTTATCTAATTTGTCTTCAACATTTATTTCATCTGTATTACCAGTTTGTCTGTTCATTTTGAATTGTGCTTCTTGGGCTTCTTGGGATTTAGTTATGGTTTAATGTTTTTACATAAATTATAATGGTTCATTTAAGTTTCTGTTTGGATCTAGCCACGCGTTGAGCGTCAATTTTACAGTGTTACAAAATGTTTCACTAAAAGGAATTTGTTATTTTTGATAGATTTTGTTTTTAGGGTGATTTTGGGCTCAGGGTATGGGTTCTTTGCCAAAGGTAGATCCAAATGTAATGTGTTGTGTCACTAATTGTAAGTGTTCGGCCGCAGCAGAATCCGAAAGGTATGTAAGACAAATGCCGTGTGAATGAGTGTTAATGTTAGGCTGCAGCGCCAGGACAAATGCCTTGTTGGTAAAAGGGGGAAAATGCCACTAATTTTTTGAGTTCAGCCGCAGCACAAAGAGTGCAAAACAATTAAACCCAATTGGGTTTAAAAATGTTGCAGTTAACTTCCAATTTTTTTAAGAAATACAAATATTATACTGAATGAAAATCAAACAAAATATTTAGTGTTTGATTTAAAAAATAAATTGTCAGGTGAATTAAATTAATGTAATTTGTTTTAAAAGTTGAAGAACATTTCTTAGAGAGGAAAGAAAGCGCATCCTTTCTGGGATTAATTATAGATTGTCAACTCACATGGAATAAGCACATAGATCATGTTTGTGGAAAATTTGTGGAAAATCAAGTTCTGGATCGTATGCAATTAAGAAGATGTTGTTTTATTGTGAGCTAAGTACTTTGATTTTATTGTACTAAGTAGTCCTCGCGGGAGATGAGTCCCAACATTGCTCTTATGGGGAATAAAATACTGGAGATCGTAGTGGCTTATCACTTCCTCCTGCTGCTTATCTTATCACGCCTTCTTGTCTCAAAGTCCACTGTAACTGACTGTAACCGGTTGTAATGGTCACTAATAAGGTAATTTGCTGAAACTAAATGTATCAGAAACGTGAGGGAGCCACAGTATAAACTGATTATCTCTATGGTTGCGTCAGCGAATGTGATAGTGTCGAGGTCAGAAGCTGACCTTAGCATGATAATCTCTTGCTTAACACGTTCGCTGCGGCCCACCAATGGCGGGCGTGCGCCGAGCACGGCAGCGAACCAGATTGGCACAGACGAATTCAATTATTTCGGTCTGACGAATCACAAAACAGCGGTTCGGTGATGTGCTGCATTTCCACGAGACTGGACGTAGTTCGCTGAAACACCCACAGGTAGCAGCACTGCCTGGGTACTAGCCATTTCCCTTGTAATGTCAATAACAGGGAGAATATCCCAGAAATATGGGGCAAAAACTGGTTTTTTGTCCCTTATGAACGGGAATTTTACGGGGGAATTTACTACCAACCTACACCAAAATAAAGCTCGCATTCCTAGCTAAAACTCTGACATAAAATACCCGTCCTCACCACAGTGCTGCCAGCACGAGACCAAATTGAACTTAGCATGTAGACAGAGCGCCATGTGGCACCCTCAGATCGTGGCGTTGTTCTGCCGAGCGCCATATGGCGCTCGCCGCAGCGAACGTGTTAACGCCTAATTCTTTCTTGGTGGCTCCTAAACTCACTTTTGACCACGTGTTGTAATCCAACTTTCGACCACGTGCTGATTTGACACGCTTTTTTCAAGATGGCGGCGTCCACGTAGCGGGAAAACTTTTTTTTTGACCATGTGATTCAAGATGACGACCCAGATGGTTGAGAAAAATATATTGTATATATAATTAGCCAAACACGTGACCCACCCACGTGATCTAGTGTTGCCAACCCAAGGAACAAAATACCTGCAGTGTATATATAAAGATGTATAAACTATGTTATAGAGTAAGAAAAAGAATGACCTACCAACCTACGAAAATCAAAATATAACACCTAACCAAGTTACGTCACACTACCAGCCTCGTATAGATATATCGCCAGCAAGTGCTGCCAACCCACTTTAAATATATATACAGTGTTATACACTTATATATATATATATATATATATATATATATATATATATATATATATACACACACAGTTATACGTATATATCGCAAGAAAGTGTTGCCCACAAACTCAATAATCGCTAATATCACGAAAACGGTAGGTCCTAGGGTCGTTTTGACCCCAGAAAACTGCCTACTATGTGGTGTAGGCACTTCAGAGGGGTATACACCTATGTGAAAAATCTTAACTAAAATTTTGCGGGTTGCATCTCAAAAAAATGAAGGGGCAAAATTTCAAAATTAAATATCTTGAGAACGGCTCGGCCGATTTACATGAAACTTGGTGTACTGGTATTTGTCATCATCCTCTACATCTTGCAAAAATCTAAACTCTGTACTGCAGGTGGTATTAAAACAATTGAAGGAGCTATACTTTGAAATATAATATCTTAAGAAAGGCTGGGCCTATTTGAACAAAACTTGGTGTACTGGTATTTGTTAACCTCCACTACATCTTTAAAAACCCTAAACTCTGTACTGCTTGTAGTATTAAAACAATTGAAGGAACTATATTTTGAAATGTAATATCTTAATAACGGCTGGGTCGATTTAAACTAAACTTGGTATGTATGTACCTGTTATCATCCTCTATATCTTACAAAAACATAAACTCTGTACTGCAAGTAAGTATCAAAACAATTGAAGGAGCTATACTTTGAAATGTAATTTATTTACAACGCATTGGTTTGTGTCGGTCCCTCAATTGCCCTTGTTTTATGTAGGTCCCTCAATTGTCATTGGTTTGAGATGGTCCCTCAATTGTTTTTGGTTTGTGTAGGTCCTTCAATTGTCATTGGTTAGTGTAGGTCCCTCAATTGTCATTGGTTTAAGTAGGTATTTCAATCTTCATTGGTTTGTGTTGTCCCTCAATTGTCTTTGGTTTGTGTAGGTCCCTCAATTGCCTTTGGTTTGTGTAGGTCCCTCAATTGTCATTGGTTTGTGTAGGCCCCTCAATTGTCATTGGTATGTGTAGGTCCCTCAATTGCAATTGGTTTGTGCAGGTCCCTCAATTGTCATTGGTTTGTGTAAGTTCCTCAATTGTCATTGGCATGTGTAGGTCCCTCAAGTTTCATGTGTATGTGTAGGTCCCTCAATGGTCATTGGTATGTGTAAGTCCCTCAATTTCCATTGGTTTGTGTAGGTCCCTCAAATGTCAATGGTATGTGTAGGTTCTTCAATTGGTATTGGTATGTGTAGGTCCCTCAACAGTCATTGGTATGTTTGGGTTCCTCAATTGTCATTAGTATGTGAAGGTCCCGCAATTGGTTTGTGAAGGTCCATCAATTGTCATCAGTGTTTGGAGGTCCCTCAATTGCCATTGGTTTGTGTAGGCCCCTCAACCGTCATTGGTTTGTCTAGGTCCCTCAATTGTCTTTGGTTAGTGTAGGTACCTCAATTGACATTGGTTTGTGTAGGTCTCTAAATTATCATTGGTGTTTGGAGGTCCCGTAATAGCCATTGGTTTGTGTAGGTCCATCAATTGTCATTGGCTTGTGTAGGTCCCTCAATTGTCATTGGTTTTAGTAAGTCCATCAATTTTCATTGGTGTTTGGAGGTCCCTCAATTGCCATTGGTTTGTGTAGATCCCTCAATTGTCATTGGCTTTTGTAGGTCCCTCAAGTGTCATTGGTTTGTCTTGGTCCCTCAACTGTATTTGGTTTGTGTAGGTCCTTCAATTATCATTGGTTAGTGTAGGTCCCTCAATTGTCCTTGGTTTGTGTAGGTCCCTAAAATTGTCATAGGTTTGTGTAGGTACCTCAATTGGCATTGGTTAGTGTAGGCCTCTCAATTGTCAATGGTTTGTGTAGGTCCCTCATATATCAATGGTTTGTGTAGGCCCCTCAATTATCATTGGCATGTTTAGGTCCCTCAAGTGTCATGTGTATGTGTAGGTCCCTAATGGTCATTGGTAATTTTGGGTCCCTCAATTTCCATTGGTTTGTGTAGATCCCTCAATTGTCATTGGTATGTGTAGGTCCTTCAATTGTCATTGGTATGTGTAGGTCCCTCAACTGTCGTTAGTATGTGTAAGTCCCTCAATTGACATAGTTTTGTGTAGGTCCCTCAATTACCACTGGTATGTGTAGATCCCTCAATTGTCATTGGTTTGTGTAGGTTCCTCAATTGGCATTGGTATCTGTAGGTCCCTGAACAGTCATTGGTATGTGTGGGTCCCTCAATTGTCATTAGTATGTGAAGGTCCATAAATTGTCATCGGTGTTTGGAGGTCCCTCAATTGCCTTTGGTTTGTGTAGGTCCCTCAATAGTCATTGGTTTGTGTAGGTCTCAATATTGTCATAGAATTATGTAGGTCCCTCAATTATCATTGGCTCGTGTAGGTCTCCAATCGTCAATGGTTTGTATCAGTCCCTCAGCTGGCATTGCTTTGTGTTGGTTTCTATATTGTCATTGAATTGTCTAGGTCCCTCAATTGTCATTTGTATGTGTAGGTCTCTCAATTTTCATTGGTTAGTGTAGGTCCCTCAACTGCCACTGGTTTGTGTAGGTCCCTCAATTGTTATTGGTTTGTCTAGGTCCCTCAATTTTTTTGGTTTGTGTTGGTCCCTCAATATTTATTGGTATGTGTAGATTGCTCAATTTTCATTGGGTTGTGTAGGTTCCACAATTGTCATTGGTTTGTGGAGCTCCCTCAATAGTCATTGGTTTGTATAAATTCCTCAATTGTCATAGGTTTATGTAGGACCCTAAATTGTCTTTGGTATGTGTAGGTCCCTCAATTGCAATTGTTTTGTGTAGGTCCCTCAATTATCATTGGCTCGTGTAGAACTCCAATCGTCAATGGTTTGTGTCGGTCCCTCAGCTGGCATTGCTTTGTGTTGGTCTCTATATTGTCATTGAATTGTGTAGGTCCATCAATTGTCATTTGTATGTGTAGATCTCTCAATTTTCATTGGTTAGTGTAGGTCCCTCAACTGCCACTGGTTTGGGTAGGTCCCTCAATTGTCATTGGTTTGTCTAGGTCCCTCAATGTTCATTGGTTTGTGTTGGTCCTTCAATATTTATTGGTATGTGTAGGTCACTCAATTGTCATTGGGTTGTCTAGGTTCCACAATTGTCATTGGTTTATGTAGGTACCTCAATGGTCATTCGTTTGTATAAGTCCCTCAATTGTCATAGGTTCTAAATTGTCGTTGTTGTTTGGAGGGCCCTCAATTTCCATTGTTTTGTGTACGTGTCGCAACTGTCATTGGTTTGTGTAGGTCCCTAAAATTGTCATTGGTTTGTGTAGGTCCCTCAATTGCAATTGTTTTGTGTAGGTCCCTCAATTATCATTGGCACGTGTAGGTCTCCAATCGTCAATGGTTTGTGTCGGTCCCTCAGCTGTCATTGCTTTGTGTAGGTCTCTTAATTGTCATTGGTTTGTATAGGTCCGTCAATTGTCATTGGTGTTTGGAGGTCCCTCAATTACAATTAGTTTGTTTAGGGCCCTCAATTTTCATTGGTTTGTGTAGGTCCCTCAAGTGTCACCGGTTTGTGTAGGTCCCTCAATGGTCATTGGTTTGTGTAGATCACTCAATTTCCGTTGGTTTGTATAGGTCCCACCATTGTCATTAGTATGTGTAGGTCCCTCAATTGTCATTGGTATGTATTGGCCCCTCAATTGTCATTGGTTTTTTGTAGATCCCTCAATTGTCATTGGTTGGAGTTGGTCCCTCAATTGTAATTGTTTTGCTTAGGACCCTCAATTGTCATTGGTATGTGTAGGTCCTTCAATCGACATAGGTTTATTTAGGACCCTAAATTGTCATTAGTAGGTGAAGGTCTCAAATTGCAATTGACTTGTGTAGGTTCGTCAATTGTCGTTTGGTGTTTGGTGTTTGGTGTTTGGTGTTTGTGGTGTTTGGATGACCCTCAATTGCTATTGGTTTGTGTAGGTCCCTCAATAGTCATAGGTTTGTGTAGGACCTCCAATCGTCATTGGTTTGTGTAAGACCCTAAATTTGATTGGTTTCTGTAGGACTCTCAATTGTCATTAGTATGTGAAGGCCCCACAGTTACAATTGGTTTGTGTCATGGAGATATTCAAAACCCTGATCCATACTAGCAACGGTTATGCAAGGAGGTCTACAAGCAGCTTGAATAATATAAGACATAGCCTCCAAGTAAACGGCGAATTCAGAATATACTTCAATACAAAATCTTGTAAGGTCGACAGTTTGCAAATGTAACACACTCATGTACCAAAATACAAACGGCAGCTTTGTACTCTGTGGAACGGTTGTAGCTAGAGACCGTAGTATAACCAGATATTTAACAATTCAGTCTTGTCCCATTATGGGACATAATTCATCTATTAGACTTACTGTATTTCGCTTACCTTAAAGCTAAAATGAAAACAGCACTAATATGAAGTTTGAGTGTGCCAGTTTGCTCAAAATGAAGAATCTCTCTTGACGATACTGTACAACTAGCCTGTAAATTTCTTAACTTATATATAATTTAGTTGAAGGAAGGTTGGTTGTGCCTAGAAGGAATGTCAGCTACAATAACTTCTGTTGTTTGTGTTTTTACAAGAAACCCACTTAAATGGCTAATCATATAATCACTGACATGTTCGACTGCTATAATGTAGTATTTTACACCCATATATTGTACGCACTACCTGTATCTCAGTTAAATTTACAACAATCCCAATATGCCCGTAACATGACAATGATTAAAATACTTGTTATACAACCATTATATACCTGTTATACCCTTCCATGACAACCATTAAGAAATCTTATCTTCGGTTTAGTTCCCTTTTCACCAACTACACTTAAACTAACGCTACAATATACTACTGGTACGCTCTTTCCCATATCCGTCACAGTAGTATTGACAGACGTGCCAGGATTCAAAGCAGTGTCAGTGGGTTTTGCACTAATTTATATAACATTATTTTTATACTTAACATAAAATACAGGTCTTTTGAACATTTTCAAAGGCTTATTGACTAACTTGGTTCTCAGTTTGGTACCTATTTTTGTAGATTATACTATATAATGTTTCCTAAGAAATAATCACAAGATTTACAGAACACAGATGGGAGTCCTTTGACTTTTTGGGGATCTATAAACGGATTCTGTTTTCAAAGTTGAGACGATCAAGTGGTATTGTTGCCTTGGGACTTACATACCTTTATCGATGGGTGAAGTTCCAAGAGGCTGATTCTGTTTTCTTCAGCTGATATTGTGTTACTGTAAACACTTAAAAACTGATAATATTGAAGTTAACCTTGGAAATAAAGCTAAGAATTAGAACGTCATTTCAGGAAAGAAATTTTAATCTCTGGAATTCAGTAATAATACAAAATGATCGTAACATCTAAAATTTTATTAAAACCACATTAATAGTTATTTCTTTGATGGAAACGGTCAACATCATAGTAACACTCTCAGGCAACCAAGGTTTTCTATTAGTTTTGAGCTGTTTTATTAAAGCCCTTCTTAATCAAAATATCATGTACGTCTATTAAAACTGTCAAGAAACAAAGGGACTAATGGGAACCACTAACCAATTGCCCAGGATTGTCAGTGTTGTTTACACAAAGGAAATAAAATCTAAAAATATTAATTTTCAAATTTACTAAAACATCATTAATGTCCTCTAGTGGTAACAACTTAAAAGCCTAAGTAGTATCAGACCCAAAAAAATCAAAATATTTCTGTTTAAGATCTTAGATACGTTTTTAAAATAAGTTTCAATCAGCTCATCATCAACCCATCTTTTATTATCATTGGTTTACTTAGCAGCAAATTGGAGACATGTATACTTACTTTAAATTAGTGTATAATCTAATGAGCTAACAGTAACTTTAACTTTGTTGTGTTCAACCAATGTTGTGATATGTCTAGTAATTGCTCTAAGTTTCCCATACAAGTACGGTACTGTTTTTGAACACTCAAAAAAAAAATTTGTCACGTTGTCCCAAACTATCTTTAATGTCGTCAAGACTAGCTCAGAAGCTACGTTAAAAATAAACTATAAATACATATGATTTACGATGGCTCGTTCACAATCACAATTTGTAATAACAACCACTTCATGACATAATACTTATTACACATAGGCGATCTAAGCTTCCATACCACAGTAAACTACGTAATTCAGGCCGTAGAATCACGGTGTATTTTCTACTGTAGTGGTTTCCCCCCCAGTAGGCATAATCTCACTCTTCGAACGAGACCAAAGTCACGATAATGATCTTAACTAAAATTCGGAACTCTTCCGCCCCTTGTTACACGTGGTATTGTACTGTAAGAGTACCCTGCATACGTCTCCTGCATATGATTGGGTGACAGCCACTTCATAACAAAATACTACCTCCCACGTGGTTTTACCCAAGTTTCCACACCATAGTAGACCGTGTAGGTCAGGCTGTAGGGTTCCGGTGCGTTCTTTTTGGTTACCCAGAGCTTCACCAGTAGTCCTAACCTCTGGGGTAAGAGGCCCCAACATCGCCCACTTACGGTGGTAGCCAAAACAAGGCAAATTGATACCTCTCTTCTTGCTGGTAAATTGTACTATTATTTACAACCTCCACAAGTCCGTTCAAGCCATCACGGGGTTACCCTCAGCCGAATTTCGAGCACCCCCGCCTCTTTACTAAACACCCGTAGAGGTATGCTACTTATAACTACTTAAGGACCACTGAAAGTCCGTTCAAGCCATCACGGAGGTGCCCTCAATCGAATGCCGAGCACCCCCGCCCCTTTACTAATCACCCTCAGCGGTAACCTATGTATAGTTATTTACAAACCCCTCAAGTCCATTTCAAGCCATCACGGAGGAGCCCTCAACCGAATGCCAAGCACCCCTTCCCGTTACTAATCACCCGCAGAGGAACTCAAACTTCTGTCTTACCGTCATCTTGAAACAAAAACCGCAAAAGACATGGTGTTGATTTGTTTGTTTGTTTTTATTGTTTTATGAATCCCTAGCAGATATTGTACTAGGCGTTATTACTTGAGTTACTTCAACAGTTATTATATAATTCCAATAGACATCTTTAACTCTTTTCCTTTGCATAAGACTACTAACTACTTGGAGCAGCTCATTAGGAAACATATTTAGAACAGGCTTAAAAACCACATAAGCGTCGTTCCCTTGAAAATGAGGGTTTCTGAAAATTAATCCAATCATGTCGTTTGCCGATGAATCTTCTTTGATATAGTTGATCAAATGCTCAATACCTTTTACCAACCATTGAACATCACTCACGCCACTAGGTGGGGGAGTAATTGAAAAATTGTATCTTCCTATGACACATTCCGAATGTTTTGTTAAAAACTGGCTCGGCAGTGCTTATTATTGACGGAAGAGTACTCATTTTTCCGTCTTATTAAACTTAACATCAGACATCCAACTGAGATGAAACACGTGACTACCCAGATAAATAGGACAATAGTTGCAGAAAAAGCCAAAATACCTGAATGATAACCAAGATAAAAGAGCACATCCGGGAACTCCCGAATATCATCTGAAGAGTCTAAGAATGGCGGAAACACCCGATTAAGCTCACAAACACTTTTCATAATGGCCGTGCCATTTTACCTGGAAGATTGTCAAATATATTGTGGTTGGGTGTGAAAAGAATTGCTTTTGGGTTGGACGGGGTTTGGGATGTGTCGAGGCTGGGTTTGGATTTGGATTGCGTTACCCTCAAAATTGACAAACTCATTTTACAATCACATTATAATGTCCATTACAACGAATTAGTTTTATATCATGTTTAGCACTAGAATTTGTACCATCGAACGCTAATTCATATCCTCCAGGTATGTACTGGTATACTTTAAGATTATATTTCTTCAGGTGTGCTTGCAGTAACCTGAGTTCACTAAGACCGAACACCTTAATAGGTAGTCTTAATTTTGCTTTATTCAGGAGAATCTTGGCCTTAAGAGATTGTCGGTTTTTTCTGTTTTTGCGGATAAGTTCATATTCAGGGTCATTCTTAAGCTTGGCTTTACCCACAACTATCGCCTTTAGTAAACTCAGGTCATCAGTGTTGTCAATCCAGACTACACTTCTTTTATTTTTACAATAATTCTTAAAAGAGTCGTAATCGTCGGAATTCCTCGGTATCGGCTCGCAGGTGTCGATTTTTGGAGATCCTAGGGGGTAATTTTTCTGATTTACGTTCCGTTCAAGTGAATCTATAGCGGAAATCATAATAGGTGTTCTTACTCGAGTTACGTCTACGGTGATTTTATCACTCCACGAGGCACCTTTATCTCTATTGCTATGCATAAGACCCCCAACTACATGGAGCAGATCATTAGCAAAAACGTGCTGAGCAGGCTTGAAGGCCACGTATGCGTCACTGCCTTGAAAATGAGGGCTACTGAATGTGAAACCAATCTTATCGTTTTCTGATGAATCTTCTTTGGCATAGTCGATTATATGCTCTATGCCTTTTTCCAACCATTCAATATCACTTACACCACTAGGCGGTGAAGTAATTACAAATGTTGTCTTCTTACGACACAGCCCGAATCTTTTACTAAAAACAGTCTTAGAAGCGCTTAGTATTGACAGAGGAGTGCTCATTTTTATGTTCAAGCAGTGTCAAGTCAGAAACCTATCTGAAGAAAAACATAAGATTAACCAAATTTACAGGACAAGAGTTGTAATACCCCCGTCGCAGCAAACCTGCATACTCAGCGAATTTCCAATGGATATATAAATGTCTTAATACTACATAAAGCCACTTATCAAGTTTCATAAAAATATATTCACAAGTAAGCGATATATACAATTTTAATTATTCTCCATAAGAATAACACTGGGGCTGAGTATGCAGGTTTGCTGCAACAAGGAACACAAAAAATGGGTTTTTATGCTAATATCAATATAACTGAAGTAGGCAAAGTCATATACCAGTTTTTTATTAATTTATGTTCATAATTAAGGGAGACATAGCATTTAATTATTCTCCAAAAGAATAACATGGAGATGAGTACGCAGGTTTGCTGCTACGGGATCCTTTGGCAAAAAATTATTTTTTTGAGCAAACATCAATAGACCATAACCATATGAAGCCATATACGAAGTTTCGTCATTATACTTCATAAATAAGCGAGATATAAAATTTTTCTTTTCCTCCATAAGAATAACATTAGACAAAGTACTGTGTTTAGCACTTTCAATATCTCGGTAACCAATTGACGTAGAGAAATGATCAAAATACCAAATTGTGTGTTTTTGTAAGCTGAATCCAATGGTGAAAACTAAAATTTGAATATTTCAAAAATTATATCTAAAAAATTCAAAAAACCCATTTTTGGGGTACAAAACCCCCCCAAAATACCCCTTTGGGTAGAGTGATCTGGCTGGTTTTCGAACTTAAAGTCATAAACGTTGCTTTACACGTTTATACCAAATTTCATCAAAATCGGATAATTTTTACGAGAGTTATCGTGCTCACGGACACATATATATATATATATATATATATATATATATATATATATATATATATATATATATATATATATATATATACAGTGTCGAACGAATGGTGTTTTTGGGGTCTGGGGACCTCAAAACGAAAAGTTATCATGGTCCCGAGCCTAGGTCTTACCATGCCGACTACGGTAATAGCTTCTTCCCTATAGGGGAAATTCGCTAAAAAGAAGCCGAAATTACCCGAATGATAACGGACTTTCACGAACATTTCCGGGAACTCCCGAAAGTTATCAGAAAGAGACCAAGGATGGTATAATCGGCTGTTCATGCCAACTGATGCAATCAGTTAGACATGCCCTCTTTTAATATAAAAAGGTATCTCATCGTTAGGTTAATTTAATATAGCTAAGGTTAGGTTTATTTGTAAAAACTTCAGCAAATCAAAAACAATAAAACTGAAGCAGTGCTTAGGTTAATTTAGGCCAGCTAAGGTTAAGTGTATTTGTAAATGTTTTCAGCAAATAAAAAATAAAATAAAACTGAAGAAAGGAAAAGTAAAAAAATGCATTACCTAACCTTAGCTATATTAAATTAACCTAACGATGAGATACCTTTTTATATTAAAAGAGGGCATGTCTAACTGATTGCGTCAGTTGGCATGAACAGCCGATTATACCATCCTTGGTCTCTTTCTGATAACTTTCGGGAGTTCCCGGAAATGTTCGTGAAAGTCTGTTATCATTCGGGTAATTTCGGCTTCTTTTTACAACTCTTGTCCTGTAAATTTGGTTAATCTTGTGTTTTTCTTCAGATAGGTTTCTGACTTGACACTGCTTGAACATAAAAATGAGCACTCCTCTGTCAATACTAAGCGCTTCTAAGACTGTTTTTGGTAAAAGATTCGGCCTGTGTCGTAAGAAGACAACATTTGTAATTACTTCACCGCCTAGTGGTGTAAGTGATATTGAATGGTTGGAAAAAGGCATAGAGCATATAATCGACTATGCCAAAGAAGATTCATCAGAAAACGATAAGATTGGTTTCACATTCAGTAGCCCTCATTTTCAAGGTAGTGACGCATACGTGGCCTTCAAGCCTGCTCAGCACGTTTTTGCTAATGATCTGCTCCATGTAGTTGGGGGTCTTATGCATAGCAATAGAGATAAAGGTGCCTCGTGGAGTGATAAAATCACCGTAGACGTAACTCGAGTAAGAACACCTATTATGATTTCCGCTATAGATTCACTTGAACGGAACGTAAATCAGAAAAATTACCCCCTAGGATCTCCAAAAATCGACACCTGCGAGCCGATACCGAGGAATTCCGACGATTACGACTCTTTTAAGAATTATTGTAAAAATAAAAGAAGTGTAGTCTGGATTGACAACACTGATGACCTGAGTTTACTAAAGGCGATAGTTGTGGGTAAAGCCAAGCTTAAGAATGACCCTGAATATGAACTTATCCGCAAAAACAGAAAA
Organism: Allygus modestus; assembly: GCA_963675035.1. Classification (NCBI taxonomy): domain Eukaryota; kingdom Metazoa; phylum Arthropoda; class Insecta; order Hemiptera; family Cicadellidae; genus Allygus; species Allygus modestus. Next base: position 220,883,828 of record OY776111.1, on the reverse strand, counting down.
AACCGACAATCTCTTAAGGCCAAGATTCTCCTGAATAAAGCAAAATTAAGACTACCTATTAAGGTGTTCGGTCTTAGTGAACTCAGGTTACTGCAAGCACACCTGAAGAAATATAATCTTAAAGTATACCAGTACATACCTGGAGGATATGAATTAGCGTTCGATGGTACAAATTCTAGTGCTAAACATGATATAAAACTAATTCGTTGTAATGGACATTATAATGTGATTGTAAAATGAGTTTGTCAATTTTGAGGGTAACGCAATCCAAATCCAAACCCAGCCTCGACACATCCCAAACCCCGTCCAACCCAAAAGCAATTCTTTTCACACCCAACCACAATATATTTGACAATCTTCCAGGTAAAATGGCACGGCCATTATGAAAAGTGTTTGTGAGCTTAATCGGGTGTTTCCGCCATTCTTAGACTCTTCAGATGATATTCGGGAGTTCCCGGATGTGCTCTTTTATCTTGGTTATCATTCAGGTATTTTGGCTTTTTCTGCAACTATTGTCCTATTTATCTGGGTAGTCACGTGTTTCATCTCAGTTGGATGTCTGATGTTAAGTTTAATAAGACGGAAAAATGAGTACTCTTCCGTCAATAATAAGCACTGCCGAGCCAGTTTTTAACAAAACATTCGGAATGTGTCATAGGAAGATACAATTTTTCAATTACTCCCCCACCTAGTGGCGTGAGTGATGTTCAATGGTTGGTAAAAGGTATTGAGCATTTGATCAACTATATCAAAGAAGATTCATCGGCAAACGACATGATTGGATTAATTTTCAGAAACCCTCATTTTCAAGGGAACGACGCTTATGTGGTTTTTAAGCCTGTTCTAAATATGTTTCCTAATGAGCTGCTCCAAGTAGTTAGTAGTCTTATGCAAAGGAAAAGAGTTAAAGATGTCTATTGGAATTATATAATAACTGTTGAAGTAACTCAAGTAATAACGCCTAGTACAATATCCGCTAGGGATTCATAAAACAATAAAAACAAACAAACAAATCAACACCATGTCTTTTGCGGTTTTTGTTTCAAGATGACGGTAAGACAGAAGTTTGAGTTCCTCTGCGGGTGATTAGTAACGGGAAGGGGTGCTTGGCATTCGGTTGAGGGCTCCTCCGTGATGGCTTGAAATGGACTTGAGGGGTTTGTAAATAACTATACATAGGTTACCGCTGAGGGTGATTAGTAAAGGGGCGGGGGTGCTCGGCATTCGGTTGAGGGCACCTCCGTGATGGCTTGAACGGACTTTCAGTGGTCCTTAAGTAGTTATAAGTAGCATACCTCTACGGGTGTTTAGTTAAGAGGCGGGGGTGCTCGAAATTCGGCTGAGGGTAACCCCGTGATGGCTTGAACGGACTTGTGGAGGTTGTACATAATAGTACAATTTACCAGCAAGAAGGGAGGTATCAATTTGCCTTGTTTTGGCTACCACCGTAAGTGGGCGATGTTGGGGCCTCTTACCCCAGAGGTTAGGACTACTGGTGAAGCTCTGGGTAACCAAAAAGAACGCACCGGAACCCTACAGCCTGACCTACACGGTCTACTGTGGTGTGGAAACTTGGGTAAAACCACGTGGGAGGTAGTATTTTGTTATGAAGTGGCTGTCACCCAATCATATGCAGGAGACGTATGGTACTCTTACAGTACAATACCACGTGTAACAAGGGGCGGAAGAGTTCCGAATTTTAGTTAAGATCATTATCGTGACTTTGGTCTCATTCGAAGAGTGAGATTATGCCTACTGGGGGGGAAACCACTACAGTAAAAAATACACCGTGATTCTACGGCCTGAATTACGTAGTTTACTGTGGTATGGAAGCTTAGATCGCCTATGTGTAATAAGTATTATGTCACGAAGTGGTTGTTATTACAAATTGTGATTGTGAACGAGCCATCGTAAATCATATGTATTTATAGTTTATTTTTAACGTAGCTTCTGAGCTAGTCTTGACGACATTAAAGATAGTTTGGGACAACGTGACAAATCTCTTTTTTGAGTGTTCAAAAACAGTACCGTACTTGTATGGGAAACTTAGAGCAATTACTAGACATATCACAACATTGGTTGAACACAACAAAGTTAAAGTTACTGTTAGCTCATTAGATTATACACTAATTTAAAGTAAGTATACATGTCTCCAATTTGCTGCTAAGTAAACCAATGATAATAAAAGATGGGTTGATGATGAGCTGATTGAAACTTATTTTAAAAACGTATCTAAGATCTTAAACAGAAATATTTTGATTTTTTTTGGGTCTGATACTACTTAGGCTTTTAAGTTGTTACCACTAGAGGACATTAATGATGTTTTAGTAAATTTGAAAATTAATATTTTTAGATTTTATTTCCTTTGTGTAAACAACGCTGACAATCCTGGTCAATTGGTTAGTGGTTCCCATTAGTCCCTTTGTTTCTTGACAGTTTTAATAGACGTACATGATATTTTGATTAAAAAGGGCTTTAATAAAACAGCTCAAAACTAATAGAAAACCTTGGTTGCCTGAGAGTGTTACTATGATGTTGACCGTTTCCATCAAAGAAATAACTATTAATGTGGTTTTAATAAAATTTTAGATGTTACGTTCATTTTGTATTATTACTGAATTCCAGAGATTAAAATTTCTTTCCTGAAATGACGTTCTAATTCTTAGCTTTATTTCCAAGGTTAACTTCAATATTATCAGTTTTTAAGTGTTTACAGTAACACAATATCAGCTGAAGAAAACAGAATCAGCCTCTTGGAACTTCACCCATCGATAAAGGTATGTAAGTCCCAAGGCAACAATACCACTTGATCGTCTCAACTTTGAAAAACAGAATCCGTTTATAGATCCCCAAAAAGTCAAAGGACTCCCATCTGTGTTCTGTAAATCTTGTGATTATTTCTCAGGAAACATTATATAGTATAATCTACAAAAATAGGTACCAAACTGAGAACCAAGTTAGTCAATAAGCCTTTGAAAATGTTCAAAAGACCTGTATTTTATGTTAAGTATAAAAATAATGTTATATAAATTAGTGCAAAACCCTCTGACACTGCTTTGAATCCTGGCACGTCTGTCAATACTACTGTGACGGATATGGGAAAGAGCGTACCAGTAGTATATTGTAGCGTTAGTTTAAGTGTAGTTGGTGAAAAGGGAACTAAACCGAAGATAAGATTTCTTAATGGTTGTCATGGAAGGGTATAACAGGTATATAATGGTTGTATAACAAGTATTTTAATCATTGTCATGTTACGGGCCATATTGGGATTGTTGTAAATTTAACTGAGATACAGGTAGTGCGTACAATATATGGGTGTAAAATACTACATTATAGCAGTCGAACATGTCAGTGATTATATGATTAGCCATTTAAGTGGGTTTCTTGTAAAAACACAAACAACAGAAGTTATTGTAGCTGACATTCCTTCTAGGCACAACCAACCTTCCTTCAACTAAATTATATATAAGTTAAGAAATTTACAGGCTAGTTGTACAGTATCGTCAGAGATATTCTTCATTTTGAGCAAACTGGCACACTCAAACTTCATATTAGTGCTGTTTTCATTTTAGCTTTAGGGTAAGCGAAATACAGTAAGTCTAATAGATGAATTATGTCCCATAATGGGACAAGACTGAATTGTTCAATATCTGGTTATACTACGGTCTCTAGCTACAACCATTCCACAGAGTACAAAGCTGCCGTTTGTATTTTGGTACATGAGTGTGTTACATTTGCAAACTGTCGACCTTACAAGATTTTGTATTGAAGTATATTCTGAATTCGCCTTTTACTTGGAGGCTATGTCTTATATTATTCAAGCTGCTTGTAGACCTCCTTGCATAACCGTTGCTAGTATGGATCAGGGTTTTGAATATCTCCATGACACAAACTAATTGTAACTGTGGGGCCTTCACATACTAATGACAATTGAGAGTCCTACATAAACCAATCAAATTTAGGGTCTTACACAAACCAATGACGATTGGGGGTCCTACACAAACCTATGACTATTGAGGGACCTACACAAACCAATAGCAATTGAGGGACATCCAAACACCAACGAAAATTGACGAACCTACACAAGTCAATTGCAATTTGAGACCTTCACCTACTAATGACAATTTAGGGTCCTAAATAAACCTATGGCAATTGAGGGACCTACGCAAACCAATGCCAACTGTGGGACCTACACAAACCAATAACAATTGAGAGACCTACACATACCAATGACAATTGAGGGACCAACACCAACCACTGACAATTGAGGGACCAACACATACCAATGACTATTGAGGGATCAATACATACCAATGCCAACTGAGGGACCTACACAAATCAATGAAAATTGAGGGACCTAAAAATTCCAATGCCAATTGAGAGACCTACACAAACCTATGTCGATTGAAGGACCTACACATACCAATGACAATTGAGGGTCCTAAGCAAAACAATTACAATTGAGGGACAAACTCCAACCAATGACAATTGAGGGATCTACAAAAAACCAATGACAATTGAGGGGCCAATACATACCAATAACAATTGAGGGACCTACACATACTAATGACAATGGAGGGACCTACAAAAACCAACGGAAATTGAGCGATCTACACAAACCAATGACCATTGAGGGACCTACACAAACCGGTGACACTTGAGGGACCTACACAAACCAATGAAAATTGAGGGCCCTAAACAAACTAATGGTAATTGAGGGACCTCCAAACACCAATGACAATTGACGGACCTATACAAACCAATGACAATTAAGAGACCTACACAAAGCAATGACAGCTGAGGGACCGACACAAACCATTGACGATTGGAGACCTACACGTGCCAATGATAATTGAGGGACCTACACAAAACAATTGCAATTGAGGGACCTACACAAACCAATGACAATTTTAGGGACCTACACAAACCAATGACAGTTGCGACACGTACACAAAACAATGGAAATTGAGGGCCCTCCAAACAACAACGACAATTTAGAACCTATGACAATTGAGGGACCTATACAAACGAATGACCATTGAGGTACCTACACAAACCAATGACAATTGTGGAACCTAGACAACCCAATGACAATTGAGTGACCTACACATACCAATAAATATTGAAGGACCAACACAAACCAATGAACATTGAGGGACCTAGACAAACCAATGACAATTGAGGGACCTACCCAAACCAGTGGCAGTTGAGGGACCTACACTAACCAATGAAAATTGAGAGACCTACACATACAAATGACAATTGAGGGACCTACACAATTCAATGACAATATAGAGACCAACACAAAGCAATGCCAGCTGAGGGACCGAGACAAACCATTGACGATTGGAGTTCTACACGAGCCAATGATAATTGAGGGACCTACACAAAACAACTGCCATTGAGGGACCTACACATACCAATGACAATTGAGGGACCTTCAAACAACAATGACAATTTAGAGTCCTACATAAACTTATGACAATTGAGGAATTTATACAAACCAATGACTATTGAGGGAGCTCCACAAACCAATGACAATTGTGGAACCTACACAACCCAATGACAATTGAGCAACCTACACATACCAATAAATATTGAGGGACCAACACAAACCAAAAAAATTGAGGGACCTAGACAAACCAATGACAATTGAGGGACCTACACAAACCAGTGGCAGTTGAGGGACCTACACTAACCAATGAAAATTGAGAGACCTACACATACAAATGACAATTGAGGGACCTAGACAATTCAATGACAATATAGAGACCAACACAAAGCAATGCCAGCTGAGGGACTGACACAAACCATTGACGATTGGAGACCTACACGAGCCAATGATAATTGAGGGACCTACATAATTCTATGACAATATTGAGACCTACACAAACCAATGACTATTGAGGGACCTACACAAACCAAAGGCAATTGATGGACCTCCAAACACCGATGACAATTTATGGACCTTCACATACTAATGACAATTGAGGGACCCACACATACCAATGACTGTTCAGGGACCTACAGATACTAATGCCAATTGAGGAACCTACACAAACCAATGACAATTGAGGGATCTACACATACCAGTGGTAATTGAGGGACCTACACAAAACTATGTCAATTGAGGGACTTCTAACGACAGTTGAGGGACCTACACATACCAATGACAATTGAAGGACCTACACATACCAATGAAAACTGAGGGATCTACACAAACCAATGGAAATTGAGGGACCCAAAATTACCAATGACCATTAGGGACCTACACATACACATGACACTTGAGGGACCTAAACATGCCAATGACAATTGAGGGGCCTATACAAACCATTGATATATGAGGGACCTACACAAACCATTGCCAAATTGAGAGGCCTACACTAACCAATGCCAATTGAGGTACCTACACAAACCTATGACAATTTTAGGGACCTACACAAACCAAGGACAATTGAGGGACCTACACTAACCAATGATAATTGAAGGACCTACACAAACCAAATACAGTTGAGGGACCAAGACAAACCAATGGCACTTGAGGGACCTACAAAAGCCAATGACAATTGAGGGATCTACACAAACCAATGGCAATTGAGGGACCTCCAAACACCAATGAAAATTGATGGACTTACTAAAACCAATGACAATTGAGGGACCTACACAAGCCAATGACAATTGATGGACCTACACAAACCAATGGCTATTGAGGGAACTCCAAAAACCAATGACAATTGAGGGACTTACTAAAACAAATGACAATTGAGGGACTTACACAAACGAATGGCAATTGAGGGACCTACACAACCCAATGACAATTGAGGGACCTACACAAACCAAAGACAATTGAGGGACCTACACAAACCAATGACAATTGAGGGAACTACACAAACCAAGGACAATTGAGGGACCTACACTAACCAATGACAATTGAAGGACCTACACAAACCATATACAATTGATGGATCAAGACAAACCAAAGACAATTGAGGGACCTACACAAACCAATGACAATCGAGGGATCTATACAAACCAATGGCAATTGAGAGACCTCCAAACACCAATGTCAATTTAGGGACCTACACAAACCAAAGACAATTGGTGAACCTACACAAACCAATGGCTATTACGGGACCTCCAAACACCAATGATAATTTAGAGACCTACACAAACCAATGTCAATTGAGGTACCTACACTAACCAAAGACAACTGAGGGACCTAGACAAACCAATGACGGTTGAGGGGCCTACACAAACCAATGGCAATTGAGGGACCTCCAAACACTGATGACAATTGATGGACCTTCACAAACCAATTGCGGGACCTTCACATACTAATGACAATTGAGGAACCCACACATACCAATGACTGTTGAGGGACCTACACATACCAATGCCAATTGAGGAACCTACACAAACCGATGGCAATTGAGGGATCTCTACACACAAACACCAATGCTAATTGAGGGACCTACACAAACCTATGTCAATTGAAGGACCTACACATACTAGCGACAGTTGAGGGACCTACACATACCAATGACAATTGAAGAACCTACACATACCATTGACATTTGAGGGACCTACACAAACCAATGGAAATTGAGGGGCTTACACATACCAATGACCATTGAGGGACCTACACATACACATGAAACTTGAGGGACCTACACATGCCAATGACAATTGAGGAACTTACACAAACCAATGACAATTGAGGGACCTACACAAACCAATTGCAATTGAGGGACCTACACATACCAATGACAATTGAGGGGCCTACACAAACCAATGACATATGAGAGAACTACACTAACCAATGACAATTGAGGGACCTACACAAACCAAAGGCAATTGAGGGACCTACACAAACCAAAGACAATTGAGGGACAACACAAACCAATGAAGATTGAAATACCTACTTAAACCAATGACAATTGAGGGACCTACATAAAACAAGGGCAATTGAGGGACCGACAAAAACCAATGCGTTGTAAATAAATTACATTTCAAAGTATAGCTCCTTCAATTGTTTTGATACTTACTTGCAGTACAGAGTTTATGTTTTTGTAAGATATAGAGGATGATAACAGTACATACATACCAAGTTTAGTTTAAATCGACCCAGCCGTTCTTAAGATATTACATTTCAAAATATAGTTCGTTCAATTGTTTTAATACTACAAGCAGTACAGAGTTTAGGGTTTTTAAAGATGTAGTGGAGGTTAACAAATACCAGTACACCAAGTTTCGTTCAAATAGGCCCAGCCTTTCTTAAGATATTATATTTCAAAGTATAGCTCCTTCAATTGTTTTAATACCGCCTGCAGTACAGAGTTTAGATTTTTGCAAGATGTAGAGGATGATGACAAATACCAGTACACCAAGTTTCATGTAAATCGGCTGAGCCGTTCTCAAGATATTTAATTTTGAAATTTTGCCCCTTCATTTTTTGAGATGCAACCCGCAAAATTTTATTTAAGATTTTTCATACAGGTGTATACCTCTCTGAAGTGCCTACACTACGTAGTAGGCAGTTTTCTGGGGTCAAAACGACCCTAGGACCTACCGTTTTCGTGATATTAGCGATTATTGAGTTTGTGGGCAACACTTTCTTGCGATATATACGTATAACTGTGTGTGTGTGTATGTATATATATATATATATATAAGTGTATAACACTGTATATATATAAATATATATATATATATATAAAGTGGGTTGGCAGCACTTGCTGGCGATATACCTATACGAGGCTGGTAGTGTGACGTAACTTGGTTAGGTGTTATATTTTGATTTTCGTAGGTTTGTAGGTCATTATTTTTCTTTTCATAACATAGTTTATACATCTTTATATATACACTGCAGGTATTTTGTTCCTTGGGTTGGCAACACTAGATCACGTGGGTGGGTCACGTGTTTAGCTAATTATATATATACAATATATTTTTCTCAACCATCTGGGTCGTCATCTTGAATCACATGGTCAAAAAAAAAGTTTTCCCGCTACGTGGACGCCGCCATCTTGAAAAAAGCGCGTCAAATCAGCACGTAGTCGAATGTTGGATTAGAACACGTGGTCAAAAGTGAGTTTAGGAGCCACCAAGAAATAATTAGGCGTTAAGCAAGAGATTATCATGCTAAGGTCAGCTTCTGACCTCGACACTATCACATTCGCTGACGCAACCATAGAGATAATCAGTTTATACTGTGGCTCCCTCACGTTTCTGATACATTTAGTTTCAGCAAATTACCTTATTAGTGACCATTACAACCGGTTACAGTCAGTTACAGTGGACTTTGAGACAAGAAGGCGTGATAAGATAAGCAGCAGGAGGAAGTGATAAGCCACTACGATCTCCAGTATTTTATTCCCCATAAGAGCAATCAATGTTGGGACTCATCTCCCGCGAGGACTACTGTACTATGCTCATATACACTCCTAAATCCAGTTTGGTCTCAAGTTGTATGGAGGCACATCCAATGCAAGAACACAAGCCAATTTACTCAGAATTTTCAAACTGCAGAAGCGAGCAATAAGATTCATGTTAAAATTGGAGCATGGGGAGTCATGTAAAGATAAATTTAAAGAGCTATGCATTTTTACAATATTTAGCCTCTATTTTTCAGACAATTATGCATGTAAAAAACAACAATAATGAGCTTCAGAAATCAAAAGATATATATTCCCTCAATACAAGAACCCGGGGGAATTTTACTATTGCAAATCATAGAACTGAACTTTTTGATAAACAACCAACTTATGCCGGTATTAAGTTTTTTAACAGTCTACCTTAGGAAATTAAAACCATTAATGATGTCAAAAGTTTTAGAAACAAACTAAATAAGTTTTTACTTTATACTCCCTAGAAGAGTTTTTTGATATTGTTAAAAATAACATGTTTAAATAGTCAACAAAGCAATGTATTATGTTAAATCTTCAGTATTTAGTTTATATAATATAATATTATATTATATTTTTTGACACCATTCATGTACATCTCAGTTGTATATATCTGAATAAAGTATTTTTGATTGATTGATTTATATCTACTAGAGGGGACACCTTATGGGAGCCAGAGTTAGTAAAAGCAGTGCTGCGATCTAGCGTCATATTAAGATATGATAACTAACGTGATCTTTGGCGTTGTTAGGTCGAGTAACTCGTCTGCCGTACCCGATCCGTGTAAAAAAAATATCACTTTGATGACCATCACAAAAAAGGTTTATTTAAACTAGGGGTATGCAAGAATTATAAATTCGAGCTTTTTCAAGTTGAATATTTAAAACGCAAACTAATGAAAAGAGTCAACATCAAAAGTAAATTTAAAACAACAACTTTCCAGAATGAATAATAGAATTACCATAGGTTGTGTCAGTAGAGCTCCATAACAAATATAATTCTGCAATGCTAATGCTTTCGGTCCATCGTTTAAAAAATAACCAAATATTAAAGTACTATAATATTTTAAACTGCCGACCTGAACAACCAACGCAATGGATCTACTTTCTCTATGCTCAATCACATCAAGTGGACATATCACACTATTCTGTTTGCAGTGCAGTGCAGGGCCGTATTTCCCAGGGCACGAAGTAGGAACCCACAGGATACTAAAGGGGGTCCTCGCGAGGTAGTGTTTTAATTTTGTTCTGAAAAAAGTTTCTCAACTGACAAGAATACAAATAATTTTAAACTGTAAAGGGTGTACGTTCAAACTAAGTCTCAAATCCCAAGTCATTCACTACTGTTTATTATTTTGAATATCGTGCGCGGATTTGATAAATTTTCCCTAATCCAGTAACAGGAATGGGCCAGGTAGGATTTGAAATGTAACTAACTACTGACGGTATTTTAGAGCACCTTATTTGGCTGGGTATAAGTTGTAGATATTGTATATTTGCAATAGATGATCTTGTTCTTGAGCAATAACTGTAGAGCCTGCCCCCTAACCCCATAAATTGTTTAATATCCGCCATGCTTTGAAGATTGTAAGTTAATTTTGTTGTTTTTGTTGCACAAATTCAATATGGTATGTTATACAATAGTAAGAACAAACAGCCTAACGGAAAGTAATTAAATAATAGGATCAACATTATAATTGGTTTCAAAAGTCAGTTAACGTGTAGAACACTGAGTCGTGAGGTTATCCTAGATATGATAATACAATTAATAATAAAGATAATAATAATAATCATAGGATAGCTTGTAGACTCTTTTTTTGTACTTTATTTCTGGAATTTATAATAGTTAAATAGTTTAAGGTAAAGATGTTTGTTTTGAATCAATTTATACTCAATAGGATCAGCACTGCCCAGGTCTCGGTGAAGGTTACGGAATGTATGCTTATCACTGTTGTTGCCAACACTGAATTCTCCGATTACCCTCCACGCCCACAGCTTAAAATAACGTAGGAAGAGACGAGAGGCAATGATGAAGATAACATTTTATTGTGTGATCATCATGAAAGCTTAACATGAAAAAAATGTACAATTGTCAGTATAACAACTGACTTTTTACTACATTTCCAAATATTTAAATTTATTTGTTGTATGTAATAATATCAAATGCATCCGCAAAAATAAGATTTTGTAAGGTTTAAACTTGTACACAGTTCTTTGAATTAGCATTAAACCAGAGTAATTAAAAGCTTTAGCATCCTGAATATAGAAAATGATTCTCTGCGTTGCCTTGACTTTGAACATTATAATTAATGACTTGTCAGCCAAGAAATGCAAAGAGAATGAGTTGTTAATGTACTGCATGAAATACTATTTAATAAAGTCTATTTAGCTCTGAAAAAAACTTTCAAAGAGTTCCTTACCAATGTGTATCAAATTCATATTTCTTTCATACTGTATATGCTATGTTTTGTTTGTTTTTAGTTATAATATTTGTGGTAAAGCAATTACACGAGATTATTTGATTACTAGCTGATAATACTGGTTTCACCCGGGTATATAAAATGTATACAAAAATAGTTAAAAAATTAAATTACTAATGTCAGCTGTTTATTTGAATAACATTAAATAATAGCAGAAAACTGTAACTGTATGGTCTCATTTGATTAACATTGGAATTTTGGATGTCCCACGGGGAGTAGACCTAGAGAATTTAGAGGAAAGTGAGAGTCAGGTAACACAGCTGTAACCTAAAGGAACCTACCCTCAAAATTTCATACCTTAAGTCCTTGTTATTTAGCCGTACGGCGATCCACACACAGACAAGATCTCTGTTTTATTTATATAGTCTGCTTTATTTGACTAGTTACATCTGTGTTACTTTAACTAGTCATAATTAGTTATTGTGTATTAATTTAATATATTATTAACTTATTGGCTATAGGTTTAAGAGAGCTCAAACCATGCTAAATCTTGTAAGGAAAATTAGATACATTTTTATTTTGTGAGTTTTTAAAGTTTTGATAACAAATTAAAATTTGTTATTTATTTGGTGTAGTTGTTAAAGAGTATAGAATATAAAAAATAATAAGGTTATGTTACGGAATAAAAAAACTAACTTTTGTATGTACATACACCTATATACATGCTTGTATTTATGTTAGAGAGGCCCCATTTTCCTATATGCCCGGGGCCCCAGAGGTCCTAAATACAGCCCTGGTGCAGTGTTTCCGTTGCCCAGTTGAGTTGTGCAATATTTCACGGTTAATAATAATCAATACAACAATCGTACTGCTCCAGAAAAAGTACCCTGGGAAAAAACTAAAATCCATAAAAACACTTTAACTAACTTTTGCAGTAGTAGTACAGTTCTGCAACGTACATTACACAATAATTATATTCCCTGGAGTCTGAAAGTACGTCTGGCAACACTGTTGGCGTACCCAATATGCGAACCACCTTAAGATGTTGAGTGAAGATGGTCATAATGTAATAATGATTTAGCGTGACCAATAGCTAGGGACAAGGTTGTAGGTGATGTATGCCAAATAATCATGATGGCGTTTTAGTGTGCAGCCGAAATAGTACCCTCCAAAAATTGGATTGTTAAAAAATCATCAGTTTGCGGTAGAATCTAAAGTACTTTGAGATAAAGCGAATACTAGAAATACAACTGACATCATACTGTAGATGTTAAAGTTAACAATTAGTGTCACATCGCTGCTATAATAATTTACACTTCAAAATCACTAATATTGCGAGGTTTATACAATCTAAAGATTTTATAAAAATTCTGAATGGTTACGTCACGTGTGTTTATAATACCGGTGGTCACATTATTTAAAAGATTGATTATATTCTATGTACACCTAACCAACAGCAAAACGCGATCAAAATGGCGCACTGTTTTGGCACGCTCCAGCTGTGCGATTAAAATCATTTAGTTAACTCCACGGGATTGTTTTAATCTGTGAATAAACGTCAGTAGACAGCATGTAATTTTGTAATTGTATGCTTTCAAATTGTTAAAGCAGTGATGGAAGAAGAATGCATTGACGATTCTCTTCCACCTTCTGTTAACCTTCTTCCACCTTCTGTTTGCGATTCTTAAACCTTCTGTTTCAGAAGCAGATATAATAGGTTAGATACAACATAAGCTTAGCCTAGGAGTATTGGATAACTTATATCTGTGAGAACAATAAGATATAAAGACTGGTTTAACTAACTTATATTTATAAAAGGATAATCTAAAATTTACTATTTACAAACAGTTGAATGAGATAGGCTTACTGGGTTTTGGCAATTTCCTAGGGCTAGGTTTCATGGAGAGTACATATTGACATTGACATATAGTCTGTTTATTATGGCTATTAATAAATATGGTAATAACTGCATTAGTTAACTGTGGGCTGCTTAGTTATCAGTGTAGTCCAACATTTGTAGTTTCTTTACGTTATTTTTTTCCTATGTACCTATTTTATATTGAAAGAAAAATTGTTCGTTACTATGAACAAGTGTTCTCAATATTTTTTTATTTTTAGGAAGTTACTTATTTTGTTATTTTCCCACTACAGGCCATTATTTATTGAACGAAGGCCTAATGCATATAGAAGAAGTGAATGAAAGATGACAAATATTGAAAGTTATAAATGATTTTACATGATCATAACGGATACAATTTTTGTTCTTTTACACATTATATAAATAAAGAATACATATAGACAAAAATGCTCAGAGCTCGAGAACTTTGAAAAATTCGGCACGGCTTGGCTCGAGCATTGATTATACATCCTACGGAAGACGTAGGATGTATAATCAATAACTCGATTCAGAAAATCACTACCGGTATATTGCACACCTACAGAGAAAATTCCTGTAGAAAAAGCTCGGCTCGAGAAAGCTCGAAGTTCGAGAACTTTTAAAAAAGCTCGGCTCAAGCCAAAAATCACTATTCGCACACCTCTAAACATTTAAAAATCTCTCCGAAAACATTCCTAACAAATATGATGAACAAAACTGCGACAATCCCTGGCGGAATAAATAGGGAACTACGTCAACAAATCTCTATAACATTAATTTGCATTGCGTGTCCCCTCTAGTAGATATAAACCGAATGCTAATAGGAAGAATAATTTTTCATCTGGAGGAAACAACTCTGTTTTATCAGGGAAGACAATATAATGATATAAACGTTTTATTAAGCAGGGCCGTTTATTAGCAGTTTCATTTGAAAGGCTAAAAGATCCATTTAAGTACAAAAATTTAAGTTTATTACCTTGGATTTTGAAATTAAAGTCAATTAGAAGCACTGTTAGTTAAAATAAACATAACTGTTTTGTTTCATTTCTTATCAGTTAGGCTCATTTATTCTGGAATGGCTGAAAGGTATTTGTAGACTTTCACCGAAACTACAAATTTATCAGGAAACATTAGGGGGTGGGTGATTCGTACAATGAAGTGCAAAGACTGTATTTCCTAATTTTAGCAAGCTGTACTTTACCATGCAGAGGTAAATATCACATGTGCTAAGCGGTTTAACAGAATATTATTGTTGCAGATAAGGGGGATATGGGGTGAACAAACGATTTTAAACAAACAGGTTTAGAGGAAATATATCAAACTTTAAAATATTTGACTCTAAAAACTTACAGATATATCAGTAGCATTAATACAGCAGGAGAAAGGCACACCACACTTCTCGACACTTGGAGAGCTGCAGTTGAAGTATTCATTCTTGGACCAGTCCATGTACCCCTCGGAGCTCAGTCCACAGCATTTGAACTAGGACAGTAAAGAAAATTTGTCATTTTCTGAAAGTTGATCAAACCTAAAGCTTACGTTGTTTTCCAATAAAAAAATATTGCTTAAAGTATAAAAAAATCTCTATTTTTAGGACATATTCAGCAAGATAGTGTTCATTGTCAAGTTGTGTTTTAACCATGAAAGTTGAATAACTATATCATATCCAATTTACTGCTACCGCTCAAACCAGCACGCTTATATAAAATATTATTACGTAAACATAGCAGACACCAAGAACAAAAGTACTTAATTTAAAAGCAAATAATCAGCTGTTGAGAAATTAACATTTGTATCATATGACAAATATAAAATAAACTAGAAACATATCCAAGATGACGTGAAGCTATACCAGGAATTCTGAATTTAAATATTCAAAATTGATACAAGAACATCTTTAAGGAAATTAATAAAGTAAAGTTAAGGAACATAAACTTAGGGAAGTAATTAGAAAATAAGGTTTATTGAATGTTAATATTTAAGATAACATGAAAGATGTTATATTGGAAAATATCGTGATATCTATATATTTATTTTGTGGAAATTAAGGGTGTAATTGTTTGTTGGATATTCTTATTCAAAATTCCGGTGTATAATTTAATTTTTGCATATATAAAATACCAAATGAATAAATATGAAATGTGAATTAGCCCAAAAACCTGTAATATAATTATATTTTAAAAGAAACAGCTGCTAATTTGTGATACTATGGTAAATAACATAAATGAAAAAAACCATAACAAAGTTTAGTGTAGTTTTAAATGCGAACACACTGAGATGCAACAAAATTTATGATTCCAAAAACTTAGAAGAAAAGAAATAAAGAAGGAAGAGATCCAAAATAAGATGAATCCAGGTACTACAGGAACTTCAACTTCATTCAACTGGTAAAACCAATAATTTTTTTAATAAGACCTTTGAACTTATAAGTGAATTCTTTTCATTAAGTTGAAGACAAAGGGTCAATCCATTTCAGATCATCCAAGGGTAGTTGCTGATAGATTTGAATTTTTTGCAATATTTAGGGAATAAGTCTTATGACACCTGTAGTCACTATTGGGGGGTTATTTAATTTTTTTTCATGTCCTATAACTTTTTGGGCGGCCATTTTTTTTAGGCAAACTGCCAATTTTGCATTTTAAAGAGGTTTACGGAATTTTGAATATTTTCCATAGTCACAGAGATATGAAAATGAAATAAAAACTAGAATAATATACATAAAACACACTACACTTTATGTCCTCATAATGTTTAAGCTTACATTTAAGGAAATAGCTTTAAAAAATTGTTGAAATCTAAAGTTAAAACAAAACGCCAACTTTAAAGCATCATAATACTTAAACCAAACTAAGACTCACTTTGGAGCTTTTGTGTGCCTGTAGGCTTCATACTAGAGTACATATAGAAAAAGTTTGAGGTCTGATAGATGCATCATCTTTTCTTACTATCCTCCAAAAATGGTGATTGTTTTTAAATCGGCTGGATTTAAACTGCCATAACTCAAAAGGGACACATCATAAAAATTTCAAATTTTCTCAAAACTAACTTTATATGTATAGCAACAAAGTATTAACATTTAATCACTGAGACTTTGTTTATATAGGAGCATTATTTACCTAAAAAGCAAACAAAACCAAATTTTGTATGTATTGATTGATGCTTGATTTTAAACATAAAAACATAAAAAAACCATAGTTGTTGAATATTTTTCTACAGTGAAGAAGCTTGTTATCAAAACCATTTTATTCTTTTATATGTACAGTCCAGTCAAGGAAGCAGGTGTAGAGTGTGTGTGCAGGTACCTAAGCGAAACTTCAGAATCTTGTTCAGGGTGCTTAGGGAGTGAACGTCCAACTTTTGGGTTTTCCGATTATAACTCGACAACGGTGCATCGTAGAGACAAGATTTCTCATAATAAATTAAAGCTAATATCATTATCTACAACCTTGATTCTATACTTTTGTTTCGAATTCCTAACCGTTGTCGAGCTACACACTCTCAAAAGGTAGATTTTCAAAAAAAAGTCAGTTTACCTCACTTTTTTCATTGAACATTCCTCCATATCGTCTAAACTAATCATCAGAGAAAAAGCTTCTTTTGAAAAGAGTCGCAGGGAATGTAATTTCCTTTCCCAATATACGTAATATGCTAACTAATCTTTAATCAGTCAACAACTACAGAAATTTTAATTTTTTCATAACATTTTGTCATTTTCAGAAAACCTGTTTTTATCATATTCCTCGAAAACAGTGCGTCGTAGAGAAAAGGTTCTGCGCAGTAAATTAAAGCTAATGTTATTATCTACAACTTTGATTCTTTACCTTTTTTTCTAATTCCTAACCGTTGTCAAGCTACACGCTTTCAAACGGTAGAGATTTTCGAAAAAAAAAACATTTTACCTCACATTTTTTGTCAAACATTCCTCCATATCAGAGAAAAAGCTTTATTTGGAAAGAGTTGTAGAGAATATAATTTGCTTTCCGAATATCTATAATATGCTAATTAATCTTTAATTAATCAACAACTACAGAAATTTTAAGTTTTTTCCAAAAGTTTTGCCATTTTCAGAAAAATCTGTTTTTATTACATTCCTGACCCACAACTTTTGTTTTGTTTTTACCTCTAATAATGATGTTGCCGCACTTTAAAGAGACTATTGAATGAAGGAGATGAAAAATCATGTTATTGGAAAATATAATATTGTATTATAAGGTGATAAATAAGTTCCATCATAATTTGTTCTTTTTCGTAATCAAATCTATAAAATAATACTTCTCATTGTTATCGCTGTTATGTTCTCAATACCGTCCTAATGCTACACTCTAAACTTTATCTGGCTTTACTTTTTCATCCTCTTTGGTCGTGAGGGTCCTGGCAAGGATTCTTTGTCCATGGCATTTTCACCCTCAGTAGTTGGTGGTTCTTGCTGAATTGGCTCTACATTGTCTTCCTCGGTAACAGGCTTGCTGTTGAGGCATTTTCCTTGGCAGTGGAGGCACGCTGCAGAACAGACCAGCATTGCTTTTCGGCATCCACATTTGCCAGTCACACAATCATTGGTGCAGCGACAAATCTTGTTTTCAGCAGGACCTCCAGTGCTGGTGGATCTTCCGTTGTAATTGGCACCAGGGTGTCTCCTTCATATTTCCACCCCCATTCTTGAGGGGGCAGCTCAATCCCGAGCCACTGCTGCACTTGGTGGTAGGTGCGCCGGGAATGCTGATTAGCACCAACTGAGCTCCACGGACGATGATTATAGCCCATTGGGAGAAAAATGTATTTATTTACTAATGTAAATTTGTTTGAAGGTTAAAGAGATTTTGAACTTGAACTTGAGAACAACATGGGAACTATGAGTGTCAGTGGGCACAGCTCTGAGGCCTGAGGGAAAATCAATTGCTGTTGAAACATCTACAGGAAAATCCCTTTAATTTGACACCTCAAACATCAAAATCGTTCATAAAATAATAACGTAACTGACCACACAAAATATTACTTAGGGGATAAGAAGTAATATAGGTTTAAGTCTTTCTGCTTTACTTCAATAAATAATTCCGTAATTAGTTCCTCAGTAATTTACGTCAATAAATAGTTCATTATATTTGAGGCAGAGGCAACTCTTTGACACCAAAGGTGCATTTGTATGTTTTATTAGGGAGAGGACTTATGACTTTGACATACCTCCTGCTGAGCAAAGTCAATGAGGTTCTGCAGGTCCACATCGTCTCTGTACGTGTGGATGATCTTATCGGTGAAGGACTCCTCGAGCATGGACTGCAGCGTGTGAGGGAAGACGAAGCCCATGATTGCCACGGCCATCTCCAGCAGGAAAAGGATCAGCAAACAGAGGGAGTACTGCCGACCAACAAACAATCTTACACCATTTGAACAAAGTGTTTTCATACCTGACTTGGAGTAAATATAAAAAAACCCTATAAAATTGGCAAATCCAGGTCCTCTCTAACATATTAATGGTGGCATGAGACCCCAATACAGTGTGGCCACTGTCAAGTTTTTTAAAACTACGAGAAACACAGGTCTACATTTAGGACGATTCTGGACACTCAACTGTTGCACATGGCTTCAAGGGCCCCAAAAATCAGGCTTGCAGCAGCAAAACAAGTTAGCCTTTTAAATTTAGTGAAAATAATAAAAAATATTCATATTTAATTACCCATATGAATAATTAATAACAATTTCAATACATTTATTTTTCAGAAACATAAAACCCATAAGGAAAGTTTAATATAGGGCCTAGTTCAAGATAAATAAACAAGTAACCTACTTAAAAAAACAACATATTTAATATATGTTGATTCTGTTTATAAAAAAGAGTAGGTTATTGGAATTTTTATGGACCTTACTAAAGCCTTCGACAGTGTCTCTCATGATTTGTTAATTAAAAAATTATGCTGTCTTGGTCTTGAAGGAAGAGCTTTACACTGGTTTCAATCGTACCTTATCGGCTGAAAACAATATGTTACAGTTGAACATGTTAACGGTTTTAACCAATTAACTTTCGATAGGGTTAATCACCAAATTCTGTTAAATAAGTTGTCAAATGTTGGAGTTAATGGAAGTTTATTGCTGTTAATAGAATCATATCTTAAAAATAGGATGCAATGTACTGAGATTATGTATGATGATGGATACCTAATAGAAAAGAGAAGATCAGATGTTAGGGTAGTAAAATTTGGTGTGCCGCAAGGTTCAATTTTAGGGCCATTTCTATTTATATGTTATGTTAACGATTTTAAGATTTCACTGGACAATAGTTTTTTCCTTAGTATGTATGCAGATGATACATCTGGTCTTTGCTGGGCGAAAGACTATCCCGCTTTGAAAGATAAAGTTCTCACGTTTATCAATGAGTCCAAACTTTATTTTCAAGAAAATAATTTGTTGCTTAATATAGATAAAACCCAACTAGTGTTTTTTAGCCCAAGTGGTGTAAATGAGGAGTTTGTTGTAAATAGCAATGATTTTAGTGTTAAATCTGTCACATCTTGTAAATTTCTTGGTATTAATTTTGACACCAAATTTTCTTGGGAAGTACATATTGACTATGTTTGTAAAAAAATATCACCTATCCTATTTTTATTACGAAGAATTAACTCCTATCTTCATCCTGATATGTTAATGAAAGTTTACTATGGCCTAGTGTACCCTTATCTTTCTTATGGCCTACTGTTATGGGGAAGTGCAGCCAAAACACACATGGACAGAGTTTTTATCCTCCAGAAAAAATCCTTAAGATTACTAGCTAAGGTGAATCCTAGAACATCATGTAAAAATATATTTATTGAATTTAATGTTTTGACAGTTTATGCTTTGTATATTTTTCAAGTTATAATGCTGTTGAAACTGGATAATAAATATATTTGTAAAAATAGTGATGTCCATGCTCATAATACAAGGAGAAAATTTGATTTTTATAGAGTCAATAGAAAATTCAAAACAACAGAAAATAGTCCTTATGTTAAAGGTGCAATATTTTTTAATTCACTTCCTCAACACATAAAAATCTTAGATGGAAATAAGTTTAGGAAAGAACTCAAGAGATATTTAATCATGAAGTGTCCTTATGATTTACAATTGTAGAAATATAAATCGTGTGTACTTTATAAATTTTTTTCTGTAGATATTTCATGTAAATATATTGTGTTGATATTTAGGCCTAATTTGACTTTTACTGTGACTGAAATATGTATATAAATATGCACTGTGAAATAGATTAAGAACCTTTGACAATGTTTATGCATGTAATTACATGTTTCGAAAAATAAAGAAATTTGAATTTGAATTTGAACTACTTACTCCTCTACAACCAATATTGTTAAGTACGGAGTCCCACAGGGATCTACATTGGGACCATTACTTTTTTTAATATACCTGACTGGGTTACCAATAAAACTGACTGGTTAATAATAAAAGAGCTCAATAATATTTGTTTATCTGCTGATGACATTAATATAAAAATAGCAGGGCCTCCAGGGCCTGACATCAAAATTTTGTCTTTCATAAATCTTTCAAATACTATTCAATATTTACATAACATTAACTTGTTGCCTAACCCAGATAAAACTAAATACATCCAATTTTCCACTTCAAAACATGCCAATGGGAATAGCAGGAATATTTGTATAGATAAATACCAGCTAAATGATATGGAGCCTATCAAATTTTGGGGTTGAATATAGACAAACATTTAAGATGGGATAGTCATATAAATTCAGTTTACATGAGATATCTTTTGGTCTCTATACCTTTATACCAAAAAGCAGTCGTTAGAACGAACTTTACACTTGTCACGCACTTTACAAAACTTTGCTGAGAAAAATCGTAGTCAGAACGCATAAGCTATCACTATGACGGTCTCTTCCAGAGTGACGCTATTTCTCCACGAGGAGCAATCCTTCCGCCTCGATGAATCACAACAGCTGATCGGCCAAGGGTCAGTTAAACTCGAAAATCAAGGGCATATCCGGCAACCTTCTTCTTCACCAGCCAAAAGTAATTCCGAGAGAGAAAGAAGAACCCACCTCGTCATCTGTCAACTGTCAAACTAAATCACGGTCGATGAGGGGTGAGGTTATGTCGGATTGTTGTGGTTCAGTCAACGAGTAAATAATCGTTTATTTTCATCGAAGTGGTGAATCTTATTAAAAGTGTTGTCGTTTATTTATCCCTGGTTACATGCTTAACATGTAATTCCGTCACCTTAGAGAGTCCCTAGGCTACTCACAGTTGAAAGTTTGTTTACCAAATCTAGGCTAAGGTAGGCCTAGGCTAAGGTTATTGGGATGCGGTCAAACGACGCTGCAGGTAGGCCTCACAATGTGCTAAACCTTAACCCTCTACACATTTAGCACATTACAATTCAAAGTGCTAAACACAGTACGTTGTCCAATGTTATCCTTTTGGAGAATAAATAAAATTTGATATCTCGATTATTTATGAATGTATGTTGATGAAACTTGGTATGTGGCTTCAAATAGTACTGGTATATTGATATTTGCACAAACAATTGATATTTTGTTGGTTATTCCTGTAGCAGCATACCTGCGTACTCAGCCCCCATGTTATTCTTATGGAGAATAACTAAAATGTTATATAGTGCTTATTTATGATTGAATATTGATGAAACTTGGTATGTGGCTTCGCCTAGTTAAATTATATTTATATTAGCATAAAAAACAATTGTTTGTGTTCCTTGTTTCAGCAAACCTACGTACTCATTACCAATGTTATTCTTATGGAGAATAAATAAAATCGCTTATATGTGAATATATTTTTATGAAACTTGGTACGCGGCTTTATGTGGAATTCAGACAAATATTATGCATTGGAAATTCGCTGAGTACGCAGGTTTGCTGCGACGGGGGTATTCTCAGCTTGTATGCTTCGTAGGAAAAATTCACTTTCATCTTATTGATGGATATTAGCCTCCGGATTACTGTATAATAGAAGAACCACTTTTAAGAAAAATTCACGCACATCGTTAGGAAGGGATTGTCCTGTAGATGAGCAGAAATCCATTATAATTGACATCGGCCCTCAGGGCTACGCCCCACAGGCTTTCAAAGTTTCAATGTTGATCTTATGAAAGAACATTAATCAATGAAATGAAATGTGCTTGCTAGCAGCAAGAACAGATGTTTAAAGCATAATGTAAATAAAACTACTACTGACAACTGGAATGATAACACCTTTCTTTTATCTGTTTTAACGCCTTCTTAAAAAAACAATCCTGTGGGAGGGGAAGGGGGGAGGGAAAGATAGAAAAACAAACAGGACCCACTAGATATTAAACTAATTTTATTTAGTTATTCGTGAAGCTAAGCATCATGTCAATGGTTCAAATGATTTTGATAAACTGCTAATGCAGGATAATGTTATAAAACATTCACTCCAACAGTCATTATTCTTCAATTACTTTTTGGTTGAATTTCGACCATTGGGCGGTCGCTAATTAGAATTAATCCAAGTCTTCACCTACTCTTCTTGTGCCCTTGGAACGTCAGCAATAAACCAAGGACCCACTAACCGACTGATACTGATTCTTATGTTACTGTCAAGGTTTGTTCAACAGGAAGACAACGCTGTTGACGGAAATCTGATTCGCGTGACCTTTGATGGCACAAGAAAACTGCAAGCACGCTAGAATCAGACTCGATTCCGCAACGTATGCAAGACGGAAACGTACTGCAACTTAGTTGGCAAATTCTTCTTGACCCAGTCTTTTAACCGGTCTACTTTGATTTTATTTCATAGATTGCTTTAGAACAATGGAAATAGTGGTTTGAACCATATTATTAGGGATCGTTTTATTTTTTAGTATTTAAAGAGTAAACGAATCAGATGAGGCAGAGAATTAAAGCGAAGCTATGGTCCTTCAAGTCCATTGACAATTTATAAAGAAGGTAGAAGACATTCTTATTATTAAGTGGAAGAATAATTGTACGAAGTCAATACCCTAAATCATTTTGCACTTATGTCCCACAGTCAACAGAATGTTATAATGCACAATAATATGATAAACGCTTCAAAATTATCATTACTATTTTAAACTGGGAAAAAACCACAATGAGCTTCGTTTGGCAAAACGCAAAAAGTGCGACACGAACAAGAAATACAATGAAATCCGCGAGACAGGAGCAAACGAGGGCAAACAAAAAGCAAAGTGAGGAAAATACTGGACAAAAGGCAGTAACAAGCAAGAGGTGGCCGCGGCCGCACAATGGTGTGATGTTCAATGTAAATGGCATGTAAATAGTCAGCGTCCGCACCAACACTGAACAGTACTTGTCCGGTCGTCAACTTCAGTTGGAGAGTTAGTGGTTTGCATTCCCAAATGAGAGCGTTTATGCTTAGCGCGTTTAACAATTTAAATTATGAAAAGGAGCATCATGGTGTTGGAATTGGTTTCACAATTCAGTCCTATGGGCAATTAATTCTAGAATCCACTATGAGGCTTAGAAATAAAATTCACTTTAGCGAAATAAAATTAGTCCTAAATAACAAATAACTAGTTGCTTGTTGCGGTCTTCTGCTCGCAGAAATCACCCTTACTCTACTACCTTTATTCCATGGGTATAGTTTTTCGCAGCTGATGGATTACACGATTGATTTCAAAGATTGAAAACAAACTTGAAATGTTCGGCGTCGGGTGCTAGACTGTTTCTAAATTAAAATCCAATTTGTAGAAAATTATAACTGTAAATGGAAACTATGGCTTCGATATTCCCTTACGCCCCATATTGCCTTTCTTTAAAAAAAATAACCATGAAAAACCGTTGAGTGGTTATAACTCAGAATCTTTGGATAAAAAACACCAGTTTCTTTAAATATATAGAATTTAATTTCTCATTAAAACTAAATCCTTCACACAGTTTTGTAACTCAATTAATTCAGTTTTGATCTGTGGCAGGCAATCCATCTCCTATTCCAATAAAAGAAACACTTTGATTTTGGATTTGTGTTGAGTAATTTTGGTTCAGGTTTGAAAATGAGTTTGCAAAGACTGAAAAATACTAACGATTTGTGATCTTTAGGATTCAATAGATTACAAATTTATTTTATTTTTAGTATTCACGAGATGTTAATAAATAGGTAATCACTGATTCAAGATGAAATTGAAAGAGAAATACTTTACAAGCTAATTAAACATACAACCGAGTAATCCCTTTGGTTTTTTCAACAACTGGATGCAAAAACCATCTATTGTCCATGAAACTGAATTACCAACCCAACACCCTCAGCACTTAAGTGGTACGCTCTATGTTTAGAAGTGCAAATTTAGAATGACATATCGAGGATGATGAAGATAAACGATCGACCAGTGAGGGGAGGGGGAGGACGTGGTTATCCAATAATCATTGGAAGGGTTATGGTTGCACATCCTGTCCTCAATATGCATATTGCTGCATAAACAATCTGCCCACATCTTCGTGATTATGGGGGGAGGCTGTGATTTAGTTATAAGTTAGGGGAATAAATTGAATACAATTTTCAACCCGTTAAAGAATGGGTTCAGGAGTAGTCGGTATAGAAAAGTATCTACTTCCGTATATTGTGAAACAACCACTCTTGTTTACGGGAGTCATATTCCAAGTCGAATAAGTGAATGTGATTTTTGCAATTTGTTATTGAAACTTCAAACATGCATTGCCTCCTTGTAGATTTTTTTTCAAGGATTTAAATGTAGTCTATTAAAAATAATCGTGAAGTTTTACCAGCAAAGTAGAATACCTGGTCATAAATTACTTTGACATGTATTCTTTATGATCTCGACGGCTAATTTACGCTAGCTTTCTCCCCCATCTCAACAGATGGCTGTTTAAGTCGCGCTGAAGTTTATATCTAATTTAAAATCGTATTTCACTACGTATAATTTTTCTCACTAAACGTAACTCTCACACCCTTTTTGCAGTCACAAGTGCAGAATAAAAATAATTTCAAAACTCTCCAAACGGAAGTTGAACTGTCAGACTGTTTAGTTGATGAGCTAAGCCTTGATGAGTGTCGAATATAGGGTTACACCGTTACCACCAACTCGCAACCGACCTTGGGCCAATGATAACACCAGTGCACTCTGGTGAGGTCTAGATGCAACTGTGGTGTTGGTGTTGGGGATCTGCCAACTGACCAACTGGCTGTTGCTTCAACGGTTGAGGGTCATCCTGATTTTACAATTTGTTAGATCACTTTCGATTACTTTTTATTTCAAAGTAGTTTTAGTCTCTTATTGCAAATAATTTAATGATTTTTGTATAATTTGAAATCGTTTTAGATCATTCGTAAGGTCAAAAGTTTGGCTCACTTTTTTAGACAATTTAAATTATATTTTCAATAATTTTGTGGCATTTATACCATGGATAGTGATGGTTTACGTAACAAAACGAAAATTAATGTAACCAAGCTTTAGACCTTGATCTGGCTTTCGGATGTGAAGTTAACTTGCCAATATGGGTTTTGATTTCAGGAGGTTCCATTTTAAAATGAAATATGCCCTTTAATTATGTACCAAAGGATATAATTCCACATTTTACAACAAATTTTCAAATAAGGCGCTTTAATTTAACACGAAATCGAAAAATTTTTCAAAATTTCCATGCTTCTGTGCGTTATATGCACTTAGAAGTGCATATATAATCAGACAATCCCAAACAGTAAATTAAGTCTGAACTAACTGCAACTGAAGGTTTTACAGCAAAATTCGTTCTGTCACTCCCAATTTCCTACGTTTCTAGAAAAATATTGATTGTTAATACTGTAATATTGTTATAAAAATGCATATCAGTTTTGGAGTTATTTGACATCTATAAAATGTATTCTTTATTGACAGCTTCCCTTGCAAGGTATTCTCATTTCAGTCTCACATACCTTTTTACCAGTTATTAACCAACTGAATCAAAGGTTACATTTCCATATGGCGATGGCGGCGGTGCGGCGCCAGTGTTATGGCCGGTCTATCACTTTGCGACCCCGGGTCAGGCAGGCTACATACATGAGCACGATACTGCCGCTATTTGTCTCTTGCAATGCTCGAGCTGTTTGTCTCATGGCTTGACAAGAGCCTTGTTAGAGCGCTGATCTCAGAAGCTTCTATAGGTGGTTTCTTCTTTTTTTGTGCTTCGTAAACCGCATCTATTACCGGGAGCAGGAGAGATGGCAGTTGGGCTCCAGCCAATAGTAAGGCTCCACGCTGTCAATGTTGCCATTTTTCTATAGAAAATAACACTCGAGTGTTAAGCTGACCGGATGGTGTGCAGTTTGGTAATGCAGCAAGTCTGCTATTGGCTGATCTTGGTTGATAGTCCTGTAAACCACGCCCTCGACTGACAACTCTCCTGCTCGCAGAAATAGCGAGGGAGACACAAGTTAAAATAATTCTAGTGCAATAGACACCCCAAGAAAGTTGGAGATAAAACGCTGAGAACAGTTTTCAGTTTTACCCACTTTTTCGATTCAGCATCCTGAGATATTTACAACTATAAAACGTAAATTGTAATGACTTTATTAGACGCAAAGTGTGGAAAGTTTACCTACAGCCAATTTTAGAAGTGGGCCACATGTGTGGGAACAATTGTTTAATTAAGTGTAGGCTACGCATCTGGTTTGCCATGTACTATTATCAAGTCATGATTTACTGGGAAGAAAGATTGGTGGTAACATAGCTTACAGCCGTTTAGGTTTAAAACTAATTTTTTCTATGAGTAAACGTTAACAATAATTGTGAAGTTTGAATAAGTTTAGATATTTAATTAAATACATTTAATTGTTAAGGTTAAACCATGTAGAACAAAATTAACATTAGATAGAAATATAAAGACTAACAACAAACATGTCTTTATTTGGAATTAATTGTTGGTGATAATGAGTTTATGTTACTTAGGAAATAATCAGCAATATTTTCTTGAACAAAACAAAAAATTCATTTTAGACATTAAATTTCCGTGCCATAAATTTGTACAGCGTCCTGTTTCAATAAATGTGTTGAGTATATTTAAGGTGAGTCTAAAGCGGGACATAGTTTAATGAACTGGAAATACCGTGGACTGTGGGGTACGGGATTCCTTCTTACAAAAATGGGGTGCTCCTAGGTGGCCCTTCCAGGAAGGTTTTAGAAAATTAGATACCGGGAACAAAATTGTGAGTTTTGAGCAGTTTTTGCCCAAATATTACTTTTGTAACAACAGGTTTTGTAATTATATTCATAAAATCATTATACAAAACAGAACCATCACTATGATAATATGCAAAACTTAACTAATCAAAGAAAATACTGACCAATATTAATAATAATTGTCAGAAGATTGAATAGCTTTAATTAACTTGACTCTTAATTAAAACTGAACTCAGCTTAAATTCACGTTACTTTTTAGCAACAAGATGCGTTTCTTAGTTTCTAGTTTTACTTGTTCTCGGTCCATAAATTGTTCATGGCATTGAAAACTCTCTCCACTGGTTCATAGGTCCCAGAGAGTGCACTAGAGAGCGTTTCTGAGAGTGCTAGCTCAGTTAAACGCTTAGAAAAAGTGTTAGGAGCCGGTACTTTTGTTAAAGTGTATGAACAATTAATTACCATGCTTGTCGATGGGAGTCTTCTTTTCGACACATTAAAAACATTATATTGGTTTTTAAGAATCAATGATTATTTTCATGTCAAACTGCTAAAACGATACATTAGGCTGTCCCCGGAGGAATCGTGGGGACGCCGGGACATACCTCGCTAAACCGGGACTGTCCCGCCGAAATCCGGACGTCTGGTCATCTTAAGTATATACTCCAGTCGTTTATACCTACTTTTCCCTAAACATACTATGGTAATTGTTGACTATTGTATCTTCTCTAAAGGTTAACCAAAATAGTTGGTTAAAGATTCTTTTAAAAAATGTATTGAGTACAATTTTGGTACAACAAATAATAAGCCCTTAGAGAAATTCTAAAACTTTCAAATGATTGTAAATTTGTCATTGCGTGGCTATTTTTCACATTTATATATATATCGACCTTTACGTACGAAAACAACATTCCCAAGTTGATTACAAACCTTCGGAAAAAGTTGAAAGACTATAAAGTCAGTGCTAAAAGAACTCATACGGTCAATGATTTTGTTTCATTATTCTTGGACTTTATCGTTAACAATCAAAATATTTTTACCTAAAAAGTCTTAACATTTTGAGATTTTATTTTTAATGCACACCTTAAATATATTTGTGGAAGATTTTTCGTAATTTTTGGCTGGATACGCATTTTCATAGATACCATAAGTTGATGTTAGATATAAAGTAAGTATAATTATATCCAAAGCGTCAGAAGCTCCATAAATAATCTAAATCCACACTTAAGAGTGGAACGCTCACTGGTAGCCATCGCGATCTCGGCATTCCTGGACATCGTGCTATTCCTGGAGCCTACCAACAAATCAGAGAGTCATATCTGAGCAGCGCACCCCGTGGCTGGAATCACAACTGTAGTTGAGGCCGAAGATAGCCACAGGGAATACTAAAGCGTGAGATCTGATGGAATTTCATTGTTAACCTGTTGTCTACTTCGTATGCATCACAGTTGCCAAGAATGCCTGCAATTCGAAGTGTAGATGTGGTAAACAAGATGAGAGCCTTTAGAATAACAGTAATTTCCAATGGAAATCGGTAATCAGACAGTTTTGTATTTGATTGATGGATTGTACCGTTGATTGAACATTCTGTGTCTGTTGGCAAACGGCCAATCATTGGCAATAATCTGTTTTGGGAACTATATAAGTTTGACAGTTAATAAATTGATTTAACTACCAATACACCTTTTAATGACAATGATTTCTTTGGGGTTACACCATTTTGATTGAGCTATTTTACGTAAGAATACGACATTACCAATTACAGTAGTGCATGAGTCTTCGTCCCTCATTATGGAAATTCTCTTACATGGTTGTTGTTTGAAGAAGAGGATTTGTTAAATAAACAGATTTGCAAGACCTTTTAATTTAGAGAGTAGCGTATCATTGCAAGAGAGACAGTTCGGATAACATATAAAGCCCAAGAGGAGACTGGGATGCTGGGATGAGAGTGGAAGGCAGCCAAGGAAAATCCTCTAAATTTCCCCTCCTCGGATTTAGTCCAGGAAAGTTAGGGTAGACAAGACATTGGTGTGTCGCTGCAGCTGGAATAACTAATTGTTCCAACGATCTGGGAGTAGAAACTGTTCCAACTGTTCCACGTGAGAAGTAATACAGTTCCGATTGGAACTACTTTTCAATCCTTTAGCTGACTTAAGGCGGTCCCACACTTCTCGCGAACACGCCTGAACATTCCCGAATGTTCACTGAACAAAAGTTCTCGCATGTATTCAAAAGTTCGTGCAGCTCCCACACTTCTCAGGAATACTCCGATCATTCGAGTTCGGCCGAATGTTCAGGCCTGTTCGCGAGAAGTATAGGACCGTCTTTAGCTCTGCAGCGATTCCTCCAAAAACAGCTGCAGCTGGAACCGGCTGTTGAAGAGTTCTGCAATCTCTGTGGAACCATTTGCAGCTGTTTCGCTTAGTACCTGCTTGGCACATCTCTAGGAAAGACACACCTTCTGAAAAAGTAGTAACTGCACTAACTCCTCAGATTGGTCCAAGGATGGGAAATGAACAGGAAATATCTCGTTGCTCTGCGCTTCACCCCAGTTGGCTCTGTCTGTACAGTCTGACTCTGTGTACATTGAACTTGTCTGCGCCAGACAGTTGGAGGTTGACACCAGTCTGTGACATTTCATGAACAATCTCTATCGTTACCATGCATCTCGGATATCCTCGTTGCCCCCACGCTTCACCCCAGTTGGCTCTGTCTGTACAGTCTGACTCTGTGTACATTGACCTTGTCTGCGCCACACAGTTGGAGGTTGAAACCACTCTGTGACATTTCATGAACAATCTTTGTCTTTACCATGCATCTCGGACATCTTCGTTGCCCCCCACGCTTCACCCCAGTTGGCTCTGTCTGTACAGTCTGACTCTGTGTACATTGACCTTGTCTGTGCCAGACAGTTGGAGTTTGAAACCAGTCTGTGACATTTCATGAACAATCTTTGACTTTACCATGCATCTCGGACATCTTCGTTGCCCCCCCCCCACGCTTCATGGCTTCACCCTAGTTGGCTCTGTCTGTACAGTCTGACTCTGTGTACATTGACCTTGTCTGCGCCAGTCAGTTGGAGGTTGAAATCAGTCTGTGACATTTCATGAACAATCTTTGCCTTTACCATGCATCTCGGACATCCTCGTTGCCCCCACGCTTCACCCCAGTTGGCTCTGTCTGTACAGTCTGACTCTGTGTGCATTGACCTTGTCTGCGCCAGACAGTTGGAGGTTTAAACCAGTCTGTAACATTTCATGAACAATCTCTGTCTTTACCATGCATCTCGGACATCCTCGTTGCCCCCCACGCTTCACCCCAGTTGGCTCTGTCTGTACAGCCTGACTCTGTGTACATTGACCTTGTCTGCGCCAGACAGTTGGAGGTTGACACCAGTCTGTGACATTTCATGAATAATCTCTGTCGTTACCATGCGGGCTCTAACTGCCTGGAACGCCCGGCCTAATGTGGGGGAAATTGTTGAGCGCACGGAACAAAAATAGTAACTGTTCAATGTTTAAGCGCGCTGCGTCGTCGTGCTGACAGTGGGGTTTATAAAACACTATTAAATTGGGTGATAATATATCAAACAAACTCACCTTCTGAACTTACATAAAAGGAACTAAATCACATGGATAACGTAAACAAATAATTAAAACTCTTCCTACAGTATATTATTACAAAATAATCAGATTCGTCTGAAAAATATTAAAAAGTAGTATTCACTTCGATAATTTTTTATTTGTGTTCTTGGAGGCGAATTCACTCTGCTTATTTTTCATTCAATTGGGAACTTATATAAAAAAACTGTGAATACTTTATACTTTGATTAAAATCGTTTGGAGAATTAAAGAAATTATTATTTTGTTTTAGTGGATTTTGAGGGATAAACTTGACAATGAAGAACTAAATACCCCCGTAGCAGAAAACCTGCGTACTCAGCGAATTTCTAATGCATATACATGTATCTTAATACCACATAAAGCCACATACCAAGTTTCTTCAATATTCATTCATAAATAAACGATTTATGACATTTTAATTATTCACCATAAGAATAACATGGCGGCTGAGTATGCAGGTTTGCTGAAGCAAGGAACACAAAAAATGGGGTTTTATACAAATATCAATATAACTCATGTAGGTAAAGCCACATACCAAATGTCATTAATTTATTTTCATAATGAAGGCAGATAACACGTTACTTATTCTCCATAAGAATAACATGGGGCTGAGTACGCAGCTTTGCTGCTACGGGAGCCTTGGGTAAAAAATTGTTTTTTTTGAGCAAGTATCAATGGTCGACAACCAGATGAAGCCGTATACCAAGTTTCGTCAGGATACGTTCATAAATAAGCGAGATATAAAATTTTTATTTTCCTCCATAAGAATAACATTAGACAACGTACTGTGTTTAGCACTTTCAATATCTCAGTAACCAATTGACGTAGAGAAATGATCAAAATACCAAATTGTGTGTTTTTTTAAGCTGAATCCAATGGAAAAAAACTGAAATTTGACTATTTCCAAAATTATATGTAAAAAATTCGAAAAACCCTTTTTTGGGGTACAAAACCCCCCCAAAATACCCCTTCGGATAAAGCGATCTGGCTGGTTTTCGAACTTAAAGTCTTAAATGTTGCTTTACACGTTTATACCAAATTTCATCAAAATCGGATAATTTTTACGAGAGTTATCGTGCTCACGGACACACACACACACACACACATATATATATATATATATATATACAGTTTCGAACGAATGGTGTTTTTGGGGTCTGGGGACCTCGAAACGAAAAGTTATCATGGTCCCGGGCCTAGGGGGAAATTCGCTAAAAGGGGGAAAACTATTAGTGGCATGGTTGAAATGAATCCACCCAACCACTTTTTCAAAGAGATTGAGTTGATTTCCAGATCTTTACACAACCAAGACTCAGACCTCATAGCAAACCCCATTTTTTGTCTGGCAAACAAATCTAAAATTTCCGTCGCGAAAATGTTTATGAAAACCACTCCTTACAAATTCTAATAGTATCGGAAGAAATTAAATACAAATTGATCGAGACATGTCTTCGTCAAGTTACATCTGAAACCCCATAGCAAAAATAGAAACAAGATATCCGAGCTTCAAAGTCAAATTGAAGCCTCTATACAAAAGGATATCGATCCGAGATTTCTGCCAGATAGTGTCACCCTAGTTGACAAAGTCATCACCCCAGCCACTGCATAAGCCGATAGAGGATGGAAGTGTCCCCAAATTCCCTCTCGTGGCCCATTTACGAACACTTAATCTGGAGTAAACAGGGGCTGCAGGACAGAGAGCTCTCTGTTGGGGTGACTCACCCCGCCATCGCCATCTGGCTGTGCTCCTCCCGTCCTCCCGACTGCTCCACGGCTCGTGGATACTTCAGATGCTATCTGATTGTAGTATATAATTAGTTGTATGTGAAACTAGCTTTTCCTAACAGCTTATCTTGTTCATCATTTAAGTTCTATAGTCAAATAAAATCTTACATACATGATCGAATTCCAATATTAAAAAAACACGTTTTAACATGAGGCTTTTATCACAGAAATCATAATTGAATTAATACCCTTATAGGAGGGGTTGTATCAAGAACCTAATATTTTCCCTTTATTATCTCACTAAGCCCTTTCATTCTGGTATACGGGTGTCGGATTAAAGTTTTCTCAAAAGTTCCAGAGATGGCTTGGCTTGATGTATAGGTAACCTGGGTTGGGAGAGGATCAGCAGTACGAAGTATTTACTCTGGAATTTAAGTAGAATGTAAATACAGGTTTTTATGACACGATTCGTACTGAAGTTTATAATACTATTTGTAAACCCTAAATATGAATAAAATAGTAGTATATGAAACCCGGTGTGGTGGAGGATATCAAGCAGTAATCAGTTGATATATCATTGAAAAACTCGCCCTACGACTTTATAGTAGTATTATTATGAGTCTCAATTTTGTACTGCACTGTCAACTTTAATATGCTGACATCAAAAGTATCTTCCTGAAAAGAAAAATGACGTTTTCTTTCTAGATGGTCTCCACTGGAATCACTGAGGTTTACACGTGAAAATGTGTTAAAATTAAATATGTTTTAAATGGGCATATTGCATCTCTGATATACATTCAACCATGTGTTGATGGAATGGAGAGAACAAAATATAAGTATAATTTACTTATTTATGTTCTAAAGATAAAATGAATTTAAATGAAAGCCAAACAGTTCAATACGGGATGGAACATTTGATGGCGTCAGGAGTTCCAATTGTGACAATTATTGGCCACGAACAGCTGTTGTGACGTCACATGTAGCAGCTGGCTCAACAGCTGTTTAGAATAACTAACTCTAGGCGCCGCTAAAGGTGAGCTGGGTGGGGTTGTTCGAGTTAAATAATCAAATAATACAGTAGAACCTCGATAACACGACTCTCAAGGGGATCTCTAAAATAGTCTTCTTATCGAGGTGCACTTGTAATTGAGGGTCGCGCTATCAAGGTGGTTTTCACAACAAGACGTGTTATCGAGGTCACAGACTTTTTGACCAAGCAAATTTGTTAGGAAACATTTCTTATAAGTTGTGTTTTAAGTAGAAAATTACTGTATAAATCAGTCATACATAAAAATCACACGTAGAAGTAAAACAAAATTCTTTATTATTGTCACAATTACAGTAATTAAAACAAGTATTAAAATTGATTGAAGAATAATAGGCCTAGTTAAGTTTATAATTAGGCTGCAATATTCATTTTACAAAATTCATGTTACCGTAAATTGTTCATTGTAGGCCTACTACTGTAATAAGTTATCTTACTCAATATAATACTATGCAGAACTTATGGCAGTAAGAAAAAAAATCAACCGACTCAGTTCACTATACATTACCTTAACCTATTGTGAAATACAAATATGACCCATGATAGACAAGGAAAGGCCGGAATGGGAAGGGGGTGGGGAAGGGGTTTTCCTGTTGAGACCTGAGCCCAAGACGTTGTTGTTTACTTCAAAACATCCGTTCTAACCGTGGGAACTATGCGTGAGAAAGGTTTAGTCGTGCTATAAAGGTTTCGTAACGCAAAACGGCGCGCTATTGAGGTTGGAGACGTGTAATAAAGGTTCACTTACCCAAAGAAGCGTGTTATTGAGGTGGGTGTCGTGCTATAGAGGTTCAGTTATTTGAAAAGATGCGCTATAGAGGTTTATTTATTAGTAATATGAATTTACAAAAAGACGTGCTATCGAGGTATTTATTTGAAAATGAGTCGTGTTATAGAGGTATTTATAACATTGAGCGTTATGGGAGATTCACGGGGATTAGAAAATCAGACTCATTATCGAGGTTTTTGTCTTATCGAGGGTCGTCGTAGCGAGGTTCTACTGTATTACGTTTTAATAAAATAAATTTCAAATTTTAAACTCTTTAGTTTCTTTACAAATACGCGTATAACGCCACCTATTTATTTTTGTAGGTAATAGTGTCGGTGGTGACTTAATTATTTTAAAAAGTGCATCAAAAATAAACAGTAGCACCGGACATTTTACGTGCACTTATCAGCTGATGAAATATTTGATATATTATTAAACTATTAAACTACTAAGTTATAGCTCTTGACAAAGCATAGAATAAACGGCGTGTACACACGCAATTTATACGGTTCAGTTTAATTTCCCACGGAAACACGCTTTAATGTCAAAAACAGCTGATTGATTGTTAGCGAATTTCCTCTATAGGGAAGAAGCTATTACCGTAGTCGGCATGGTAAGACCTAGGCCCGGGACCATGATAACTTTTCGTTTTGAGGTCCCCAGACCCCAAAAACACCATTCGTTCGAAACTGTATATATATATATATATATATGTGTCCGTGAGCACGATAACTCTCGTAAAAATTATCCGATTTTGATGAAATTTGGTATAAACGTGTAAAGCAACATTTATGACTTTAAGTTCGAAAACCAGCCAGATCGCTCTATCCGAAGGGGTATTTTGCGGGGGTTTTGTACCCCAAAAATGGGGTTTTTGAATTTTTTACATATAATTTTGGAAAAAGTCAAATTTTGGTTTTCACCATTGGATTTGGCTTAAAAAAACACACAATTTGGTATTTTGATCATTTCTCTACGTCAATTAGTTACCGAGATATTGAAAGTTCTAAACACAGTACATTGTCTAATGTTATTCTTATGGAGAAAAAGAAAAATTGTATATCTCGCTTATTTATGAACGTATACTGACGAAACTTGGTATACGGCTTCATGTGGTTGTGGACCATTGATATTTGCTCAAAAAAAAACAATTTTTTGCCAAAGGCTCCCGTAGCAGCAAACCTGCGTACTCAGCCCCATGTTATTCTTATGGAGGACAAGTAACGTGTTATCTCCCTTAATTATGAAAATAAATTAATGAAATTTGGTATGTGGCTTTGCCTAAATGAGTTATATTGATATTTGTATAAAACCCCATTTTTTGTGTTCCTTCCTTCAGCAAACCTGCGTACTCAGCCGCCATGTTATTCTGGAGAATAATTAAAATGTCATAAATCGTTTATTTATGAATGTATATTGATGAAACTTGGTATGTGGCTTTATGTGGTATTAAGATACATATATATGCATTGGAAATTCGCTGAGTACGCAGGTTTGCTGCTACGGGGGTATTTGTTTTGATCGTACATATTTATTGTAATCAAAGAAAACTCAACTCAGAGATAAGATTAAGGTTAGTTAAGAGATCAGTAGGCTATAATTTACATTTAGGGGCACCAATTTCCCAATGTAGGCCTATACCTAAAGTAAGTTTTTACCTCCTCAACCTCTCTCCCTAAGCAACAAAGTTAGAAATATAATATTTGCAACCAACATTATTTTTGAAAATATAATTTTTATTTTGCATGACAAAGAAAATCTTTAAATATTATATACTTACGAATTTCAAAAGACATGTATTTTCTCGCAGAGCACCGACAAATCCTGAGAAACTGACAATGAAAACAACACCGCCAGCCAATATTAGAACCAACGAGATATTTAGGACGACATCGTAGATTGTCTCCACCTTAATAAGTCCATTTGTGACATCTGGCCACTTATCCAAAAAAGCATAAGTTCCAACACCAATCAACAGCCCACCAAACAACTGTAACAAAAATTATTCTTTTATAACAAAACAAATAACATTTCAAATAAAGCATTTAGTTGAACAGAAAACATTCTTCAATTTTTAAATCCTATCCTAATAGAGAAGATGGTATAATTTACCCTTGTTGGAACAGGGTTTAAACCAAAATCTCCAGCAATATTATTTTCTTACATTTCCTACTTTTTTACACTCTACTCCTATAACTCGTCAGGGATTTCCATTACCTGAGCCCATAACACTATCATTAATAAAAACTACAGTCAAACATTGCAAGGAATAACTAATACACATTAACTTTCATTTAGTTTATATAGATTATAGGTGATTTTTTGCGAATTTCCCCTACATAGGGAAGAAGCTATTACCGTATGTGGCATGACATTTTCACTCAAATATTATAAAAACACTAAACTTTAGTTTTTAGCGAATTTCCCCTATAGGGAAGAAGCTATTACCGTAGTTGGCATGGTAAGACCTAGGCCCGGGACCATGATAACTTTTCGTTTTGAGGTCCCTAGACCCCAAAAACACCATTCGTTCGAAACTGTATATATGTGTATATATATATATATATATATATATATATGTGTCCGTGGGTGCGATAACTCTCGTAAAAAAGGTCCAATTTTGACGAAATTTGGAAAGAAACGTGTAAAGCAAAATTTATGACTATAAGTTCGAAAACCAGCCATATCGCTTTATCTAAAGGGGTATTTTGGAGGGGTTTTGTACCCCACAAATAGGTTTTTTGAACTTTTTACATATAATTTTTTAAATAGTCAAATTTTACCTTATTTTAAAGTTGCCGAGATCTTGAAAGTGCTAAACACAGTACGTTGTCTAATGTTATTCTTATGGAGAATAAGACAAAAATTATATCTCGCTTCTTTATGAATGTATACTGACAAAACTTGGTATACAGCTTTATCTGGTTGTGGTCTATTGATATTTGCTAAAAAAAATGTTGGCTAAAGGTTACCGTAGCAGCTAACCTGCGTACTCAGCCCCCATGTTATTCTTATGGAGATTATTAAAATACTATTTCTCCCTTAATTATGAACATAAATTAATAAAACCTTGTACAGTAGACGCTCTTTTATCCGGCATGTTTGGGACCACGCCCATGCCGGTAAATCGATTTTTCCGGATAATAGAACTTTTTAGTTATTATTGGGAATACAGTAATCTGATAGTCTGTCATCTCGCTACAGTAATGAGCTGTGGTCGCGTGCGTTGGTTGACCTTGGCACTGCTCCGGAACACCTGCATTTGTGGACGGATAGACAGACAGACAGACGGGCGGACAGACAGCCGGGCGGAAGTTGGCGTCTAAAAATAGGTTGAATACAGTAGTGTACTGAGCAAAGTTTACGAACATCACTGAACGTTACTGCTTGAGACGTAAGCAAACAACAGGTGACTAAGAAAAAGGCGGGAACAGTCCAGCGCAGTCGCAGTACGAAACGGAAACGACCGAAAATACCTGGAAAAACCCGGGTCGCCTGGTGCCGGTTAATAGAATGTGCCGGTTCATAGAATGCCGGATAAAAGAGCGTCTACTGTATATGACTTCACCTAGTTGAGTTATATTGATATGTTCCTAAACAACCATTTTTTTGTTCCTTGTTTCAGCAAACCTTATGTACTCATCCCCAATGTTATTCTTATGGAGAATAATTAAAATTGTATATCTCTCATTTGTGAATATATTTTTATAAAACTTTGTATGCGGTTTTATGTGGTATAAAGACATATATTATGCATTGGAAATTCGCTGAATACGCAGGTTTGCTGCGACGGGGGTGTTACCATTTTATAGAGCTTAAAAAACAAATTAATTTGGTATTTTGAATCATCAACCTAGGTCAAGTTGTTGCGGAGAAAATCCAAAAATTGTATTTATAAAATCTCCCATGTTAATCTTATGGTAAAATGGTTTTTAGCTTTTCTTAACTTAATGTTACTGAAACCATCACATTTGTTTTCACCGATGGGAGAAAATCCAAAAAATGTATTCATAAAATCACCCATGCTAATCTTATGGTAAAATGGTTTTTAGCTTTTCCTCACTTAATGTTACTGAAATCATCACATTTGTTTTCACCGATGGGTTTAGCTCTGCAAAACAATCATGTTGCTGTTTAAATTGTTGTTCTACGTCCAACTGTTGCAGAGATATTCAAAGTGCTAAACACAGTACTTTGTCCAATGTTATTCTTATAGAGAATAAATACTGTAAAAATTTTATCACAATTATTTATTAATGTATGTATTTCGGAATATTATGAAACTTGGTAGCCCATGTGGCTTCACATAGTGGTCGTCTATTAATATTTGTACAAAAAAGTGATTTTGTCGATTTTCCTGTTGCAGCAAACCTGCATACTCATCTCTAATGCTCTAATGTTATTCTTATAAAATAGAGAATAATATAAGTTTGATATCTTCTTTAATTATGAACCTAAATTAATAAAACTTGGTATTTAGCTTCACGTGGTTGAGTTATATTGATATTTGCATAAAAACCCATTTTTTGTGTTCCTTGTTGCAGCTACCTACGTAGTCAGCTGTAGTGTTATTCTTTTATAGAATAAATCAAATGTTATATATTAAGTTACCTAGTTATTTATGAAGCATTTTTATGAAACACTTGGTAAGTGGCTTAATCTAGTATAGAGGCACGCGCGCTTTTCCTGTTGCAGCAAACCTGCATACTCATCTCTAATGCTCTAATGTTATTCTTATAAAATAGAGAATAATATAAGTTTGATATCTTCTTTAATTATGAACCTAAATTAATAAAACTTGGTATTTAGCTTCACGTGGTTGAGTTATATTGATATTTGCATAAAAACCCATTTTTTGTGTTCCTTGTTGCAGCTACCTACGTAGTCAGCTGTAGTGTTATTCTTTTATAGAATAAATCAAATGTTATATATTAAGTTACCTAGTTATTTATGAAGCATTTTTATGAAACACTTGGTAAGTGGCTTAATCTAGTATAGAGGCACGCGCGCTTTTCCTGTTGCAGCAAACCTGCATACTCATCTCTAATGCTCTAATGTTATTCTTATAAAATAGAGAATAATATAAGTTTGATATCTTCTTTAATTATGAACCTAAATTAATAAAACTTGGTATTTAGCTTCACGTGGTTGAGTTATATTGATATTTGCATAAAAACCCATTTTTTGTGTTCCTTGTTGCAGCTACTACGTAGTCAGCTGTAGTGTTATTCTTTTATAGAATAAATCAAATGTTATATATTAAGTTACCTAGTTATTTATGAAGCATTTTTATGAAACACTTGGTAAGTGGCTTAATCTAGTATAGAGATTAAGATCACGCACGCACACGCACACACACACACACACAAACACACAAACACACACACACACACACACACACACACACACACACACGTTTGAAATTCGCTGAGTACGCAGGTTTGATGCGAAAGGGGAATTTTTGTGTTTCCCTGGTCATCCCTGAACTCCAAGAGTGGTTTTGCACTGATGTCTGACTGTCTACCAGACTTTGTACATATAGAGATAAATTACAACAAATAACTTACACAAAAGTTGATACCTAGAACATATTTCTGAGGGATCTTTAATTTAAAAATAATACCCCCGTATAGCAGCAAACTTGCGTACTCAGCAAATTTCCAATGCATATATGTCTTAATACAAAAATATATACAACCAAGTTTCATCAAAACACTGTACATCCCGATAATAACCGATTTATAACAATTTAATTACCATCCATAAGAATAACATTGCTTTCGAGTACCGGTACTCAGATTTGCTGAAGCAAGGGATACAAAAAATGGATTTTCAAACAAATGGCAATTTAACTCTGAACTAGGTACTTAGGCTAAAGCCACATACTAAGTTTGATTACTAATTTATGTCAATAATTAAGGGAGATAACATTTTACTTAGCCTATTCTCTACAAGAATAACATGGGGGCTGACACGCAGGTTTGCTGCTATGGGTACTATCAGCATAAAAATTGGTTTTTGTGCAAATATCAATAGACCACTACAAGATGAAGAAATATACCAAGTTTCGTCAGGATACATTCATAAATAAACAATATATAGCCCTACAAAAATAATAAATACATTACTTTGAAAACTTAATTAAATACATTAAAAAATTAAATGTAAATTTAGATTAAATGAACTACAAAATTAAAATTTGAAAATATTCTTGTTGGGCCTAGTTGTCCGTCTTGGCACTCTACAGCAAAGGAGACTAATGTGCATGAGCAGGCAGCATCGAACTGGCTAGGTTCAGTCTCCTCATAGTTGTCAGAAGTCTCAGGTCTGTAACTGCGACCTTAGAGCAAGATTAATCATTAAGCTTACTGCATCACAGAGCACCGGAATAGTGGTAAACCACACAAAAATTATGTACTGTGATTTAAACGCTTGATTAAGGCGCAGAAATGTAAAGGTCCATTTTATTTATTAACCCTCCAAGTGTCTTTAATAATGGTCTTAATGTTTGTCTATTTTAGCGAATTTCCCCTATAGGGAAGAAGCTATTACCGTAGGTCTCATGGTAAGACTTAAGCCCGAGACCATGATAACTTTTTGTTTTGAGATACCCAGATGCCAAAAACACCATTCGTTCAAATTTTTATATATGTATATATATATATATGTGTCCGTAAGCACGATAACTCTCGTAAAAAAGGTCCGATCTTAATGAAATTTGGTACAAATGTGTAAAGCACCATTTATTTGAACAAGTTCGAAAACCTGACGAATCGCACCATCCAAAGGGGGGTTTTATACCCCAAAAATGGGTTTTTTGGGGTTTCCACATGTAATTTTTACTTAAATCAAATTTTAATTTTCACCATTTAATTCAGCATAAAAAACAATTTGGTATTTTGATCATTGCTCTACGTCAATTGGTTCCTGAGATATTCAAAGTGCTAAACACAGTACGTTGTCTAATGTTATTCTTATGGAGAAAAAGAAAAATTGTATATCTCGCTTATTTATGAACATAAACTGACAAAATTTGGTATATGGCTTCATCTGGTTGGGGTTTATCGTTGTTTGCAAAAAATACCAAATTTTC
This sequence comes from Allygus modestus, assembly GCA_963675035.1. Classification (NCBI taxonomy): domain Eukaryota; kingdom Metazoa; phylum Arthropoda; class Insecta; order Hemiptera; family Cicadellidae; genus Allygus; species Allygus modestus. Next base: position 220,841,746 of record OY776111.1, on the reverse strand, counting down.
ACGTATGGTTCCCGTAGCAGCAAACCAAGGTAAGAGGTCCCCATGTTATTCTTATGGAGAATAATTAAAATGTTATATATCGCTTAATTATAAATGTATATGAATGAAACTTGGTATGTGACTTTACTTAGATGAGTTCTAATGATATTTGCATAAAAAAACATTATTTTGTTTTCCTTGTTGCAGCAAACCTGCGTACTCATCCCCAATGTTATTCTTATGGAGAATAATTAATATTTTAAATATCGCTTGTTTGTGAATACATTTCTTATGAATCCTGTTAAGTGTTTTAATGTGTTATGTTATATATTCATTGGAAATTCGCTGAGTATGCAGGTTTGCTGCGACGGGGGTATTTTGTGGTTTTGAAGCATTTTATTCAAATAAATGTAAACAATTTAAAAACACTCCAAACTGTATTATTGTATAGTTTTTCTTGTTCATAAAATCATGGGCTTCAATATCTACTCAATATATAAAGCTAGACAGGTTCACTCATTCACTGACAAACTATGAAGCACTTCCCGTAATCTAACCCCTCTCAAAATCATACTTGAATTAAAGCTCTTGACAAGAAACTGCCAGAAAAATTGCCAAAAGTTAACATTTTAGAGTTTTTGAGGCATTTTTGGGGCGGGGAAAATTCCACTTTTTCAATTTTTCCACTTTGAGCGTGTTTTGTACCGAAACGGTAAGAGATGGCAAAAAATGTTAAAATACAAAAGTTGCAGAAAATTTTATAACCAACTAACGATTTTTGGTCAGATTTAAGATCCGATCATCCGTTTAGCCGCTATTCATCGGAGAAGGAGTAATTTTGAGTATTTTGGCCTGTTTAAATATGTACAGTTTTGGAAAGCCATTTAAATGAAAGCACACTATCTTTGACTAATGCCACATGTTTGTATCAGCTGATTTAAATAAACAATAGCTGATTTATTTAGTAGTGTAGGCGATACTAATTTGCTCACATGAGGTGTATATAAATCAGCTATTACAAAACAAGGTGTGAGCATATTATCGTCTACACGGGAGGTTCAGTATCGCGAATATCGTTTGTTACGAGATTGGAAAATGTAATCAAACCAATTGTTTGTTCTATCGAATGAATTTAGCCCAGTAGCCCAGTGGATATTTTGTCAGATGATTGAAGATCATGTGATCACGGGTTTGAATCCTACTTTTGATGCTTACTTTTTGAGGTCTCCAATTTATGTTTAATTTGACTTTATTTTGTTTTTACAAATTCATTTATTTGTAATTATGTTGCTCAACGAACAGCCACCATACAGCACTCTGCGGAGTTAGGTTAGGTTACTATAATTTTGTCGTGAACTGAAGTCTAATTTGTTGTTATTTTTTACACGTAAATCCATTTTTAGAACTCCAATTTAACATTGTAACCACAACTTTTTATTTATATCTGATTGACTTTGATTAAGTGAGCACTTTATTTTTCGCTTTAATACACCTCGAAACAACCATCATAGTCGGGAGTTCATTCGATAAAACGAACAAGCAGCCGGTTGGTAAAATGTTTCGATATCGAACCGATATGGGACCGCCTGAGTAGGTGCTCACCAAAGGTCATTGTTGTGTAGTTTTTCTTTGGTCAATGAACTACGAGTTTGATTTAAACTTGAGTTGACTGAGGAATATAAGTTCGAGCGAAGCGAACTCCGAAAGGGGGTTTGGAGGCAAAGCCTCCAACGGCGATAAGCCTAGTTATATATTCAACATCTCACAAAAGTTATAAAATACAAATTATGTGATGATAAAAACAAACAAAAAGTACAAAAATTTAAAGTTTGCGCTCCATCAAATTATAATCGTTTCTAGAATATACAATTTTCAAAATAGCCAATTTGTTCTAAATGTTATAAGGATACTAAATATATAAACAAATAAACTTAATCAGGTAAAGCAGCAAATAAAAGGTTACAGATGATAAACTGGTGTTGCGCACTATAACAAATGAGCAAAATAGCCTTGGCGACATTACAGCCGGAAGGATAATTTACCTCGATATCACTGCCGCCTATTTCTCCAGGATCACTAACCAACCCTTTATCATCAATACAATTTTCTTCTAAAGCCCCAAGTATGTCACTACTGTCCATTTTTACAAATAAAAACAACGAAAAAAATCTCAACACAACACCATTCGCGAAGTGAGGTTAGCGACGCAAAACAAAACTTCAATCTTCAATCGCACTTCAGCTGTCTACTAAAGTATGATTGGCACGAACATAAAAAGCGTCTGCAGACAGACATCGGGAGAAAGCTTAGTTTTTGCCGTGAACGGCTATAGACCCTACCAATTTTGATCCGGTTTATTAAGATTCAATGCGCCACAGAGGCTATTCCGTAAACGCTGTTTGACTGTTGAAGCAGCGACAATAAACACCCCATTAGATTTGTTTTGTATCGCTATAGCGACACATAACGCCTGGAGGGTTAATGATTACCGGGCCGGATATGTTCCAAGCTGATAGGCCCTATGTGTGAGTTTATATTGTATTATATGTTTCTAACTCCAACAGTCAAGGATAATAGCCTAGGCCTAAGTTGGTTAGCCTTGGTTTAAGTGTAAACCTAGGTCAAGCCAAAGAATTAGGCCTATACAATACTAGAACTAGACTAATTCATAAATAACAATAAACTTACCCAAAATGCAAAATTCAATATAAAAATCATATATTTAACACACGAGCTAACATATGTAAAATTACTTGGAGTTCTCCTTCTATTCATTTTAAGCCAAACTATTGAGAGCACAAAGGAAAACTGAGTTCAGAAATTAACAGATCTATGAAATGAAAGCTTTCAAGTTAACTATATGGTTGGTGTAAGAAAAAACACTGAAACAAATACTTATTTCAAAATCAAGCCCTTAATAATAGTGGTTATGATTTAAACAAATATTTACGATTGATAAAATGACAAACTCGATATTCGCCATTGTTTCAACACAACCACAATCACAATAATATGAATTGAGATGAAAGATCAGTCATAGCAGTTGCTTGCAGACTATTTTTCGGGACTCGGGACTACAGGCAACTGGAACTAGGCATTTGACAAAGAGTAGTGAATTTGAACAAAATATTATTGAGCTTTCATATATTTGTTCATATAAAGAGTTATACCATCTGTTTCGAGGAAAATATGTTTTATTTAATTACAGCATTTAACTGTACGTTAAAACATTCGATTCAAATTTCCCTAGGCTTTGCGTACCTAAATTCTCAGTAGACATAGGGTTTCGTCCGCAGCCAGCTATCAACGTGGCCGCTGATAGTGATAATAAGTAGGGCTGTAAAATAGAGCCAGTTTGGTGCTTTAGGGCATAGACTAAGTTCATCCAAGTGAACAATGCCGACAGGCCTCGAGTACGATACGAGCGGCGAGCACCGTCTGCGGTACCTCTGTTTTCTGGTTGCATTAGTAAAGCCCCGTTTCCATACGGATAGAAACACGTTGCGACATGAGTCTTCGCAAGAGACGGTAAAGGCGGTCCCACACTTCTCACGAACAGGCCTGAACATTCAGCTAAACATTTTCCTGAATGTTCACTGAACATTCCCTCCCTTATGTTCCCGTATGTATTCAAAAGTTCGTCCAGCTCCCACACTTCTCGCGAATACTCCGAACATTTGGAGTTCGGCCGAATGTTTGGGCGTGTTCGCGAGAAGTGTGGGACCACCATAACATGTTACCGCGAGTTGTTTGAATGGAAACACCTCGCAGGTTTCGTCACAAGAGACGACTCAAACCTGTCCTGGACACTTTTGCCCCGGGTAAGTTACCGCGTCACATGAGCCCCAGGATAATGGAAACGGCCTGCAACCTGACCCCGGTGCATTACTCCGTCCAAATATAGCCCAAAACCACTTTACCGGATAGAAATTACGTCGTCAGCAATTGAAATATCAACTTTTTTCTTTGTTTAACAGTGGTTTGATAATAATATATTGCGCCATAATTTGGACCATAATTAATTGCACTTTTACTCATATTAGATGCGTCTAATCCTAATCGTAAAATAGTAAACTTGTTTAATTATTTTTTAATTAAGGTGTGGTGTATCATAGTGCAAAACTGTCAACTAACCATGAATGTAGTTTACTGAGTTTCTCAACGACGTGTACAGGCTTAAATGTTTTAAACTTTCCGTATTAAATATCAAATCTGTTTCGTTATTTTTGCATGCATGGTACATACATGGTATACATTGTACAGTTTTTAAGTTACGTATACATGCAGTGTAGATATGTATTTATTTCTTGCATACAGGTAATAATGTTTAGTTTACCTTTTAAACAAATTAACAAGTGAACTATATGTTCTTAAAACCATTTAGTTGCGTGTATTTATAAATGTATTTATAAATTAATTACATTTACAAATAAAAACAACTCGTATAGGTATTAGAAAGAATGGTCAAATCGTAAATATGCACTACATAAACATCACTAGGCCGCGGTGCAAAAAACGCCATGACACATATGTTGCAGCGATGAGGTATTGGAAACAGTCCCGGCACATACGGTTACAAGTGACGCGTCGATCATGTTTGTCCTAATGGAAACGGCTCTGAAAAACCCCCGTGAAACCTGCGTCGCAACGCGTGTCGTCACATGAGCCCGGAACTTGTCAGGAAACGCACCTAAAGGTCTGTTTTGCTTGGAGCGGCTGTTGCGACCGCTCAGCGATCGACGCCGAGCGTCAAACGCTGAGACAGACGCCGGGCGGTGATCGTTGTGTGGTTTTCCTCATCCACTCCAATCGCTTTATATTAGCGCCGGCAGTTGTGCTATCACTGCTATACTTCGGTCTTGTGTGAGCTTGGGACCATACACATACTACGTAACGCAATTTTCGTCATCTCAAGCCCCCTCCCTCTCCTCCCTCCAACACATAACAGACCGTAACACCTGAGCTCACCCCCACCACCACATAATAATTTAACATAATCATAGTAAATGTTGAAACGCTGCAATCGTTTAAACATAACAATTTTGAAAACATATCAATAATGAGGTGTATTGTTTATAATTTCTAAAACAAATCTAATATACCAATCATAACAAATAAATAATACACCCGTCGCAGCAAACCTGCATACTCAGCGAATTTCCAATGAATATATAACATAACACTTAACAGGATTCATAAGAAATGTATTCACAAACAAGCGATATTTAAAATATTAATTATTCTCCATAAGAATAACATTGGGGATGAGTACGCAGGTTTGCTGCAACAAGGCACACAAAATAATGGGTTTTTATGCAAATATCAATAGAACTCATCTTAGTGAAGTCACATACCAAGTTTCATCCATATACATTCATAAATAAGCGATATATAACATTCAAAGTATTTTCCATAAGAATAACATGGAGACCAAGTACCTAGGTTTGCTGCTACAGGAACCATAGGCGAAAATTTTTTTTTGTGCAAACAACAATAAACCATAACCAGATCAAGCCATATACCAAATTTTGCCAGTTTATGTTCATAAATAAGCGAGATATACAATTTTTCTTTTTCTCCATAAGAATAACATTAGACAACGTACTGTGTTTAGCACTTTCAATATCTCGGTAACCAATTGACGTAGAGCAATGATCAAAATACCAAATTGTTTGTTTTTTTAAGCTGAATTCAATGGTGTAAATTAAAATTTGATTTAAATTAAAATTACATGTGAAAACCCCAAAAAACACATTTTTGGGGTACAAAACCCCCCAAAAACCCCCCTTCGGATGGTGCGATTCATCTGGTTTTCGAACTTGTTCAAATAAATGGTACTTTACACATTTGTACCAAATTTCATTAAGATCGGACCTTTTTTACGAGAGTTATCGTGCTTACGGACACATATATATATAAATATATATATATATATATATATATATATATATATATATATATATATATATATATATATACATATATACAATTTTGAACGAATGGTGTTTTTGGCATCTGGGGACCTCAAAATGAAAAGTTATCATGGTCTCGGGCTTAAGTCTTACCATGAGACCTACGGTAATAGCTTCTTCCCTATAGGGGAAATTCGCTAAAAATAAAATACCCCCGTCGCAGCAAACCTGCGTACTCAGCGAATTTCCAATGCATAATATATGTCTTAATACCATATAAAGCCGCATACCAAGTTTCATAAAAATATATTCATATATAAGCGATATATACAATTTTAATTATTCTCCATAAGAATAGCATTGGTGATGAGTACACAGGTTTGCTGAAACAAGGAACACAAACAATTGGTTTTTATGCAAATATAAATATAATTTAACTAGGTGAAGCCACATACCAAGTTTAATCAATATTCAATCATAAGTAAGCACTATATAACATTTTAATTATTCTCCATAAGAATAACATGGGAGATGAGTAAGCAGGTTTGCTGCAACAAGGAACTAAAAAAATGGGTTTTTATGCAAATATCAATATAACTCAACAAGGTGAAGCCACATACCAAGTTGTATTAATTTATGTTCATAATTAAGGGAGTCATTACATTTTACTTATTCTCCATAAGAATAACATGGGGGCTGAGTACGCAGGTTCGCTGCTACGGGGATAATCAACAAAAAATCAATTTTTTGTGCAAATATCAATATACCAGTACTACGTGACCCCAAGTGCCAAGTTTCATCAATATACATTCATTAATAATGGAGATATCAAATTTTATTTATTCTCCATAAGGATAACATTGGACAACGTACTGTGTTTAGCACTTTGAATATCTCTGCAACGGTTGGACGTAGAATCACAATTTAAATACCAAAATGATTGTTTTGTGGAGCTAAATTGATTGGTAAAAGAAAATGTGAAGTTTACATCAAAATTAACTTAGGAAAAGCCAAAAACCTTTTTCCCATAAGATTAACATGGGAGATTTTATGAGCAGGTTTTTTTGGATTTTCTCCGCAACCACTTAACCTAGCTTAATAATTCAAAATACCATATTATTTGTTTTTTTAAGCTCTATAACATGGTCTAAACCAAAATTAAGTGTTTTAAAAATTTTAGGGTAAAAAATGCAAAAAACTGATTTTTGGAAAATTTAAAACCCCCATAAACCCCCCTTCCCATGGCCCGATTTTTCTGGTTTTCGAACTTAAAGTCATGAATGTCACTTTACACATTTGAGCCAAATTTCATCGAAATCGGACGTTTTTTACTCAAGTTATCGCATTCACGGACACATATATATATATATATATATATATATATATATATAGATAGATATATATATATAGATATATATATACATATATATAAATTTGAACGAATAGTGTTTTAGTCATCTGGGGACCTAAAAAAAAAAATTTGTCATGGTCTCGGGCTTAAATCTTACCATGAGACCTACGGTAATAGCTTCTTCCCTATAGGGGAAATTCGCTAAAACTATTATTTAAACTATAACAAAACAAATTGATTATGATAAAGCTCAAAACGATAATTATAAGGTTTGAGGTAAACGACAACATAGAAGTAACATTTACTCAACCTTTTTTCTCAGTTAACATTTTTGATATTTAAACAAGACAATAAACTAAACCATCTGAAACGTAACAAATTTTAATAACTGTCATAAATTCAAAACAAAATTTGTTTAATGAATAAAAATAAATATATAAAAACTTAATAAATAGTAAATAAACATTGACTATAAACTGAAGTATTTATAGTCAATGGTAACGCTGAGCCTGACCCATCCATATAACGCTGAATAACGCTACGCCGTACCCTACCCCCTGTAGTGTGTTACGTAATATTTGTATGGTCCTTTTGATAGTAGCCTAGTCACTGAAATTCTTTCGTATGGAAAAGTTTATGTTACTGTGACTCAGTTGTTCCAGGAGGGGTTTTATTGTAATTGACTTCATTTTTTATTTGATGGAAGCCATACAAATTTGTTAAATTGCTAATAAAAGTGAGGCTTAGGTTCTAATTTAATAAAATAGTTTTCTAAAGTTAGCAGTGATCGATCGGCAAAAGGAAAAAAAACGAACACCGTCACATGGGGTTATGAAATTACCCCCATGCAACGGGCTGGTCCAGGTCCGGTGGAGATTCTCCCCCGGAATAGTTGTAATACTTATATGTAGTAGTTTTGTAAATACATTAATCAAGTTTAATCTCTTCAAAATTATACATTAACTTATTAACACGATTTTATAATTCTGTGAAAATAATAATTGTGTTATTAAATAAGCCAAATTAACTTATTATTTAAACCGTTGAACTTCCTAGTTGGTATATGAAAATACTGAGTCATAAAAGCCAAAAAAGACGGCATGCATTAAGTCAGAAATTTTTTCTGTAGAATCACAAACAGACATGTCAATATTGAAATTTCCTCGATAATAAATCTTTGGTTTGGTTTCGCAAGCAATTCCTGAAGATAATCGATAAAAAATTCAATGCTTTCAACATTGCTACTTGAAGGCCTGTAAATAACAAGCAAACAATATGAATGCGACCTTCGCTGACGATACTGCCATAATGGCATTTAGCGATAGCATCCCAAATGTTACAATCAGGGTTGAACAATCTCTCAGAATGGCTGCAAAAATGGAAGATAAAGGTGAATGAAAACAAATCCACGTATACAACATTCACGACAAGATTAAGTACATGTCCCCCGGTCTCCCTAAATAACATTCAAATTTCTCAAACCAATGAAGTTAAGTATTTAGGCATGATTCTTGACAGAAAACTGACATGGAAAAGTCATATATATGGAATGAGAGACTCTCATTGGATATGCAATTCAGAAACTATTATTGGCTATTAAATAAAAATTCTAAATTGTCATCTGAAAACAAACTGTTATTATATAAAGTAATTTTGAAACCAAATTGGACGTATGGTATTCAACTTTGGGGGACATCCAGTAATTCATAAATTTAAACATCATTCAAAGGTTCCAATCAAAAGTTCTAAGGCACATTCTTCAAGCACCGTGGTACGTAAACAATGAGGTCTTACACAGAGACAGTCGTATTCCAACCGTAAGAGACGAAATAACAAGATATAGTGCCAATAAGTACCTAAATAAATTAGAAAATCATCCGAACTATCTGGCTTTATATCTTTTGGACAATAGCAACTTTGTGTAAAGACTGAAAAGATGCTATGTTTTGGATTTGAGTACTCGTTTGTTAACTATCTGGCTTTAAATCTTTTGGACAATAGCAACTTTGTGTACAGACTGAAAAGATGCCATGTTTTGGATTTGAGTACTCGTTGTTAAGTAATTCTTTTTTAGTTTAAATTTGTATTGTATTATACAGTGTTTGTGTTGGCTTTTTCAGTGGATGAAGACCGACGAATGTTTATTTTATCAAATTTTATCAAATTTACTTAATGTTCAATAGTTTTTATAACAGATTGTAAATAAAATAAAATTTTAAAAAAATTATCTAAAACGTAGGTTATTGCCAAGGTTCGTAGAGCCATTGATTATACATCCTACGGATTCTGTATTCAAAATCAATGGTAGAGCTTTCGGACCAGGTGTGCTTATTTACATAAGAGTGATGTTCGCAGCAAAGATGTCTTACGAGGGCGTCCAGCTGTTTCATAAATCAACAACATACCATAAAGTGTTGCCAACCTTAAGGGTATAATAATGGTACAGCTATTTTTAAATTGTCACTAGACATGCAGAAAGAAAATTTAAACCCTTAATCCATTAATCTAATGACACAAATAAATCAAAACAATAAATTAGTTTCATAAAATAACAGCTTATCGTAGAATTTAAGCAGTTAAACAATGTTGATTCTAATTTCACTGATGAGAAAAATATATGGTACTCGTACGATAAATATCGTGTTTCCAGCAACACTTCAGATTGGATTTATGATCATGTGACCTTACAGCTGTTTTTACGAGGTCTCTTCCGGTCGAGTAGAAAACCTTAAATAGATCGACTCAGCACACCTGGTCTGAAAGCTCTATGAACCTTGGGTTATTGCTGCCAGTTCACATAAATACCCTCAGAATAAAATTTCCCAACATCAACGATGTGGAACTCCAAACCATCCTCAACCAAAATATAGGCACCTACCTTCAACATAATAATAGCCCGGCCTTAACCGGAGGCCGTTGTGAAACCGGGGATACAAAACACATTAAATTCAGACTCATTCAGGAAATGTTCAGTCAAGCAATTAAGGATATCAGGTGAAACCTGCTCAATAAGCACAAGTAAACTGACCTTGGCTATGGCCCCTTGGACATGTTGACGTACAAGTTTTAGCAAATTGGGATGGGAATTTCTTTTGTTATTCTCCCTTTCGGTGGTTTCATTCTGAGATGCGCATGTGTTTTATTGTCCGTATAGATTTATCCCTTGCATTTTTTTTTTGTTTTTTGCAAGCCTTCTGTTGTACAATGAGTCATTAGTTATCAAGGAGCTCTATAGGTAATACTGCAGGCAACACTCATGAACAAAACTGCGAGCCGTTCTTTGCCAAATTTTGGTGAGGCAAAGAACTACTCGCTGAAATCGAACGATTCTACAAAGTGACTCAAACAAATATCTACTTATGATTTGAACATTAATAAAATTTTAATTGTTTGATTGCTCATAATTTATCATATTTCATGACAAGAGTGGATCCATAAATCAAACGAAATAATTTGTTCCAACTTTAATTACTTTTATTCCAGTGATTTGCATAAGTAGATTCACTTAAAGGAGTAACACAACCAATCAGGATAGTTCAAAGAACGAGAAATTTGCCTCACCAGTGTACCAGCCTGACAAAATCACCGGCTCGCTTTTTCGACAAAAATAGTGAAACAGTGTTACCTCCAGTTATTCAATAAACCTCCTTGTTATTGATATTAAACACAGGTGTGTTATAGTAAGGTATACTAACTGGAATATGTTGTGCCGTAACAGAATCAGATGCAGGATCTAAGAAACTCAGAAAAAGATCAACTACCCGCCTTTTCCCAGCATTTCTGAAATGCAGGCTAAGCTGTGTATAAAACTGAGGATTGACAACTGTTTCAAGAGAAATTATTGCGAAAGTACAAGTTTTATGAGGAGCTATAATGGCATCTTGCTTCCTCCACAACGTAGTCCTGCTAATTTATTTTAATAAAATATAGTGATCATTAAATATTATCTGCCTTCTTCGGATTTTTTCCTTACTCTATGAACTCACTTAATTTACTTCATCTTACTCTTGTACGTCGGCTGTCGCCGTCTGGTGTCGGCTGTATGTTTTGGTTTTCATCGAGCAAGCTTTGGAAAATAAAGATGGAGTAAATGGAGTTGTGAAATAATTTTGAAACTTAAACTATAACAATGCCTCTCACTAAAGTGGTTTTGCTGGTTGTGGGTTCTTTTAACCCTCCAACTATAATGCATCTCAGAATGCTAGGTAAGTGGTGGATTGACTTTTGTTTTAGTTGTCCTAGGTCGTTAATTTGGCTTTGTGATTTATTTCTTTAGGTGTTATAGTATATTTTCATTCATTCCTCCTAGCAATACAGTATAATAGTTCTTTATTAATAAACTTCCACATTTGAAAATTTTTAAATCCGACATAAAAAATGCACATACCGGTAACTATTATTTTTACTAAAAGTATCACCATTAAACAAAAATGATTTTTAATGTCAGGTGGAGCCCTAGCCCTAACCCCCCAGGCTACGGTTTCATAAGCGGTTATCATTAAAGCGGCTAATACGCGTGAGATAAGACACATTCAGTAGCACTTGTTGCAAGCGCGATGTATTCAGCTTCGCAAGTTGATAGAGCGACAACTGGTTTTTTCTTTGTCTTTCAATTAATAACCAAATACTTTAAACACATTGCCGCTAATACTCTTTTGGTCTTTTATGTCATTTGAAAAATCGGAGGAACAGTGCCATTCAATTGGTCTTCCGGATTCATTTTTCTTTAACATAAGAGCTAAGTCTTTTGTTCCAATTAAATATCTCACAACATTTTTCAAGTGCTTCCAATGTATTAATTCATAACAATTTTGGAAAGTGCTGAAATAGGTAACTGAGAAAAGTAGGTAGATCAAACATTCAAGGAGTTGCTTATACAGTCAACTCCCGATTATCCGGGAGCGGGTTAATCGGGTTGCGGTTTAACCGGCGTCACGAAAGGTTTATTTTTATTATATTTATTTATCCCCTTCTAAACATAAATAGAGCAATAGTAACAATTTATTTTGCTAAATTATCTTCAGAATCATATTTAATTTACTTTGTTTATCAGAATAAATACTATACAAACAATTTAGTAACCACAACATAATCTGAGAGTCTATCTTTCGCTAATGAGCCATGGGCGTGTGATGGGGAGCGATGACCTTGACACTGGTCGGACGTCTAAAAATAGAAACATCTCAAAACAATCACCCTACCTGCTGCTGTTCACCCACAGTGACGGACGGACAGACAGACGGATGATCGGGCGCGGACGTCTAAAAATAGAAACATCTCAAAACAATCACCCTTCCCGCCTTTGTTTACCCTCATTGGGTTTTTCCCCCATTGCGGAATTAATTAGCATACTGTTCGGTGTAATTTAAAGAGTTCGGTGTTTAGAGATTCTTAACCTATTAAATATCATTCGGCGTTTTGGATAGTATTTACTGCTATCAACCATTGCTAGTATTAACTATTATTATCTTGATTGTTCGTAGATGTTATCACAATTTAATGATTTTCAAAAGTATTTAATCTACATAAATATATCCTAAATAACATTAAAACACAATATTGTTATATAAACATGTTGATAAACCTTTATTATATTCGTAATATTCAATTTATTGAATCCCTTTGTTTTAACCGTGGTTTTGGGTTATCCGTGACCCTCCAACCGGTCATTACCCCGGATAATCGGGAGTTGACTGTATAGCAAATTTTGAGAACACTCATTACTTTTAGTCACCCGTAACTGAAGTTTTTGCAATATTGGCAAAAAACTGGCTTTGCGTCTTCCATTTTAAACTTTTTTACTATTTTGTCAATCAACTTAGACTGTTTTAGCTTTAAGTCCTCTATCACATTTTTCTATAGGTAGCAATACCTAGGAATTCAAGACGTGTGTCATTAGTCAAATCTTTCATTTCAAAAGAAGCGATCAACTTACTTTTTACATTCAACGGATCATTGTTTCTTTAGCAAAAATAATCATATCATCAGCATATATTACTATAAAACACTGCCTGCGAAATGGAAACATGGATTAGAAGTTGATCTATTAAACCCAAGATTTATCAAAAATTAATACAACCGAGTAAACCAACATTCAGGTGCTTCCTTTAACCCATACAAGGATTTCTTAAGTTTCCATACGGCACCATGTTTAGTGTGTACTCCTTTGGGTGGTTCCATATATATAGGATGATTTAATTTTCTATTTTAAAATGCACATTTTAGCGAAATTCCCCTATAGGGAAGAAGCTGTTACCGTAGTCGGCATGGTAAGACCTAGAGCCGGGACCATGATAACTTTTCGTTTTGAGGTCCCAGACCCCAAAAACACCATTCGTTCTAAACTGTATATATATATATATATATATATATATATATATATATATCTTATAATTCTAAATAGATTTAAAATACCTGAGAACCCTTTTAATTTCATTTTATTTTGCTGACACGTGTTTCGGCTATAATGCCATGTTCACAGTGTCTTAACTCTTTTATACTTAACCTATCAACTGAGAGTTAAGACGCTGTGAACATGGCATTATAGCCGAAACACGTGTCAGCAAAATAAAATTAAATTAAAAGGGTACTCAGGTATTTTAAATCTATTTAGAATTATAATTATAGTAGCCCTATTAAATGAATTGAAAATTTCAATTTCATTCTCTCTCTCTCTCTCTCTCTCTCTCTATATATATATGTATATATATATATATATATATATATATATATATATATATATATATATATATATATATATGTGTGTGTGTGTGTATGTGTCCGTGGGTGCGATAACTCTCGTAAAAATGGTCCGATTTTGATAAAATTTGGTACAAACGTGTAAAGCATTATTTATGACTTTAAGTTCGAAAACCAGACAGATTGACCCATCCGATGTGGTATTTTGGGGAGGTTTTGTACCCCAAAAATGGTTTTTTTGAAGTTTTTACATATAATATTTTAAAAAAGTCAAATTTTAGTTTTCACCATTGGATTTAGCTTTAAAAAACACACAATTTGGTGTTTTGATAATTTCTCTATGTCAATTGGTTACAGAGATATTGAAAGTGCTTAACACAGTACGTTGTCTGATGTTATTCTTATGGAGGAAAAGAAAAATTGTATATCTCGCTTATTTATGAACATACACTAACGAAACTTGGTATTCGGCTTTATCTGGTTGTGGTGCATTGATATTTGCTCAAAAAAATTGTTTGGCAAAGGCTCCCGTAGCAGCAAACCTGCATACTCAGCCCCATGTTATTCTTATGGATAATAATTAAATGCTATGTCTCCCTTAATTATGAACATAAATGAATAAAAACTGGTATATGACTTCACCTAGTTGAGTTATATTGATATTAGCATAAAAATCCATTTGTTGTCTTCCTTGATGCAGCAAACCTGCATACTCAGCCCCAATGTTATTCTTATGGGGAATAATTAAAATTGTTTATATTGCTTATTTGTGAATATATTTTTATGAAACTTGGTAAGTGGCTTTATGTAGTATTAAGACATTTATATCTCCACTGGAAATTCGCTGAGTATGCAGGTTTGCTGCGACGGGGTTATTACATCTGAATGACAAAACTATAAGCTATTTACAACTAAAAATGACATTTACGTTCTGATCGATACGTTCTTTACTGATACGTTCTGCCCAACATCGTTTAAAATTCTATGAAAAGAACACTATTTATATGGGTTCAAAATTTCTTAAATACATTCCAAGTTCTATAAAAAAGGAAAGCAATTTAAATATATTTAAGAAAAAAGAAAAAAGTTTTTTAGTTGAACAGGCTATCTACTCTCTTCAGGAATTTTATGAAGGTGCTGGTTAGTTTTACTGGAAATACTCAAATCTCATTAAAAGAGCTCTTATTGTAGATTAACAAAATTACGTGTAATGTTAATATGTTAATCCAATTTTTATTTTTATTTATATGTTAATATGCAAATTTTTAAATTTATTTTCATTTTATACCAAAATATATGTATATATATAATGTAGCCGGGGGAGTGTTGAGTATTGATAGTTGGGGGCCTACTATATGTAGTCGGGAGTAATTAAAACATATTGTGTGTGCCGGGGAACTAATTGACTGGTTAAGGTATGGCTACAGGGGTGGCTAATTGGGCTGCTAATTGGATAATTCAAATAATTAACTGTGGTAACTACAACTGGAATCTGGGCGTGCTGACTCTGCTACTGGTTTGGCTAATTTAGGACTAGGCAACTAAGAAGGTAGGCCGTAGTCTGGCCTAACCATGAACTGCTAAATGGAATTGACATAACTATACGGGGTTGGAAAACGTGACTGGGTGCCCAAGGGCCTATGGAACTTTACCAGACCAGAATGCTATACCAGCCAGCTCTGATGATCGGTAAAACTATTAATAGCTAATAAATATCCTTCCAGACCTAATACTGAAATTGTTACAAGTGTCTAGACCTGATAAACTGATAACTGTATTGGATAATATATGAATAACTAAGTTCCTGAATCTAAGCAATGATAGTTAATTAATGAATTGTCTTCTGAGAAGAGGGGAAAAAACCTGAATCTAACAAGTTAATCAAACATGCGGTCGAGACACTAAGTCCCGACCGGTTTTACAATTCCTACATACTCCAGTTGTTTGGGGCATCCCCAAGGGATTGCCCCTTCTAATTGTAGTTTAGCCTTCCATTACTGATACTAAAGCCTACTTAAATTAAGGTACTTAAGGTTTTGACGGTGAATTATTCCTGGCAAGGAGCGGGGAGGGTGCTGACACTTCAAGGCTGCATCGACGAAAAGGGGGGCGAGAGACGCCGGAGAGAATCGCCGTTAAAATTTCAAAGCATCAGCTGGCTCCACACAGCTGATGGCGTTTGGAGCGGTTATGCCGCCCGCCTACACTATATAAATGATGAAACTTGGTATGTGGCTTTATGTGGTATTAAGATACGTATATATTCATTGGAAATTCGCTGAGTATGCAGGTTTGCTGCTACGGGGGTATTTTAGATTTATGTACTTATTTGTAATGATTAATTAGAAGGTAGTATTTAAATTATATCAATTTGTGCACCGTTGCCTAGAGCGCTGTATTTATTTAGTAATATGTTGTTATTAATTATTGTATTAACATTGTAATAATGAGCACCCAAATCTTTCACGATTTGTTAGGACTCAATGTTATATTTTTTATGGAAATAAACTTTCTGATTTCTGAAACTTTTTGATATAAAAGTATATTCACAGCATAAGCAGCCATATAATTCATCTCATAATCGTTTAGCCTTGATCGGTTAGCCTTCTCTCTTCTTGATCTCCTTAAACCAATCTCATCATTTTGTGCTTCATGTTGTTGTTCCTCAACAACTGCTTCTTGCAAGATTCGTTCTGCTTCAACATCTAGATTTATATTTAGTTCATTGTCAGGCATTTCATCCTCTTCTCATTCATCAACATAATTGGATTCTTCGGGTTTTTCAACTTTAATTGATATATCAAATTGTGAAGGTGCTTGTTCAACTGACGTATTGAAGTAGCCTACAAGTAATTTTCAAAGAACTTAACGTGCTTCGTGACGATTATTTTTTCTTTATCGGATCCCACAACCGATACCCAATACTTGCATAACCAACCTTAATCATTTTTGAACTACGATAGTCAAGCTTCTTTTGAAAATCTTTATCCACGTGACAAATGTAACGCAACCAAAGAGTTTGATTTTCAAGAAATTAGGCTTATAACTATATACCAAATTTCTGCAGGAGTAACATTATTGTTTAAAGCCGTAGTAGGTCTGTGGTTAATTAAATAAACCGCTGAATACAGAGCTTCATCCTAAAATTCGCGAGACATTTTAGAATACATTAAGAAGCAGCATAAACAGTCATAAATAGTTTTTTTAAACTTTCACTGCAACCATTCTGTTGTGGATTACATACCTAAAGTAATACCCTTTTCACGACAAAAGGTTTGAAAATCCTTGGACATGTACTTTCTCCCATTATCATACCGGAGGCGATCAATTTTATTTCCAAACCGTGCAGAAACTGTTACCTCAAACATACTAAACTCTTCTAATCCTCATATTTAGTCTTCATTAGATAAACATTTGATAAATGTGAGTAGTGATCTAGAAAATTCACATAGTACCTCATAAATGAAAAACTCAGTATAGATATTAACTCAATGAGGACTCATTCCTACAACACCAGAGGAAAAAATCAGTTTTCCCAGAGACATAAATTGAAATTTTTTGAAAAAACCAACATATATAGGAAATATTTATATAAAGCATATTCCAAAAAGTATATCAAAGGAAAATGGCTTAAAGTTTAAAAAAATGTTAAAAAAATATCTTATAAACAGGGCATTATATTCTTTTGATGAGCTTTCCACCCCTCTAATCTTAGTGAGTAAATATATTCTTGTTTAGTTTTAATATTGAAATGTATTATTTTGATGATGCATATCTTGACGCTATTTATTGTACAGCTTGTGCATAATGTAAATAAAGATTTGTGACTATGACTATGACTATGACATACCATCATGCGTTTTTAGTTTGGAATGGACCACATACATCACTAGAAATAACCTTGAGGATTCTTTTTGGTTTTCTGAACTGGTAAGGGTAAACAAGTATTTCGAGTTTGTTTTCCCTTCAAACATACATCACAGGGTTGTTCACTAGGAAAAACGGATGAATGTCCCATTCGTCTGTGTAGCAAAAATTTACTTTCATTACCATCAATCCTAATACTATTAGCTTGAGAGCTATAGGGGAAACCAAGCTTAACCACGTACAAGTTACTATAGATTTGTCCATTCAAAATCACGTCCTATCTGGTTTTTCAATATAAACTCTTATCATTTGAAAATACAATACTAGGCCTATCTCCCTTTTGTGGGACATAAAAAAAATTATCTTTAACATAAAGTTCTTGAAGTTGGGTATGTTCGATATTTTCTGAAAGTTGTTTTATTGTAGTAGATTAGTTTTTGTCGATAACATACCGTTCTGAAATTTTAAAGTTTCCACCATCCTACATGGATAAACAGAATTATCTCTCCTTTCTGCTGTGGATATTATGTGATGGTTAATGATAACAGAGGTTGATCAACTTTATATTTTCATAATCTTATGTAAGCAAACTATCGATAGTTAGTTACCATATATACCTTACAGTTAGAAATCGGAATGAAATGTAAATATAAACACTGTTTACAGACTGAAGTAGACACAATTGAGCTGTAAGTCATATAGTGTTTATATAGCCAATATGCCAGTGGCATTTTTAACGAATATGCCACATGGGTGAAATTAAGGAGTACTGATGGTCGCATATTGTCATTTGGCGATATGATAGGTATCACCATATTGTATCAGCCATTGTTTATCACTAGGTAGGTATCGTGTGTATTGTAGCATTTTTGATGTATAGTGCAATTTGAATTTCACTTTTAAATGACTTATAAGGCCTCGAATTTGGAGCGGCAATTTTCTCTGGGTTATAATTTCCCATCTAAAAAAACCTGTTACTTCAGGCAGCAGTTTTTGTGCTCATTATTGACTTACATCATTAATGCTGGGGACTTACATCAATTAAGATTGCAAGGACACACTTAATTTAATTTCATCAAACATTAGATTTGACTAAAAATAATTTAAATGAAAATCAGTTACCGTAGGCTACTATCTCTTAACACTCCAAGAAGAAAAGGACGGTATACCAAAGCTCCCTGTAGTATTAACATTTAGACTTAAAAAATTACTTTTTATTCTTTTATTTCCATTTATTCAGGCAATTCACCCAAATTCTATTTGAATATTCTTATTTTTACTGTAATACCTGAATCACTGCATAAGACACTGGATGCAACTAGGGCATATTTTAAGGTGAATATGAATGAAAGATCAGTGTAGAATGGGTGAAATACCTTCTGTAGCCTTGATACTGACTAAGACCGACTGATTCTTAGTCACTCAAACTTCTCGAATTAAGAATAATAGATTGATAAAACATTCATACAATATGCAAATAAATAAGTACTTTTGTATAAATTTTTTGTTACTTTAAACAGATTTGTTTAGCTATATAACATGTATTAGTAATCAGGGTTTACTCGGGCTGCTTAATTTTGGTACGGTAGTAAAAATTTACTTATTTTTGCAGAAATAGCCAGAGATTATTTGGAAAAAACAGGTCAGTTTAAAGTTATCGGAGGTGTCATGTCCCCTGTTCATGACAAGTATGGTAAAAAAGACTTGGCATATTCCACTGACAGATGTGAGATGGTACGACTAGCATTGAACACATCCAACTGGATAAAAATCAGTGAATGGGAGAGCAGACAAGATCACTGGACAAGAACAAGAGTAGTGCTTCAACATCATCAGGTATATTATAGTGTAATAAAGTAGCCTTAGGATTGACCGTAGTCATACATACCAGAATTTGTATAATACAACAAAAATAAATTACAATAGAGATCTGATTTTAACTTATTTTTTCCTGGCATATGGGTTTTCATCTTGAGTGAAACATTACAGGGTTCTCACAGATCTTGAAAGTCAGGGAAGGTCAGAGATATTGATTTAGGGTCAGGAAAAGTCAAGGAAGTTGTTATGAAAAGCCTAAGAGTTAAGGAAAATATACAAAATTAAGAAAAGTCAGGGAAAACATTGATAAAATTACTCAGAGCTTGTGGTCTTTTATAGAAATGTGTATGTTACAATATTGTATTTGGATTGTTTAAATATCTCATTGTTTAAATTTAATAGCCTTAACATCTATCTTATTTTCAATTAACTTTATTAAAAACCATCTTTACAATATTAATAATTAGAATTTAACCTTTTCAAAATCAATATGTTCTTCAGTATTCTTTGTTATTCAGCAAATTACATTGAGTAATAAGATTTAACATTGTAAAATAAATTATCTATATATTAGGCTACCTATATGTATGTTGACATTTATTATGTTAAAATAAATATGTAATAGAAATTTTAATTTTAGGTTTTGTTTAATTAAAATATAACTTAATCTGATGACATTCAATATTCTGGGGTTTTCCTTTAATTTTAGTTGAATATTTGCGTGTCCTTCCCTTTATCAGATTGTTCCTACTTATATTAATCAGCTCTCTGCCCTCGCCAACGCATAAAATAAAAAAGTAGAACAGTAGTTTACTTAGAGGAAGTTTCAGAAGATTGAAATAGCTTTGCAGAGTGAAAATTGGTGTATTAGTGACGTTACCACTGCAGAGGTAAACTATAACAATTATCATTTTACTTTCCTGAATTAGTTTATTAAGGCTTTCCCGAAAACAGCTAAAATAGGAGATAAACATGTTATATGTAAAATTAATTGGATTTCCTGTACTCAAGAAATTAGGATTTCAGCAGAAAGGAAACAAGTGTTTACATAACAAATGAAAATGGAATAGAACCCCAAAATCTTATTGCAAATCAACTTATTGAAAAAAATTATAGGGAAATATTCAAAAGAGTGGTTTCACTAGCAAAGCTCAAAACTAATGATAACTTTATAAAAAAAAATCAATCAACAAAACTAAAGCATTTTGGGCTGTAGTTAAACAAGAATTGGGACTAAAATCTCGAACCTCTGCAATAGAAATTTAAAAAACCTCTGCAGTTGAAATAGAAATTTAAAAAATTAAGAAACCAAACAAAGTTGTGTTGTTTCTGTGGCAAATAAATGTTATACTTGTTTTGGGCAGCAATGCTCATTTTGCAAATCAGTCTACAGAGAAATACAGAGCTACCGGTAGTTTATTTATTGGATAAAAGCAACAAACATGATACTGAATTTGGGAATGTCTCATTACAATTTAAAGTGAAGATAGTCTGTTGCAGAGGTTAGAGAAGTTATGAGTTCTCCTTAAGGGGCCATACATAATTAGGTCACACCTCACTGGGGGGGGGGGCACATTGTGACTGTCTGTGACACAGGGGGGAGTCAAGGTCTGCGTGATGCGTCACGATTAATGGACTTAAAGCCTGCAAAATCGTCAGTTACAGAGTGATGAAATACCTTACCCACAATCAAATCCTTAATAATTTATTAGTGTGACGTGACAGTGGGGAGGGGTGGTTATGACCAGCATGATAGAGTGTGACAAAGGGGGGAGGGGGTGAAAAAGGGCTAAATATGGCGTGTCATAATTTATGCATGGCCTCTTAACACAGTTGACAAAGTGCACTCATTTACAAGATATGGTTTATCAATGTCGGTTTTACACACCCTCAAAACAGACAGTAGGCCTATTTATAATTTCATGTGTTATACCTGTGTCGTTCTTGTGTAGAACCAGTTGAATGCGGCGTTGTCGTGTAACGAGACACCCAACAAGCGGCAGCGCTGCGAGGAGCAGCAGTGGCTCGCTCACGTCTTGGAGCACTGCAACAGGGACGACCAGGTGGTGGTGAAGCTGTTGTGCGGTGCCGATGTCGTCCAGTCCTTCAGTGTGCCCAATCTCTGGCAGGAGCAGGATGTGAGTCATGGCCAATGTTTGCTACTGAAGAAACTTACAATTTGTTGGAGTAGGTTTTACTTGTAGTGTAGATACCGTGAATAATAAACTTTCTTTAGTACTCCAATAGCCTGTAATGTTTCTTTTGTAATTCAATTGATTTTTGAAATTGAAATTGCTTTATTTGTCATATAAAATTACATACATTGGAGCAAAGCTCCTATAACATATGACATGTCAGTTATCAACTTATAATTAATTAAAAATATATAAAAAGAATATCCTGTTGTACAAATTTTTATCAGTAAGAAACTCAACAATTCACAAATTGAAAAATAAGAAACAAAGTTTCAGTTTAACCAGCAGCATTATCCAAAAATTCTTCTACTTTGTATGGGCACAATTCAACTAATTTATCTGTTAAACTTTCAATAAATGTTAAATTTGTTTCCACTTTGAGATGTTGAGGAAGTACATCAACAAGCTGCATTCCTCAGTAAAAGGGACTATTTTTATAAAGAGAAAGACAGTGAATAGGATATTTATAGTTATTCGTGTTTCTTGTGTCGTATGTGTGATTAAAGAGCTCATTGGCAAATAAATTTGGATTTTTCTTCACAAATTTTAAAATTTCAAGAATAAACACAGCTGGTACTGTCAAAATGTGATGTTTTTTTAAAATATTCTTTGCAAGATTTTCTATAAGGAAGTTTGAATATGTACCTGATAGCTCTTTTCTGTAATCGAAAAATCGTTGAAACTTTGAAAATGAACTTCCCCAAAATATGACAGAATTATCGCACAATAGAGAGAAAGTACTAATCATGATAGTTGAATAGTCAGTGATTTCAGAAATGATTTTTATTGCAAACAGTGCTTTACTTAATTTATCTTGAAGGAATTTGATATGGTCTGGTCTCCCCAATTTAATGTGTTGTCTATTTTTATACAGAGAAAAATTGTGGAAGTTGGAACACTGCAACAGTCTCCTGAGGGAAGCGTTATATTGATATTTTGTGTACTTTTGGCATAAGAGGTGCGGAAAGTTAAAATATTTGTTTTTGATGAATTTAATTTTAAACCATTGTGGCTAAACCAGTTAAAAAGATCTTTCATGGCATTGTTTCCTAACTGCTGTAGCAAAGTTTCATTTTTACTAGCGGTGAGCAAAGACGTGTCATCTGCATATTGAAATAATTCGGACTCAGTTTTACTTGAAAGATCGTTAATAAAAATATAAAATAGGACTGGCCCCAAAATTGAGCCTTGAGGAACTCCTGACACCACTTCCTTCCAGTTACAAAAATTTGTATGTATTACCGGATGGTAATAATGTTGTATTACCGGAGGATTCAGCAATAATGTTGACTTTTTGAAACCTGTGTCAAGTATGTTTGGGAGAATCTTTTTGAAACACCTTTAACCCTTTCAGTGCTATGGACCGATATATCGTCTTTTGAATCTGTTATCAATAAACACTGTTACTGCTTCATAAGCGATTGTACCATTAGGCGCTCAATCTGCAGTCTGAGTCTGACATGTGGTGAAACCTGGTAGACACGAATTGAACTACCTCGTCCAGCGCCTAGTCACTATAATACCAACTGATCCACTGCAGCTGCTAGCCTGACCAGTGGCTGTGCGATCTAAGGCGTTACCTTCCCGGCCGGGGGTAACACTTGGATCGAGGGTTCGAATCCCGTCACAGTCGGTGGTTTTTATGTGCAACTCATGGAGAGTTCACCTGTGTGTGGCAGAGTTGAAGGGGAGGGCGGACCTTAAGCAAACGGTGGACGGCTCGGGTCCAAGCTGACGGGATGGGTGGATTCTTTGTGAGTTGCACATCTGATCAGGTGTTTTGCTACTTTTTACCTATCCTTTACTGTGTGTGTCCAGCGGAAGCACGTTTTTATCAATTTTAACTGTTCAGGCGTTCAATATATTTAAAAAATCAACAAAACATCACGGATTCAACCACTCCTTTCAGAAGCTTAGCACTCAAAGGGTTAAATCCCAAATAATCTAATTTCATTACCATTAACTTGTTATTCACAGTCAAATGGCTTGGATAGATCACAGAACACACCAAGCACATTCTGTGATCCATCCAAAGCATCCATCACAAATGAGACCATCTCAAATACAGCTAATTGTGTGGACCTTCTCACACAAAAACCAAATTTTTCGGCTGCAAATAAATTATTTTTTCTAGGAATTCCAACTATTTTACTGTAAGCAGCCTTCTCAACAACCTTGGAGAATGTTGGTAGCAGTGTCACTGGCCTATAATTGTCCATTTTTTTCGGGCCACCCTTCTTCAAAAGAGTTCTAACAATACCATATTTCATATTTTGAGGGAACGTGCCAGTTGAAAAAATTAAATTAACAATATGTGTCAAAGGTTATTACATACTGTGCAACTGACTTGATAATTTATAAAGGAATTTCATCCCAGCCATGGCAAGATTTATTTTTTAACATTCTAATTATATCTAAAATATAATTTACATTTACATTGTAAAACTCAAAAACATATTTAGTTGTTCTACTTTTTCCTAGACATTTGAGTGATTATTTTTCATTTACATTTGAAAAACAATGTTTTACTTCATCAATAAAAACTTGTTAAAATGTGTGGCTATTACCAAAGGATCATTTATATTTATATCCTTACCATTTAAATTAATTTCTGGAACATACTCAAAGTTTGTTTTTCCAAGTTCTCTTTTTACCACAGACCAACATGTCTTTGAAACATTTTATAATTCTGTAATCATTTTGTTGTTGAACTTTTTTTTCAAAACAAATCTTTTTCTTCAAATCCTTCTTAAATTTTTTGAAATTATTCTTAAAATCGTCACTGTCATTCACTTTAGAAATCCTATAAAGTTCCCTCTTTTGTACACATGCTTCACATATTTATTTTGTCATCCAGGATTTTATATTCTTTTACTTATAGTTAACGGTCATTGATTACTGTTCTTTCATAAAATTTACATTGAAACTTTGAAAGCCTGTGGGGCGGAGCCCTGACGACTGATGTAAATTATAACGGACTCCTGCAAATCTACACGGGAATACCTTTCTAACGGTATGCGTGAATTTCACCTTCAATACACTGAGAAAAGCGTACACAAATTTGTGTGCTTGCCTAATAATATAATAATACCAGTGGTTCCTGGAGCGTGTTGTTACATCTTCACCCATAATATTTATATTACCTAAATAAATAGACAGCGGTTTAAAATGTTTTAAATTAGTCTTCTGTGAAAATCAAAACAAATCTTTCTTCCATAAGAATAGCATGGTAACTTTGTAGTCCAGTGGGGCGAAGCCCTAAAGCCTAGGATTTTGATTAAGAATAAGAATAAGAATGCTTTATTGCCATTAGACACAATTGTGTAATAGACATTGTCAACATACAATAAGTACAATATATGCTTGTGAGTTGGATACAGTAGGCTACTTATTTGGTAAGATACAGTAGCCTATGAAACACAAAAGTCATACTAATAAATAAATAATAACAAGGCAATGACTACACTAAGTAAACAATCACAATCAGCCTCACGTATGCTACTCTGTAGTCACTATTTTAAACCTTTAAAATCAGTGCAGTAGCACTTAAATCAAAAGATTTGTTCACGGAATACAGTGGGTGCTTAAGTAGCCCATTGGTCAAAGCTGATTTAAAACTTGTATGGGATTCAATATTTCTTAACTCTTGAGGGAGCTTGTTATAGAATTTAAGTCCAATTACCTTAGAACTATTTGCTATTTTAACCAATCTGCAGAAAGGGATTAGTGGCTAGAAACCTTCCTAGGGTTAACGTGAATGGCCATGCAGAGTTTCATCACAATGGGATGAATGGTATAGCAGAGCATAAAGGATAAACAGGCAAACATTGTTTTAGCAAATTTCCCCTATAGGGAAGAAGCTATTACCGTAGGTCTCATGGTAAGACTTAAGCCCGAGACCATGATAACTTTTTGTTCTGAGGTCCCCAGATGCCAAAAACACTATTCGTTATGTATATGTTCGTATGTCGTTCGTATATGTATATATATATATATATACTGTATCTATATATATGTCCGTGAATGCGATAACTTGAGTAAAAAACATCCAATTTCGATGAAATTTGGCTCAGATGTGTAAAGTGACATTCATGACTTTTAAGATCGAAAACCAGAAAAATCGGACCATGAAAAGGGGGTTTATGGGGGTGTTAAATTTTCCAAAAATCAGTTTTTGTATTTTTCACCCTACAAATTTTAAAAAACGTCGAGGTTTTCTGCGACGGGGGTATTTTATTTATAGAGATGATTGTTAAAGTGAATTCCTTGGGTTTGTTTACATAAACACGTTATCTAAAACTTAGTTTTTAAAACTGTGTTATCCAAAAAGTGTATTATTTGTTAAAAAAGCTGCAAAACTACAATATAACCTATGAATACAAAAATTAGAGTTTAACTTATAATTTCATCCTTTTTAAAGTCGATCAATAAGTGCATACCCCGCTATGGGATTAAGTGGTATACCTACCACTTAATCCGTGGTATTTTTTGGAAGAAAGTTTAGTTGCAAATAATGGGGGGAGTTCCTAGATCGGGGGAAGTGCAAAATGATTTTTTCCCGTAAATCATCATTTTTCCATAATTAAATGGCAAGTTTAAAATCAAATTATTATTACTAAAACAAAATATTAAAAATCATCCCGAAATGAAATAATTGTTGTATGCTTATATATCCCCAAACAATAGTTTTTAACTTACAAAGAAAGTAAAACTCATTGAAACTGAGAAATTGTATTCAAGTTTCATCGGCTCATTTGAGATCTGACAAAGCTGCAATTTTCTTACAGCATAAAGGGGATTACCAATTAAAATTTGGTAGAATACCTATACATACAAATTAGAATACTCTGACGTCACATCGCAACACACTGGTTGAGCCACAGTGATTTTTAACTGGTCCAACCAGAGCTCTGGTTGGAAAAACATACAAACAATAGTTTTCAATTTCCTGTTTTAAATTTGTTTGGGGGAAGACTCATTTTTGAGCAGTTGGGGTTCCTCACGGCTGTACATTTGATTAACTTAATTCTTCAAGGTGTTCTCAAGGCACAACAGTTTAAGAACTGATAGGCTAATTAAATGTTCTGGTTTGTCTTGGAGTACAAACGGTGTCTCATAAATGTTTCAAGTTCAAATACACTTTAAATGTTTCATGTGAAATAGTTCAAATGAATTGTGTTATATGTTAGGTATTACATAATCACTTTTACTGTTTATGAATGAAGTAATGCTAAACACACATTAAGATAAGAAGTCTCATTCATTTTTTTATCAGGCGTTTGCACAGTGTTGTTAGTTTTTTAAATAAGAACATTTAATGATAATAAATATTAAATTTTATGTTGTAAATTATCTTCTGTTTTTATTTTGCACCAAGTGTTTGTTTATTTTTGTCACCATTTCATCTGTAAGAGAGGTTAAACTAGCTGAACAAATTAAATTCTCTACTCATGTTTATTCATGTTAAAACTTGAGTTCACGTAACATTTTGAAATGGCAAAAATTATACCCATTTTTTTTAAATAGTTAACTCTATTCTATTTATACACAACCTCTAACTGCAAATTATTGCTTTGATATTCACTTCTACTTAGTGTATTTTCTTTACAAAAATAAATTACTCATGATATTATTTTAAAAAATAATCATAAAACTCTGTCGAGTGGTTAACTAAAAATTGTTGTATAATAGAAATACCAGTTTCTTTAATATATAGGACTAGAGTTGCCCATCTGCAGCTACACATTGAAACGCTTGTTTTGAGATAGTTGAACTTGTCACAGTAAAAAAGTGGGAATCACTCATCAAATTATTTATATTTTTTAATGGTTTGTTTATTTTTTTTCATTTAGCAGTGAAGGTACTCTTAAAATTTGCATCTCTATTGTTGGATTTGGTGTTTCTCATGTTTATTAATGTTAAAAAAATATTATTTCATCCAGCTGAAACAGATGTGTATTGTGCAGTGCCGTCCTTGGCTCGCACAGCCCTCGGGTCGGTGCTGCTCACGCTTGAGTGAATTTCTCTACTGTACGTGGAAGCTAGAGGCATCATGGCCATGGCAGGGAGCAGTCTTGTAGATTATTAGCGATTAAATTAAAAAATAAAGACGATACAAACAACTAGCGGTACATAGTTTGCTAATAACAACATATTTCAATTTAACTGCAAGTTCAGAAGTACAGAAGGGGGGTTGGGCACTGGAGGGGAAGAGGGGGGATGAAAGGTAGTCATTGAAGCCTCGCAAAAATTTCGCGTTGGCTAAGGACGGCGCTGGTATCATGAATGTATTTGGTAGACAAATGTATATTTTTAGGTGGTTATAGAGAAATTGTAAGTAGTAATCACAGGCTGTTGCCCAGTGCTACTTTTATGTATAATAAATTATCCTATACTCTAATATGAGTAAGGTTTGCTTGCTTGCTTGCTTGCGACACGGATCTCAAAAACGGCTCCAACGATTTCCTTCAAATGTTCGAAATAACTAATTTCTGGGATAAAAATAAGTTCTAGACAGGCCTCATCCCTAGGAAAAATCAAATAATGTAATGAAACTAAAATTAAAAGTTAACAAAATTAACATTGGGCTTATGGAGTTTCAAATCAAAACAAAATAATTTTAACAGCTGTTCATAATCAACCAGGGAACTGTCAAAGTGATACTCATGTTGTATATGATTATTAACATGTGGTTTCCTGAGAGCAGAGATTAAAATATTTGAGTGAAAATTACATAAATAGAGTAGTAAAATAAATCTAAGGTGCATTGAGCTATAAATAACAACTGGAGTGACCTTAAAAATGTAGAAAAGAGGCAAATGAGTTATACAAATCTGATTATCAGTAGGGGGAAGTGGTGAAATATTACTCTAAGTAATCTAAACAAACTGACTGGCCTTCCCCCGAGCAAAGCTCGGCCTCCAGGTACTATTCTGTTATTAAACTAATTTAACAAAATCTAAAAACCTTAGTTCATTCAGATAAATGCATAATATTCATTTTTTGAGGTAACGTCTAGCCCTCAGATGGGTATATATATATATATATATATATATAAACATGAAAACATGTACTAGATTAATTGCTGAACTTTAGAAAAAGTTTAAATCCCTTTCCCAAATTCCATTAAATTTTCTGAATTCATAGCTTCTGCTGCAATGTGGTGTTATTTTTATTCATCTCATTATACAAAATTTGTACTTACAAATAAGAGTAAATCAAAATCAACACTCCTTATTTTTTACAGATTGAAACGATAGTTGGGGAACACGGTCTGGTTGTCATAACAAGGGAAAATGTCAATGCAGCCAAGATCGTTTATGAATCAGATCTTCTCTCTAAATATCAGGTAAGGAGTGGATGTTATTTATTTTAACATTTTTGCGTGGTTTTTTAACCCTAGCAGTGGCCAATGGTGTAAGTGGGAAATGGCCAAGCAGATTTGGCGAATTTGCAGACCTTTTTTTGAAAATTCGTATAAATTCAACTATAGAAGTAAACCTAGTCAACCTCATATTCATTTTGATCG
This sequence comes from Allygus modestus, assembly GCA_963675035.1. Taxonomy (NCBI): domain Eukaryota; kingdom Metazoa; phylum Arthropoda; class Insecta; order Hemiptera; family Cicadellidae; genus Allygus; species Allygus modestus. The sequence continues at coordinate 220,812,397 of OY776111.1, read as the reverse complement.
GAAAGAACAGGATAATCTAAAAATACTAAAATAAAAAAGATCTAGAATAAAAATATTTTTTCAGTAAAGTGAAAAGAATAAAAAGATTTTTTTTATTTCAAAAGCAGCCTCGGTAAAACTTTTTCTGCAGATTTTTTATGGAAAATTCATTATAAGAATTCTGTAGACAATTCAATTCCCTACATATAAATATATAACATTTTGGGAAAAGATTTTTGTTATAAGTGTTAGGGGCATAATATTATAATAAACGGAAGACCGAAAAAAGTATAAACTGTACAGTGTTAGTTTGTGTTGTAGAAAAGTTATGTAATATATACATATACTAATAATGATATATACATATTTCTAAAGCTAAATGACGTAAGAAATCTAAAAAAGTCATAAAGTTGAAGGTAACTAGGGGTGTGCGAGTACTCGAAACATCGAGTTTTCGGCCGAGTATTTTAATACTCGAACTTGACTTGAAGTTTAGAAAACTACTCAAAAGTTCGAGCGAGTATTTCCAGCCGATTTCCGGACGATCGCTAACGATTGCAACCAGCCAAAACGCGTAGTAACGGCCGCAAAAGGCAATCACATCACGTAAAATCGGCCAAAAATGACGACCGCGAACGATTGCGACCAGCCAAAATGCGTAGTAACGGCCGCAAAAGGCAATCGCATCATGTAAAATCGGCCAAAAATTATGACCGCGAACGATTGCGACCGGCCAAAACACGTAGTAACGCCCGCAAAAGGCAATCGATCACGTAAAATCGGCCAAAAATGACGATCGGACCGCGTAATTTCGGCTGTAACTAACGATTTCGTCATTTAATATTAATTAAAAGCGATGTCTGGACAAGGTGAAATTGGCCAAATGACAACCGGGCCCTGTTTTATCAGCTGGAAACGAATGTCAAACCATGTTTTGTTTGTCAATACGTAATCCAGTTTGATTGTACTGGCCAAAACTTAGTATTGCTACTCATATATTAGTTAGAAACCATGTTTCGATTATCAAATCTAGGGTGGTATCCAAATCCCATTACACTATTTTAAACTACCAACTGATGGCAAATACTCGCTCGAAAATACTCGAAACTCGAAAATAATTGGCACTACTCGACTCGATTAAATAAATCCCTACTCGCACACCCCTAAAGGTAACAAAATTATTATCACTTATAAATATTTGTAATTAAAAGAATGTTTTGATATTTTTGCGTATTTGGAAAAAAAATATTGCACAGTATTTAGTATATAACTTTTTCTTCAAATTTTGTCCCCCCAAACCAATATAAACGTTTTGTAGACAATCAAATTCCCTACATAGAAATATATACCATGTTGGGGAAAGAATTTTTATCAGTGTTGGGGGCATAATATTATAATAAAGAGAAAACCAAAAATGTATAAACTGTACAGTGTTAGTTTGTGTTCTAAATAAGTAATGCATTGATTATTATGTAATATTATATAATAAAATATTACTGTTATATACACACAAACACTTCACTAATACTAAAACTCAGAAATAATAATAGATTTAGTAATAATTCTCGGATAAAAAAACCGAACGCATACCGGTGATATTCAATACAAGATGGCCTACAGACAAACTGGTAAAAATATGACGAAATAAATCTGTGCGGGAGGAAATAAACCTGCAACCAGTGCTGCCATCGGTAAAACCAAATTCCTCTACATTTCTTCCTCTTCATAATAATATACTACTTGACTAGTAATTATATCTTACACTGCATATAAATCCGATTATCCTATCCACCTGGTTCCGGTGGTTGGCCATTCCACAAAGAAACAAAAAAATCTGTTTTCATAAAATCATATTATCTGTCCAATCAATATTTCGTTCTAAGAATCAATACCAAAATGAAGCACAACTGTTTAGCAGTGCATTGGTACCAACCGCAACTTCCCGCGACAAAAATTACCCGATCCTCTAACTCTCTCTTCTTAATTTTTGCTTGAGCTTAGGCTTAGAGCTATAGCAAACCCCCAAATGTGCGATAACTACAGGCCAATTTCTTTACTTTCAAGCTTTTTAAAAGTATTTGAAAAGGTTGTAGCTGCCAGACTGTTTACATTTTTCAGTAGAAACAACTGTCTTTTTGAAAACCAGTTTGGTTTTCAAAAGGAAAAAAGCACTTTGGATGCAATTTTTTTATATGATTGTAAATGCACTTGATGATAAGCAGCACGTTATGGGATTTTTTGTTGATCTGAGTAAGGCTTTTGATCTTGTTGACCATTTTATCCTTCTGCAGAAGCTTTATGGAATGGGTGTTAGAGGACGTGCACACGATTAGTTTTCATCGTACCTCTCAGGTCGCAAACAAAAAGTTGAAATGAACTACATTGACGTGAATTGTATCCACAAAATGACTTCTAATGTGACAAAATGGGTGTCCCGCAAGGGTCTGTTTTGGGTCCAATTTTGTTCCTGGTTTTCATTAATAACATTCAAGATTGTAGAAGGAAGGCTGATCTCTGCCTATTTGCAGATGATACATCACTTCTTTTTCGGGAACCAAATGCAGTTGACATGGGTTTAAATAGTTTTATTGAATCGAATTATCTTTTCTATGGTTCAAAGCAAATGGTCTTGTCGTGAACACGGAAAACCCCCATCTTCTGAACTTTTCTATCAGAAATGACAATACTGATGTTATTCAGCTTCTTGTGGATGAATCAGAAGTAATTTCCGCAGATTCTGTAGACTTTCTTGGACTCAAGCTTGATGCTCACTTAAAATTTGATGATCATATTAATAAGGTAACTGGAAAACTTAGTTCGTGTCTGTTTGCTCTTCGAAAGCTTTTTCAATTTGCCAACACTGATGTTTTGCTTACGCTTTATAATGGCTGTTTTTACCCACATCTTAGATTTGTTGTTCCTATTTGGGATTTTGAGAATTCAAGGACAAAATCAATTTTTCGCCTACAGAAAAAAACCCTTCGGATAATTTTTGGACTCAAAAGAAATGAATCCTGCAAAACTATTTTTTGGCAGAATAAGATTCTTACTTTCCCCTGTTTATATATATTTGAAACCTTAACGTTTTACAAAAAACATTCTTCTGCAATTTTTCTTCAATGGTTTTTCTTCCAGATATGCACTCCGCCCACAGTTAAACATTCCAATTCCAAAGCACAGGACAACCTTTTTTCAACGTAACATCTCTTTTAACTGTATTAAGCTTTTCAATTCTTTGCCTGCAGGCCTTAAAGTTGACCTCCCCCGGAAACAATTTGGAAAACGTCTAAAGGAGTTTCTTACTGATAAAACATATTATATTATCTATAATTTCCTTAACCAGTAAAATATGTTCTGTTTTATTTGTACTATGTCTTGTTATAAGGATATAGCATTTTTAATTGTAGTACATGTTTGTAACACTGACTCATGCCAATGCTGTTTACCCTGTTTGATGGCAATAAAGACAATTTTTTTTATTTCATTGGTGTGGTGGGAGAATAACAAGATCTCTTGTATAACCTAACACCTACAAAAATAACAAGGTACTGTCTAACATGTTTTCACTGTTAGACACGGTTTTCTTGATGAGATTAACTGTTCTATGAGATGATAGTAAGTAAAATACATGGAGATTAGAGTTCACAACATAGAAACCTATGTCTATGCCTAGGCTCACTTTCTTCAAGAGAAATTTTGAAAGTACACTTGCCCAAAACAACGAGGGGCTGATCTTAATAATAAGTAAGCTTAGTAGAAGTTCCAATCAAATTATTCTGATAAAAATATTGATTTTCAATAATAGCAGAGTATTAATATTTCTGAAGTTGGCTTGCACACCGCTGTCGATTTTAAAAGTAACATGCAAACAGTCTTTTACGAGCACTCATGCTGTCCAATCTTGGCAGTCACCCACCCGATTGTTGTTCAACACTGCCTATAAATAAATCTTGACGTGCCTTCGATAGGCCTGGTTCCATAGTAACATTATCTCCATGTTAAACAGTGGTTACAAATCTTTTAGAGTTACACTACCTAGCAAAATGGTTGTAATTTGTAAAAGAGTCTTGCCTTTAGTAGGACACGAGTCATTTTTGTGTGTATAAGTTAACCACGGCAAAAACACTTTTTTAGACCTGTCATGTTGAGCTAATACCCCTGTCGCAGCAAACATGCGTACTAGCGAACTTCCAATGCATATACAGGGTGTCCAGGAAAAGGTAGTTACAAACTTCTGGGGCTGGTAGTATTTATTAATTTGAAAAAAATTGGATATAAACATTGATCGAAAAAATTTTCTGTTTAGCCCCTAGCTGCCATTTTGTATATTTACAACAAAATTAATATCTCCAGAACAATTTAAGCTAAAAGAAACAAAACTTTTCATAGACACTAAATAATTAAGGAAGCAAATAATACAAAATTATTTTTAAACCCTCTTAAATATTTTCAAAATGACGCTCTTTTGAATATTTTAACCCTCCAACTGCCCATTATATTTTTCCATACTGTTGAGGTCTTTTTCACCGTCTTGCTTGAGTTTTTTTTTTAATCTTTAAAAAATATAAACAAAGATTGTACCTCTATCATATATTCATTTTCACCGGCAAGAAAAGGAGAGTCTAAAAACCTATAACCTGCTGGTGAATACATAAAACACGATTTCACAAAAGAGGCAAACTCAAAAAACTCGTATTTCAAAACCAACAAATTTCTTTATGTGGCAAAGTGGTTAAAAAATAAATACCCAGTTTACAATTTCAAGATAGCCTAAATGAGTTAAATGATTCACATATTGCAAAAATATATGCTTTGTTAGGGTTAAAGTAATTATTCTCTGGAAAAAGGCATAAACCACGACTGTGATACTATAAATGGCGCCAACAATGGAAAGACTCAAAATTTCATAAACAGTTGAAAAAATCGCAAAAAAACACCGAAATACTACTTCCGATACATAATTTGATTACTAATTCCATGTAGAATCATATGTCTCTGAATCCGAAATGATTTGAGTATCGATGTATCACACCGCGACGAATAGGATTGCAATTGCGACTTTGGCAGTATACGCGTAGCGGAATTGGATCTCAATCACGATCTTTGGCAGTTGGAGGGATAAAGTCAAATAACAAAAAAAAAAACATTAATCTTAAACAAATTTTACAAAAAATATAAACATTCTTATTATTATAAATCTAATGATACTTTAATCAATGCAATTTGTCTACGCAAAAGCAAGAAAATGCACTTTTAAGGTTTGTTTGCACAAGCCGGGGACAACAAGCAGTGCCCAGTTGCGTTACACCCACTCTATGGTCGCATACGGACAAAGCAACGATGGAAACGTAGGTGAAACGTTTGCATTACTCATGACTATAGGCTCTTTATGTGTCGTTCGCGTTAGAATTTTTGGCTACAATTACATAGCTTAATCAGGCTACTAAATTATTTAATTTTAGTTTAAGGTCTTCTATAAGATTTTAATATTTCTTCAACTTAAAAAATACATGTTTATTCAATAAAGTGATACGATATAATCACTGTTATGTTATTGGCAAATTTAATCCTTTGCACTCCAACTTCTTTTATATAGGACGTTGTAAAATGTGCCAAAACCTCAGGGTCCTTTATATAGGACGTTTATAAAAACCATACTTCTGGCTTTATACGTTATCTAAAGTCCATAATTTTGCAGTATAGGTAGGCCCAATAGTTTTTCTACATCTTTGTAAGACAAATTTTGTTACTCTATGCTATTTTTTGTGTGATGAGTCGATGAGTTGTTTTGTTGATGATATGCCCACCACATGTTTTGGTTTATGGTCAGATGTTTGTTGTTTACGCTGTCATATTTTGTTATTTCAAGTTGTAGGTTATTTTGATATGCTATATTCAGTTTATATTTTGTCTAAAATGAATTACTATGATATTTCTTCTAAAGTAGGACTTGAAAATCGCCAACTTGACATTCACCTAGCCTAGCTGACGTAGGCCTAGGCTAGGCCTAGACTAGGCTAAGCCTAAGGCATAGTTATGTTTATATTTGTTTACTTTTGGTAGTTTTATGACATTTTATATTATAGTTAGAGCTGTACAACAAAGTTGCAGTAAATTTTCTGGGCAAACAAATTGTGTATTTATTTTTTGTGTTACAATCAAACTAAAATTTGGAGGACTGCTTGTAAAATGAGCCTAATACAATTTTATAATTTTCATTTTTGTCCTTTTACTTGCTTGTTTTTTGAGATAGGTGCATGAAATTTTGTGGGCATGTTTATTACTTAATGGGGAATCTGAAAATATCAATATCATGTGAGGGGCCAATTTTTTTGGAGCTATTAAACCTTAAAGTTAACTTTTACGCTTAAATGTTTTATTTATTTTTTGAAATTTAAAATTAAAAAAATATTGTTTTCTTTTAGTCTCAACTATTTTTTTATTGTTTGAAAACTTATAAGGAATAAAACAAAAATACCCCCGTCGCAGCAAACCTGCGTACTCAGCGAATTTCCAATGAATTATAACATAACACATTAAGCCACTTAACAGGGATTCAAAAGAAATATATTCATAAACAAGCGATATTTAAAATATTAATTATTCTCCATAAGAATAACATTGGGGATGAGTACGCAGGTTTGCTGCAACAAGGAACACAAAATAATGGGTTTTCATGCAAATATCAATAGAACTCAGCTATGTGAAGTCACATACCAAGTTTCATCCATATACATTCATAAATAAGCGATATATAACATTTTAATTATTTTCCATAAGAATAACATGGGGACAGAGTACCTAGGTTTGCTGCTACAGGACCCATAGGCAAAAAATTGTTTTTTGTGCAAACAACAATAAACCACAACCAGATGAAGCCATATACCAAATTTCGTCAGTTTATGTTCATAAATAAGCGAGATATACAATTTTTCTTTTCCTCCATAAGAATAACATTAGACAACGTACTGTGTTTAGCACTTTCAATATCTCAGTAACCAATTGACGTAGAGCAATGATCAAGATACCAAATTGTTTGTTTTTTATGCTGAATTCAATGGTGAAAATTAAAATTTGATGTTAATAAAAATTACATGTGGAAACCCCAAAAAACCCATTTTTGGGGTACAAAACCCCCCCCAAAACCCCCCTTCGGATGGTGCAATATGTCTGGTTTTCGAACTCGTTCAAATAAATGGTACTTTACACGTTTGTACCAAATTTCATTAAGATCGGACCTCTTTTACGAGAGTTATCGTGCTTACGGACACATATATATATATATATATAAATATATATATATATAAATATATATATATATATATATACATATATAAAAATTTGAACGAATGTTCTTTTTTGCATCTGGGGACCTCAAAATGAAAAGTTATCATGGTCTCGGGCTTAAGTCTTACCGTGAGACCTACGGTAATAGCTTCTTCCCTATAGGGGAAATTCGCTAAAAGAAGTATAGCTCTATCTGCTAAATCAGAAAAATTACAGTTTTTCCAAACTCTTGCAAAATTGATTAAAAGGCTTGGAGTTTTTGGCTAGTACTTTCAGAAAAGTACCCGGAGTTTTTAGAATGACCAGAAATTTTTGTCCAGAGTGCAAAGGGTATAACTTTTATACAGGTTATCTACAATTCCCATTAGTCCTCCCATACATAAAATGCTTGCCTGCAAGATCACTACAGTAGAGTCTCACAAACTCGACTCCCGATAACTCGACACTCTGGGAAACTCGACACCTCATTTACTATGCAGTACATATATTACAAGACTATATATTTTGGAAACGAGGACAATTAGTTATTAATTCTCAATTTTTAAGTATTTATCTAATTTTTATATTTTTCTTAAGTTTTTAATACAGTATCATTATACATTTATACTATAATATGTTTAAGTAAAATCTAATACAGTATACAATTTACAGCTAAATAATGTGTTTTCCTCCCCTCCCAATGTAATTCTGGATAACTCGACAGGGTCTTAGTCCACATTGTGTCGAGTTTGTGAGACTCCACTGTATTTGGATACTGAAAAGCCATAATTATCTTATAATTAATTTTAAATAATTACATAACTAAGAAAAAAGTGAAATGTACAAATAACACATTTAAAACTTGCAACATAATACTTTACAACATGGAAATATAATTATTTTAAATAAAAATAGTCAGCTCCTGGTTAGATGAATCTGAAATAGTTTTACTTCTATGTAGGCTATTGTTTATATTTTATACAGGATGTTTATTTGATCAGCTGGTTTAAGTCAGCTGAAGTTTCCCTTTGTTGCATTGTCCGTATGGGACCATAGAGCAGGTGCCACACAACTGGGTGCTGTTTGTTGTCCCTGGCTTGTGCAAGCAAACCTTAACAGTGCGTCTTCTCACTTATGCGTTGATAAATTGCATTGAATAAAGTATCATTACATTTGTAATAAGATTGTTTATATTTTTGTATCTTCTATAATTTGTATAAGATTATTAGTTTTTTGTTACCTCTTTGACTTTAAAATATTCAAAAGGATGCCATTTTGAAAATATTTAAGAAAAATATATAATAATTTTTATTATTTGCTTCCTTAGTTATTTAACGTACGTGCAAAGTTTGGTTTCTGTAGCTTCAATAGTTCTCAAGATATTAATTGTGTTGTAAAAAATACAAAATGTCAGCTAGCGGCAAAACGGAAAATTTTTGTTCAAATTGACAAATACTACCAGCCCCTGAAGTTTGTAACGACCCTTTCTGAACTCTGAATTCAGCCATTATCCAAGTTACAGAAAAATATATCCACAAATTAACAATACAACTAATTTTAATTATTCTCCATAAAAATATCATTGGGGATGATTATGCATGTTTGCTGAGACAAGGAATACAAACAATTTGTTTTGTTGATGGGAGGGCCAAGTAAAAGAAATGGTGGCAGGCTTATTTGGAAGTTGATGTGATTGGTTAATTCTTTGTGAGTTGCACATGTTCAACCCTGATTTTGATACTTTTTACTTATGTTTACTGCGTGTGTACCACTAGGACTCTTTAAACTAAAAGAAAACAAAATTTTAATTAAAAACGCTGTTATTTCATTTTAAAACGCAATCGTCCATTCCAATTCATAAGTTTTCAAAATGACAAGTTAGGAACAGAACCAGCTCGTAAGTCTAGGCCAATGGGTTAACTCTCCTCCCTTAGCTCCCGCTTTAGTGCTGCTTCCTCAAATGTATCAAGGAATAGTATGGAACTGTTTCTAAAAACAGTTGTTTGATCAACTATTAGTTCTATTGTTATCTCAATGTTTTGTTTCTCAACTCATGCTTTAACCAATGTAGTGAGGTTATCACACGTGTATAGTGAGCTTATTCATTCATCTACCTTGCATCAACCAGCAGCTAACACCAGTGGGTGCGGCTGCCCATTAATTGTTTTGTCTTGGATGTTAAATGTTACGGATTAGAAGGCCCTTAGCATTTTAGCGAGTTTGTCACTTAGGAATTTTTGCGGACATTTTCCATCACTTGAAAGGAAAATTTAAGTTACTTCACTTAGAGGTTAAGCCATTCTTTATGACTTACCTCTTTCAGTGCTATGGACCGATATATCGGCTTTTGAATCCGCCACCAATGAACATTTCTTACTGCTGCATAAGCGATGATACTGTTACGAGCTCAGTCTGCAGTCTGTGTCTGACATGTGGTAAAACCTGGTAGACACAAACTGAACTACAGTTCGGTTCACGCTGCTTGGCACCTGGGAAAGGCGAGAAACTACAAAAATTTTTCATAAATAAAAGTAGACATTAACAAAAACAACCAAAACAAATGTTTTAAAATTAAATAAGTGATTTTTGCTTTCTGTTGACAAAAGTAGACTGTAACACTAACGGTACTAAGCCAAATAGAGGCGAAATGTCATTCCAGAGCATACGCTAACCAGATGCCAAGCACTGTGACCCAAACTTTACCTCGTCCAGCGCCTAGGCCCTAATACCAACCTGCAGCTGCTAGTCTGATCAGTGGCTGTGCGGTCTAAGGCGCTACCTTCCCGGCCAGGGTAACAATTGGATCGAGAGTTTGAATCCTGTCACAGTCGGTGGTTTTTATGTGCAACTCATGGCGAGTCCACCTGTCTGTGACAGAGTTGAAGGGGAGGGCTGGCCGTAATCAAACGGTGAACGGCTTGATTCCATGCTGACAGGATGGGTGGATTCCTTGTGAGTTGCACATCTGAGCAGGAGTTTTGCTACTTTTTACCTATCCTTTACTATGTGTGTCCACCAGAAGCACGTTTAAAAAAATTTTAACTGTTAGGCATTCAAGACATTTTAAAAAATCAACAAAACATCACAGATTCAACCCGATCACAGTTAAATGTTGTCTAGCCCTATAAGACTCCAAGAGTTTGTCGTGTAAATTGATTGTCTTACATGTTTTGTTCCATCTCTTTCGCACAATTAAGTCCTCCAAAAGATTGCTTTTTAATTGCCCAACTGTAGGAACAATACAATACTTACAGTATATGACTATTAATGCTTAGTTTAGCAAAATATGTATAAATAAGCAGTTTGTTGACATTTTTACTTCAGGAAAATTAAATTGTAATACTAACTTTGTCAAATATACTACATTTATTTCAATGGTTGAGGCTTGAATTAATTGCATCATGTTTGGTTTGTTTGAAGAAAAATATACAAATAGTGCCTGAATGGATTTCAAATGAAATAAGCTCAACAAAGATACGCAGAGCATTGCGGCGAGGAGAGAGTATCAAGTATCTGGTTTGTGATCCTGTCATCGAGTACATACACAAGAACGGACTTTACCTGGGCTGTGATAAGTGAGTCATTGCATGGCTGTACCTGTGTAACACTGTTGTATCCTCTGCTTGATGTTACAGACCCTCACCACAATATTTATGATAAAGTAGTACATTTATTTATTTATTTTTATTTATTTTTGAAGAACAAATGAGAGAGCTTATTAATGGAATTCAATTATTATTTTATACACTAAATGTTTCAGACCACAATTTCTTTTCATCTCTTTGTTTTTAGTCTATTACTCTAGAATCTCAGGAGTAAGAATTAATTTAGATGGTTTGAATGTTATACCTTGTATTTGCTGTACTGTGTAAATAATGATTTGGCTGTGTTATCAAATAATTTTTACAAAAGTATCAGCACAATTTGTTTATATTTTTGAACAAAAAACACTAAAACAATTACAGTAGGAACAATTTGTTCAACTAATCCACGTTTATTGAAATGTTGTCCAATTCTATTAAAAAAATAACATAATTTTCCATAATAATATTTAGAAAACCTTTCGTCGGCGGGAAACAAATTAAATCTGTAATTCCTTATGCAAATTTATTATTAAAGGTTTTTCTCTTTGGATTTGGTCATAGGACTAAACCTTTTTATGGGCATTTATGGAGGTTTATAGTTAACATGTTAGATTACATTCTTTAAATTTATTTTAAATTTTGTAAAATTCATATTCACTTAAGTTGCAAGCTGAGTATTTTTTATGAATACAGTAGAACCTCGATAGTTCGACACTTTGTGGACTAAAGGGGTGTCGAACTATTGAAATGTCGAACTATAGGGAGTATATGGAACATTTTAACACAGGGAGTATTATGAGCAAAAAATCAATAGCGGATCACGAAAGAATCAAAAACGTGTTTAACTCCCGCAGCGTCTCCAGCGAACTGACTTAACCTACTTACTGGGAAGGGCGGGGAAAGGGGTGGATAGGACGGGGTAGGGGATAGGAAGTATAAGTTATTTATAGAAAAGGTGATAGCGCATGTTCACAAAAACAATAAGTGGGCTCCCATCACTGACCGGCGAACCCGTCAAGGACACTATCAGTCGCCGCTACTGTCATGTCATGTCGTCACGGCCCGTGTCGAAGTATACGGACTGTTGAACTATCGAGTGTCGAACTATCTAAGTTCTACTGTACTCAGCTGTTATCCATAATTCTGGTGAATAGACTTATTAATATTTCTCATCGTAGAATATTATTTCAAAATTATTAAATAAATTGAAAGTTTACTATTATAAAAATTAAAATCCTTATATGTAGGGATAGGTTATACTAGAAAAGTAAGGGGTCTGACTTTAAAATGGTTTTAATTGCTTTAATTTGTAACATTGAGGTCATCTACAGGGTGTTCCCTGTACAATACCAATAGTACAGGAAGTTGTTCGTGAGGTCAAAATAAACTTAAAATGTCATGTAAGGATATGGTCTGTCTTTCTCCATTTTCCATCTGTGTATCCGTTTAATTTTTGTTTAAATAAATATACCCTATCATATCTTGAAAACCACTTGAGATATTGACTTGGAATATAGCACATATTATTCTGTATTTAAGGCTAATTCCATATTGAATCTGTTATTTATAAAACACTAGCAGTTCCCGCGGGCTTTGCCCCGTTTGAATTTATACGATCAGATGCTGTTCCCTCTACACCAAAGCTCTGGAGTAAATGACCATCATGGTACACTCTGAATATGCAGTGGAAGAGCTCAGATGCGGCAATCAACTCACATGCTGATCTAAGTTGATGGTTTCAACGTCTCGCGACGGTAGTGTTCAGGGGAGATGTAATTATCCCCTTTAACATCATGAGTTAAAATTTGGAATTTTGCCCAATTATTCGAAACATAGTTCACAATTTCCTCTCTTACTTGATCGCTGTAGAAATTATTTCCATAAACTGAATAGCATATAGAATGAAAGAGGCACGAACCATCTGGAGGCATGTGAATAACTCTAAACTGTGAGTCTGTTTGTCCAAATAGTGTTAATTTTGTATCCATATCAAAAATTCAAAATATATATATATATATATATATATATATATATATATATATATATATATATATAAAAGAAACCAATAAAAATAAAAATATTACTAAAATTGTGTATTCATGACAAAAACAAAAAAACAAAAATATCATATTTCAATAAATTAGCTTTTAACCTGTCACACCACAACACAAAATAAAGATCATAAACATAAAAAAATTCAATAAATTAGCTTTTAACCTGTCACACCACAACACAAAATAAAAATCATAAACAAACCAATGAATAATAACAGCTGTTTGTAAAAATTGTTAAAGAAACAGGTGGTAATGTAGAGTTTGCAAGACACTCGCCCATTTTTAACATTATTGGCTTACTCCAGTTCAAAAGAATTATAAATCAACGTTCTACCGTGGTTTTACTGTTTGTGTAGAATAGCAACAGCTGTTTACAATATTTTAAATTAGTCATCTGATATCATCAAAACAAATCTTTCTTCCATAAGAATAACATGGTAACTTTGAAGGTCTGTGGGGCGGAGCCCTATGGAGATACCGGCGTGTAAACTGCTTAGTTGTCCTATTTAAGACCTAAAGAATCAGTTTACAAAATTCAGCTCTCTACCTACATGGGAAGGTGGAGAATTCTTGTTGAGTGAGTCAGTGAGGGCTTTGCCTTTTATAGGTATAGAAGATACGCAGGACTTTATAATCAATACACATAGGCAGTGGTTCAATTTTGTAAAGCTTAATATTTTTAAAACAGCAAGTTTTATAAATAGATGTGTTTAGCTGATATATAAAATATGTACAATGTTATGCCATAAAAGGTGGTATACAGATTTTATTTAGTACTCAAGTAGTAGCTGAGTAATTGAAATTTAATTCTTTCATGGTCATTTTCCACGTTCCTCTTCCAAAAAATTGCAATTTCTCAGCTATTATTTTAGTGAAAATTAAAATCTTGATACTACTTTTTTGGGTATAAAGTTGCATATTCTTTATATATCTAAATATTTTTTTCTAAAATTTGCCATTGTTGAAATATTGAGCTTTACAAACTTGAAACGGCCACCAATTAGAAACAGTAGGCTAAAAATGTCAAATTCAATACCAAATTATCATTAAAGAGGAATAGTACTTGTGCTGCCAAGTTTAAAGTCGATATCTTAAGGAGTGTCTAAGATATGATTTATTTATAAACAAATTCATACAGACACTCAGATGGAAAATAGATAGACTGTGTGTTTATGTGAGATTTTTAGTTGGTATGACCACAGGAACAACTTACTGAAGTATTGATAGAGCATTCTGAATCACTCTGTATAGGAATTTGTTAAGTTGATATTTTTGTTTTACTTTGTTACAATTTTAGAATACTTTTAACTTAATGTTAATAAATTTATATAATTTTAATAAAGGATTATTTTATTTAAGCACTTTATTTATTATTTTCCTTAAGTTTTTATTTTTTCTAACTATTTTATTAACTACAGTATTGATGAACCTTTTGCTATTCTTATGATTATTTAATTTACCTACTGTTTAGTGAAGTACACGATATTAACTGTACATACAAGCTTATTCAAAAATGGCTGAAAATGCTAACAGTATATAACAATTGTCATGATAAGAATGTTGGAATGATTTATGGTCACTGGTTTTAGAAACTGAAAATTTACAGGAATGAAAGGTATTCCAAAACTTTAAATTTGGTACTAAACAACGTAATGTGCAAAAATATCCTGATTTTATAAGACAAATATACTGTATTTGTATGTAAATTTTGTTGGAGTGTTAAATTAAATATAAACAGGATAAATAAACTACATCTCACCACACTACAAAGTATATTTACACTTATACAGTACTTGTATACAAGATGGTAAATATACACAAAAGATGGTACAAGGAGATTGATTGCAACCAGTTATACCGGTCATCATCAGGTCCAATCAGAGAATGACAGAAACAAAATGGCGAACAGCTTATACAGTATACTATTGGCTACTGGAACTTCCGGAAACAAGTTGCGTTAAGTACCACCAGAGACAAAATCAAAAATAATTCCGTTTCAGTACAACCTTTAGCAGTTTTATAAATTGATTTACATAAACTTTATCTAATCCGTTATCTATGAACCTACATTTAATCAAATCTATTGTTTCAATGACTGGTACATCTGTGTACAAATTATAAATATCGAAAGACAATATTCTACTATTACCCTTTACACTCACATCTTTTACTTTATCCACAAAGTCATTGCTATTTTTTACACTTAACTTGTATTTTAATTCCAAATCCTTATTTCATCATAGAGGTAACAACTTTGAAACATTGTATGTAGGTGCAAATTTAAAATTTAAAATAGTTCCTAATAGGCACATTCTTCTTGTTGATCTGTGGAATTCCCTTCATTCCGGAGATCTCTGATTGGGCCGGTGTAAGAGGTTGAAATCGATCGCATTGTACCATCTTTGGTGTATGTTTACCATCTTATATGTAAGTACAGTATAAGTGTAAATATACTTTGTAGTGTTGAGGGACATAGTTTATTTACCCTGTCTAATTGTAATAACATGTATCATGCTACTAAAGAAATTATAAATTATATATAAAATTATTGTAATAACTTGTTCTACAATCATTTGTTATAACTTTTAATAGTAACTCTTAATTTTGTGTGGTAGTTTTTGTGTAGGTATCATATGACTAAATTTATAATTTGGGATACATTTCCTGAAGATTTTGGTAGGTATATTGTTATGGTAAATTAGTATGACTAAATCACATAAGGATCAAAGGTTAAATAAAAAATCCACCAAATTTCGTCATTAAAAACTGTTTGAGGATTAGCTTGTGGTGCTCAAACTGTGTGTATTTAAAAATTTTATATATGTATAATATTAGTATGTTACTAAACAATTCACAGTATGGGGCTGCTATTATTATAAATATTAGAAAATAAAAATTCAACTGAGCACCCTTTTTAAAATCTTTTAATAAAGCTACATGTTTCGGCACTCTTAAGGCCATTTAGAGTGCCGAAACATGTAGCTTTATTAAAAGATTTTAAAAAGGGTGCTCAGTTGAATTTTTATTTTCTAATATTTATGTATAATATTGTTTTTCACAATTATTGTTTTTAACTAGTACCAAGTGATATAACATAAAAATGTCAGTAAAGTGTTCAAAGTCTCTAACACTTAACATTTGTATTACATTAGATTATTTAATCATTTCCAAGCTTAAACTTATTAAAATAAAAATTAAATGTTCCAAAAACACAAGTTATTCCCGGTTTTATCTATGAAACCATTACAGCAAGTACAAATATGGCCAAAAGAACTTAAATATCTATTTGGTTTTTGGATTACCATTCTACAATAATTGGTGCCAAAAAAATAACATTCACTAGACCCGATGATCCCAGTTACACAGGGAGGATTCATGATTCACGGAGAGTGAAAACATTTGTATGTGCTGCATTCTGTGGAGGCACAGATGAACATGTAACACTAACATACACATGTTTTTATAATCACTTGAACAAATAAAATAATTGCCTGCCATAATTAAACATTGACAATTTTATGCCCATTGGGGCAGAACCCTGAGAGAATTTTGGACATTTTCTGAATGTCAACATATGTAGGAATCCTAACAAACAGTGTTGTATGCATTATGTTAGTGTTTTGACACGATAACGACTAAAAGTAAAATGGCGGATTCCTATTTGATTACATGTAACTCAAATTTAGCGTTTTAAGTATAGAAATTGATTTGTCAAACAAAATATGTGATACAAAATTGAGCAGCTTAATATGTGTACTATGTGCTTCTATTTATAAAACCCTATTAATATACTCAATACTGACTAAATCTGAAAATTTATCTAAAGATAACTTTGCGACATTTAACATTCTTTGTTATAATACCGTACATTGTGTACCTCCAGGTTTTCTTAATATTTCTCGGGATCAGTTTTAAATAGAAATATAATTCAGATAACGGGAGTATTGAATTGTTGAGTTTCTAATTTCTATAAAATGGTTACAATAGGTTCTAAGAAACCAGTATTTCTAACAAAATTGGAAAACTAATTGTTTTTATAGGAAAAGGCACATAATTGCATGTTTGATTATGATTTTTGTTTGGATTTCATACAGTCTAAAATGTAGGTTTACATCTTTATTCCCAATTTTATTTCCAATCAGATTTGTTGCAAAAAGTAACACTTAACAAACTATGTCCAACATTTTGCAATATGGTTGCAAAAGCTTAACTCTAACCAGTTTGTGTTTCCACACGCTACCTGGACATCAGTAAGTATGAGCTGTATCCTGAAAACTCTGCAAGTATTTTCCTGACTCCGTCACCGAGTGATGTCCCGATGGTGCCAGCGAACATGATCGATGTCCCGGACAACACTGGTAATTACATCTCGGACCGCAACCAAGAGAATGTGAAGCGCACGCACGCGAGGCCGGGGGGAGCAGTCAAGGTCACTGATGAGGGGGGGAGGGGGAAGGTGAGGTTCCAGGACGAATTGTCCTTCGCCGATGACTTGGATGATTTGCCCAAAGTGGAAATTCAAATCACCGAGGATGGAACCATTCAAGTCATCAGTGATAAAGAGACCACTGTTTGAAATGTTGAGACAGCGTAGTTTCTGTGATGTCATGCTTCCATTGAGAATTTATTTATTACCCAAATGTAGTTTGGTAGATAAAAAATACCCTTAGTTCTTTTAGTTGAACGCTAAAAGCAAAAACTGTCATGATTTTTAATTATTTTTGTATAAACTACCATAGTTTAACATTTTTTTGGAATATCATATTAATATTATTAATTAATACTAATTTCTAAATATGCTCTTAATTTTATGGTGAAGCCTGCACAAACACAAAAGTAGTTCAACGATACTGATTCAAGGTTGTGAGTAAAATGGTGTTCAGTCTCTTCACTGCAAACTGCTTACAAAATTTAGATTTGTAGTCTATCTCAGTATTATTCTCTCTTTGTAAAACAAAGCTGCAGTTTGATAAATTGGTTGTATAACAGGTGTCTTAATAAATACTAGGGGTTAATATTTTGCACATTATAATTTAATGCACTGTACAAATTTAACTTTACTACGCAAAGATTTTTTATAAATTCTCGTGCACCTATGTCATTCTTAATTGTATTTACTATTTTTGCTTTCTTACTGTATTCAATTTACCTTGTAAACACAATTTTAGCATTAAGACTTAGGCTTGTAGGAATATAAATTAAGTTTAACTAATCTAATATAAATAACCAAAATGTAATCTTGGTAACAAATTCTATATTCAATGTTCCTAAATCTGTATGTAATTTGCTTTACTGTTAAAGTAAAAGTTCACATTTTAATTTAAATACAGTATTTTGAATACTTTTTTCCTCTTAATTAACTTTTGCAAACACTTGTAATTTTTATTTGCAATTTATTAATCTAATATTTAAATTGAAACAATGACAATCATTTTGTCACTAAATTATTGAACTAGAAGTTTCTTATTAATTTAATTACAACTAAACAAAACTTTTAGTTTGCAATCTTTTGTTTCAGGTTTGATAATCTGATTATGATATAGTTTATATTTACTAATACATGTCTATTATGTATGGTATTGTATGTCTTTGATGTGTCAGTATTTATTTAGAATTAATTATGTGCCAATCATGTGCCAATTTTATCTTAATAATAGGTCTAGAGTTATTTCCATTGAAGAGTCTTTCTATATTTACTATTTTAAAACTAACCCCTAAGGTAGGATGTCGATTTTTAAATTGCTATATGTTTTGAATGATTTAAATATTTTTTTGTGGAGGAATTTCAAACGTTTGCTGCATATTTTTCATTTCCCTACTATGCTGTTTGCAAGTTGCAAAGTTCTGTGGTGATTGGTAAGTATATAAACTGCAATGAATGGTGTGAATAACCAATGTGTACCAGCCTTAGAGCTTGATAAGCATGCCTCCTTTTGCCTACAGAATAATAGTAGTTATATTCAATTGTAATTTTTGACAGCCCATACATCTGTTACCTGTTATAGGTTAGATAACATACCGGATAACTAACATTTTTTAAGGAGCTATTTTTAATCTAGCCATATTACATTTTTTACACTTTTAAAATTCCATAATTAGCCTTTAAACTTCTTAATCTCAAAATTGATGTTATATTAATTTATTGTATGATAATGGACTTTTTTGAGATAAAGTATTGATTCTTTTCACTTTTGCAAAATTATTTTCTAAAATAACTGCATGGCTAAAAAGTAATAATAACATTTTACTTAAGCTTTCTGCTGTTTAATCTTATTTTAACTTGATGCACTGTGCAGTCAAACCCTACCCAGGAGTGGCGGCAGCCCGAGGAGTTAAAAGAAAATTTAATAGATCAGTTAATAGATTATTATCATACTGTTAATAATTCAGACCCGTCTTATAAGAACATACAGCTCGGAATCAAAAACCCTAACAAACTGAATACGAGTTATATTTGGTAACCTGTCAAAGTTTGCAATAAAATATTCAGCAACAAATATGTTTCTGTTCTTAATAGCAAGTTCTTCATATCACTAGTTACTTTACAGCAGTGTTTGAAGTAGGAAGTTACTCTATACCTAGTTTAAGAGGTGGAGAAAAAAAACAACTTATGTTTACTAAAACCTTTTCAAGATTTCACCTATTTCACATTTTTTCATACGATTCAATTGGACAATTTGTTTACATCTTAGTAAAGAAGTAGCTCACATCTATATACAAAGCTAATCTAAAATTGTAACACAATCTGTATGATTCCACAGCCACAGGATCATTTTGGTGATTGGTATAACAAATCACCAAAAGAACTAAAAAGTTAACATATTTTTAAATATTTACCAATATAGCTATTTACCAATATATAGTTGTTTTAAAAAACTGACTATAGAATGAAAAAAAATTGTTGACCACCAAATTAAGATTTTTATACTTTATATCAATCAAGTCCTTAGTTACATATAACCAGATTAGGCACTTGTAAAATAATTGGTATGGTAGAATAAATGTAAGTGAATTAAATTGAGCAAGAATAATTGATAGGCCTGCCTTAATTTTAGAGATAGGACAGTATTGGTTTTGCTGGATATCAAAAGTGACTGCATATTGAGTAAAAAGGTAGTTTTAAATAGCAGAAAGCAAACAAAAATATTTTTCAGTTTTTTCATGTGGGAGATTTTAACTCCAGATTTCTAAGCCACCTTGAATACCAAACTAACCAAACGAGAAAACGTTTTACCTATCAGGGCCGCCCATAAGTTAGCCCAAAAGCCCATTCTTGTAATAAGAGTCTAAATTTTATTTTTATTGGTGAGAGGATTGTTTATTTATAGGCCTACTGATATTATCTGAAATTCCCCTATGTACCACCAGTGGTACTCATGCCACTCTCTTGGTGCGGCTACTTTAAGTCATATTCCACAAAGTTTTCTTCAAATTTCTATGAGATTGGCACAGATCAAATCAGAGATTTACTTTCTTCATAGTTTTGCAAGTGGACTAAAATAATAAGTGAGTAATTACTGGAAAGATTAAAAGACCGTTACAGAATTCATGGAAAAGCCTCAACATACCTTACCACACACAAGAGGCACCAACTTACAACTACCTCGAGCTCAAACCTAACTTTCCTTAAGTGTGACATATTAAATTACATACTGCTACATTAAAAGACCGTTACAGATACAAATAATTCATGGAAAAGCCTCAACATACCTTACCACACACAAGAGGCACCAACTTACAACTACCTCGAGCTCAAACCTAACTTTCCTTAAGTGTGACATATTAAATTACATACTGCTACATTAAAAGACCGTTACAGATACAAATAATTCATGGAAAAGCCTCAACATACCTTACCACACACAAGAGGCACCAACTTACAACTACCTCGAGCTCAAACCTAACTTTCCTTAAGTGTGACATATTAAATTACATACTGCTACATTAAAAGACCGTTACAGATACAAATAATTCATGGAAAAGCCTCAACATACCTTACCACACACAAGAGGCACCAACTTACAACTACCTCGAGCTCAAACCTAACTTTCCTTAAGTGTGACATATTAAATTACATACTGCTACATTAAAAGACCGTTACAGATACAAATAATTCATGGAAAAGCCTCAACATACCTTACCACACACAAGAGGCACCAACTTACAACTACCTCGAGCTCAAACCTAACTTTCCTTAAGTGTGTCATATTAAGTTACATACCGCTACATTAAAAGACCGTTACAGATACAAATAATTCATAGAAAAGCCTCAACATACCTTACCACACACAAGAGGCACCAACTTACAACTACCTCGAGCTCAAACCTAACTTTCCTTAAGTGTGTCATATTAAATTACATACCGCTACATTAAAAGACCGTTACAGATACAAATAATTCATGGAAAAGCCTCAACATACCTTACCACACACAAGAGGCACCAACTTACAACTACCTCGAGCTCAAACCTAACTTTCCTTAAGTGTGTCATATTAAGTTACATACCGCTACATTAAAAGACCGTTACAGATACAAATAATTCATGGAAAAGCCTCAACATACCTTACCACACACAAGAGGCACCAACTTACAACTACCTCGAGCTCAAACCTAACTTTCCTTAAGTGTGTCATATTAAGTTACATACTGCTACATTAAAAGACCGTTACAGATACAAATAATTCATGGAAAAGCCTCAACATACCTTACCACACACAAGAGGCACCAACTTACAACTACCTCGAGCTCAAACCTAACTTTCCTTAAGTGTGTCATATTAAGTTACATACCGCTACATTAAAAGACCGTTACAGATACAAATAATTCATGGAAAAGCCTCAACATACCTTACCACACACAAGAGGCACCAACTTACAACTACCTCGAGCTCAAACCTAACTTTCCTTAAGTGTGACATATTAAGTTACATACTGCTACATTAAAAGACCGTTACAGATACAAATAATTCATGGAAAAGCCTCAACATACCTTACCACACACAAGAGGCACCAACTTACAACTACCTCGAGCTCAAACCTAACTTTCCTTAAGTGTGTCATATTAAATTACATACTGCTACATTAAATTTAAATTTTCTGAAAATGTGAGCCAAGCCAGTGTCTCAAATTCATCCCTACGGGCGGGCCTGATACCTGTAGAAAACACATATAATCTTTCATCTATCAAACTAAGCACATTGCAGTTTCACAGTAGATGTGCCCCTGACATTGATTATTATTGTGTGGACTTCCAATATATTGTAGTTGTGGCACTTCCCTGTTTATTTAAGAAAATTAGTGTTAGTTATTGGTTATACATAATACAAATATGAGCTCAATGTTACTAATTTCAAATAAGTTAATCAGTTCTGATGGTGTGATTTCTGGTAAGTTGTAGTTATGTGTTGCATGTATGTTTTCTGATGGAAGTTCTTGTTTGCAGGCCCTGAGACCTGTTTGCCTGTGAAGCACCTTGCCTTCTTCTGTTACCGAACCAAAAACATGCCTGCCCTAGTCTAATCCATGCATGCCGGTAATGTACTGCTCTTCTTTTAATAGTACACCCCAGAGCTTTGCTTCAAGCTCCAAACTTAGTTTTCCTCCTCTAAATAGTTATCAGTATTACGCTTCTCTTCTTCAATATTGTTTCAACATTTTTTAGGCATATGTTTTATCCTTAGCTAAGATACATGTGAACTTTACTTAGTATGACTTTCACTTTAATCTTAAGCATTTATGGGTAGGGGGCTTAAGAACCCCATTTCCCATTATTACAACAATCAAATCAACAAGTAGTAGGCACTCTAAATTAAGAGGGTGAATTGGCCGTTCGGTCAAAGCAGCATACATATTACCAAGGGAAGAGGAGTACAGGGTAGTCCTGCTTGTGTCGTGAACACCAAAGAAAATTATATTGAATATTTTGCTTATATATATATATCAATGTTCAGGAATAAGTTATTAGGCAAAGATAGTTAATCAAAATATCGAGGGATTATAAGAGATGAGGGAGTTACAATTTCTTCAGTTTAGCATTTGGCAGTTCATACGGTGTTGTCCTGACTGGTTTCCATAATGATTTTGATAACTAGCTTATAACAATTATTTAAAATAAGTTGATTATGTGCAGTTTGTGTCACGGACTGATAACAACAAACTTGTTTTTATTTTACTTACGTCGTCAATCCAATTTTGTTTCTTGATAACACGTTTTGGCCCATCACCAGCCATACATTGTACACTAGAGTATTCATACGATCTGCGTTGCGTGGGTCTAGTAGCAAACTGTGCCATGTTGTTAAAAAATGAATGTTTACACATTACATGTATACAACAATTTTTTTTAATCTTGTGTATGTTCGTAATATATGTAAATATTTGTTTTTTAACAACATGACGCAGTTTGCTACTAGACCTATGCAACGCAGATCATATGAGTAATCTAGTGTACAATGTATGGATGCTGATGATAGTCTAGTGCCAAAACACATTCATCAAGAACAAAGTTGGATTGACGACGTAAGTAAAATAACAACTAGTTAAATAAGTTGGGATCAATAAATGGATTATTTACTAAGAGGTGAAGTTATAGAATAAGTTTAAAGTGAAACTAAAGTTACCCCTAAGCAACCAGCTTTAGGAATGGGTTATCCAAGCACTTTTTATTCTTGGGTTTTAAACCAACAATAATACTTGTGGAATCAAGAAAATTAATTTAGAAGTTTGTCTTGAATTAAGTGATATGTTTTTATGGCTAAACTTGTAAAATGAATTAGAAGAAAACGTTCCAGCAAATTAAGAAAAACCAATTGGGATCCCTTCTGACAGGCAAGGTTTGTGAGCGGTAACGTTACCAGTTACGGATTTTAGAATCCGTGTGGGAGATAATGTTTGTTGCTGTTAATATCAACCGTGTGGTCGGGTGTACTGCTTGGACGCTATAGGTCGCCAAGTGGGGATTGCAGGAAACAGGTGTGCCAATTAAAATGAATTACAAAAAACAAATTCCCTTCTCGAGGGAAATAAGAGTAATACACATGTTTTATACATCTATGATGGGAATATATTGAACATATTGATTTTGATATGATCATATGTAGTATACGTATGTTACTTAGTTCATGCATTTAAATACTTACTATCAATAAAGAGTTTCATTTCATATAATAAACCTACATTACGATTTATATTTAAAAACAATTAAATGGAAGTGAATAAAACTCAGCTTGATGAATCAATGTACAAATTGAATAGACAAATCTATGTTAGTAATACTGAAATACCTATCCTAACCTAAGCTTAAAGTACCTTATTAAATAAAGTGGCAGAAAACAACAAACTTCAATTAGTAACTTAGTCAGACATGTTGGGTAATATCTAGTAGTTTGAGGGAATTTATTCGACCCGTTTGAAGCAAAGTAGTAGCTGTGGGGACATTGATACAACACTTCCTGTGTTGTACTTTCTCAGGAGACCGCACTTACTTTTCGGAGTCTGACAGGGGAAGACAGCAGGTACCAGTGGGGAAAATTCTCTAGTCTGGGAGTAATGCATGGGCGGCCCTAACGTTACCTGCCACAACCATTACCAGTCGCAAAGGTTATCTGCAAGAAGGCCTCCCAATCAATTATTTTCAAGTTGTTAAAACATGTGTCGGTAAGTCCAATTCGTTACCACATTCAATGTACCATTACTATTTTGCAAATATACTTATTTTTTATTCTCATATAGTCATTCATTGTTCTCTATTTGCTAAATCAGTTATTCAGCAAGAAATGTAACGTTTCTTCATCACTCAAATGTTTGGTTTGTGTTAAACATATTTGGCAATATAGTGTTATATGTGTATCAACATATTACTTCAAACTGCTGTTTTCTCTGAACTAGTAGGTTTATCAAAGTGAAAGAGAACTTGTTAAAACAGTTTGTTTAAGCTCATATTGATCACAGGGTAATAAGTAATATTGTCTGACAGATGTTGTTTTTAGCCATTTCTATAAAATTAAATTTGAAAATGGAGCTGTTCACCCCCCAGCTACCAAAATGGCCAATATGTGATGGACACATTTCAGAAGTAGAAGAGATCTTGAGTGGTGTTGGAGAAAAGTACAAAGCTAGTTAAATTAAACCTTATTTCAATATTCATGCAGAAGCAAATATGTATCTCGAGTTTAGTTTAATCATTTTACAAATTCGATGCCCATGTTTTTATACTGTGTTAATATTTATTTACTAAAAACTAATAAATATTGAAAAATATTATTTAAGTAAGCGCAACAAGTGTAATCTAACAATGTTACTCTGAATTGTGTATATTAAGAGTTTTATTTTTGTTAACTAAGGTAGAGCTGTGATATGTACTACATCAATTGATGAAAAACGTTATTGTAACACATATAAACAAAGTATTTTAATGGTAATCTTTTTAGCCACACTGCTTTGTTAAAGTATCACTTTATCACACATAGAAAAATAAAATGTGAAAAATGTGCTGTTAGTTTTATGTTCCTCTCCTCCCCATGACACTTTTTATACTTAATTGTTACTTTTTTGACACCTCAAACTTCAAACAAATTTTGAATGTCATGTTAGTTTAAGCTATTATATGTTCTCTCTTAACTATTTAGATATACATATAATAGATGTGGGGACATTTGTTTGATAGTTGTTTTATTACTCGTGTACGTCAAAATTTATAACAGATTAACAAAAGAAGGCTATTTTTCATGTTTAAAAAATACCAAGCAATAATTTTTAAGTAATTCTCAGTTACCTTGCTTTGTTTATAATCCAACATTAATTTTACATTATTTTACTGCACTTTTTATAACAAACTATATCATGTTTACAAGTTACTACTATTTTGTTCTTATTATTGACAGATTTGTTTTCAATTGAATTGTAATGACTCAAATATTCTTGAATTGAAAATGCTTGACCGAAATATCATAAGATATATCCTGCTTGGAATTAACTACCTATCTTATGGAACTGTCGTATCCACTATGTATACTTTGATGTTTGATAGTCTGATTAAAAAGCAAATGAATGTCACACATCCTGCACCACTACTATCAGACTCACCCCCCCCTCAATCAAAGGCCCACTGCCCTCCAACAAGAACAAAAAATACCACTGTAAAAAAAACTTGTATACACTTAATAAAAAAAAAATAATATGACCCCCTTTATCCCTGCAGACAAAATCCTTTACATCAATTATTATCACACTATGATAAGAGTTTACAATTTATAATAGGCCTATTTAAAGCTTAATTAGTTATTAGTATGTTATTTTTGTTTAGCGAATCTCCCCTATAGGGAAGAAGCTATTACCATAGGTGGCATGGTAAGACTTAAGCCCGAGACCATGATAATTTTTTTGTTTTGAGGTCCCCAGAATCCAAAAACACTATTCGTTCAAATTTGTATATATGTGTGTGTGTGTGTGTGTGTAGTGTGTCCCCACAGCTACTACTTTGCCGTTACCGCGATAACTTTTGAAGGAAGCGTCCGATTTTGATGAAATTTGGCACAAATATGTAGAGTAACATTTATGACTTTAAGTTCAAAAACCAGATCGATCAGGCTATGGGAAGGGGGTTTTATGGGGGTTTTAAATTTTCCAAAAATCAGTTTTTTGAACTTTTCCCCCTAAAATTTTAAATACCCCCGTAGCAGCAAACCTGCGTACTCAGCAAATTTCCAATGCATATGTATGTATATTAATACCACATAAAGCCACATACCAAGTTTCAACAATATACATTCATAAATAAACTATTTATGACATTTTAATTATTCTCCATAAGAACAACATGGAGGCTGAGTATGCAGGGTTGCTGAAGCAAGGAACACAAAAAATGGGGTTTCATAAAAATATCAATATAACTCAAGAAGGCAAGCCAGATACCAAATTTTATTAATTTATGTTCATAATTAAGGGAGATAACACGTTACTTATTCTCCATAAGAATAACATGGGAGCTGAGTACGCAGGTTTGCTGCTGCGGGAACTATTGGCCAAGAAATGTTTTTTAGTGTAAATATCAATAGACCACAACGATATGAAGCAATAAACCAAGTTTCATCAGGATAAGTTGATAAATAAGCGAGATATACAATTTTTCTTATTGCCCATAAGAATAACATTGGACAACGTATTGTGTTTAGCACTTTCAATATCTCTGTAACCATTTGACATACAGCAATGATCAAAACTCCAAATTGTGCATCTTTTTAAGCTGATTCCAATGAAGAAAATTAAAATTTGACTTTTTCAAAATTTATATGTAAAAAACTCGAAAAACCCATTTTGGGGTACAAAACCCCCCCAAAATACCCCTTCGGATAGGTTGATCTGTCTGATTTTTGAACTTAAAGTCTTAAATACTGCTTTACACGTTTATACCAAATTTCATTAAAATCGGATAATTTTTACGAGAGTTATCGTGCTCACGGACACATATATATATATATATATATATATATATATATATATATATATTATATATACAGTTTCGGAAGAATGGTGTTTTTGGGGTCTGGGGACCTCAAAACGAAAAGTTATCATGGTCCCGGGCCTAGGTCTTACCATGCCGACTACGGTAATAGCTTCTTCCCTATTGGGGAAATTCGCTAAAACACTTCATTTTGGTTATAGCCATTTTTATAGAGCTTAAAAAACAAATAATTTGGTATTTTGAATCATTAACCTAGGTTAAGTGGTTGTAGAGAAAAGTCAAAAAACGTGTCCATAAAATTTCCCATGTTAATCTTATGGGAAAAAGGTTTTTGGATTATCCCCAGATAATTTTACTATAAACTTCACATTTATTTTTCCCAATCAGTTTAGCTCTACAAAACAATCATTTTAGCGAATTTCCCCTATAGGAAATTAGCAAATTTCCCCTATAGGAAAGAAGCTATTACCGTAGTCGGCATGGTAAGACCTAGGCCCGGGACCATGATAACTTTTCGTTTTGAGGTCCCCAGACCCCAAAAACACCATTCGTTCGAAACTGTATATATATATATATGTGTCCGTGAGCACGAAAACTCTCATAAAAGTTATCCGATTTTGATGAAATTTGGTATAAACGTGTAAAGCAACATTTATGACTTTAAGTTCGAAAACCAGCCAGATCGCTCTATCCGAAAGGGTATTTTGGGGGGGTTTTGTACCCCAAAAATGGGTTTTTTGAATTTTGTACGTATAATTTTGGAAATAGTCAAATTTTATTTTTTCCCATTGGATTCAGCTTAAAAAAACACAAAATTTGGTATTTTTATCATTTCTCTACGTCAATTGGTTTCCGAGATATTAAAAGTGCTAAACACAGTACGTTGTCTAATGTTATTCTTATGGAGGAAAATAAAAATGTTATATCTCGCTTATTTATGAACATATATTGACGAAACTTGGTATACGGCTTTATTTGGTTGTGGACCATTGATATTCCCTCAAAAAAAAATTTTTTTACAAAGGCTCCCGTTGCAGCAAACCTGCATACTCAGCCCCATGTTATTCTTATGAAGAATAAGTAACGTGTTATCTCCCTTAATTATGAAAATAAATTAATGAAATTTGGTAAGTGACTTCACCTAGTTGATTTATATTGATATTAGCATAAAACCCCATTTTTTTGTGTTCCTTGCTTCAGCAAACCTGCATACTCAGCCGCCATGTTATTCTTATGGAGAATAATTAAAATGTCATAAATTCTTTATTTATGAATGTATATTGATGAAACTTGGTATGTAGCTTTATGTGGCATTAAGATAAATATATATGCATTGGAAATTCGCTAAGTACGCAGGTTTGCTGCTACGGGGGTATTGGTTTTTAATTGTTGTTCTACGTCCAACCTTTGCAGAGATATTCAAAGTGCTAAACACAGTACGTTCTCCAATGTTATCCTTATGGAGGATAAATAAAATTTGATATCTCGATTATTTATGAATGTATATTGATGAAACTTGATATGTGGCTTCAACTAGTTGTGGTATATTGATATTTGTACAAAAAAGGTTTTTTGTTGATTTTCCCCGTAGCAGCAAACCTGCAAACTCGGCCCCCACGCTATTCATATGGAGGATAAGTAAAGTTGTATATCTCTCTTAATTGTGAACCAAAATTAATAAAACTTGATATGTAGCTTCACCTGGTTGAGTTATATTGATAATTGCAAAAATACACATTTTTTATCTTCCTCGTTTCAGCAAACCTGCGTTCTTAGCCCTAATGTTATTCTTATGGAGGATAAATAAAATGCTATATATCACCATTGACTATACAATGATATCACTTATTTATGAATGTATTTTTGTGAAAATTGGTAAGTGGCTCTGTGTAGTAGGGAGACACATATATTATATGCATTGGAAATTCGCTGAGTACATAGGTTTGCTGCAACGGGGGTATTTTAGTAATATTTTGAATATTATGTTACTATTAATTATTAAGGTATGGAAGTTGTTAATTGCTTTATTTTATTAATTATGTATTTAGCAACAAATTAGGTATTCCAATGTTGAGTTTTGATTTTGAGAATGTATATATCGTTCTTGAGTCACCTGTAATGAATAAATATTTTTGAAGTGTACTTAAAAGAAAATAGTTTGTACAAAATAATCTAACTTTCTCAAGACTTACTTATTATAAGAGCATAGATAGTCTGTGATAAAATTACAAAACAATAATAAACTTAATTAAATTACAATACAAATGTTAGTTGGAAATTGGTCTATATCTATATTAAAATTGTCTTTGTCTTTACTGACAACTATTTTTCAGAAATAAAATTGAGCAATTTCTATTGATAATTGATAAGTAATTGGTTCAGTTTGAAAAACTGACTTTTCCATATTAACTTAAAGATATTTTATTAAAAACGTTTTTAAGATTTTGTAGAAGATGCCATTTTTGTTTGAGAAGGTACTTTTTGTACATCAATAATAGGAGAAATTGATGTGATTGAGCTATAATATTATAGCTGTGAAATTGTTATCAGTTTTCATAGGTATTCACTCGTTCACAATATAACTTTTATCGCCAATCAATTCAAGCCAAGCAGAAGGTAGACAACTCTACGTGATGACGGGGGCAATGCATTTGCAAAGGGATACTTCACACTTTTCAGTGTTGTCACTCTAAAGCACGGCGCACTGAGTCTGCTCCAGCCCGCCCCACTCTTTTAGCAATGTAAAAATACGCTTAATCAAATGAGACGCCACGCACTACACCGGTTGGCCTCGTCTCGCCTTCTACGGACCAATCCGGCTCCAGCCTTGAGCGGTCCTAGGAGCGACAGAGGCCATGGCCGGTTTTGTGAGGAAGCGGAATTGACTCAGTCCTCCCTTCAGCAGATGTTGTCCGCCCAATTTTATTAGGGTAAAATCTGTCAGTAGGCCCATATTAATATTTTAATAATAACTTCCAACTCCCAAAATTTATGTTTGTCACCTACAGAGGACCAGATTAACCAATAGGCTACATCCAAGGGTGGCGATCTGCCGTTTGCCAATTCGCGGCACTAAAACTAATATTTGTAATATAGTATAATATGAGTAAATAATAATATAGCATAAGCGTAATTTTAATCATAGTAATCAGACTATTGACTGAGCAACAATTTTTTTTATTTAGACGTATAAAAATTATTTCATTTTGTGTACATAAATATTTGTTGTAACAAGATGGTTAGCAATCACCGAGCTTGCGGTGATTGGAATGGAATCACTTCGTGTAACCATTGGTGTAATCTTCCCCTGGATATGATCTCTTGTTGCGAAGGTATACAGTAAAACCTCGATGGCCGTCTATGAGAATTTTACGATTTATTAGCGTCGGGATTGCGCCATACGGCAGAATCTGAGCATCCGTAGAGCTATTATGATGGGTAGTGACTTAATTATAAATTATTATAAATATAATTGTATCATGTTTATATAATTATAAATTATAAAAGTGAGATCATTATTATCTGTCTATTCAGTTGTCCGTCACAGTCCCGGTCCCGGTCCCAAAGGTGACGGTTAATAGAGGTTTCACTAGATTTTAAAAACTTGTCCTCGTCATTTAATAGGTTGGGGAAAAGATTAAAATTCATTCCGTTTCAAGTTAATGTTGTAAACCCAGAATTGGCGATCACGTTTTGTCATTTCGTGGCAAGCCAAGGCAACCACTATATCCTCATCTGAATCAGATTCCGAATTCATGATGAACAGATGAACGGGCATGTAACGTAACAAAACACAACACAACAACACGTAGCACGTACAGCGGGCGTCTGACAGCAATGCTAGGCTGCTAACACGTGGTTGTGACGTATTTCCAGCCGGTGTGGAGCGGAGCCGACTTGGTGCGCGCTAGTAACACTTCTGGGATGGGGCAATGTTTGTGGTCGTAAGGCAATTACTTTTTCAGAGTAATTTTATACAAAGATAAGTTTTACCCATCATTACATGTTAATTTCTGGACCGTTTAAATTGACCACATTATTTAAATTTATAGTGTGTTACATTTTAAACAATTATTGAACAAACTTAAAAAAATAAATAAAGACAGCCTACTTTAAATTTTATATTATTTGTTGGCTCCCAGGATATTTTCAATTACGCTAAACAATTTGATTAGCGATAATGTTTACTAACTTAAATATGTTTCGTTGGTCTTAAATGGTTGTTGAATCTAGTATTGTAATTTTTTACCTCATTTAAACCTTGTAATTTTGATTTGAAACGTGAAAAGCGGGGGAATATCAGTCTGTTTAGCAGATAATTTGCTGATTTGCATTATGGTTGTGAGTAAAATGGGGTATTTTAGGCCCAAGAAGGGAATATTCGCTAAGATGTCAGTGGCGAGACTGCAAAGGGCGGCTAACTTACTGAGTCTTGTCTCAATTGCGCTACCTTGGCTAGTCGCAGTCGCGCTGGTACATCGCAATTTACTATGAATATAGCACAAGATCACATAGCCTTTTAATGAATATAGTAGGTCTTTGTTTTTGTTACAACCAATGGTGTAGTTTTGTTTTAACTGAATCTTCCATAACTCAATGAGAACCCTCTCCAAGGGTCTAATGTGATCGGTGACTGATTGAAATCGGTTGCTTTGTACTATCTTGTTTGAACATGATTTAAGCATGGTGGAATATAGAATAATTTTAAATGAGATCGCATGAGCACGCTGACATGAAGGAAGTGAATTTCTGCATTAAAACCTTAAAAAGATCAAATAAAGGGTTTAAACAAACACTGGTTACATTTTTTTTTTAAATAAAAAAATAAGTTTTTTGGCTGTTTTGATGCTCCTGGTTATATTTAAATTCACTAATATGATGCCAATGTTGTATATTATAAAGTTAGAAGGAGGTATTGCCGGGATAACAAGTTGGTATAGGAGTATGGGGGTGGATAAAACTATATTAAGATATGAAAAACAGCCTTTTCCACTGTAAAATCCCCATAAGACAAGGTACTATATTTTGACAGTTAACATTTTCTTTAATAACTCGTAAGTACTTGTGCTAGAATGATGAGGGAGAGCTTAAAATCTTTGGCTTTTTACGTACAATAAGTTAATGCAACAAGTGTACGTTTGGGGCTTTTCTGACCTTTTTTGGGCCCAAAAATTCAAAATTTGAAAACTTAAAATACCCAAAAAAGGGGGTTAGAGTTTTCCGATTGTTTTGCCCAATGAACTTGTCCAACTGATTATAAAAAGGAATGTCTCTACCAAATTTGAAGTAAATCAAACAAAAATTGCGACCGCTAGAGTGCGAACACATATACAGGGTGTCCCGTAAGTAAGTACAAAAACTTTGGGAATAGGTTATATGGGTCAAAATAAAAATAAAATCAAGAATAATGTTTTTTCTAAAAACGCTTTGTTACCGATATATCCGCCATTTTTTATTTTTTCAATAAAAATGTATATCTCAAAAACTATTAAATATTACTTTATGAAACTTGGTATAGTGTTTAAGGTAAAAATTAAATAATTGCAAAAAATTTTGTTAAAAAATATTTTTCCGTTTCAAAATGGCGGCCATTTTAATTTTTCAAACTAAAATTACTAAAAAACAGCTGATTTTATGGAAAAAATACAAGAACTCTTTTCTTTAGTATTTTGATTTTTCTATCAAACGACACCAAGTTCACATTTCACAATTATTAGTTGATTTTTAGCTGATTGTCGCAGACAATGAGGAGAAGTTGCCAGGGTGCGCCTGCCTGTACAACTAAAAATCGTTATTTCTCAGCTATTTGTTGCCCGATCCTTCTGAACTTGGTGTCGTTTGATAGAAAATTCAAAATACTAAAGAAAAGTGTTTTTGTATTTTTTCCATAAAATCAGCTGTTTTTTAGTAATTTTAGTTTGAAAAATTAAAATGGCCGCCATTTTGAAACGGAAAAATATTTTTTAACAAAATTTTTTTTGCAATTATTTAATTTCTACCTTAAACACTATACCAAGTTTCATAAAGTAATATTTAATAGTTTTTGAGATATAAATTTTTATTGAAAAAATACAAAATGGCGGATACATCGGTAACAAAGCATTTTTAGAAAAAACATTATTCTTGATTTTATTTTTATTTTGACCCATATAACCTATTCCTAAAGTTTTTGTACTTACTTACGGGATACCCTGTATACATATATAAATATATAGTTTTTAGAGACCCCTCAAAATGTGTTCAGGGAGTCACGTTAGGAACTTCTATGGTGGTCCCGGGCTTAAGTCTCACCGTGCGGGTCATGCTAATAGTTCACTTTTCCATAGGAAATTCACTAACAAGTCTCTCAAGTGTTGTAACCCCTCCCCCTTGTGGGCCCCTCTGTAAGTTGGATCATAAAGTGAGGCACCTAGGATAGCTTATTGTCAAGTATTATGCCCATCAACACATCAGTATCATTCATATTTCCACTTCTGTTAGGTGTAGGACTTTTACAGGTTTTCAGAGCTTCAAAACTTCATGCAATTTAAAGGCTGTTGAAAATATAAATGTCAAGTTTCTTAAAGCAAGGGCGAAAATAAAAGTGATAGCCAAGTTATATATTCATATTCATAATCATTTATTAATGGACAAGCCATTTTCAAAGTAGTATAACATTGTATGGGTAATAGTACAATTTAAAAAATATATTGCAATTAGAACTTAAATTGTTAAATTACTATCAATTAAAAAAAAAGTCTTTGGCTTCAGTTTTAAATTTAAGAATATTAACCATAAGTAATTTAACACAGGTAGAACGAAGTTTCTGAGTGTGTGTGTGTGTGTGTGTGTGTGTGTGTGTGTGTGTGTGTGTGTGTGTGTGTGTGTGTGTGTGTGTGTGTGTGTGTGTGGCCAAACGAGCTGTTATATGGACAGAGGGGGCAGGGAAGGCTCTTCCCTAAAAAGATTGATTTTTATCAAATCTTAGTACATCACTATAGAACTGTATCAAACAAATGTAAACAAACAGCTACCAATACGTTGGGAGAAATGAATAGTCTCCCATTATATAAATATAATAACCCATTTTATAACTTTATTAAAAAATGGAAAGTAAGCCAGTTCACCATTCATAAGTGAGGTTTTAGGAGTT
Organism: Allygus modestus; assembly: GCA_963675035.1. Taxonomy (NCBI): domain Eukaryota; kingdom Metazoa; phylum Arthropoda; class Insecta; order Hemiptera; family Cicadellidae; genus Allygus; species Allygus modestus. Next base: position 220,777,922 of record OY776111.1, on the reverse strand, counting down.
ACAAAGTTATTAAACCACTTTTGAAAGCCTACTTCGGATCAGCATTGTTGAAGTGGACATTCCAATCTCAATATATAATTGTGTTAGAAAAAATGGCAAACCTTTTGCACAGGTTTATGAAGTTATTATATGACCTAGAAGCATAGAATAAATAATAATTCTACCTAGAGCCCTTATAGGAAAGGCCTTGGCAAAAAATCTGTATCAGTTTTGCACACCAAGAGAGATGAGGTTAATTTTTTGTCTGAAAAAAGTCTTAAAAAAGGAAGTTTTGACCTTTGCTACAAGCGCTGCTTACAAAAAATACAGAGCTTTGCTGAAGAAAGGACTTTCAGTTTTAAAGAGTTATGACCTTTCCTTACAGAATTACCTCTTACAATCAGTAGAACTTTTTTTAAAGATGGGCTTATCAGAAGTGGTTTCTAGACTCCCACTCGTAAGCCTTTCTACCAAAAAGAGTTGTCAAGTTTGCTTGAAGACGGGCTTATAAATAGGGGGAGAGCTTTGCACGTAGAATAACTTTTCATAGGGAGTCAAGCTCAAGCTAATTAAGCCATAAGTAGACCTTATAGAAGAGGCCAAGCTTTTAAATAATTTGTTTCTGTAAAAAAGTTATATTACCTTGTTAGATGTCCTAACGTTCACATAACGTTTTAATATGCGACTTTAAAACTGAAACAACAATAATGTTTACTTGGATAAATTGATTATTTATATCCCCTGATGATTATACCTTCATGCAATTCATCATTATTATAAGCCTCTCCATTTTTCAGTTTTTAAACTAATTCCTAACATTATTAAATCTTGTTTTAACTACTACCAGATAATACTGTACTTGCTAAAATACTATATTTTAAGTTTAAAATGCAAAAAGCAAAAGAAAAGCTATCATTAGGCAAAACAATCCCATGGCCTCCGACAAAGCAAAGCCAAGAATCGCATAGGAAAATAACTGAGCTTTGAGTGAGGGGTTGCGAGAGTAACCGATGATCAGTGAGCCGAACACAACACCGATACCAACTCCTGAACCAGCAACTCCAACTGTGGCGACGCCAGCACCAACCAACTTGGCTGCTGAGTCAATGTCCCGGGATATTGATGTTGCATGGAGCTGTCTACCGAGACGGGGGAATGCAGCTGGTGGAGAGGGAGCCTCGACCTGGCTGTTGGGAAGAATGAAGCTCCACACTGTCTGTGGCCGGGAGATCATCACACTCCTGGCAGTTGGGGAGACAATTCTGCCAACTACGTACATATCGAGTGTTGTTCTCTCTTTGTGTACACCTCCTGCAACAAGTAACAATTCAAGTTCTGTTGAAATCTGTTAGTGGAATTTACTACCTCCGTGTTGTTGTTAAAGGGGATTGGAAGCCTGGGTTTTGCTACACCCATAGTGAGGGCAATTTTCCTGTGAGGGCAATTCTGTCTGTTTGTAATGATTTTGTAACGGCTACCGGAAAGGAGTGGAAGCTTTCCATACATCACCCTAAAAATGCTATTAAACTCTCTTACTGAGCTTAATTTGTAATATAGACAAAGCGGGAGGATGATAAAGCTTGTTAAGGTGAGACGGGTAGGTTTGGTCAAGCTGTAACCAGATGAACCTCAGTCATACGTATCCTAAGGCAGGAATGAACCTCAGTCATACATATCCTAAGTTTTCATGCAAAGTTAACAATTTAAATGTTGTATACAGAATTAAGATGTCTATACCCTGCCCAACCTACCACCAAGCCTGACCTCCCCTGTAGGCGAACTGGGGAGAAGAGCTACAAAGCTGCCTTCTATTGAAATGTCTATATCCACCAGACATCCCAAATTTCCAGCGAATAGCCTTGGAAATTTTAGACCTTAAACAGACATTCATAATTCCCGTTATATATATATATATATATATATATATATATATATATATTTATTTATATTTATATTCTATGAATTAATGTAAACACATTATGTTTGCCTTATAATTCTATAAACAAGGATACCTGAACAGTTAGTATTTGGGGTATTAAGTAATGATCCTGGCTATACAATCAGTCAGTCTTATTCAGAAACAAAGGATATGCAAGGCACTATATTCATTCTACTCTCACAATTGATATTTATAATTTTCCAAATGCCCATAATTCCAGTTAAAAAGTTTGTTGACAGAATTATATAAGTCAGCAAACTTTTTAACTGGAATTATGGGCATTTTTAAAATTGCAGGATGAAGGGAGAGGGCTCAAATTAAAGGTCTTGATCCCAGGGACTAAGGAAATATCAGGATTTCCAAAAAGTTATTAGCAAACGAGAAATAATGTACAACATCCCCAGTACCGGCTTTAGGGCAGCGCAAGCCACGCTCCAGAACGGGGTGCGGCACATTGGAGGGGGGGGTGCTCAGCACTCATGACGAGTCGCGGGGTGGGGGGCGTAATCCGTAATGCCATCGGGTTAATATCTACTAGAGACACGCAATGCAAATGAATGTTAGATTTGTCGACGTAGCTCCATTTTACGCCGCCAGGGATCGTCGCGGTTTCGTTCATCATATTTTCGTCAGGAATGTTTTCGTAGAAATTTTAAAATGTTTAGATAAATCTTTTTTGTGATGGTCATTAAAGTGATATTTTGTTTGCACTGTCGGGGACGGCGGACGAGTGAACTCGGCCTAACGACGCTGCAGATCACGTTAGTTATCTTAATATGGCGCTAGATCGCAGCACTGCTTTTACTAACTCTGGCTCCCAAAAGGTGTCCCCTCTAGTAGATCTAAACCCAATGGTATCGCTAAAATAAATTATTTGTAAATATATGTAGACCTGACTGATTTTGTACATTTTACCTAATTTCCCCTATATGTAAGAAGCTATTATCGTAGTGAGCATGGTAAGACCTAGGCCCGGGATCATAACAACTTTTCGTTTTGAGGTCCCAGATGCCAAGAACACCATTCGTTCAAAACTGTATATATATATATATATATATATATATGTGTGTGTGTGTTTGTGTCCGTGAGCACAATAACTCTCGTAAAAAAATTAATCCCTATTTCCCTTGGTCATGCCATAGCTTAAGAATGAGTGCACCAAATTGAGTAATTCTTTTTTTGTTGTGTTTGTTAATGTCAGGACAAGGTTTTTATAGAATGAAATTTTTAATCCGTGACGTGTGCCCCACGTTGGGCGCCATTATGACGTGTGACTGGCTATCAGTACAATTACTTTTTACACATTGCCATAAATATTGTGGGTCAATCTTAAGTAGTACTTTTGCCTTCACGTTCATATTATTTTAATTCACTGGGTTTTTATATAATTAAATTTACTTTGGTTGATATAGAGGTCAATTAGTTGTGAGACGACAAAATGGTTCAGAGCAAATACATATATTTATTTGATTAATTATAAAATCTTACAAAACAAATAAGAATGCAAATCAAGTACCCTCCTATTCAAATAATTACTTTGTTTTAATATAGATATGCTCTAGTAATTGACTTGTGATTTTTTAGGCGTTAAGCCTTAATTATGACTTTATTAAATATTAAAGCTACGGCTTATCTGTTTTTCAATGATGCCGATTAGATGAGATGAGTTGGCCGTGTTGGTGTCTGATTGTCGTTCTCGATCTAATCCCACGTCGCCTCAGCAGAGATGGTATCGTATGTGTCAATATGAATGTTCATCAGTGTTTGTTGTAATGCAATGCACGTAACGTTCTAATATTCACCTCGAACTTTTGAAATGTCTAGTCTTCTCAAATAATAGACCACCACTGGAACACGAGCTGATATATTAATTCTGTAATTAAAGTTTGTGGTGCTATTTTATAAAGTTAATGAGTGCCGAACTGTAACTGACTCTCACAAATACTTCTCGCTGATCCTAACACCACTATCCGGTCTTACGAATGTGACAATAAACTCGCCTGTCTGTTTAAAAGCAAAAATATATACTCTCACTCCCGAGCGCCTCTAACAACGACTGACTGTCCGGTCTACACCGCGACTGATGGTATGACAGAGATGGTATGCGCTCTGTACCAGCTCACCCTATCGACTCCTAAATCGTTCTACTCGTATGGGCACTGTACCCGGTCACCCCTTCAACTGATGAATTGTTCTGCCCTTGCGCGCTGTCGCTAATACAGATAGGGCGTGCTCTACCCCTGCGCGACAAGACTGCGCAGACGTCCGTAACCATGGTTACCACTCAGTGCTCCCGTCCTGTGCCGCCCTCCTGCGCAAGCGGAGAATATTCAAACTAAAATCCGGATCGTGGGAACCAGGAAATGCGTTTTCAAATCTAGAAATTTCCACGTGACGTATCTTGTTTACGCGTTTTGAGCTGATATGACTCATATCCTGTTGAGACATTCTTGCAAACATTCCCATGGGAACGCCAAAAATCTGCGACGTTTGCTTACTGCGGATTATTTTAAGTTTTTGGTTTTAGAACCACGCAATTTTTAATTATTTAATATTTTTAATTTAATTATCCAATAAAGCGACCCACTACAGATACCCCCCTAGGCTTTTGAGCAAAATTTAAACCGCCTAGAATTTTTGAAAAAGTCTAACCTTCCCACTGTCGCGTTCGTCCTCACTCATATCACCTTTACATTTTTCCCTAATATCCCCTACTCACAAAATTTTCAAAAAACAATTATACAATTCAAAAGTCAAACGTCCAAAAAATCAAAATATCAAAATTTATACAACAAAACATACAAGTTAGAATCAATAAAACTCATTAAAAATCAAGAAAATTGCAATTATTTATCACCTAACACAAGAACATCATAATATCAATAAGAAATACAATATACATCAATAAATCATAATATACCACATGTAATCGATGATAGTCCCTTGTAGATCTATGCTACACTGCACTTTCGGAAAATATTACCGAGTCCATTGTCCAATGTCTCTGCAGCATGACACATCACAATTCCTATATTCAACATTTTCATTTATATACATCTAGAGACCTAGGGTTCATGTGATAATGTCCCTACTGCCCTATTTATTATTCTCTAATGAATCTTCAATCATTTTAAAATCAAAATATTCTAAAAATTAAACACTTTTCCAAATTTCCTTAATCATAAAACACAATATATGCAGAAATGCAAAATATTTCCCTATATCATAACAAACAAAATTCAATATAATATCAAAATCTAAATAACGATATCAAAATTAAAAAATATACCAATCCTAACATCATATAATCAAGTTTTTTTTATTTTATTATTATTTTTTTTTTTTTAACCAAGCCACCAACCATCAACAATGATCAGTGACAATGTCCAGATGCATTCCCCATTTCCCCCTACTGTAACACAGGTCCATCTATAATCCACTACTTTTATACACGCAGATCCTACTAAGTTCCACTACTATTTCTCTAAGAAAATACCTCAACTTTTTCAAAGTCCCCCTACTTATTTGTTCATACGTCTTAATCATTATTTTTGACGAACATAACTTTGAACCAGTATAGTAATTAATTTGCTAATGGTGGATTAACCTACTCGTTGCCTATTCTCATAATAACTCGTTGAGACTAAGAGACCTTGTCTCCCTCAACAAATAATTTACTGACGCATTACCACGGCAGATTACAAATCTCCTTCGCTAACGGTGGATTGACCTACTCGTTGCCTATTCTCATAATAACTCGTTGAGACTAAGAGACCTTGTCTCCCTCAACAAATAAGTTACCGACGCATTGCCACGGCAGATTTCAAATCTCCTAATCCTCCATATAACTCTCCTAACTCACATCGTAGAACTTCATTATTATAATAGACCTCTAATTAATTTCACTCACAGTAAGTGGCTGGGTTGTCAACCAAACACATCACCAAATCATAAAGCAATTAGTGGCTTTCGTGACTTTTTCTACATATTAATTATTTACAATTATTTCCGATATCCTTCACAGGACATACTCAACAAACAAATACATACTAACAAATTCAATACTTAAAAAAAATACGTAATTGCAATTTTCTTGCAATTATTAAACATGGGGAAATTTATAGACACTTGGTATACCTTAAAGTATCTTAAAGTAAGTGTGACTTAAAACTATCTGTGGCTATTGTTTTAACATGTGTCCTCCACAGCTAACGAACACAGAGGTAAAGTTGTGATTCTACTAATGGTTGGGACGGAGATTTCCGAGCCCGTTTCCATACCTCGTCTTTGGAAAAAACACCTATCGGGACATGAGGTATGTTCAAGTTAGGGACTGCTTCTGGCCCACCGCCCCTTTTTTAACCGGTCACCCAAAATGAGCCCGTGAGGTTTATATGGCCTTTATTAGGGGCCCCCCAACAAAATAGTTCATATCGTCAGATCGTCTGTAGTGATCAAATCGCTGTCCTAGCCTAGTATCAACTAGTATTGCTAGGACCAGCCCACCACTTCTTGCACTAATACTAAACTAAAAATATCATAAACATTCATTCATCATTCATTCCATGTCCGCTCTCGCTAGGGCCAGAAGCGATTACTTACTATTCATGTTGATAATAAGTAATCAACATTCATCAACGTCCGTGTGCTCACCCTTACGTCTAAGTCAGTTATAGTCAAGAAATAATTTTACTATACCGTATCGTTATTCAAATATTACTCGATTTACATGTATTTATTTCATGAATATAATAAATTTGGAATAATTTTCTTCATTTGACTCCGTTATCGATATTTAATGCTTTTACTACTTGAATATTTAATTAAATAATTTTATCATCTAAATAATCCATATGATGTAGTTTATTCATTAACTTGATGTCAATGTTCACTGAAATGGAGTCCATTTTTTATTATATATATATATAGATTTATAGATTACCATAACGGGTGCTTCCTTGAATTGGATATTACCAACTCCATATTCAAATTTTTGTCAATCTTTTACTCAAATAAAATTATTTCTTTAGTCGTCCACTATATGGTCAATAAATAAATTTATATCACATATAGTCTTGTAACTCATGATCTATCTTGTTTCTAGGGTACAAGAAGACAAGTAACTAACAAAAAAAAACCTTCTAACTCGTTAATTATTCTATGAATCTTTTTAATTGTCTAACATTATAAGTACCTATAACTTCACCCGTATGGAAATTTCTTAATACGTAGGCATTACTTAACTTAACCTGAACTATTTCATAAGGTCCCTCATATAGCTGAAAATACTTCTTAATTTTCTTTCCCAATTTATCAGATAAATGATGAGTTTTTACTAACACCTTTTGCCCTATTTCATAATTAACACCTTTAACCTTGTTATCAAATTTAACTTTTCTTTTCACTAGTTTTTGTTTTGTCTTTTCCCTAACCAGTACTATTTCTTTATTATAATCAAATTGCATTTCAGGGAAGCTAACCAAGTTATTTAACATGTTTTCAGGTCGTTTACCAAACATTAGAGTATAAGGAGTTTGTTCTGTTAAACTACTAACTGACAAGTTGAGACAGTCTTCAATATGTGGCAGATATTCAGTCCACTTGGTGTGTTTGTCATAACAATATGCCCTACACATGCGGTTAATTTCTTTGTTAAATCGTTCAATTGGGTTTGCCTGCGGATTGTATACAGAGGAGTAAATACATTTTATATCTAATTTATCCAACCCTTGATACCAGTTAGCGGAAGTGAACTGTGTACCATGGTCACTTAAAAGACATTCCATTTTTCCTATATTGTTACAGAAATCTTCAATTTTTTTAAGTAACGTTACTGAATTCGCTTTTCTCACTGAGTACAATTTAACATATTTGGAAAAAATATCTACCATGGAAAAATATACTTAACACCAAACCTTGCAGTAGGCAGTTCTCTGATTAAATCTATGCTTACTAATTGCAGTGGCCTATCAGCTGATATTGACTCCATGTTACCCACGCTGTGTTTTAATGAAATCTAGACACCTATCGTAAACTTGTTGCAAACCATTTTTGTTTAAGTGGACTAGATCTGGTTTTACGTTACCTCTGATGTAAATAGTTTGCTCAAAAAGGTTCGAGTTAATTTTACCATCAGTTAACAGTAAATCATTTATACTCAAGTATTTGATTTTATTCAATCCGTCAAACTTTTTAAGGTATTTATTGATATCATTAACTTCTGTTAAGTGTGTACTTCTACTGCTTACAAGTTTTGGAACAGCTGGAACTTCTATTACTAAAATATTTTTCCTCAGTTTCATTAGCCTATCCAATAACCCCTTGTATAACTTACATAAGTAGCTACATCATCACCCTGTAACAGGTTATTAATCCCTATCCAAGTTATGACATTGTTTGACAAACCATTAGGCATCTCTTCAATAAGCTTAATTAAGTCTTGTATTCTATTGCCGCCTACACAAAAATTTATAGCATTCTTGCCATCTTGCACGCGTGACACCCTGTTATTTAAAATTTTATTCCCCAAAGGAACACTTAAACTATCTCCTAGCATTTGAAAATTTTCAACATTTGGCTGGTAGTTTAAATTAACACTATTTTTATTCTGAACTACATTAACATGGACCGTGTCATCCGAAACGCGCGCTGCATCATCTCACTTGTCATTTTCTGGTTTTTGTCTCTTATTACTTGAATACTTATTATCTTGGTCGCGTCCTATCATCATAGTATGGCCTATATTGTGGACAATGGTAACTGTTATTGGGCCTACCTTGTTCTTGTAGATTATCATTCGACCTACCTTGTGGTTGTCTGTCCCTACTTGATTCCGCGTTGTCTCTATTCTGTGGTGGGTACCTAGTACTGTTTTGTGGCCTAGCACGATGCTTATTTTGTTGCAAGTCAGAAATAACCTTTAAATAATCTAATAACTCCTTCTTTGATTGAATATCTTTCATGGGTATTAACATTCCCCCTACCTCTCCAGGCAGGTGTCGAGCTATTCTTATAATGAATTTCCTCATGGACAAGGGCCTATCCAAATACTGATTTTTTTTAAGTACTGACTAACATATGTGAGTAGGTCAACTCTATCATTAACAAAGTTGCCTGTACTATTCAAGTCATCCTCAAATTGCAGTTGTTCTTCGTTACCCCAGTATCTCTCTTTAAACATGAATTCAAAATCTTCAAAACTATTTAAACTAACCATCACTTCCCTCATCCATCTATTCGCTGTACCTTTCATATACTTAAGTAGGGTTAATTTGTTAATCTCCCATACACTATCCGTCGACTCATTGAATTTTTTCACTACATGCAAAAAATACATAGGGTGTGTTGCCCTGTCATTTTCACCATGAAATTCTATTAGATATAGCTCTGCTTGCTGCAAACTGGTTTTATTACTAGTTTCAGTATACCTGTCCTTGTGTACAGACTGATCAAATTTATTCTCAAGGCTACTTTTACTTACCTTTCCCCTAGAATTTTGTAACAACTCAAGTTCCCTACTTAATTCATCTTTAACCTTATACAGCTTATCATTAAGGTTGCCTTCGCATTGAGAAATTTCCTCTTTTAATTGATACTCGATTTCCGCTTGGAACTTTCCACGCCACTTAAGATTTTCAACAGTGAATTTACTTTGGCTCTTAGACAATACATTGAGTGAATGACCTTGCTTAACAATTAATTCTGTGACTGTTTCAACTCTACTATTTAATTCCGCATCTAAGATATCTACCTCATTTGACAATTGAATTTTATTAAATTCACAAACACTGTTAGTCTCAGTACACCGTTTATGCATCTCAACAATTGTCTGTTGTACCTGTTCAACATCCCCTACTACTGTGTCTACTTTAGAATTTAAGTTTTCCACGGTTAACCTATTTTCCTCTTTATATTCGTCTAATCTCTTACATGTCGCTTGAATCTCATCCCTATTGGCCTGAATAGCTGCTAGTAAATCGGTCTTAAGAACTTGATTTTCCGATCTAATATCAGCTCCTAAAGCATTCATTTCTACCCTCATATCTGACATCCCAGTACACAAGGTGTTAAGTAGCTCCAAGATTTTATCATTATCATTAGGTCTACTGCTATGGTCATAAATCTGAGGAGCTGGTTTACTCACTAACAAATCATTTTCACCCCCCTTCCCAAAATCGTTAGCCATTGTTGATTCTTGTTGATTCTTGTTAGTCAAGGATACACTGTTTTCAGAATTACTTACCTCGCTTGAATCTAACAAGTTACTATTTAAGCCTACCGGTATCATTCTATCCATTTTATTATTATTATATAATTCACTTAAAGGAATATTATCATCAGATTCCTCAGAACTATTCATTAATTGTATCACATGAAACCCTTCACAACTAAATCTTACCTTACTCAATATCGAACCTATCTTAATCACAGGGGTTTGTTCTTTTAATAATCAAACAAGTTTAATTACTGCCTCGCAGTTGAGCGCCATTATGACGTGTGCCCCACGTTGGGCGCCATTATGACGTGTGACTGGCTATCAGTACAATTATTTTTTACACATTGCCATAAATATTGTGGGTCAATCTTAAGTAGTACTTTTGCCTTCATGTTAATATTATTTTAATTCACTGGGTTTTTATATAATTAAATTTACTTTGGTTGATATAGAGGTCAATTAGTTGTGAGATGACAAAATGGTTCAGAGCAAATACGTATGTTTATTTGATTAATTATAAAATCTTACAAAACAAATAAGAATGCAAATCAAGTACCCTCCTATTCAAATAATTACTTTGTTTTAATATAGATATGATCTAGTAATTGACTTGTGATTTTTTAGGCGTCAAGCCTTAATTATGACTTTATTAAATATTAAAGCTACGGCTTATCTGTTTTTCAGTGATGCCGATTAGATGAGATGAGTTGGCCGTGTTGGTGTCTGATTGTCGTTCTCGATCTAATCCCACGTCGCCTCAGCAGAGATGGTATCGTATGTGTCAATATGAATGTTCATCAGTGTTTGTTGTAATGCAATGCACGTAACGTTCTAATATTCACCTCGAACTTTTGAAATGTCTAGTCTTCTCAAATAATAGACCGCCACTGGAACACGAGCTGATATATTAATTCTGTAATTAAAGTTTGTGGTGCTATTTTATAAAGTTAATGAGTGCCGAACTGAAACTGACTCTCACAAATACTTCTCACTGATCCTAACACCACTATCCGGTCTTACGAATGTGACAATAAACTCGCCTGTCTGTTTAAAAGCAAAAATATATACTCTCACTCCCGAGCGCCTCTAACGACTGACTGTCCGGTCTACACCGCGACTGATGGTATGACAGAGATGGTATGCGCTCTGTACTAGCTCACCCTATCGACTCCTAAATCGTTCTACTCGTATGCGCACTGTACCCGGTCACCCCTTCAACTGATGAATTGTTCTGCCCTTGCGCGCTGTCGCTAATACAGATACGGCGCGCTCTACCCCTGCGCGACAAGACTGCGCAGACGTCCGTAACCATGGTTACCACTCAGTGCTCCCGTCCTGTGCCGCCCTCCTGCGCAAGCGGAGAATATTCAAACTAAAATCCGGATCGTGGGAACCAGGAAATGCGTTCTCAAATCTAGAAATTTCCACGTGACGTATCTTGTTTACGTCCGTTTTGAGCGGATGTGACTCATATCCTGTTGAGACATTCTTGCAAACATTCCCATGGGAACGCCAAAAATCTGCGACGTTTGCTTACTGCGGATTATTTTAAGTTTTTGGTTTTAGAACCACGCAATTTTTAATTATTTAATATTTTTAATTTAATTATCCAATAAAGCGACCCACTACATCCGACCTTAGGGCTCTGTCCCACTGGCCTTCAAAGTTACATCAAACAGCTGTTAACAAGGATTATATCTAAACATACTTGAAAGGCATAAACATAAGTTCATTATGGACATAACAAATCTACTTGAGTGGCAACTCAAACTCTTTTTTCGATGCAGAAGTTGGCACTCTATAAAAATAGGTGGATGAGCTTAACGAACGAGCTCATCTTGAAAATGAATGAGTATTTGACATAAAACAAATTCAATGACATTAGGACAGGACACCGTCTGTCGGGCCAGCTAGTAATCTTAATATATAAAAATTAATCCCTGTTTCCCTTGGTCACCCATAAATTAGAGAATGAGTGCACCAAATTGAATAATGTTTTGTTGTTGTTCATTAATGTCAGGACAAGGTTTTTATAAAAGCAAATTTGTAATCCGACCTAAGGGCTCTGTCCCACTGGCCTTCAAATTTCCCATTGATTTTATCAGAGTTCATTTAGTTACACCAAACAGCTGTTAATAAGGATTATATCTAAACATACTTGAAAGGCATAAACATATGTTCATAACAGAAATAACAGATCTCCTTGAATGGCAACTCAAACTCTTTTTCGATGCCAAAGTTAGCACGATATAAAAATAGGCGAGTGAGCGTAGCGAACAAGCTCATTCGGGAGGCGAAAGCGAAGCGAACGAGCTCAACTTGAAAATGATCGAGTATTTGACACACACAAATTCAATGACATTAGGACCAGCTAGTAATATATAAAAATGAATCCCTATTTCCCTTTGTCATTCCATAACTTGAGAATGAGTGCACAAAATTGAATAATTCGTTTTTTGTTGTTAACAAAGTTCTTCTAAAGGAAAATTTTTAATCCGATCTAAGGGCTCTGTCTCAATGGCCTTCAAAGTTCCCATATATTTGATCAAAGTTCAGTTAGTTACACCAAAAACAGCTGTTAACTACCATACTTGAATTATATTTAAACATACTTGAAAGGCATAAACATATGTTCATTATAGAAATAAAAAACTACTTAAATGGCAACTCAAACTCTTTTTTTGATAGGCGAGTGAGCATAGGGAACGAGCTCATCTTGAAAATGAACGAGTATTTGACATAAAACAAATTCAGTGACATTAGGACAGGACAACGTCTGTTGGGCCAGCTAGTAAATTAATAAAACTTGGTATGTGGCTTCATATAGTTTTGTTATATTCATAACTAGCTGATTATACCGGTTTCACCTGGGTATAAAATGTAGTTAAAAATGTAAATTACTAATGTCAGGGGTTTATTTGAATAACATTAAATAAATAGCAGAAAACTGTAACGGTAGGGTCTCATTTTATTAACATTGGAATTTTGGCTCTCCCACGGGGAGTAGCCCTAGAAGATTGAGAGGAAACTGAGAGTCAGGTACAACTGCTGTAACCTAAAGGAACCTACCCTGAAAATTTCATGCCTTAACTCCTTGTATTTTAGCCATACGGCGATCCACACACAGACAAGAACTCTGCTTTATTAATATAAATAGCGAAAAAACTTATATAAAAACCCATTTTAGCGAATTTCCCCTTTAGGGAATTAGCAAATTTTCCCTACAGGGAAGAAGCTATTACCGTAGTCGGCATGGTAAGGCCTAGGCCCGGGACCATGATAACTTTTCATTTTGAGGTCCCCAGACTCCAAAAACACCATTCGTTCGAAACTGTGCCCGTGGGTGCGATAACTCTCGTAAAAAAGGTCAGATTTTGATCAAATTTGGTACAATCCTGTAAAGCAGCATTTATGACTTAAGTTCGAAAACTAGACAGATCGACCTACCCAAAGTGGTATTTTGAGGTGGTTTTGTACCCCAAAAATGTTTTTTTTAAGTTTTTACGGGAAATATTTTAAAAAGTCAAATTTAAGTTTTCACCATTGGATTCAGCTTTAAAAAACACACAATTTGGTGTTTTGATCATTTCTCTAGGTCAATTGGTTACAGAGATATTAAAAGTGCTAAACACAGTACGTTGTCCAATGTTACTCTTATGCAGAATAAGACAAAATTTATATCTCGCTTATTTATGAACCTATACCAACGAAATTTGGTATACGGCTTCATCTGGTTGTGGTCTATTGTTATTTGCACAAAAAAACTTTTAAGGATTATTCTCGTAGCAGCAAACCTGTGTACTCAGCCCCTATGTTATTCTTATCGAGAATAATTCAAATGTTATATATCGCTTATTTGTGAATATATTTTAATGAAACTTCGTATGCGGCTTTATGTGGTATTAAGACATATATTATGCATTGGAAATTCGCTGAGTACCAGGTTTGTTGCAACGGGGGTATTTTGTAAATTATTATAAAATTTGTTGATAGGCATTATTAGGAAAAAATTTGTGAATTCACCATGTTGCACCTTCCTTATACTTAAATATTAAAGATAACACAACTTCCGCTCCCCTCTATTCCAAATAAAGAAGTTGTTTTGACCTCTATCCAGACCTGGTGGAAGAGGTTTTGGCGCCCTAGGCAAAACTATTGTGAGGCGTCCCCTCCCCCCTCCCCAGAAATCATTCAATGCAGAATCGTCTGTGAATTTATCCCAAAAAAGGGGTGCAGTTCCACAGACGCTCTATGATACGTTATCGGATTAACAATCGATTGTTTACGTATCGATATTGTAATCGCTTCTAAATATCAAAATTGTATGAAATCATGTTTTTACATAAAACTTAATTGATTGGGGGTCACTTTCTGTTTGTTTATAATTTCTTTTTTGTAGTGACGAAAATGGCTGATAGTATGCCTTCATTAAATTATCACTATTTGTCTCAAAATGTTTTACAAAATAATGAGAGTGTATTTCTTTGGCTACAAGAACAATTTTTAGTTCCAAAAAATCCCAAATGTGGAAAATGTGGAGATGCAACGAAAACGTATCATCGAGGTGAAAATGAAGTTGTTTTTTGTTGTCAGAAAGAGTTTTAAAACCAACCATCATGTAGAGGATGTAAAGGGTAAGTAATAGATAGGTTTAGTTGTCCTTAATTGATTAACAATAATGTTCGCTTCTTTACTAATTTGAGTTTCTATTCATTTTATTTTTGTTCACTTTTTTACATTCATTTGTTAGTTAACTTTTTCTAGATTCTAAAAGAGATTCCACAAGGTGATCCACACTACAAAACATAACATAAACACACAATTTGGTGTTTTGATCATTTCTCTAGGTCAATTGAAACCTAGGCCCCTACAAATCACAGCCGGGCCACACAAACAAATTCTATTACAATAGGACCAGCTACTAATATATAAAAATGAATCCCTATTTCCCTTTGTCATTCCATAACTTGAGAATGAGTGCACAAAATTGAATAATTCGTTTTTTGTTGTTGACAAAGTTCTTCTAAAAGCAAATTTTTAATCCGATCTAAAAAAAAAGAACCTACACACAACTTAGACACAAAGACGACAAACACAAAGCAATACTTACCTACCAAAACCTACCGATGCGAGTGGTAAGGCCTAGGCCCGGGACCATGATAACTTATACAAGCACCATGTTCATGTATTATGCACCGAAGTAAAAGTAAAAAAACAAGAAAAATCCATAACTAACTCCCCCTAATCTTAACAATCACACAATCGATAAAAAAATCGATCCACACAAATCAATCAAACCCAACTTTAAGAAAATTCAAAGTTAAAGTGGAGCGGTTTCTCGTAGTTTTGGCATGGTAGGGTTTATGTTTATATATTTGCAAGTGCATATTCTGGGCCCCACTCTTAACTGCGCCCAGGGCCATCATTGCCTCGGTGCCAGGCGCCCCTCAATTCCTGAATATAGTGAGGGATTTAAATTTGTTTAACTAAATTTATTGTTTATTTTTCAAGGTTTTATTTCATTTGTGATAGGTAATGATTATTTTATTTTATTGTGTTTTGATTTTGATTGTGATTGGGACGCTTTTTTGATTCCTGAAATCATGTTAGCTTTGCTGGTTACCAATGGTTGTCTTGTGTTGTTTTTATGTTTTAGGATTATATTTTTATTTGCAAGTCGTGGAAGTCTTGCAATAATTACCAAGTTTAATTCCTTACCAATCGTTTTATTGTGTTAGATTACTAATAGTATATTTGATTTGTTTTGTATTTTGTTAATTCAGTATATGTAGACATATTCTGATATGTTACGTTATTGTATTAATGAACATTTTATTCTTTTTTTGTGTGCGTGAAGTTTGCAGATTCCCAATAATGGCAATGGCATTGGGTTCAGCAATTCAGCTTTTGATGTGTGAAAGTTTGTTAGTATTTGGATAAGAGACCTCATACCCATTGGCTACCTGAGATCTGCGTACTTTGCGCTTTTCCAATCGGCACTGAGTTATGGAATAATTTTCTGGGTAACAGTGCACATGTAAAAAGAGTTCTAGTCATTCAAAAGAAAGTATTAAGAATAATTGCAAATGTAAACCAACAAGAACACTGTAAACCCATTTTTATTAACTATGAAATTTTGACTGTTATTAATTTATATATCTATAATATTTTGTTATTTAGTTTTAAGAATTACCAATCATATGCACTTAGAGCTGATGTACACAGCAGAAATACACGGTTCAAAAATAAGCTAGACATTCCATATGATAGACTGGAAAGAACTAAATCAAGCCATAGAACGCTTGGGATGAAATGTCTTAATAAACTGCCTGGAAATTTGCTTACAATGAATTATGTTAAATTTAAAAATGTTATTTATAAGTGGTTAACTTTAAACCCGTTCTATTCTCTAACTGAGTTTTTTGAACTAACCACCTCTGAAATTAAGATTCTTTAAACAGACCCAACTAATCTGTGCCTCTCTCACATTTCCATTGCTTCTTTGTTTTTGTTTTTTCTCTCCCAAGTCCGCCCATAAAATCCACTTCCATGACTAACTTGTAGCAAATTGTAATTTATCTGTAACTTTTTAAAACTATATTGACAAATGTTTCTAACATATAAACAATTTCTGACAATTTTCAATATACAAATAAATGTATCTTATGGAAAATAAACATCTTGAATCTTGATACTTTTTAATAATAAATTACAACATATTTATAAATATAATCGAGTTTTTCATTGAATGTACTAATTTACATAGACTTTTATTAGATTACTAATTTCGAGTATCATTCGATTACAATATCGATGCATAAACAATCGATTGTTCATCCGATAATATATCATAGAGCGTCTGCGGGGAACTGTACCCCCAAAAAGCTTTACTGCTTGCAACAGGCATAAAATGTTGCACGTTGTCTTGTCATTAGCTATAAAAATCCACCGGAAGGCACTCTCCTAGAGGTCCCTAGCCCCCTGTGATGACGTCATCAAAATGGTAGACGAAAAAAGTTGCATTGTCTGGTTTAAACATTAATTACACTTATATGTGTGGAAAAATTTAGATTTTGACTGTGTCATTTTTAATAAATCAACTTTCTTGTTAATATAAATATTGTTTACAGGGCCGTATTTCCCTAAGGGCGTTCAGGCCACTAACGATTATTATTGTGAATACCTATGCGGATTTGATACATATTTACCCTAATCCAGTTACAAGAATAGGCCAGGTAAGGGTTGAAATGTAACTACTGACGGTATTGTAGAGAATTTGCTGAGTATAAGGTCTATATATTGTATTTTTGCAATAGATGATCATGTTCTTGAGCAATAATTTTTGAGCCTGTCCCCTAACCCCGTAAATTGTTAATACATACACACATACATACATACACATAATTTTATTCAAAAAAATACATACATTGGTAGGATTACATATTTTTCTTATAACAAGTAAAATCATATTTGAAGATATTCTGAATTTATAATAACTATTTGTTATAATTTAGTTAGACCTGCTATCTTATTTTACATTAAGGATTATGCCCACATGGGCTTAAACCTGTGTATGGGCATGAGTCGGCAAAATTACTTTATTTATTCTTTTTTCTACATTTAATAGATATTATTTGAACAATTTGTAATTACTATAAAGGCATTTATTTCATACATTGACACAATGAAGGTGGGGAATAATCATAAGACCAAGGGGATATTAACAATTTCATTTATGTCCTGTATGAGTGTTAGTGAACAAACATTTGCCGTCCTTGGCAGTTGCAGATTCCGTTCAAGCCGATCTCAGTTAATTTTGTTGTTCTTGTTGCACAGGCCTCAATACGATATATTATCAAATATTAGGAACAAACAGACAATCAGAAAGTAATTAAATAATAGTATCAAATTTATTATTGATTATAAAAGTCAGTTAGCGTGTAGAACACATTAGAGTAGTCTTAAGTGTTTGAGGTTATCCTAAATATGATAATACAATTAATAATAAAGATGATAATATAATGATAGGATAACTTGTAGCCTCTTTTTATCCGTATTATATTTCTGGATTTTATAATGTTTTGAAGGTAAAGATGTTTGTTTTGAATCAATTTATACTCAATGCGATCAGCACTGCCCCATCGGTGAGGATTACAGGATGTATGCTTATCATTGTTGTTGCCAACACTGAATTCTCCGATCACCCCCACACCCAGTATAAATAACTTGGGAAGACATGAGAGCCAGCAATGAAGATAACATTTCATTAAGTCATCATAACGTAAACTTTAAATGTATATAATGTACAAATGTCTACAATACAACTGCCTTTTCACTACATTTCCAAATATTTAAATCTCTTTAAGAACATTTTTGTGTGTAATAATATCAAATGCATCCGCAACAAGATTTTGTTAAAGTTTAAACTTAAAAAGTTACCTTTGAAGAAGTAATAAACCAGAGTGATTAAAAGCTTTAGAATCCTGAGTGTAGAAATGATACTCTGCGTTGTCTTGACTTTGAACATATAATTAATGATTTGTCAGCCAAAAAATGCAGAAAGAAGGAGTTTTTACTGTCTATAATGCATGAAATGCTATTTAATAAAGTCTATCCAGCAGTATGTTGACAAATAAACGTTCAAAGAGTTCTTAATTAATGTGTATCAAATTCAAATATATTTCTTTCATATATGATATGTTTTAATTAACTTAGTACAATAATGTTTGTGGTACAGTAATTACACGAGATTTTTTTATATTTATAAATTTGTGTTGTTATTTCAACTAGTATAATGTTTTTATTTTATATTAACTGAATAAATTATTAGCTTATTGGATATAGGCGTAAGAGAGCTAAAACCATACTAAATCTTGCATCACGGAAAATTAAATAAACATTTTTATTTTGTGAGTTTTTTAACCTTTGATAATAAATTAAATATGTTATTTATTTGTATATTTGGTGTATTTATTAAAGCCTAGAATATTAAAAGTAATAGAGTTATATTACGGAATAGACAAAATAACTTTCATATGTTTATATAACTACATTCATGCTTGTATTTATGTTAGGGGGGCCCATTTTCCTATACACCCGGGGCCCTAGAGGGCCTAAATATGGCCCTGATTGTTTAGGGATTTAATGTATGTCTGTTGACAAGTTCGACAGACATATTCTGACATGTTACATATTCTGGCTTTTTCGAATTACTCTGCAGAAAATTCGCTATTACAAAAAATACGCCAAGTTTGAAATATTTTGACATTTAAGTCAGTTGTAGTACAAAAGATAAAACACCCCCATGAAAATGTGTGAAAGTTTGTTAATCCTCCTAAAATTGTAAAAATACAGTCAGTTTATCACTGACGTTCACTCGATAATTGTTATAGAGAATATATTAAGGAATGCAAAAATTACCAAGTTTAATTCCTTACCAATGGTGAATACTGATGGAGTTAAAAACAATTTAGTAAAACCTCACATTTTCTGACATTGAGGGGGGATGGGGGAAACACAGGAAGAAACCAGGGGACTGTGAAAATACTTTTCTGAAGATGTTCTCCCACCTGCTGAAAATTCAGCTTTATAGGAATTATTTACAAAGTAAAACCTTCATGAACTGGGCCTTGGCGGCGCAGTGGATGTCACTGTGATGGTGCCGCAGCCGGGGCCACTCCGCGCGGCTCCGTGAGCCAACCCTACTGTATAGCCCTAAAAACACACGATATAGACTCCACAACTTTCTTCCTAATCCAGATGTTGCATTCAAACTGGTTCTAGTCATTTCAAGCAACCTGCGCCCTACCTATTACAGATCGTTTTCCGTTGAGGTTAGGTTTTTTCTGACTGTTACAAAAAATAGTTATACGACCAACTACAAACGTCAAACTTCCTGGACATATTACAACTTCGGGTCTATTAAAAACCAAAGTGTGTTTGTGATAGTAAAGTTAGTATTTTGCTTTTCTGGAAAAATAATTTTTTTCAATTTTACACGCGCCCCACTCTTAACTGCGGCCAGGGCCATCATTGCCTAGGTGCCAGGCGCCCCTCAGTCCCAGGTGCCCTAGGCGGTCGCCTAGTTCGCCTATATGGTAGCGCCGGCCATGCCTCTATTGTTTTGTGACAACTTCTGGTCCCAGTACAACCCTAAAACAGGTCTATACCAGTTTTGAGGCTGACATTGGGTTCAGCAAATGTAGTTGTCATTACATGTGGTGAGTCTTTTGGCTATCCATTATGACAAACTTCCCTTTCACCTTTGGTCCCTCCATTTTCAGCAGCTGGGGACGGAAGCATTGGTGGTTTTTGTAAACAGAACTCCTCCATTATTTCTAAACCAATTTTGTCGATTGAGGTACAGAAAACTGGTTTTCATCTGCAGTTTTACAAAATAGTTTTCATTTTTGATACCACTATTCTGAAGGGTACAAGCCACCCTCGTTTTTTTTTTTGCTCATAAAGATAACATGGAGATTACTTTTAACCCATTAACGTAGTAATTATATTCTATTCGCAATGGCTGATAACGGGATTTGATTGGTGCTGCGCTCTAGAAGCAAAATCTGTAACTAATGGCTGTGGGCAACTGCAGTTCTCTCCGCTAGGGGCGCGGACTGACCATAAAAACCTAGATAACTGGTCGTGGTAGCTGAGATAGCTAAGTCGTGGAAACACCTTGGCCAGGTGTTGATATGAACTTCGTGGGTTTGAATCCCGCTCACTACCAAAACTGACCAGTCATGCAACTCTCAATGAGTTAACCAGTCTGTGGCAACGTTGGTGGGAGGGCCCAAGTAAAATAAACGGTGGCAGGCTTGCTTGGAAGTTGACGGGATCGGTTAATTCTTTGTGAGTTGCACATGGTCAACATTGATTTTGCTACTTTTTACTTAAGTCTTCTGTGTGAGTGCCAATGTGACTCTCTAATTAAACTGAAGGAAAAAATATTTTAATTAAAATAGGTAATTAATCCATTTTAAAACACTAATTTTATATTCTATTTGATAGGTTTAAAAAATTACAAGTAAGGAACGAGACCAGCTAGGCATGTTTTTGCCTATGAGTTCGTTCAATAACATTCTAAAATAGTACTGTTGATACAGTCAATTAATTTAGATTTACAACATTAACATATGTTATGAGTTAAGTATAGAATTTACTGATATTTTTAGTGACTTTTGTCAGCTGCCAAAACAACAACAGAGTTGACTTGTTTATTGTTTGATGTTGTTACAAAAATTGCTTTTTCTGAAATAGTTTAAAATTGAAATAATGGATGTTTTTGATGAAGTGGAAAAGTTATATGCATGGATAGATGAAATCCCTCTATCTAGATGCAAAAGGAATCTAACAAGAGATTTTTCTGATGGAGGTAAGAAATGTAAATATGTCTCTAGTGGTTATGTTTAAACTACTTCATCAACAGCACACAAATTAAGAAAAAACAAAAGTGACACCTTATAGAAATTATTGTAACCTGCCTCACAGTACCTAATTATGATAAGAAGTCGATTGTGGATGGGCAGTGTTAGCGTGCCAATGAATCTATTTAATTAAGAACTTAACACATTCACAGTGCATGGTAACAATTTTTACCATAGAGGGACAGATCAAGGTGTGTGGTGTGTGTGTGTGTGTGTGTGTGTGTGTGTGTGTGTGTGTGTGTGTGTGTGTGTGTGTGTGAGTGTGTGTGTGTGTGTGTGTGTGTGTGTGTGTGTGTGTGTGTGTGTGTGTGTGTGTGTGTGTGTGTGTGTGTGTGAGTGAGTGAGTGAGTGAGTGAATGAGTGAGTGAGTGAGTGAGTGAGTGAGTGAGTGAGTGAGTGTGTGTGTGTGTGTGTGTGTGTGTGTGTGTGTGTGTGTGTGTGTGTGTGTGTGTGTGTGTGTGTGTGTTTCAAGTTCAAGTTCAAGTTCAAGTTCAAAGCTCTTTATTTCCAAAATATACAGAAATACATACAATTTGACCTCCCAATGCACCTCATAGGGCGCGCGCGGGAGTAAGTTGGCTATATATTCACAATTCTTCAACACTCATTCATTGTCCATTTCTTTTCCTTCATGCTTCTTGTAGATACAAAACCAGATTACAAAGTATCAACAAACAGTGGAGAAACACAATTGCAAAATAACAATGCAGTAATAAATAACAGATATTAAACATGCAAAATAAATAACTATAAATAGACTATGAATGAATAACGAGCGATTTAACAAGGCAACAACAAGCAGTACACTTAAATGTATAATAATAAAGCAGTAACAAGCAATTTTAATTGACATGCAATAACAGTAGATAAATAGACTATAAATAGAATAACGCGTGATTATGCGAGGCACCATCAAACAGTAGAAAAAGTTAACATTCAATAAAAGTGCAGTACCAAAACAGATATTAAACATGCATGGACATGCAAATAAATTATATAAATACAATAATACATACAAATAGCTTCAGAAGGAAGACAATTAATTAGCATTACAAAAAGATACAAAGTGTGACACATGTTTCAAACAATATTTCTAACAAAATGGGTAACTTTAATTTTAACTTTATGCTTTTTCTCATACATCACTTCATTACCAAAAAACCTCACAAAGTCATTAAACAGGTTTGGACCACGATAACAAAATTGACGTATACTTAATTCCTTGGTAAAAAATGGCACTTCAAGCATAACATATTGGCTAGATCTGGTACTTCTGTTTGACTGTTTTACTTTGAATAAAAACAAATTCTTAAGGACATGCATAATTGAGGTGTATTCATACAACTGTGTGAAAGTTAAAATATTGTGTTCTGTAAAAAGGTGACTCATGCTTTCATTATATTTTACATTATACATATTGCGCAATGCATGCCTTTGTCTCATTACAATAGGTTTTAGAAGAGTGTTATATGTACCGCCAAAATGCAATATCCCATACCTCATGGCACTCTCAAACCAAGACACATATACTTGTTTCAATTGGTCACTTCTAAGAAAATTTTTTAAATGATACATTGCATTGTGTGTGTGTATGTGTGTGTGTGTGTGTGTGTGTGTGTGTGTGTGTGTGTGTGTGTGTGTGTGGTGTGTGGTGTGTGGTGTGTGGTGTGTGGTGTGTGGTGTGTGGTGTGTGGTGTGTGGTGTGTGGTGTGTGGTGTGTGGTGTGTGGTGTGTGGTGTGTGGTGCGTGGTGCGTGGTGCGTGGTGCGTGGTGCGTGGTGCGTGGTGCGTGGTGCGTGGTGCGTGGTGCGTGGTGCGTGGTGCGTGGTGCGTGGTGCGTGGTGCGTGGTGCGTGGTGCGTGGTGCGTGGTGCGTGGTGCGTGGTGCGTGGTGCGTGGTGCGTGTTGCGTGTTGCGTGTTGCGTGTTGCGTGTGTGTGTGTGTGTGTGTGTGTGTGTGTGTGTGTGTGTGTGTGTGTGTGTGTGTGTGTGTGTGTTTCAAGTTCAAGTTCAAGTTCAAGTTCAAAGCTCTTTATTTCCAAAATATACAGAAATACATACAATTTGACCTCCCAATGCACCTCATAGGGCGCGCGCGGGAGTAAGTTGGCTATATATTCACAATTCTTCAACACTCATTCATTGTCCATTTCTTTTCCTTCATGCTTCTTGTAGATACAAAACCAGATTACAAAGTATCAACAAACAGTGGAGAAACACAATTGCAAAATAACAATGCAGTAATAAATAACAGATATTAAACATGCAAAATAAATAACTATAAATAGACTATGAATGAATAACGAGCGATTTAACAAGGCAACAACAAGCAGTACACTTAAATGTATAATAATAAAGCAGTAACAAGCAATTTTAATTGACATGCAATAACAGTAGATAAATAGACTATAAATAGAATAACGCGTAATTATGCGAGGCACCATCAAACAGTAGAAAAAGTTAACATTCAATAAAAGTGCAGTACCAAAACAGATATTAAACATGCATGGACATGCAAATAAATTATATAAATACAATAATACATACAAATACCTTCAGAAGGAAGACAATTAATTAGCATTACAAAAAGATACAAAGTGTGACACATGTTTCAAACAATATTTCTAACAAAATGGGTAACTTTAATTTTAACTTTATGCTTTTTCTCATACATCACTTCATTACCAAAAAACCTCACAAAGTCATTAAACAGGTTTGGACCACGATAACAAAATTGACGTCTACTTAATTCCTAGGTAAAAAATGGCACTTCAAGCATAACGTATTGGCTAGATCTGGTACTTCTGTTTGACTGTTTTACTTTGAATAAAAACAAATTCTTAAGGACATGCATAATTGAGGTGTATTCATACAACTGTGTGAAAGTTAAAATATTGTGTTCTGTAAAAAGGTGACTCATGCTTTCATTATATTTTACATTATACATATTGCGCAATGCATGCCTTTGTCCCATTACAATAGGTTTTAGAAGAGTGTTATATGTACCGCCAAAATGCAATATCCCATACCTCATGGCACTCTCAAACCAAGACATATATACTTGTTTCAATTGGTCACTTCTAAGAAAATTTTGTAAATGATACATTGCATTGTGTGTGTGTGTGGTGTGCGTGGTGTGTGTGGTGTGCGTGGTGTGCGTGGTGTGCGTGGTGTGCGTGGTGTGCGTGGTGTGCGTGGTGTGTGTGTGTGTGCGTGTGTGTGTGTGTGCGTGTGCGCGTGTGCGCGTGTGCGCGTGTGCGCGTGTGCGCGTGTGCGCGTGTGCGCGTGTGCGCGTGTGCGGGTGTGCGCGTGTGCGTGTGTGCGCGTGCGTGTGCGCGTGCGCGTGCGTGTGCGTGTGCGTGTGCGTGTGCGTGTGCGTGTGCGTGTGTGTGTGCGTGTGCGTGTGCGTGTGCGTGTCCGTGTGCGTGTGCGTGTGCGTGTGCGTGTGCGTGTGCGTGTGCGTGTGCGTGTGTGTGTGTGTGTGTGTGTGTGTGTGTGTGTAACAACTGTTACCATACTGCAGCTTTTATGAAATAGGATCAGGGTTAATAATCAGAACACCTGATCCCTACTTACTAGAAATTTTAATCCAAATTCTAAGTTCTTTTTTATAAAAAGGACAAAATATGCCCACGGTGGTGAGTAGGGTGTCACCATGGCACCCTACTGTGGTGGTATGAAAGGACATAAAGAGCCTGATCTTTTGATCCCTCTCTCAGCATTCAAGCATAAATTTTTTCCAAGATTTTATATAGGTAAAACATTCAATCACAGACATTCACGGTAATTCACTAGCCTGACAATCAGAGGGTTAAGAATATATTTCCAAAAGGACAAGACATGATATTAACAGATAATATTGCTAGCAATATTACTGATACAAATATATAATTCTTCTTTGTGTGATAAATATAAACATAAATTTCTTCACAATTTATTAAATTGTTCGTATTTTCACTATATTTTAGTAAGAACATAGTGTAAAAACCCTAATAGGTAATAAAATAGATCATTAAATAAATAATATTGTTAAAAAACAATATCTATATTTCAATGTAGAGCAATAGAGTAATTGTTTAAGGAAAGTAGCCTGTATGACCGACCAAGCCATATTTTCTCATCATTTTAGCAAATTTCCTCTGTAGGGAAGAAGCTAAATTACCATAGGTAGTATCATGGTAAAACTTAAGCCTGAGACAGTGACAACTTTTTGTTTTGAGCCCAAAACACCATAAAATCAAATTTACATATATTATGTATCTGTTAACACGATCACTTTTTGAAATATGTCCTACTTTGATGAAATTTAACAAAAATGTGTAAAGGACATTCATGACTTTAAGTTTCAAAACTATAAAGATTGGACTAAGGGGGTTTTGTGGTTTTAAGGGGGTTTATATTTTATGAGAAATTAGTTTTTGTAAATTTTACTCAACAATTTAAAAACAATACAATTAATTTGGTAGAGCTTAAAAAATCAACAATTTAATATCCTGAATCATTAACCTAGCTTAAGTGGTTGCAGAGAAAATATAAAAAATTCAAAAAATGTCCTATTTTAGTCTTATGGGAAAAACGTTTTTGCTTTTTCATTGTTCTGGTTATTCAAATACTCACTTCTGTTTTTGCTATTGAATTCAGTCATAAAAACAATAATATTGGTGTTTTGATTTTTGTTCTACGTCAATCTGTTGTAAACAAAGTGTTAATCACAGTACATTGTTCAATGTTATTCTTGTGGAGAAAAAGTAATATTAAGTATCTCACTTAGTTATGAATGTTTACTAATGTGGTATTAATATAGTTGGCTTAATATGGTTTGTATTTCCTTGATATTTGCATTGAAAATCGTGTCTTTGCCATCCCTGTAGCAGCAAGCCTGAACACTCCACTCTAATGTTATTTTTATGTAGGATTAAAAATAATTATATATCTCGCTTATATATCAACGTTTAGTAATAAAACTTACTATATTGCCTCATCTGATTGTGGCCCATTGATAGTTGCATTTGCATAAAATCCCCATTTTTGTCCCTATTGCATAAATCGTGCAATACTCATTACTAATTCTATTCATATAGGGAATAAATCAAATACCATACTTAGCTTATTTATGAATATGTTTTGATGAAACTTGGTAAGTTGATCTGTGGTACTGAGGTACGCCTAAATACATTTTAAATTTGCTGTCTATTCAGGTTTGCTGCGGGTGTATTATTTGATTTGATTGTTTACTTAGATTTCCTCGCACATTACCTTATTTATTCTGTAGACAGATAAGATTTTTCCACAAGGAAGTTGGCCTGAGAGAGTGATTTCAGGAAAGTCCCACAAAAAGGGAAAACTAGTAATAAAGCTATCAGATTAACAATAATTTGTAAACTTTGAAAACATCATTAATATTTAAAACTATAATTAGAAATAATTTATAAATAAAAACTTCTTTGCCGATTTGTGTCTTCTAATGATAAAAACTTCCGAAATAACACTGTCAAAGGGATAAACTACTCTCCTCCTATTAGAAACGTCAGTAGATAGAGAAATATCAAGGAAGATACGATAACCCCTTGTTATTCCAGTGCTAATGGCTGAGCTGTGCAAATATTACTTTCCCAAAGTTGTTGATCTTCATAACTACCCTGCAGCTAACAGCCACACCGCCAAAGTCATCAACTGGGAGACACTCAACAGAAAGGTAACCGGCACTATTGTTTTATATTAGTTGTAATTTGAAGTCAGTAGTTTTAAAGCTTGATAATTATTATGTTTAAGACTAAAATAAATTATCACTCAACATCTGTAACTGTGTGTGTTATTTATTGAAACTGGAATTTATGTTTAATTTATTGTAAGTCAAATGTATTGATTTAAAGTAAATGGATTTTAAATAACACCTTCTAGGCTATTCAGTAAATTAATTTATAATTCATAGTTATTGCTTGGAGGTATTTCAATCTTAGAGAATACACCTTTAGTTGGTTGAAAATAGTAGGACTGAATGATTGCATTTTGGCCCACAGCAGATGAGAAATCAACTGTTGTCCCTATACTTTACTGTCCTACAGATAAAACCAACCAAAATTAGAGTAGGAAGTTTCTGATACACCAGCTTTGCTATTTATGACTTCCTATATTCAGACATTAACTAAACTTTAGATGGATTTAATTATATTAAAACTTTCACGATAATGGGTGTTTTACCACTCATAAATTGGTTTTTAGCGAATTTCCCCTATAGGGAAGAAACTATTACCGTAGGTCTCATGGTAAGACTTAAGCCCGAGACCAGGATAACTTTTTGTTTTGAGGTCCCCAGATGCCAAAAACACTATTCGTTAAAATTTATATATATATATGTGTCCGTTACCGCAATAACTTTTGAAGGAAACGCCCGATTTTGATGAAATTTGGCTCAAATGTGTAAAGTGACATTTATGACTTTAAGTTTTAAAACCAGAAAAATCGGACTATGGAAAAAGGGGGGTTTATAGGGGTTTTAAATTTTCCAAAAATCAGTTTTTTGCATTTTTCACCATACAATTTTTAAAACACTTAATTTTGGTTAATACCATGTTATAGAGCTTAAAAAACAAATAATATAGTATTTTGAATTATTAACCTAGGTTAAGTGGTTGCAGAGAAAATAGAATACCCCCATAGCAGCAAACCTGCGTACTCAGCGAATTTCCAATGCGGGCTACTACAAATATAGTACCTCGCCACTAGCCCACCAAGCGGCCTACTATAATATTAGTAGCGCACTCCCCTCCCAAACATTGCTTCAGTGTGAGCTCAGCACTTGACGAGAACGGACTATACGCTGTTCACAGTTTAGATATAACCATGTGACATTTGTGGTGTAGGTTGGCACTGAAATTTCCCTCAATTCCTGCAACTACGGGACTGGGAAAACTGATTTTTTTGCTGATAAAACCCCTCGAAATGGCAGTACTGACTCTCTACATCGACCTATCATGTGCTGCTATCTGTTGGCGCTTTTTAGACCTACGTTCAGCTATATTGTAATGTAGTACAGCGCCTTCGAGCGCTACAGTCATTGGTTAGCCAGGATTTAGAAATGTGACCCCAACCAGAGATTGGTGGGTTGCATTTTTCAAATGACCTGCCTCGGGGCAGTCGCATCGAACGTGTTAACTGAGTCACCGAATAAGACTGTGTATCTCATATTTGGCGGTATTTTCAATTGCTGTCACCATTTTGAATCGCTGTAGAAATGAGACGTGTGACCGCACAGCAACAAGACTCACCTCATACTTTGGTGGGGAGGAGAGTGGACTGCCACACACGCAATCGCGGTGATGGGAGAGCTGTGCTTGGTACAGTAAGCAAACATACTTTACTTTCTGGATGACCCTGGTAGTTCTCGAGATATTAGTTTTTTTGTAAAAAACACAAAACCCTAGCAGCTAAACGGAAAATGTTTTTTAACCTATGTTTATTTAAAACTTTTGTTCAAATTAATAATTACTACCAGCCCCCTAAGTTTGTAATGACCCTTTCTGATCACTCTGTATTTAAAACATCCAATAAAGTTATGCAAAGAACATTGGAAAACATCCAACGGCCACTTTTTGCTAAACAAATTTTATTTCCTAATTGTTAAGTAATTAAAGCTATCAATCATGATTGTTAAAATAAAGATACACAACAGAGTCTTGTATATTTTAGTTAAAGCAGGGTTGTGCAAATACTTGGAAATTAGAGTTTTCTATACAGTTGAGTTTTTTAATTCTTGAACTTGACTCAAAGTTTCAAAAACATATCAATAGAAATCAAATGAAATTAAAGTTTTGTCTACCAATTCACAGGAAATAGGCTGACAATGACAATTGAAAAACACAATTTATGATGGAAATGATGATGGTAATATGTAATATTGGCTGAATGGCAAATATGACTTCGTTCATCAGCCGTTACAACAACCGGGACCTTATAAATCAGTCATAATTTGACGATTAAATTATTTTTAAACCAGAAATTAATTGCTTTAGAACCACACTTCTGCTGGAAAATACTATTGGACAATATAATATACAGGTTAAATTACATCACTATGTGAACTAAAGAATGTTAAAGGCTTGAGGTAAAAATGGGGAAGTTAGCCAAATCTCCACCACCAAATACAGTAAGATACAAAAGTGTGGTTTATTTTACTTATATGAAATTGTAAAAAGTCAGATGTATTCCTGCAATAGAATTGAGATATAACCATTTTAAGAACCTAGATCCTAAACCTTGAAATTGGGCGAAACGAGTGTGTAATAAAGGTTTGTGCATGAGTTCAAAACTTGCGAAACACATACAATATTATATACATTTTCATCTCCGGGTTTTGAATATTTATGTAATACTGCTTTAACTCCCCCTTTAAAATATAGTATTTTTTAATAAGGTATGATACTTTATGGGGCATTTGCAAAACTAGTTACCCAACTTAGTTTGTAGGCCTAGAGTAGCTTATATAAAAATGTTTGGATTAAAACTGAATGACAAAAACTATGATTGGATTATTTCCATGGTGTCCTTTTTTTGTGATATTGTGGAAAAGAGATGGCAAGTGGGGTGGCTTTCCCACTCCAGCATTACTCAGTGGGGAAGTTAACCAATCACAGATTTTGCACACTTGCCACTGTGGCTACAGCAGTTGTTTCTTTTTATAAAGCTGTTAATAATTATTCATTCTTTATGATTATGTTTGATTTGATAATTCCATAGGAGCGTTTTTCCCGTATAGGTTATTACGTTGTAACTGTTACTAAAAAAACAATTTAACTCAATTTTAATTATTCAAACAACAATTGGTGTGAGGTAGATGGAATAATTTAAGTTTCTTGATACAGTTATTACTGTTATAAAACAAATCAGATCATTAATTTTCTTTTATGAAAGTTTATGTACGAAAATGAAGTAGAAGTAACACTTCCCCTTACCCCTCCCTTAATATTGTGTAGCTAGAAGAGTAGTGGGAGTGTGTCTTCTCCTACATGCACAAAAAATAACAATTTAGAGATTTAAATTAATAACGATGGAATTATATGAATGATAGGTTTTCTAATATTTTTCCAAACCAAAACCCAAATCATTTAAGAGATTATTGCGGACGTTTGCCATCACTGAATGAGAAAAACAATGTGATGCCAAATATTTGCAATAATCTCTTAAACAACATAAACTCAGCATCACCAATAATGAATTTTAAACAAAGAATTTAATATAAAATAATTAAGGGGAAAATGGGGAAGTTTCTTGTCCACTAAATGTCATAGCAAACAAAAATTCAATAACAACCTTATTGTCTTAGCGTATTTTATGTTTACGGCACTTTTAGCGAATTTCCCCTATAGGGAAGAAGCTATTACCGTAGTCGGCATGGTAAGACCTAGGCCCGGGACCATGATAACTTTTCGTTTTGAGGTCCCCAGATCCCAAAATCACCATTCATTCGAAACTGTGTGTATATATATATATATATATATATATATATATATACGGACACACACACACATATATATATATATATATATATATATATATATATATATGTGTGTGTGTCCGTGAGCACGATAACTCTCGTAAAAATGATCCGATTTTGATGAAATTTGGTATAAACGTGTAAAGCAACATTTATGACTTTAAGTTCGAAAACCAGCTAGATCGCTCTACCCGAAGGGGTATTTTGGGGGGGGTTTTGTACCCCAAAAATGTTTTTTTTGAATTTGTCACATATAATTTTTGAAATATTCAAATTTTAGTTTTCACCATTGAATTCAGCTTAAAAAAATGCACAATTTGATATTTTGATCATTTCTCTACGTCAATTGGTTACCGAGATATTGAAAGTACTAAACAGAGTACGTTGTCTAATGTTATTCTTATGGACGAAAAGAAAAATGTTATATCTCGCTTATTTATGAACGTATACTGACGAAACTTGGTATATGGCTTCATCTGGTTGTGGTCTATTGATATTTGCTCAAAAAAATAATTTTTTGTCAAAGGATTCTGTAGCAGCAAACCTGCGTACTCATCCCCATGTTATTCTTATGGAGAATAATTAAATGCTATGTCTCCCTTAATTATGAACATAAATTAATAAAAACTAGTATATGACTTCACCTACTTCAGTTATATTGATATTAGCATAAAAACCCATTTTTTGTGTTCCTTGTTGCAGCAAACCTGCGTACTCAGCCCCAATGTTATTCTTATGGAGAATAATTAAAATTGTATATATCGCTTATTTGAGAATATATTTTTATGAAACTTGATAAGTGGCTTGATGTAGTATTAAGACATTTATATCTCCATTGGAAATTCGCTGAGTATGCAGGTTTGCTGCGACGGGGGTATTTTATAATAAATGTCCATTCTCATTTTTAAGCATTCAGGGAAAAGAAGGTAAACTTGATTTGCTCAATTACTTTTCCTAGGCATGGGAGGCACAGTATGCTCATATAATTGCTAGCCATAAGTTGATATATTACATTTGTAAAATGTATTCAGTTTATTCTGTCACTAGAGGACAAATAAATAAAAGCTATTTTAAAGTGAAATTAATAGCAGGAAATATGTTAATTTCTTTGAAAGTCCGTTTTTGGGCAAATGCAAAAAGTATACAATCTTTTACAACTAGACACAAAAAGCAACGTCCCTAGAAAATTGTATGCTTTTCACTCCTCAACATTTTCCCATATATAAGCAAACCCAATCATTCTCTATTTACACTGAGACAAACTTTACTGTGTTCGAGGTGAAATTAAGTATAGCATAAAATAATAATTACCAAATTAATGTGTATTGTCTGTTAAGATGTCACCGCAAAATATCAATTGCACAAATCTTTTAACGGCCCGGGATAAAATGGAAATGATGAAATAATAGGCAGACGAAACTAAGACAGGATAAGGACACACTTGTTGCCAATAGTGCAAAATGAGAAAGTTGTCCTGCGCGTTCTATTATTGTAAGTAAATAATGTCTTTATAGTATCAACTAACAATACAAATTGCTTGTCGTATTTAAAAAAAACGACAATATGGCTCAATATATTTTTTGATGACCAGTTTGTAACATCATACACACAAAAACGGCAGGATATCATTGCTAATCAATAATCATACTATATATACTCCTTATTAAACCAGACGAAGATTTTTCTTATAGAGATCCTCTTCTAATTTTTATATTCTTAAACCTAGCCATATTGACGGACTAATATTGGCTAGGTATTGGCTTGCAGCAGTGTCAATCCAAATTGAAGCCCTTAACAAACTTGTTTGTGATTTTTGGTATAGAGGTAAAGAACCTGAAACTAAAGGGGAAAAAATAATCTTGTATATTTGAAAATAATTTATAACCTGTTATTTTGAAGGTTAAGGTTTATACTTTTAACTTTACTTTAACATTTCCTTCCTCTCTTAGATATGCTGCCGTAAAAATATATCTGTCCCTCCCATCTAGTATTTAATAGTGCGAAGATTTAACTTGGAAAATACGTGTAAGATATATTTGCACAAAACCCCCGAGGTGTGGTAGGTAGGCCACTTCTAAATCAAAATAGCAAATCTTGGAAGCAGCTATAAATGGCAAATAAGGTTAATGTTATACTATTACTGTATAAGCTTTCTATATCAAACTGTGCCATAAACTTTATTGATTTTGACACGTGTTACTAGATGAGAATATTTTAGTAAAACGTTAACTTAATTAAATCCTGTGCAAAAATATATGTTTGCAGCAGCGTTTTTTTATGAGACCGTCTAATCTCTGTTGAACTAAAATATGTCAGAAGTGTACCGTAACTATATAACACTTATTGTTTTATTTGACGTAGGTATTTGACTCCACCTTTCCCTTGGTAACCAATTCTACCCCACCGTGTCCAAGGTAACCCTCTCTTTGACCATATTATGTTTTGTTTACACAGAGGGGAAAATGCCGGCCAACATGCATAGGCTTCAATTTCGTATCCTAGACGATAGTTTTAGTTGTATTAATATCATTGGGTGGTGAATATAATCAAATGACGATTGGTGAATGCAACAGTTTTTACAATGATGCTGAAATTTGTTGACCACTGACCACTTTTAGTATAGGATTATAGAGGATGAGGCTTAGTTGATGTTTCCTCCGCATCAGTTACAGCTTTTACTGTTACGGCCGCGGGCCGCGCATCTAACTGATGCGGTTGCAACAGTTAGCAGAGGATATTTGTACCACAGGGGATTCTTGTTTGCTACAGATTGCACAAAGTTTTTGTTGCTTTGCGGACTATGGGAAAACCAAACATTTTGGGAAAACCCAACATTTCGCAACTCATGTTTTTACAGTTTGGAAATTAAAACCTCAAAGAAAGTAAACATATAGGTTGCGTTTTAAAACTGTAAAGAGCTATTTTCTGTAATTGACTGAAACATTGTGGTGGCCGTCTATTGTTATATTATTATTTCATAATTATTTACAAAACTTGATCAATGTATTTTAAAATTAAAATGTATTAAATTCGATCAATTGAGATGAACAAAGCTGAATCATATGTTAGAGAAATATATTTTATTATAAACGATAATCCTATTTTACATGAATATACTCCTGGCTTATTACTATTGCAACATTAATGTTAAATCATCAGTAGTATTAAATTAGAATTATATTTTAAAGGCTAACATACTAACCCACACAAATGGATTAATGCACGTCCAAAAATGGCCTAATATGTGAGAAGGCAGAATAGCATGATAAAGGCTATTTCACACCGGCATCCATGGACGTCCACGGATGGGAATGTAAAAAATTGCTTAGCATGTATTTTAATGGGGCCATTCATACAGGTGTACATGGACATCCACGGACGTCCGAGGACGTCTTGGACGCGTCCAGGCAGCGATCAGCTTGGAACATCCGAGTGTGCGTGCATACTAGGCCTACTAACAATTTATTATACACATAGATTATAATTTATGAAACATGTCATATATGTAATCTCAGTTAATTTAGCCTTTCAAAGTAGACATTATAAAAAATGTATTTCTTTACTGTAATTAGGTCTTTATGCTACTATGCTCTATACAAAATTTAAATTAAATACAACCCATTCTTCAAATAACAATATTCATGGGGGAACAAATGGCAGCTGTGTGGTTTTGAGAATTTTAAATATTATATTAGATATTATACATATGTAATATATATAATTTATAATATATATTATATATTTATTAAATATTATATTTTAATAATATTTAAAATACTTTTTTATGTCTTTGATCAGGGCCGTCGCGTGGGTGGGGCGACCGGGGCGATTGCCCTGGGCGCCTCGGCAGGCAAAAGTAAAACGCAATAATTGGAAAAAATTAAGTTATTTGCAAAAAAACATATTTTTAAGTTAGGTCAAAGAGAAATTTGAACAATACGTTGCATTTTTGTTTGTTTGAACAAATAAATATCTGACACTAATAACTTTAAATGTGCTATTTATACTAAGTTATCCCAAAATAAGTATTTGCTCTAAACTGAGCAGCTGGATTTTCTCGTATACTCAGGGCCGGATTTAGGACCACCAGCTTAATGAGGGCCCCTAGGTCCAACCGATGGCACGGGTCCTTGCTGCTGTCCAGCCAGGTTGGTGTTTTTTCGTATGAGTGGTTTTTGTTTGTGGTTTTGTGTGGTGCAAGCTCCCTTTGTAGTGCGGGCCCCTAGGCGCGCACTCATGTAGCCTATGCTTAAAAATCCAGCCCTATGTATACTGTTATTATTAATAGCCTAATAATGATCTCTAATGTGTAGTGGGCACCAGCTCTTTACTTTCTTATTATTATACATCGATATTACCAGTTAGTCTATGATATTACATAGTCTGAAAGCCCCTATCCATGCACACACTCTTTGCCGTGTTGCGCGGTTCTATTATTACACCCGATCTGAGGATGCTGACTCTTGGTAGAGACACTGACTTCACATCCTCTACCAACTTACCCCACGTACCCCTCCAACCTCTCGCGTCCAATTGCCACTGTCAGTCTATCACAGTGATTTCGCATTGATGAGTTACGTGAATTGTACCAGGGTCCAAAGTGGAAAAAAATGCTGTCGGGAGCTCAGCGGCAAAAAATAAATATGGAAAGTGAATTACCGCGTGATTTGTAACTGTCCAAATCAGGCCGGATTTAGGAGCTGTAGGCCCCTAGTTTCAACCAGTGGTGCGGGCCCTTACCGGTCAGGTCAGCAAGCTGGTGACCTTTTTTTTGCTAGTTTGAGTGCCAAAACTAACTTGCAAAACACAACTTTGCAAACGAACATCTAGACGCGATGCGGCTTTGAACTTGTCCCACCACCTCCAAGTCGCGTTGCTCGTTGCAAGGCCGAATTTAAGCATAGGCTACATAGGTGCTAACCTAGGGCCCGCACAACAGAAAGCCTTATACACGGGGCTGTACTCAGCTTTCACGGGCCCCTGGGCAGGCCTGGTGGTGTGGGCCCTTGTTGCCGTCCGGATCCAAGTTGGTGACTTTTTTTAGACAACAGGGTCGTAAATGAGACACCGGGTCCCCCTTTTTGGGCCCGCGCCCCCCTGACAGACCCGGCCCCCAGGGCAGTTGTCCCCCCCTTCGCACCATCCGAGTACGGTCCTGCTTATACACTCAACAAAAAGGTCACCAACTTGGACCTGGATGGCAACAAGGGCCTGCACCACTGTTTGAGCCTAGGGGTCTACAGCTCCTAAATCTGGCCCTGGCTTGTTGTGTGTTTTACCGTATCTGTTTATATATGTATTTGATAGTGTCACTCGCTGTAGCGTCGCTCTTTGTCGCGTCGATCGTTGTATGTTTGTGTTTTTTGTATGAATCCTTACATATAGGCTTAATGTTGGGTCGAATTGGAAATGAATTGGTTTAGAGAGGGCGTCTGACGAAATCTCGCCCCGGGCACCAAAAAACTACGCGACGGCCCTGTCTTTGATTCAGGCATAATACCTAAAACTATACTATTTGAGGGACGCCCTGTATACCGTATGCTATTAGAAATTACGGGTATTATTACTTTCAGGGGTGAAACCAACGTTCCACCACTTGATGACAACACTATTCAAGTCAATAGTGTTGACATAAACAATGTAGAAGTCAATAATGATGAGGAGTTGATAGATGTAGGAGGAAATAGGCGGGAAAAATGTCACATCCACTACAAATCCGTCCACACGCAGTGTGAATTGGCACATCCGCGGACACCCATGGCTGCCACAAACTGCGGTGTGAAAAGGTCTTAGTCTGTTCAAACCAGCTAGATGAGTTACCTTCAGTTTTACAGTACAGTTTACCGCACTGAAATAAATTCAGAGGCTAACTGTTGCAACCGCTACTTTCTCCCATCAGTTTAATCGTAAGTAACTGATGCGGTTACTTTGTGCCATCCCTAGGATAGTGATGGAGTGGGCCTAACTACAACTCACAACAACAGTCCTCAACTTACAATTAGAATAAGGCAAACCAAATCCCACTCACACTATCCATTAAGAAGATTGTAAGGGAGTGTATGTGTCACAGGTTTTCAGCAAATTGCAGATTAAGGTTACAGTGGACCTAATCCACCAGATAGCAGCAGGAGTACCCGGCGCCTTAGAGTCTGTACTGCTAGCCATCAAGAATAAGGTTGAAGACCAACAGAAGCGGAAGACTGCAACTGAACAGTCAAAGAACAATTGGGGTTAGTTACAATTGCTGATCTAAAATCTTCATTCAATTATGGTATTGATATTTTTTTAGCCACAAAATCGTTCAAAATTAACATGGAGTTAAGCAGGGAGAAATCCCTCCTGAACCAAAACTGCCAAAGATTAATGGGTGTGGTGAGGGGAGGGGCACCTGTTTAATTTGCCCAGAGTGCCACGAGAGTTAAAACAGGCCTGCCCTCCTCAACGGATTATCCAAAATCGATAAATAATAGTTCATTTTACAGATCTAAAATATAGCTAGCGATTTAAGTGAGCCAAATTTCGATATCCATCACAAATAGTTCACCCATTACAAAATCGTAAATATTTAATATTTCGGATTTCTTTTGATAGATTATTATTTTTGATATCAACATTGTTCTCACTGAAATCGCTAGGTTTCTTTTTGCTCTTAAAAATAACTCATAGAGATCAACGATGTCGGATAATCCGTTGAGGAGGAACGGGCTTTGAAAGTTATCATTGGCCTTATGAGGGAAGCAGGTGAAAACATGAAAAGTTTTGTGTATGATGCAGAACTCTTAATGGGAATTATTTTGAGAACTGCATCTGTGTTGATTATTATTTTACAGTAATTAAACATATGTTAGATCAACAAACTGGAATGCTAATCTCAGAAAGATAAACATTGAAACATTGAAGTCCAATGAATGAGACTTAACAGTCTCAAATATATTCTGAAATTTGACATATGTAATAATCAAATGTGAGTTTTCTAATATGACATGATTAGATTTTTTCATGATAATACCTGGTTTTTTCATAATAAAAAAATTTGGTATTGTTGATTTTATTTGATTGCAAGTATTTCAAAATAAGTTTTTTTTATCTATACCTATAAAAGGCAAAGCCTTCACTTTACTGACTAGCTCACTTACTCATCACGAATTCTCCTACTTCCCATTTACCTAGAGAGTTGAAAATTTGTACACTGATTCTTTAGGCATAAAAAAAGAAAACTAAATGGTTTTCATCCTGATCTGACCTTAGGGATCCACCGGAGACCCCGTCAAAGTACCCATGTATTCCTTATGGACATTCATTTTTGTTTGAGCTGATGAAAATACAAACTGCTGATCTTGATTCGAAGTAGTTCAACTGGCTAACCACAGAATACAGCAAACACAACTGTCATAGTTTTTATAAATCATTTGTGGGGCGAAGCCTGC
This sequence comes from Allygus modestus, assembly GCA_963675035.1. Lineage (NCBI taxonomy): Eukaryota > Metazoa > Arthropoda > Insecta > Hemiptera > Cicadellidae > Allygus > Allygus modestus. Next base: position 220,739,443 of record OY776111.1, on the reverse strand, counting down.
AGGTAACAGCTTGTAGCTTATAAAATCTTAATTCAAGAACAAAAGTTAATAGTCAATAAAGTTTTTCTCATATTTTGGTATTCATTTTGCAATACCTCGCAAATATATCACTGAAATCTCTCATTTTCCCAGGCGAGTCTGGGGATAACAGTGCTCATGATACTGACGCAGATATTATATCAGAAATTAAAAAATTGAAAAAGGAAGTTCAACTGAAAAACGACACCATTGCTGTACTGAACCAAAAGGTGAACAGTTGTTAACTATTTCATTAATACATTAATCAAAATAGATCACTCGATTAGTTCAGTAAGTTGGCTTTTGGTAAATGGGAGTTTTTGGATATTTTGACCTAGTAATGTTGATTACAACAAGCCAATTTAAATACAAATTATTAAAAATTAGTATAAATATATTACAGAGATTTAATTGATAAATCAAAATTATAATTAGAAAACAAGAAGGAAAATATATTTATGGAAAATAACTAATTTAAACAATGGCATATTCTTATATTATCTGCGCGGCCCAATACAACAGTGTAGCTTATATTATGTATATCAATGCAAAATATATGTAAGACAATAATGATGGGTAACCTCAAGTTGTTGAGGTATGTGCATGCTCAGCTGATGTGACATAGATGGTGTTGCAATAATAGTAAACCAGGGAGGCTTATTGTATAACTGGAGGTAACACTGCTTAACGAATTTGGTAAAAAAAGCGAGCCGGTGATTTTGTCAGGTTGGTACCACTGGTGAGGCAAATTTATCGTTCTTTGAACTATCCTGATTGGATGTTTTAATCCTATAAGTGAATCTACTCATGCAAATCACTGGAATAAAATTAATAAAATTTGGAGTAAATTGATTTTATTGTTTGATTTATGTATCTAATCTTTCCGTAAAACATGATTAATTATGAGGAAATAAACAAATATAAGTTTATTGAGTTTCAAATCATGGATAGGTACTTGTTTGATTCACTTTGTAGACTAGTTCGATTTCAGCGAGTAGTTCTTTACCTCACAAAAATTTGGAAAGAACGGCTCGCAGTTTTGTTCATCACTGTTACCTCCAGTTATTCAATAAACCTCCCTATAGTAAACAAATTCTTGACTTTTTTATCAAATGATAGAACACAAAACTGACATTTCAGCAGAGTAAATAAGTATGGTTTGCAGCCATGTCATTGGCTGCGCTAGCGGGCGAGCCCATCTACGTCATGTCAACTGATATGCACACACATTTTCTTTTTTAAACACTTTGGGATAACTTGACTGCAAAACATGGACTCAAAATTAATTACTTAAAATAATACTTACAATTAAAATACAGTATTCGCCAAAATAAACAGTACTGAAACTGAATCAGCTGCAGTTACATTCTCGATCGGCTGTGTCAAATTTTCATTGTTGCCACGTCTTCTTGTTTATTATTTATTTCTTATTTGAGGCTAGTTTTTCTGACATGATGTTAACTACTGCAGAGAAATCTTTTATCATAGAGCATTATTTTCGCTCATACGGAATCGGACGCGCAGGTTGGCCAAGTTTGTCACACACTGCATAAAGTTTCCAGGAACATTTTCACACAAACCCGACTAGTAATGCTGTGATTATTAGTGTTGTTCAAAAATTTTTAAGGTGAGGACCTTCCAGCCACCACCATATAACTCAAGGAAAAAAATAAACTTGTATAAGGAGCATGGAACAACCCCTCTTCACCAAAATGATGCAACACCTTCAAAAACGGTACGAGTGTTGCCTCAAACTGAACGGAGGTCATATTGAACATGTTATTTACTGAGTTTAACCGATTTTGCTTCATTTTACTTGTATATTATGGTAAAGCTATGAAAAAATGTTGGCAAAGCTATGTCAAATAAAATTTTACATTTTCAGTACTGTATAAGATCATTGATTATGTATACCGGGTGCCCCATAAAGGTCCCCCTCCATTTAATTTTTGAACAACTGTAAATTTTCAAGCGATCTTTGGTAAATGTCACTAGCATGCGCCAAAGTATTTTTTTAAGTGTTGGGTAAGGATTTCAGTCCTCATCCCTACTAAGTAGGGGTTGTTGGTGGTAGTTTTTATTTTTAAATAGTAATCCCTAACAAGTTGCATATCATTTTAAAGAGGGTAAAAAGAAAATGAATGTCGCTAACTAGACCTCTCTGTGTTTATTTAATCTACTGTTATGGCCAGCAAAAATGTATTAATTTTATTATTTATATTGCTTGAAATTCCCCTCCTTACCAGAAATCAGATAGAGAGTAGGAAAATCCAACTTTCCCTTGATCAGTCCTTTGCACTTTAAATGGTCTTTGTTCAAAGGTCTGATCATGGGAAAGTTGGATTTTCCTACTCTGTATCTGATATCTGGTAAGGAGGGGAATTTTTAGCAGTATAAATAACAAAATTAATTCATTTTTTGCTGGCCATAACATTAGATTAAATAAAATAGAGAGGTCTAGTTAGCGAAATCCATTTTCTTTTTACCCTCTTTAAAATTATATGCAACTTGTTAGGGGTTGCTATTTGTAAAATAAAAACTACCACCAACAACCCCCATTTAGTAAGGGTGAGGACTGGAACCCTTAACCAACACTTAAAAAAATACTTTGACGCATGCTAGTAGCATTTACCATAGAGATCACTTGAAAATTTCCAGTTGTTCAAAAATTAATAGGGGGGGGACCTTTATGGGATACCCGGTACGTACATAATCCGGCAAGATATACTATTCCTTATCTTACGTCTTTGATGACAAACTTATGAAATCTGAAAAAAACACTTTTCTCCTTTTGAAATGATAGGGTGAGAGAGGCATGACTCACTTAAAATTTAGATCTTCCCACTATCCACTCATTGACTTTTTTAGTATATATGTTGTCTATTACTTTCATATAAGTTTTTGTTGATAAATAATTTTACTAAACCTAAATTTAAAGTGTTTTATTTCAGTAATAATTTTGTGTACCGCTACTCTCCATATCAAAATTTAGGCTAATTTGGAAAACTGGAGGATATTCTTAATACTGCCAAAGATTAGATAGTTAGTTAGGTATATGATATCATCACCAAACCCCAGGAAAAGCTTATTTAATGTTTTTGTTGTTGTTTGTTTTTATTTAAAACATTGAAACACGCTACTTGGCTACTATTAAAGTTGACATTCATAAATAAAAATAAATAAATGTAAATAAGTTAATACTGTGATTCTGTAGTTTGTAGATATTAATGAACTATACTTAGTATACATACAGCTTTTAGATGCAAGCACTAATGAAAGAACAATACTAATATCACAAATAATAGATGTCGATTTTCCATTAATTATTTCGAGACAGAATCCCCTCTGTTTACCACCTGTAGAAATTCATAATATTAGTTTAAAATGTTTTATTGCAAAATATATAATTGTCTGTTGGGAACATTTGATAATTTTACTACGTTTTAAATTTATTTATATATTGGCAGATCAAAGTTTATTATCCATGAACTAAAACGTGATAGGAGAATGTATCCGTTCCCCATCTGCTGGCTACAACAATTTAGCAGACACATCATCCGCCATTCGCCTATGGTCCGAGAAGACTTAACTCTTAAAGAGAATATGCCAACATATCATTTTGAAATCAAATCATTTTATGAATATAAAAAATACTTTTTTCATATATTACTACCAGGTAATATATGGACTTTTTTATATACAATTTTTCATATAAACTTCCAGGTAACCGCCCAATTGTTCTTATAATCATTATAATCAGTTTCATACTGTTTATTAGCTTTGACGTAATATATTGTACAGTTGAGAATGAGGTAAAATACTCAAATGTTTATCTTTTCTTTAAAATATTTCTCTTTGACTTATCAATAGGTGGTCCATCTAGAATCCTTGCTGGAAATGAAGGACAAGCGCTTGAGAGAGTTGACGGCCAATGTTGACCGGCTGAAAGCAAGGGAAGATGAATCGCAAGAAAGCTTTCGTACAATATCAGCTTAGTGTTGAAGACAATGGCCAACAACCTTTTGTTCCGGATTATGAAAATTCTAAACCATTTCTTAGCAAACTTTACTGTTGCTTAACCACTACTCTTCGGTGGTACCAAGGATAATGATTTTAATCTGGATGAACTTTCTGATAGTAGATAATTTATATTTAATATATTCAGAAGCATAAATATAGATTTTAAGATAAATGATAAATGTAATATTATTGATCTTGGTAATCATGTCTTTCTCTAGCCATTTCCTTGAAGATAAAACGCAGGGGACGAGTAGGGAACCCAGGGGGGAGTGTATTACTGCTCCATAACTAGACAAGTTTTGCTCCCTCTGAAAAAATGCATTATTGACTGGAAAACCAGACACATGCTGTGCTCACCTAAAGGCAAAAAGATCATTCTTTTTCACGTAATGGTCATTCTTTCTTTGCATGAAAAACTAAGCATCGCTGAAATACTATCGTACTGCAGTTACTAAACGTAATACTAGGTTCACATAAGAGGTCGAAAGAAGGTAAATATCCTGTTTTCCTTTCAGTAAAAAAACTACTCAATCCACATTAGATTATTAAACTAGCTATTGCTAATTTTAAGCTTATAGACATTTTAAAAACAAAAAAGTACTTCTTGTAAATTATCAAATAGGGGTTTCATAGTTAACAATAACATGCTTTTAGCGAATTTCCCCTATAGGGAAGAAGCTATTACCGTAGTCGGCATGGTGAGACCTAGGCCCGGGACCATGATAACTTTTCGTTTTGAGGTCCCCAGACCCCAAAAACACCATTCGTTCGAAACTGTATATATATATATATCCGTGAGCACAATAACTCTCGTAAAAATGATCCGATTTTGATGAAAAATGGTATAAACGTGTAAAGCAACATTTATGACTTTAAGTTCGAAAACAAGCCAGATCGCTTTATTCAAAAGAGTATTTTGGGGGGTTTTGTACCCTAAAAATGGGTTTTTTTCAATTTTTTACATCTAATTTTTGAAATAGTCAAATTTTAGTTTTCACCATTCGATTCAGCTTAAAAAAAACACAATTTAGTATTTTGATCATTCCTCTACGTCAATTGGTTACTGAGATATTGAAAGTGCTAAACACAGTACGTTGTCTAATGTTATTCTTATGGAGGTAAAGAAAATTTTTATATCTCGCTTATTTATGAACGTATACTGACAAAACTTGGTATACAGCTTCACATCGTTGTGGTCTATTGATATTTGCTCCAAAAAAATTGTTTGTCAAATTCTCCTGTAGCAGCAAACCTTGCGTACTCAGCCCCCATGTTATTCTTATGGAGAATAATTAAATGCTCTGTCTCCCTTAATTATGAACATAAATGAATAAAAACTGGTATACGACTTCACCTAGTTGGGTTATATTGATATCAACGTAAAAAACCCATTTTTTGTGTTCCTTGTTGCAGCAAACCTGCGTACTCAGCCCCAATGCTATTCTTATGGAGAATAATTAAAATTGTATATATCGCTTATTTGTGAATATTTTTTTATGAAACTTGGTAAGTGGCTTTATGTAGTATTAAGACATTTATATCTCCATTGGAAATTCGCTGAGTATGCAGGTTTGCTGAGACGGGGGTATTTATTTACTACATCAACACTCAAATTACACACATATTTGTTTATCTAGTATTACAAATTTGAATTAATTTGAAACCTTTTTTATACAGCACATCATTTTGGTTTTACTTATTAAAAACAAATTTCAGTCCATACAAATTTACACAATAAGAAATGTCAATAAACTATAAAATAATTTTTCAATAAGGAAATTATAATCCATTTGATCAAATAAGTATTTTTTACTGTTGACAGCTATTACTATTATCAACATTTGATGGATATTTTTGGTCTAGAACGTGGTACTAAGCAGGTAAAATGGATGTGTGACCACCACTTTGAAGAAAACACTGACCTTGTTTTGATTAATTAATTTACATTGGTATTTGAATACAATACCACAGACGCCAGATCCCCCTTTATGTACATTGTTTTGTGGTTTCATTGAATTAGGCAGTTTCATGTTGATGAATGCCAAAGTATTTTAAGTTAAGTTAACGTGGTCTGAGAAGTGTGAATTGTTTGGTAAGTTTTTAGAAATTACAAAAGGTTATGTTTCCAGAATTAAGTGATGTAAAGTATCATATTTCATAAAATTTCTGTCCATTAATTTATTAGCGAATTTCCCCTATAGGGAAGAAGCTATTACCGTAGGTCTCATGGTAAGACTTAAGCCCGAGACAATGATAACTTTTCATTTTGAGGCCCCCAGATGCCAAAAACACCATTCGTTCAAATTCATATATATTGGTATATATATGTGTCCGTAGGCACAATAACTTAAATCGATATTGCGTAAAAATGATCCGATCTTGATGAAATTTGGTACAATCATGTAAGGCAGGATCTTTTTTCATGAGTTTGAGAACCAGACAGGTCGCTCTTTTTTAAAGGGGGTTTTGCACCCCAAAAATTGTTTTTTTGAACTTTTTACAAGTAATTCTTTTTAAACCCAAACTTTTGTTTAGACCATTAAATGTAGCTTAAAAAACAAACAATTTGGTATTTTGATCATCGCTCTACGTCAATTGGTTACCGAGATATTAAAAGTGCTAAACAAAGTGCGTTGTCAAATGTTAATCTTATGGAGAAAAAGTAACATTTTATATCTCGCTTATTAATGAACAAATATTAATGAAACTTGGTAAACTTTGGTAAATGACCTTCATCTGGTTGTGGTCTATTCTTATTTGCACAAAAAACAATTTTTACCGATACTTCCTGTAGCAGCAAACCTGCGTACTCAGCCCCCATGTTATTCTTATAGAGAATAAGTCAAATCTTATGTCTCCCTTAATTTTGACATGAATTAATAACATTTGGTATATAGTTTCTCCTCTTGTTGAGTTATACTGATACTTGCATAAAAACCCATTTGTTGTGCTCCTTGTTGCAGCAAACCTGCGTACTCATCCCCCATAAAAAAAATAATTAAAATATGTGGAGAATAAGAAAGAATAAAGAATAAAGAATTTATTTATTTTATTTATTTATTTATAATTAAAATATGGTATACATCGCTTATTTATGAATGTAGATTGATGAAACTTGGTATGTGGCTTCACCTAGTTGAGTTATATTGACATTTGAATGAAAACCCATATTTTGCGTTCCTTTTTCAGCAAACCTGCTTACTCAGTCCCCATGTTATTCTTATGGAGAATGATTCAAATGTTATATATCGCTTATTCATGAATGAATATTGATAAAACTTGGTATGTGGCTTCACCTAGTTGAATTGTATTGATATTTGGATCAAAATTGTGTCAGAAAACCGACATACTCATCCCCAATGTTATTCTTATGTAGAATAATTAAAATGTCGCCTATTTGTTTATATATTTTTATGAAACTTGGTAAGAGGCTTTATGTAGTAATAAGACAAAAATGTGCATTGGAAATTCACATTCACAGGCTGAGTACGTAGGTTTGCTGCGACGGGGGTATTTCTTAAATTATTCTTCAGTTACACTTTCTAATACCTGATAGTTGAAGAAGAGTGCAAAATACAACGTTTTATCTGATCAAGGTACAGTCAAAAGAACACACATATACACACACATACAGCACACACACATATTCAGGACAAAATTATTTTTATTTTTGAATTCATTTTTTTATCATGGTTTGGATGCAACTATATCAACACATTTAAACAGGAAATCTTCACTAAGAATTAATAAAATAAATTATATAAGTATATCTGGGAACCAAGCGTTCGGCCAATTTGGCGTTGGGGCAACGATGATGAATGAAAACCTTGTTAGCCAATGAAAACATTCGGTGTCGTTAACAGATTAGCTTCGGTTCGTTACTTTTACTTATAACTAATATACATAACTACGGATATAATGCCTGGTACATATTATATGATGTAAAATGTATTATAAAACAACAAATTTAAACTAGGCACTAAACTACACTAACTGTGATTAAAAAGTTATCAAGTAAAATAATTTTATAACATGATATAATTACTCATAATAATCAATCAATGTATGAATTAGGTTATATTTGTTATGGAAATCATCTGTTTACTATTCTTTTAACTTGTTTATCATCTCAATGTTCGTTCTACTTTAGCGCACTATCTATCGTTTTAAAATAATAAAATGAACCTTCTTATGCCGTACTAATTAGAGACACTTTTTCTCCAGTACTTATGTTGGTTCTCATATAACAGAGTGTAAAAATTATAAATTTAAATATAGTACTGTTGCTTCGGCGAACTAACAGCTGACTGGCTCTGATCAATGCGGTGAGCTCGTGTTTGATTGGCTCCGCTAAACGGGACCCGGAGAGAGACTCCTGTTGCCCCAACGCCGAATTGCCCCAATGGCTTGTCCCTGTACATCTTAAGGCAAATTCTTTAAACGGTGTTTAAATTATTTAGCAAAACATGCTATATAGCAAATGCTACAAATAGAAAAACTCAAATCCTAAATTCATAAAAAAGTTATAATACAATGTAGCAATTGTACAATTGTAGCAATTCCTAAAATAATAAAAACAAGTCTACATTGATACATGTAGCAAGGATTCATTACGTTTTTAACCCCTCCAAATCCTCAGCAGAACTTTAGCTATGTATAATAACATGTGCATAATTTCCTGTCAGTTCAGAGTTTTATTGAAATAGTTCCCCAAAATAGTTCAAAGGGACATTGAGGTCCTCCAGCTTTTGGTGCTCAAAGGGATAAGGTTTGTGAATGCTACAAACATTAATAAACTACCATCCATCTCTAGGAACAATACCCTTCAGAAGATAAATACTAACTACTTAAATAGCAGTACAGCAGCTTATTATAGTTAAAACTTTTAATAAGCTACAAAATATGATAATCAGTTGGGGTAAGTGGTGAAATATTACCCCAGTCATCTTAACAAACTGGCTGTTCTTCTCCAAGGAAAGCTCAGTCCCCCAGGTACTATATTTTTATATGAAACTGGTTGAACCATCACTCCATTGGTTGAACCCTCCAGCTTTTGGTGCTAAAAGGGTTAAAGTTTGTGTATGCTACAAACATTAATAAATTACCACCCATCTCTAGGAGCAACACCCGTCAGAAGAGAAATACAAATTACTTAAATAACAGTACAACAACTTATGATAGCTAACGCTTTTCATACAAAATATAAAATCGTTGCTTCCTATATAAATAATAACTGGAGTGACCTTAAAAATACTGAAAAGAGGCAAATGAGCTATACAAAAGATGATAATCAGTTGGGGTAAGTGGTGAAATATTACCCCAGTCATCTAAACAAACTGGCTGGCCTTCCCCCAGGTACAATATTTTCATATGAAACTGGTCGAACCACCACTCCATTGGTTGAACCCTCCAGCTTTTGGTGCTCAAAGGGTTAAAGTTTGTGAATGCTACAAACATTAATAAACTACCATCCATCTCTAAGAACAATACCCTTCAGAAGATAAATACTAACTACTTAAATAGCAGTACAGCAGCTTATTATATTTAACACTTTTAATAAGCTACAAAATATGATAATCAGTTGGGGTAAGTGGTGAAATATTACCCCAATCATCTACACAAACTGGCTGGCCTTCCCCTAGGAAAGCTCAGTCCCCCGGGTACTATATTTTTATATGAAACTGGTTGAACCATCACTCCATTGGTTGAACCCTCCAGCTTTTGGTGCTCGAAGGGTTAAAGTTTGTGTATGCTACAAATATTAATAAATTACCATCCATCTCTAGGAACAATACCCTTCAGAAGAGAAATACTAATTACTTAAATAACAGTACAACAGCTTATGATAGCTAACACTTTTAATAAGCTACAAAATAGAAAATCTTTGCTTTATTTAAATTACCGTAATAGGTCCATTATCACATTTATATTGTACATTTACATGAAGAGCTATTGGGAACATTATTCCCAGACAAATCTAAGAACTAGTTACAAATTTATACTGATTTTTGCTGTTTTTGTATTAAGTTGTGTGATATTTGTCCAGGAGACATTGAGAGATGGGCCTGATATCTATGTACCTGAGTGTGGCGTTCTACAGCAGCTGGCTGTGGATCGCGGTGATGGTCGTACTCTTGTACTGGTGGTACATGAGGATGTGGATAGGATTCTATGACACCAGCACAATGCGAACTGATGACAGGACATTCGTCGTTACTGGAGCTGATACAGGTATCTGTTAAGTAACTAGTTATGGTAGCGTTTTCTTTATCTTTTTTTCTCTAAATCATTGACTTTGTATGCTCTAGTAGACATCACGTCAAGATTATGAAAGGGTAGACAAAAATGTTCCAGTCATATATTCGATTTTATTCAGTTCTACTAGAGAATGTGGCACTTGTAAATCAGTTTGGTTTCCGCAAAAACATGTCCACAGTCCATGCAATAGATAAATTGGTTCGCCATGTGCTCTCAGCATTTGAAGAAAAGGATTTTGCTCAGGCCACTTTGTGTGACCTGAGCAAGGCCACTTTGTGTGACTTTGATTGTGTAAATCATGTCGATCTTCTGAAAAAGTTGTCCTTTTATGGCATCAAGGGCATTGCGCTAAAGTTTTTTAAATCTTATCTCTCAAACCGTAGGCAGAAGGTTTTTGCTAATGGACAGTGGTCTCAGGAGGTGGAAGTTAATATTGGAGTTCCCCAAGGATCGGTGTTAGGTCCCCTTCTTTTTCTAATATGCATAAATGATTTCCCAAATAAAGTTCCTTCAACCACAATTCTTTGTGCAGATGATACCACTTTTTTTAGCTCAAATAGTGATTTTAATTCTCTTGAAGAACTCAAACAAAATACCTTACTTGTTGCATCCAACTGGTTTAAAGATAATGGTTTTCTGTTGAATGAAGCTAAAACACAATCATTTTTTTTTTAGTTTAAGACCACTGCCTCAAGCACCACATCTGGATCATAGTTCTGTTTCAGTCAAATTCTTAGGTATACACATACATAATAATTTAACCTGGGGGCATCATGTTGACTTTATCACAGCAGAACTGTCTACCTCCTGAGACGTCTCACACACTGTGTTGAAATCAACCATGTAAGAACAGCTTATTTTGCATACTTCCAGTCAATCATTAGATATGGTCTGCTACTGTGGGGCAACTGCTCGAGAGTTAGTGAAATCTTGCTGTTGCAAAAGAAAGCCATCCGAATTCTAACAAACTCTAATCCCATAGATCATTGTAGGCCACTTTTTATTCAGTCAAAAACTCAAACTGTAATAAATCTCTATTTGAACTCATTACATACATAGTAAATAACCCACAGTTTTTAAACTTCCTGAACATGTATACAGCACTAGAAACAAGGACAGAGTCTTAATAGATTATTGCAGGTTGAGTAAATCGCAAAACAGTCACGTTGTAATGTCCCTTAGGGTGTATAACAAATTAATAGGTTGCATTAGTAAATATAATTCTAAGATTCTAAAAAATAAGTTTTATGACTGGCTCCTTCAAAACCCTTTTTATAATGTAAGTGAATTCCTTGGAAGCAATGTTGACTTTTAAGAGCTACATCCTATGTATTCTATAGGCCCACTGTCTTTATTGTATTGCACTGTTTATGTTAGCCTATTATGTATAGCCTGTATATATGTTAGCCTCATTTTGATTAAGTATAGACTTTGGCTGTTGCTGTAAGACTGACGTTGCTGATACATGTATTATCGTTCAATGGCAAATAAAGATTTATTTATTTATTTAATAAAAATTCAAATAAGTCCAGTAATACCACACATGTTAAATATATTGCTGGTTATCTGACTGGTATGTTGAACCTTTTACTGTAACTACTTTATGCATGAAGGTTAGAGACACTATTCAATTGTACAAACTGAGCAAGTATAAATAAAGATATATTTAATTTGGTTTAGGAAAATAAACTGTTATAATTTAACTACGTAATAATTTGCCATAACATTTTCTATAATGGGGTTTATTCCTGGTAAAACCGGTTTTAATACGAAACCTCATGTTTTGAATTTATTAATTTTAAGTTTGAATTAATTTCAAATTAATCAATAGAAATAGTAAAACAAGTTTTTTTTCTCATGAGAAGCAATGAAATGTGAAAAAGCCATGTTGCATGTTGGGTATGGTATACCATTTTAGCCTGTCATTTAGAGAGACAAATTGGGATGATGACATTTTCAAGTCATTTTAATGTACTAAGGAAAAGAGACTGCCGATAAACTTGCAAATGAAGGAAGGAGCCTTGACCCAACAACAATGGCCAGTAAAATTTGACTGTCTCAGATCTAGGGATAGGAAAATGTGCTGCCACCTGGAATAGAGACAGATTCTGCGATTAACATTTTATAAAATATGATGATAAATATACTTTTTTCTTATACCAAAAGCTGAAAGCCATAAACAATTAAATATGAAAACCTAACTTTGAAAATAAGTATGAAGTTGAAAGTGGAAAAATAAAATGCAATGTAATTGTTTTTATAAGTGTCTCATTCCACCAGAAATAACAGATGGGAAACTCTTTGCAAACATATTTATATAAACATTGAGACAAAATTGTTAGGGTAAACCTTCAGAGCATGATTTGCCATAAAATTACATTATTAGTTGTTACCTGTACTATAAGTAAACTTTATAATATATAAAATATCCCCTCATATAGAGAAAGGTCAATGCAATGAGAAAATGAGAATAAGTAATCATGTAATGGGATTATTGTGTAACTTAAAGAGTAAATTTAAGAAATGAATGAATTGACTTATTAATAAAACTATTCCCACTGAAATTTGTACAAAATGCATAACAACTTTAATTCATTGAATAGAAATGTATCACAAATTATTTTGATTAAGAGCTCTATGGATTAAAAGAAAGGCCTGCTTCAATCAATTTATTGCTACAGTTCGGGGCACGGAGCTTGGAGTCTGGGAAAGGCGAGAAACTACTGAAATTTCTTTGAAATAAAAGCAGACAATAACAAAAATAACCAAATGTTTTAAAATTAAATAAATTAATTTTGCTTTTTATTGACAAAGGTATACTGTAACACTAGCAGTACTAAGCCAAATAGAGGCGAAAAGTCATTCCAGAGCATACGCTAACCAGACGCCAAGCACAATACCCCGAACTGTAATAGTGTTCAGTGCACAGAGGCCTCTCATCAGTCAACCAGCAGGTGATTCCACAGGGTTTGTTCCAATGATCTGGCTTTCAATAAGAGAAACTCAAATGTGATTCTATATCCTGAATATATTATATTTTTATTTGTAGCCTACGTGATGCCTTTTAACAATCTTAATAAGTTTTGTGGACAAATTGTAGTATGAAGTAATGTTTTCAACTGAATAAATATTGTTGAAAAAGTAAGCTAATGAAACATATGTTTTAACCTGAAATATTTGTTGGGTACAGTCCAAACTTTGTACTACTCGGTTGTTATTTAAATCATGCAGTATCTATCTATATATATATATATATATATATATATATATATATATATATATATATAAATTGATTCAAATTATTAATCCAGGGGGCCTCAAAAAACTACTTGAACCTAGGACCCCACAATAATTGCAAATCCGCTATTGGCGTAGTGAGACATTGAATTCTTATTTTTATCATTTTGCAGGTGTAGGCAAGGCGAGTTGTGACTTGCTGGCAGCAAGAGGAGGCAGGATCATCATGGCATGCAGAGATACAACATTGGGCCAAGCTGCCAAAGGTAAACTCCAATATAAGATTTGAGAAGAATTCTCACCATGTCCAAGCATATGCTTGCGTGCTTACACACACATACTCATATATACACAAGTCACAAGTGGACACAAGTCATTTATATTTTGCAGAATTTTGTGTTTCTTTTGTCAAAAATGATATTATAAATTAAATTGCTTCAGGATGTAATAAAAATCAAATATGTCTGATGATACTTCGATATGTATATATATGTATTTATTTATACTTGCCGCCATAGTACCTGGTTTCACCCGAGAATAACACTACTGTGTGTGCTGTATTCTGTGGTTAGCCTTATATAAACTATTTCAAGGAAGTAACATCTGCTTAAGCTATCATATGGTCAAATAAATTGAATGTCCATAATAATATCTTTGGAATTTTGACAACCCGTGGGATGGAGCCCTATAAGGTCAGATCGGGAGGGATCACAACCCTTAACTTTTCCTATGTTAGACCTATGCTCCTATGTTATTCACAATTCAATTAGAATTAGTGAATCAAATTAGTGAAACCCGTCCAGCGTACTGGGAAGTTGGAGAACTTTTGATGACACCCCATCGCTCTCCTTTAATATATTAGTATGATATAATTACGCTAATACTTAGTACTTTTTACATACCAAACTATAAACAGACCAGTTTTGATCAGTTACAAAATTCACCATTGGGCCCCAATGGGGAAATAAATGGCGGTTCTCACATTCAACCACTGATCGATACGCAATTACATTATAACTGCCGTATATGTCAATTAGGATCTATAGATAAAGCCGAATTTACAAACTAACAATATTTAGTTGATTTTAAAAGATTAAATTTGATTTCAAGGGGGACAACTCAGCAACATATAAAAATATGGTCAATGAAATAAGGAGCTACTTGAAAGGTAATCTGGGGGTTGAACGTTAGATTAAAATTAAGGAAGTTTGGCACCAAAGAGCCATTTATAATAGTAAAATATTGGTAAAAGCCTTTGACCGCACAGTAGATTGGGTCTGGATATGATGACCCCCCCCTTGCCTGACTACACTAACATGGGGCCAATACAATAAACCAAACCAATCCAATTTATCTAGAAAACACATTGTTATTCACAGACCAGATAGTGAAGAGAACACTTAATGAAAAAGTAGAAGTACGCCACCTAGACCTTGGCTCCCTGGCTTCTGTCCGCAAGTTCTCCACAGAGTTGCGGGGCAGTGTAGACCACGTGGACGCTCTGATATTACACACTGCGCCGGAGTGTGCGCCAGCGGCTGCCACCACCGCCGATGGCCTCAACACCATCATGCAGTTGCACCACTTCGGCCCCTTCCTGCTCACCAACTTGCTGCTAGGTGAGAGTAGTCTCTGTCATAGATAGAGCTTAGCCGCTTATAAATTTCACTTAGGGGTAATATTTGCTAAATTATTACACATGGGGTGCATGTTACTTATTGTATAGTAACAAGCTCAGTGTTCCTAGAGAGCCATTCATTGCTCAAAAATGCATAACTTCAAAATGCAGTACTCTGAAAATGTTTCGAAGCAGTGTAATTTCGAAGTAGTGTATTTTCAGAGTACTGCTTTTCGCAGTTATGCATTTAAGACTTATTCCATCTAAACTACGTATTTTTCAGAGCACTGCTTTTCGGATTTATCCATTTTTTTAACAATGCCTAGTGACCAGTAGGCCTAGTGTCTAATTATTTTCCCTATTTTTTGCAGTTTCACGTTGCAGTGTTTATCCTAGTTTTTGCACCATTTTCAATTTCAAAATTTCCAAGCTAAAAATCAGTAGGGGGTTTGGGGTTTGAATGGGCAAATAGTGCTTTTAAAGCTGAATTGGTAGATTAATCAGGACTTATTTTTTAAAACTCTACATTTTTAACTAAGATAAGAATACTTTTATTATAAGAACAAGATCTTAGGCCATCTATAATTTAACCAAACAATTCAAAGTAAACCAAATATTTACTGATTGCAGATTTGTTAAAGAAGTCATCCCTGGGTAGAATAGTGTTTGTAACATCCATCGTCCATCACTTCCACAAGTTCAGCCTGGACAACCTCAATAGCGAGAAGGAACCTCTGCCCAACTGCCGAGTCTATTGTAACTCCAAGCTGGCCAACATCCTTACTACCAAGTACCTCGCTAGGATACTGCAAGGAACAGGTAACTCTTACGTTATACTAAATTTCCTTCTATATGTTTCGGCCTCCACAAAAGTCAGAATGATTGGTTCCAACTTTGTTTACTGCCCGATTTCTAATTCTTATAAAATCAAAATATAAGTATATTAATACCATGCATAAACCTCTTTAATATGTTCTATGGTTATGATCAGCTACTAAGTGTGTTCACCGATATGTTGGCAGGAGTGACAGTGAACAGTGTGCACCCTGGAGTGACCAGGCCAGACCCCACTAGTGGTGCTTCGTGTGGAGGATCTGTCTGGGGGATGATCTACAACTTGTGGGTCGATACATTTGGAAAGGTTGGTAATGTAATTTTAGCACTGAATTATATATGCCAGCTATTTGAATTATATATGATATTTGAAAACTGCTGCAGGCTTCATTAGTTCATTAAATTACTTGAATCAAAGTGTTTAAATTGTAAAAAAACTAGGGTTGGACTTTTCATCGCGTTTTAAATTATTGACGTAGATATCAACTTTGACAGACCAACTACCCACTATTATGCAAATAGTTGTTGAAAGCTTTTTAGCTATCTATAGTAAATTTCACACATTACTACTTAAGACAAAAACTGAAGCAGAAACTGAACTAGATGAACCCAAAGGTTTTTTTGAAAATGTATGCACTTCAATATGTCAACTTCGAAGGATATACAACTTTGAAAGATTTATACTAAAAACTGTTTAAATGCTGCCAACCCTTCCATATTTTATTCATAGTCAATTACTTATACACTATTGTTGTGAAAAGCAACTGAGCTAACCCTAGGATTTGTTTGGATACCAATTTTTTCATGGTAAATTGTAGAGTAATTAATTACAGGCATAGGCGTGCGCAGAGTCTGGTCAGCGTGGGTGACGGAACCCAAAAATGCACCCCTCCCCCCCAATCTTGCTGCTCAAAGAACCTATTTATCTGCCAAATAATCGAATATGTAAATTATTGTATGTAATCTTCATTGACACAAATATGTGCTAATCTTATTTGATTCAATAAATATTGTATCTTTATAGGTATATTTAATTTACAAAATACCATAATGTTACTGGTTTTGTATTGTTTTCTAAAAAATCTAGATTACGCTCAGGCCGGGTGGCTGCAAGTCACTCCGATTTCTCGTAAAAGAGTGTATCTTAAAGGTTTTTAAAACAATATAACAATTTGCAATCAACTGAAATATGGTATGGAATCCGTAGGATGTATAATCAGTGGTACAATGCACTTTAAAAAAACTGAAATACAAGAAGATACATCACAGAATTGATAATTTCTCAGAAAAATATACATGGTTGTACTCAGCGAGGTAGAAACCATGGAGAGCTCGCGCCCTGTAGTCGGGATCATAGAACTCTATTAATACACCATTAATGTATTAATAGAGTTATATGGTCAGGATGGACCAAAATTCGGTCCGGCCGGGCTCAAGGTCACATCTCAAAGTGTAAGACTCGTCGCTCAGTGCAGCCAGCGAGCACAGAAAAATATAATTTTGTGCTCGTTGAGTACAGCGTCTTATGGGTTATTGGTGACGCGTGCTTAGTTCAATGAGGTGTACGGCGCGAGGAATTTTTTTATTGCAAAATAGTTTTTGGAGTCATATTACTGAATAAATTCTTTATCTTTTGGTACTAAATTCAAATTTATTTAACCTCTAATTATGGTGTAAAACACGTGTAGTTTTCAATATTAGTATAAAAATCTCGATCTTCAAGTACTTAACCTTACTTTGCATCGAAAAAAAAAAAAATTTATGACTCAATGGCTAACATATTTGCTTTAATCGATACATTCCTCAATTTTTGACATGAAACCAAACTATATAATAACCATTGTAGGGCTTTTGGAGAGGCTTGGTTTTGAGTTTTGGCATAAAAACATTGATTCTATATTATTTAATTTGTATTTTCGGTAGGTTTATTAACAACTAAGTATCCTTCGTATTCAAGTTCCTTGATATGTTCTTCTACTTTTAACGCCAAACATATTTGTACAGGATTGGTTATATTGCTGATATAGAGGATTAGTTTTGAGTTTTGATGTAAAAACATATATTTATTCATTATTTTAATTACATTTTTAGCAACAACAATTCATTTACGTATTTACGTACTTCGTATTTGGAGGGGGAAATGTGATTCTTCATGAGCCTAATTACATCTCGATAACTGAATTTTCTATCAAATTTGAAAGCTATGTTAAAAAACAATAATCTAAACACAATATGAAGTAAAATATACATAGTTCATATTTTATAGGTGAAGATCTAAGTAAAATGAGGAGCATTTAACTATGCTGGATGTGGTAGAACAGCGTGGAGCCGTGGACCGCGACGGCGCTCGTAGAACTGAACAAAGCGGTTATTTACATCGGATTATTGAACAAACTATAAGTTCTATTGAAAATGGTATTGAATGAAAATTTTAGACCATCTAATTAGCTACAACTTTCTTGCTGGAAGTTTGTTCTACCTCAAAAATAAAAAAAGTTCTCGCTTACTGACTTTTTCATGTCATGCTGTGACAACTCTCTAATATTTTCATTATTAAAAATTACACACAAATTTAAACTAAAATATATTCATACTGTTAGATGCGGAAATTCTTGCAGAAAAGGAATATATAAGCATAGAAAAATTAACCAGGTATATTTTTCTATGATATAAGTTTCGTTATTTAGAGTATGTTATCATAATAATTGCAGCCGTGATAAAACAGTAATTCTGCAGTCTTCTGCAATGATCCTTTTCCATATCTTAAGCATGTATTTTCAAAATTTTCCGTACGGCAGACTAGAGCCTTAAAATTTTAGAAGTATATGAAGTTTAGTCCTTTCTTCAATAGCAGTTTTGCTGATTTGGTTAGCTTTAAAAAAGGTGATTTTCACAAGGTATAATAATTCAGTTTTCTGTTATTTTAGTGTTCATGTTATTTTGCAGACTATAAAGGAAGGTGCTATGACCCCAACATACGTTGCCACTGAACCCAAACTAGCAAACGTGACAGGAAAACATTTTGCTGATTGCAGGGTAAGTAAAAAGTTTGCCTCTACATAAACAAATTCATTTTTATGGCATGTATTTTAAACCAAACTTGTGTAAAAGCATAAACTAATTTTTCAATTTTCCAATTCTTGACAAAATAAAATATATTTGGTGTTAAACTAATTTTTGACATTTATATTGGTGACTATACCATATTAAAGGAAAATACCCCTGTCAAAGCAAACCTGCATATTCATTGCATTTTTCATGATATTTTATAAACATGGAAACATATACTCTCAAATGAGCTATGTCTGTATGCAAATGAAAATACAGATTTTTGGGCCTAAAAAATTGACTGGAAAAATCCTTAACCCCAGGGAAACTCAATTGAAAATTAAAATGTTTAACATTGGGCTTGAGGGGTGTCAAATCATATCCAAATAGCCATAACAGCTACTCAAAAACTACTGTATTGTTATCACTCCTTGAAAATAAGTAAAAATGTTCTAGTCTTGATTAACTAATCCACAAATTGTCACTATACATATTTAAATACTAAAACCTATTTTTACTGTAATTTTAAAAATACAATTTTAAGTTTTGAGAATCTTATTTTTAATTTTTAACACCGTCATTCTAAGACATATGTTTTTTCAGGTTTCTGGCTGTGTTGCATCGATAGCAAATGATGTAAAATTACAAGACAAACTGTTTGAAAAAACTGCACAGTTAGTAAATCTAAGGCCAGATGAAAAACACATTTAATTTAGAATAAAATTGGTTAATTTAATATAATTTAAGAATGTTTAATATTATTTAATTCCCTGAACATTTTACTTAGACAAGCAAAAAAAGGGAAATTAATGCGTTTATGCCACTTACATACATGTTAAACGTCACCAATTTGTAAACTATGGGGCTATGGAAAAGAAGATATTTTTACAGCTAAAGCCATGAATAGACGACATTCAATTTTACATAAATTCTCTATCTTTTGGTTTTCCCTCATTTATTGGGTTAAACTTTTATTGCTGTAACGGATTCTAAGACAGATCAGTGCAGATTTCTTCCATGGAATCGTTATTAATAAAAATAAGTACACATGTTTGATGCTGCTTTCGGAAAAATGTATCTTCCTTAGGAGCTGAAATTAAATATCAGCAACAATAAAAAATGTATCAGTGGTATGGACATGTAAAATTCCCTATCAAAAGTTAGTTAAGTCATGTTCTCAGTTGAACATTTTTTTTACTGATAAATCAAGGCCTCAGCATCCAGGCAGTGTTCTTAAAAACGAAAATAGTATTACCATAGTAGGATAAATCAAAGGATTCCACAAACAAATATGGTTATAATAGGGGGCCACACGTCGTCCCAGGCAAATTTTGCATATGTCGCTCCAATTGCAAATTTACGAGTGGTGAGGACTTTTCACCTGACTTCATTCTAACAGAGATTAAATTTGCTATGTTTTTTCCAGGAACAAATGCATCAGTATAAATAATATTTTCTCTAATAAACAACTTCGGTCTGCCAAAAATAATTTTTTAAATGTAAAACATTGAACTAATGTTGATGGTTTGAGTCAATTTCAACTATGCAGTTCTATGAAATGTTCTTAACAACAAGGAGGTTTGGAAAACGATTAGTAGTTCTCAGAAGGACTATTGGAATAAAGAAACAACAAACCAGAGGAATAAATAGCTGTAAATGTAATATTTGTAGAAGTTGAGAGTGATGAGCATTGATCCTCTTAACGATCATTCAATTTAACGTACGTTTATGGCGTATATTTT
Source organism: Allygus modestus (assembly GCA_963675035.1). NCBI lineage: Eukaryota > Metazoa > Arthropoda > Insecta > Hemiptera > Cicadellidae > Allygus > Allygus modestus. Next base: position 220,718,668 of record OY776111.1, on the reverse strand, counting down.
TTAAGTACGTTTGTGCAATACAGGCCTCAACTCTCAACTCAAATGCAGTGCACTCAATTCAATTAAACAAAGCTAATTCACTTTTTTGCTCAAGCTGACAAGCTTGACTTAGATAAATATTAAGTTATCCATGTGTGCTGTTAACCATCTGGGTAAAATGGAAGTTCAAACAGTTCAGTTTTAAACAAGGAGGTACTTGTTTAAAATGACTTGTTTAAAATTGTTTGAATGACGGTGCATTGTACTATTGGTAATACTAGACACAAAACTGCTTAACGATTTTTCTCAAAAAAAGAGCTGGTGATTTTGTAAGGTTCATAAACTGGTGAGGCAAATTTATCGTTCTTTGAACTGCAGTCATTGGTTGTTCAGTTCTTCTAAGTTAACCTTCGGGCATCTCGCTAGCCTAATGGTTAGCTCCTTGGATTTCAGTTCAAGGAGTCATGGGTTCAAATTCGGGGTGTCCACAAACATTTGAGGGGTTTTGACCGCTTTCCCTAAAAGCGTTTGTGTATTCTATTAACAAAAAAGCCTTTGGCATAGAAAAAAAATGAATAAGTGAATCTACTCACTGAAATAATTAAATAATTAAAATTGGAACAAATTAATTTTTATTGTTTGATTTACATATCTATTCTTGCTCTAAAATATGATAAACTATGAACACATTAACGAATACAAGTTTATGAATTTTTAAGTGATGAACAATTGTTTGTTTTATTCATTTTGTTGACTCATTTGATTCCAGCTAGTAGTTCTTTGCCTCACCACAAAATGGTGGCGAAGGGCCCTTAATTTTCTTGATTAGTGTTGTCTCATGCATTACCAATAGACCTCCTTGATTTTAACCGTAAAGTTAGAATAAGTATTAATAAAATGTAAGCTGTTATTAAGTTTTATGGTTCTGTTAGTACCAAATATAAATTCTAAATCTATATATTCAGTAAATGGTAGATCAGTTTTATAAATTTGTTCATCCTAAAACTGGCCAAAACAAATTGTTTTGCTTTAAAGTGCCCTTTTCCCCCATGAGGGACCCTCCTGCCTCTGTATTATTGGATAATTGAAACGAAGTGGAGAGTATCCTCATTCCAACTTCAGTGCTTGCACTGCTAACGAAAGTGATTCAAACTGGAGCGTCTTTACGCACAATAACTCAAAAACGCCTCCATAGATCTACATTAAATTTTGCAGATAACTTATTAGTACAAAATCTCGGTTGAGTTTGTTATTAGAATGGGTATTAACAAAATTATCTTGAAAACAAATTTACTTTTTTCTCCCATAAGAATAACATTAGAAGCCATTTTAGTGGTGCTTGCATCGTGTAAATTTAGCCATCGTCTATGCTTCAACAATAGAGTAACATGGATGCCTTCACTCGAGTATACATTTTTATACTGGATAAAAAGAGGTTTATAGACCAAAATACACACAAATTAAAAAGTAAATTGTAGTGTATTTTATAATTATGAACATATTTATTATTTTATATTATTACTATAAAGATGTATTATTTAAAAAATACATACATCTGTATAATACAATATTTGCTTATTAGGCTTACTCTGTACAAGCCTACTTCGTGGACGCGTAACCAAATGAGACGTTTTGTGTTCAGTTATCACTAACTCAATTTTGTGGATCATTTTTAATTTTCCAGATAATCTTTTTAAATTCGTAACAAATACATAACCTGTTTATTCTGCAAAACTTAAAATACGTTATCATAAATTGTTTATCCAACCACTGCAAAACCTTTCAACTATTCTAAGATTTGTTGCAGGTTATCCAAGATGATTTTAACATAGCCTAGAATTGGCTTACAGGAAACCATTTTCATTTTGTAACTTAGGCCTATAGCCTTCTTGTCAATTAAAAAAAATTGTGTCTTGTACAATCGTACACTAGGACATCATCCTTACGTTTAATATATGTATAGGGTTTATGGATCAATATTTTGACGTCTAGTTTGCTAAGTGTAATTTGTATTATTTAGCCTACCTATCGCATTAAGCATCCTTTCAACCCTGCCTGTAAATTGTTTTTATAATAAATAAAAATATGAATTCCAATAGTATTTTATTTGGTTAGAGCCAAAATAATGGCAAAAACAAGTACATGAATATTTTCCTATAACAAAAATATTGTGTCGTGACTGGGAATCGATCCTGCGATCTCTGAGTCATGAAACTAGCACGCTTCCAACTGAGCTACCATGTCATAACTTTGTAGCGGAAAAGTCGCTACTTAAAGCAATGAAGCAATTAAAGACTAATCAACGCATTCTAGCGGCCCTTGAATTAAACATAAGGACAAATTCTGATAAGATGATTAAAATCAGATCATTAATTTGTTTGAGGCACAATTAAAACTTATTGTTCATGTGTTTTGATTATCCTTATACGGGAGGAATGAGCGTACACCTAGTTATTATTATTTACTGTTTTGGACCAAAGCATTTCTGGCCTCCCTAGTTAATCATACTGTAGAACCCCTCCTACTTGACCTTGGGATAACCGACCATGTGACCGATCGACCATCTACTGCACTGCATCGCTGACTCGAGAACCCCTCCTACTTGACCTTGGGATAACCGACCATGTGACCGATCGACCATCTACTGCACTGCATCGCTGACTCGAGAACCCCTCCTACTTGACCTTGGGATAACCGACCATGTGACCGATCGACCATCTACTGCACTGCATCGCTGACTCGAGAACCCCTCCTACTTGACCTTGGGATAACCGACCATGTGACCGATCGACCATCTACTGCACTGCATCGCTGACTCGAGAACCCCTCCTACTTGACCTTGGGATAACCGACCATGTGACCGATCGACCATCTACTGCACTGCATCGCTGACTCGAGAACCCCTCCTACTTGACCTTGGGATAACCGACCATGTGACCGATCGACCATCTACTGCACTGCATCGCTGACTCGAGAACCCCTCCTACTTGACCTTGGGATAACCGACCATGTGACCGATGACCATCTACTGCACTGCATCGCTGACTCGAGAACCCCTCCTACTTGACCTTGGGATAACCGACCATGTGACCGATGACCATCTACTGCACTGCATCGCTGACTCGAGAACCCCTCCTACTTGACCTTGGGATAACCGACCATGTGACCGATGACCATCTACTGCACTGCATCGCTGACTCGAGAACCCCTCCTACTTGACCTTGGGATAACCGACCATGTGACCGATCGACCATCTACTGCACTGCATTGCTGACTCGAGAACCCCTCCTACTTGACCTTGGGATAACCGACCATGTGACCGATCGACCATCTACTGCACTGCATCGCTGACTCGAGAACCCCTCCTACTTGACCTTGGGATAACCGACCATGTGACCGATCGACCATCTACTGCACTGCATCGCTGACTCGAGAACCCCTCCTACTTGACCTTCGGATAAATTCAAATTCAAATTCAAATATATCTTTATTCACCAATATACATATTGTACATTGAATAGCGTCACAATATACTTCATGGCACAAATTATAATTCTAAAGAAATACAAAAGAATCTCTTCACGAGGCCTGCTCTAATAATTGTTTATATAATTAATGATAAAAAAAGAACAAAAACAATTAATACTAGCAAAACAATTAAAATCTAGAGTACAAGAAAAATTAGTGATGATTATTCAACAACAATAAAATCTTCAAAAGAGTATAAGTTTAAAGTTAGTAGGTAGTTTTTTTAAAGTCTTTTAAATTTTTCTAAATTTTGTTCCTCAAAAATATTTTTTGGTAAATGAAATAAAAATTTTTTGTCCATGAAACAAGTCTTCTTTTCAAAAAATTTTAGTTTGTGATTTTCAACATATCTATTATTTCTAGTATTGTAATTATGATTATTGGGATTTTTGGTTGAAATATTCATTTTTTTAACATATAATACTGTTTTGTAAATATATAGGTCACATACTGTCAAAATTCCTAGTTGAGAAAAAAGAGGTTTAGCGGATTGATTCTTTTTAATATTAAAAATTATTCTCAACGCTCTTTTTTGCTGTAGAAGAATTCTGTCCAAGTTTTTCTTTGTAGTAGCTCCATAAATAGCTATGCCATAAGACATGTGTGAATTTATTAAAGAGTAATAAATAGTTTTTAATGCATTAATATTACAAATTTTAGACATTTGACGTAAAGCATATAATCCAGAAGACATTTTTTAACTTATGTAGTTAACCCCTCCTACTCCTGCTGTTTTGCGTTTAATTATGTATTAACGTGCTCATCCCAACACAAATTTTGGTCTAGTATTAATCCAAGAAATTTTGTATTTTCAACTTGTTGCAATTTCAAATGTTCTAGAAAGATTTCTGGTTCTAAATTAGATCTGGTTTGTTTAGTACAAAAGGATATAAAATTAGATTTATTTAAGTTTAATGTAAGATTTTTGCTATTTGAAAATTCTTTAACTGATAGAAGACTTAGAAAAGATTTTAATTCAATGCCATCTGATACTGTAATATTGGCATCGTCAGCATAGAGGCACATAGAGCCTCCTGCCTCCACCAAATTTGGTAACCCATTTATGTAACATAAAAATAATAAAGGGCCCAATAATGACCCTTGAGGGACGCCTCGTTTAATAGTTTGAAAATTAGAGATTAGGTTTTGAAAATATTTATATTTACTATTAGGATAAGAAAATTCATGTTGGACTTGTATACACTGTTGTCTATTACTTAGGTATGATCTGAACCATACGTACTCTTTATTCTTAATATTAAGGTCTTAAAATATTTAGCAATTTAATATGTAATACACTGTCAAATGCTTTTGAATAATCAAGGAAAATTCCGATAATTTTTTCATTTTTGTTGAAAGCGTTAATTATTGATTCAATAAAATTTATACCTGCAGTTATTGTGGATTTTCCAGGTCGGAAACCATGTTGTTCATCATATAGTAATTGATTTTCTTCTAAATAATGTAGTAATTGGTCATATACAACTTTTTCAAGAATTTTTGAGAATACTGGTAATAAAGATATCGGTCGGTAACTTGCAGGGTCATCCAAGTTTCCTTTTTTAAATAACGGTATTACTTTTGCAATCTTTAGTTTACAAGGGAAAAATCCTGATATTAGTGATGAATTTATAATGTGTAAAAGAGGTTTGGAAATTAGTGGAAAAGTTTGCTTGATTATTGTGATTGGGATGTCATCAATACCAGTGGATAACTTATTTTCAAAACCCATAACAGTTTTTTCTAAAGTTAATTCATCAATCTGTTTGAACCTAAAATTACTTGAAAACTTTTGTGATTTGGAAATATTTGGATGATTAATATTTTGGAGTTTCGAATCTTCCACAGCATTGATAAAATAGTTATTACAAATATTACTAACAGCAAGTGGATCCGTAATCAGTTTGCCATCTTGCATTAAATGTATGTTGCTATTTACATGGGCTTCTCTATTAATTTCTGATTTAATAATTTTCCAGGTTGCACATGATGCATTGCTAGACTGAGTTATTCTACCATCATAAAACAGTTTTTTTTCTTTTTGTATTTGAGTCTTTATTCCAGACTTTAAAGATTGTATTTTTTCTTTCAGGTTTTCGGTTTTTTCAGCTCTGTACTGTTTTTCCAAATCTATGATTTCTAATCGTTTATTTTTTATTTCATCAGTTATCCATTTTTCACTGTTTTGGTTGTTTATAGTAGTTAATAACTTAGGAAAACTAATTTCAAAAGCGTAATTAAATATTGTAAAAAAAGTGTCATACTTAGATTCTACTGTGGCCTGATAAACCTCTAACCATTTTTCATTTGACAACAATCTACAGAATAACTCTAAATTAGCTTTAGTAAACTTCCTCCTATAACCCTTATTTACATATTTTATGGTGCTTTTAGTTCTTTTGATTTCAAGCAGTTGACCATCATGGTCAGATATACATGTAATAATTCCTGAAATGTGTAATTTACTAGATTCAATATTACAAACAAAATTATCAATTGCTGTTTGTGATTCAAGAGTTACTCTAGTAGGGAAATTTACCTTGTATTCTAAACCATACAAATCCAAAATATTAACAAAATTCCTATAAGTTTTACCTTTTACTAGTACATTTATATTGAAATCACCAGCAATAACAATTTTCTTATATCTATTGCTTATTATGTCACAAAGTGAGTCAAAACGATCGAGAAAAGATTCTATGAAGCATTGTAACGGAGACCTGTACAAGCATACCAAAACAAATGAAAATTCATCCATCGTAATTTCTGTAATACAAAATTCAAACTCTTTTTCAACTAAAAGATTCTGAGCTGAGGAAATGTGTACGTTTTTACTTTTGATATTACTTTTGGCTAGGATTAAAGTTCCTCCTCCTAGTGAAAAATGTCTGGAAAAAAAGAGCATATCTTATAGTTATCAATCTTGAGGAGCTTAATTTCTTCCACTGTCATTTTATGCTCTGATAAACAAACTATATCTGGCTGTATTTCATCTAAATTTATTTTTAAGATTTAAGACGTGAAGATAAATGTTGAACATTTTGATGCATTATTTTAAGTGACTGAAATTTATTGTTAGACAAAATTGATGGATTTTCATTTGAATTTAAATCCGCCCTGCTACGCTCAACCCCGTCACAATATGTACAAGCAGAATATAATTCATTGTCGTGAGACCTCAGTTTAAACCAGACAATGAGGAGCACAAATCACCATCACTATAATGCCCATGATTTTTATCACTGACACAGCACACTGCTTCTAGATGTTGTTTGGGTGTGTTGGTGGTTGCCTGTGGTGAGTCGTCATAAGGTTCATCAGCGTCGGCGTCAGATGTCAATATTGAGGTCCTCAGGGGTTGTATGCGACGAACAGCAGATGGTGGTTCAGCCTGTAGATACTGGGACAGGATGTGGAGCTTTAAACTGGTGTTAAAATCTTCAAAATTAAGACCATTCCACAGAGATCCAGAAGACCATTGATTATAGGATATGACTTCTACGGGGGCAGCAGTAAGATGATAAAACTTTATAATATTGGCTGCAAAGTGTTGTGGAAGTATTTGGTCACGCACACATCCCATAGCAGAACAAATTAACTTGGTAAAACCCCTTTTTTAAATCTGTTATAAGGTCTTCAAAGGCTTTGTCATAATCGGGCAGCGAAGGTTTATGGTTATACTTGTCCTTGGTAACAAGAGAGTAAAATCCAGCTCCATTAGAGACCTGTTGGAATGCAAGATGATTGGTTAAACAATCAGTTTCAAGAGGCCTCCCAATAAGTTTTTTGAAGGCTACTGCCACACCAGCTGTCATTTGCCGCTTCTCTCCAAAATCACCTGATATGCAGTGTGCGAATGCCGTTTTATTGTCATTTTTCTCCTTCAAAATTTTTTCTTGCATGTTAATCTCTATTACTCTTACTGGAACCTGTTTTTGTTTGAATTGATTTTGTATTTCTAATGTTGTCCACCAATTAAGAGCTTTCAGAAAGATCCGAGCCAGTTTTGTTTTACCTTGAATATTTATATGTAAACCGTGTGCAGTGTAATGCTGCCTTTTCAAATGATTCAGATTAATGATAATGACATTTTCTAATCTTGCTGCCACTTCTGAAATGTAATTATTAACCATCTGAATCTGATTGTTTTCTTTACCATCCAAAGCCCTGTCATATCTCATAAGAATACTGGCCTAGAACACGAGAGAGCTCTTAGATCATTTTCTAAGTGGCCATATATGTACTTAAAATCTTCATTTAAACTGTCATTGGTTCCTCCTAGGAGTAGTAGAGGATCGTTTTCTTTATCAATTTTAGCTGAATCAGCGACTTGCTTAAGTGTAGTGTTCGCCCTCACATAACCGAAAACATCTACTCTTCCTCCACTAAGTTTTGTTATTTTTTCACCAATGTCTCTGCCCTGACTGTCAGAACAGACTGTGACTTTGCAATTAAAATTCTTAATCTTACTTTCATTTTTATGTTTTTTTTGTCCTTTTATAGTTTTGTTTTCTGTTTTGAGTATTAACGTGATGTAGGCTCTCCGAAGAATACATTTCTTCCTCTTCTTCCAGTACTTCATATCTGTTACTTAGACTCAAGTCTAATTTATCATAAGAGTGAGTTGGTTTCATGTGAAAGTGCTTCCCATTATATGACTTGGATCTCACAACGTTCCACTCATTGTCATTATTGTCATGCTTTGAGTAATTTGATTTAAGATGTAACTTAGTGTCTTTATTTTTTGTATTTGTTGAGACAGTTCTTCTTTCTGCATTAAAGTTGTTTTTCTCAAGCTTTAATAACATCAGTGAGATAATGTTTTCATCCGTTATTTTACCACAGTTGAAAATTACATAGGACAGTAGTGATCTTTTTTTAATTATGTCAGCTTGAGTTAAGGTTGTTTTTTGAATGAACTCTATATTCATACTACCGGTGGTAATTATATCATGCACTAAGGACTGCACTATCCAGCACATAAACACTCCACAGTCACTACTGTTTGACTGCTGTGGACCACCAAGAGTGGTGAAAATTGGTGTTGTTGTTCCTTGGAGGTAAGTTGTTAGTTTGGTTGCAACTGCACGAGCAGAGGTTTCATTATAAGCTGCTGAAGAGTCAAAATGCAGATACCTATTGGCAGATTTATCGTAGATCAATGTACTCCAATGAGAGCCACTGTCCGATTGAATGAGATTCACCGAGTCATTTACAGGCAAAATAATGATATTCTTAGCCATTACGTTTAATGAATTCAATGTGAAGTCAAAATCATCAGTGTTTTTAATCATATGCACTACTAAAGGGTTTAAGATAATGCAAGATTTCATATTCAGGAAACGGTCATTTAGCAACTGAAAATATGGTTGTGATGTGAGATCGGTTAACCATTTTTCATTTAAAAGCTCATCTGACACTAATAACATTTTGGTACCTTCAATCTCAGTCTGTGTTTCAATGCTAGAAAAATTAACAGAGGCGTCCGCCGTTAAACTGTTGTCATTTGATACGATTTCAGTTTGGGTTGAAATATTTGATTCCTGTGTTGTAGATGTGGAAAAACAGTCAGAAGTATTAAGACTCACATTGACACTTGAAATAGTTGATTTCTCACCCATAGTTGTTCTATTAGTACTGCGTGTTTTCTTCGAAGAAAGATTAAAACCAGCTAGACTGATGTTAAGCTTTTTAGCTTTTATGTACTCCTCAAGTTCCTTTTTTGACCTTAAAATTTTCCCACCGGGAGATGTAATTTTAAGATCAATTATTTTTCCTTGATACACCCCACTTTTCCTGAGAGTTTCCTCCACTTTCCATCCTTTTATATTATTTATCCTTTCTTTGTTCAAAGATTTGTCCATACAAATTTTTTACAAAAATAATTAAAAAAATATTAATAATGAAAAATAAGTTTATTTAATATTTTTCTTAAATGCAAGTGAGGAAAACAGGAGAGTATTTGTTTGTAAACAAAGTCAATGAATCAGAGGTCAGGCTTGGGTTGAGATGCGATACTCATATTAGTTCCAGGTAGTCAAGGGCCAAAGTACACTCAAGCAATCAGTTCACACTCCCTATCACCAGCCGTTGGCAGACAGAAACCGCTTATACTTCACAAACTAGTTAATTCCTGTATACCTTAGAAGCAGTCCAACTATTGTACTTCCTGTGTAGGATATACCTCTGAACTCAAGTCTGTGAAATCAGTGTGATAATTGAAAATCAATAATTTAATAAAACTTCTTGAGTAAAAGTCTACTGATTCCAATCATCAAATCACCAAAGAAAAATATGTTTTCTAATATTTCCCCTTTTATATTACAGTGAACCAAAACATGTGCTACTGGGGTCTGCTGGAGAAGGTATTTTATAATCTCAAATATAAATGCTATATAATTTAGGTTATTGAAATTTTAGTGATCCACTTATCATATCAACTTTATCAAAGGTTTTCCCAAAGAAAAGCACTGGTCACTTTAAAAAAACACCATTAAACTCAAAATTAAGATAGGAACCTTAATCTTTAAAACTTGACACTTATAGTTGCTGACTTGACTTATATAACCGACCATGTGACCGATCGACCATCTACTGCACTGCATCGCTGACTCGAGAACCCCTCCTACTTGACCTTGGGATAACCGACCATGTGACCGATCGACCATCTACTGCACTGCATCGCTGACTCGAGAACCCCTCCTACTTGACCTTGGGATAACCGACCATGTGACTGATCGATCATCTACTGCACTGCATCGCTGACTCGAGAACCCCTCCTACTTGACCTTGGGATAACCGACCATGTGACCGATCGACCATCTACTGCACTGCATCGCTGACTCAAGAACCCCTCCTACTTGACCTTGGGATAACCGACCATGTGACCGATCGAACATCTACTGCACTGCATCGCTGACTCGAGAACCCCTCCTACTTTACCTTGGGATAACCGACCATGTGACCGATCGACCATCTACTGCACTGCATCGCTGACTCGAGAACCCCTCCTACTTGACCTTGGGATAACCGAACATGTGACCGATCGACCATCTACTGCACTGCATCGCTGACTCGAGAACCCCTCCTACTTGACCTTGGGATAACCGACCATGTTACCAATCGACCATCTACTGCACTGCATCGCTGACTCGAGAACCCCTCCTACTTGACCTTGAGATAACCGACCATGTGACCGATCGACCATCTATTGCACTGCATCGCTGACTCGAGAACCCGTCCTACTTGACCTTGGGATAACCGACCATGTGACCGATCGACCATCTACTGCACTGCATCGCTGATTCGAGAACCCCTCCTACTTGACCTTGGGATAACCGACCATGTGACCGATCGACCATCTACTGCACTGCATCGCTGACTCGAGAACCCCTCCTACTTGACCTTGGGATAACCGACCATGTGACCGATCGACCATCTACTGCACTGCATCGCTGACTCGAGACCCCCTCCTACTTGACCTTGGGATAACCGACCATGTGACCGATCGACCATCTACTGCACTGCATCGCTGACTCGAGAACCCCTCCTACTTGACCTTGGGATAACCGACCATGTGACCGATCAACCATCTACTGCACTGCATCGCTGATTCGAGAACCCCTCCTACTTGACCTTGGGATAACCGACCACGTGACCGATCGACCATCTACTGCACTGCATCGCTGACTCGAGAACCCCTCCTACTTGACCTTGGGATAACCGACCATGTGACCGATCGACCATCAACTGCACTGCATCGCTGACTCGAGAACCCCTCCTACTTGACCTTGGGATAACCGACCATGTGACCGATGACCATCTACTGCACTGCATCGCTGACTCGAGAACCCCTCCTACTTGACCTTGGGATAACCGACCATGTGACCGATCGACCATCTACTGCACTGCATCGCTGACTCGAGAACCCCTCCTACTTGACCTTGGGATAACCGACCATGTGACCGATCGACCATCTACTGCACTGCATCGCTGACTCGAGAACCCCTCCTACTTGACCTTGGGATAACCGACCATGTGACCGATCGACCATCTACTGCACTGCATCGCTGATTCGAGAACCCCTCCTACTTGACCTTGGGATAACCGACCACGTGACCGATCGACCATCTACTGCACTGCATCGCTGACTCGAGAACCCCTCCTACTTGACCTTGGGATAACCGACCATGTGACCGATCGACCATCAACTGCACTGCATCGCTGACTCGAGAACCCCTCCTACTTGACCTTGGGATAACCGACCATGTGACTGATGACCATCTACTGCACTGCATCGCTGACTCGAGAACCCCTCCTACTTGACCTTGGGATAACCGACCATGTGACCGATCGACCATCTACTGTACTGCATCGCTGTCTCGAGAACCCCTCCTACTTGACCTAGGGATAACCGACCATGTGACCGATCGACCATCTACTGCACTGCATCACTGACTCGAGAACCCCTCCTACTTGACCTTGGGATAACCGACCATGTGACCGATCGAACATCTACTGCACTGCATCACTGACTCGAGAACCCCTCCTACTTGACCTTGGGATAACCGACCATGTGACCGATCGACCATCTACTGCACTGCATTACTGACTCGAGAACCCCTCCTACTTGACCTTGGAATAACCGACCATGTGACCGATCGACCATCTACTGCACTGCATCACTGACTCGAGAACCCCTCCTACTTGACCTTTGGATAACCGACCATGAGACCGATCGACCATCTACTGCACTGCATCGCTGACTCGAGAACCCCTCCTACTTGACCTTGGGATAACCGACTTTGTGACCGATCGACCATCTACTGCACTGCATCGCTGACTCGAGAACCCCTCCTACTTGACCTTGGGATAACCGACCATGTGACCAATCGACCATCTACTGCACTGCATCGCTGACTCGAGAACCCGTCCTACTTGACCTTGGGATAACCGACCATGTGACCGATCGACCATCTACTGCACTGCATCGCTGACTCGAGAACCCCTCCTACTTGACCTTGCGATAACCGACCATGTGACCGATCGACCATCTACTGCACTGCATCCCTGACTCGAGAACCCCTCCTACTTGACCTTGGGATAACCGACCATGTGACCGATCGACCATCTACTGCACTGCATCGCTGATTCGAGAACCCCTCCTACTTGACCTTGGGATAACCGACCATGTGACCGATCGACCATCTACTGCACTGCATCGCTGACTCGAGAACCCCTCCTACTTGACCTTGGGATAACCGACCATGTGACCGATCGACCATCTACTGCACTGCATCGCTTTCTCGAGAACCCCTCCTACTTGACCTTGGGATAACCGATCATGTGACCGATCGACCATCTACTGCACTGCATCGCTGATTCGAGAACCCCTCCTACTTGACCTTGGGATAACCGACCACGTGACCGATCGACCATCTACTGCACTGCATCGCTGACTCGAGAACCCCTCCTACTTGACCTTGGGATAACCGACCATGTGACCGATCGACCATCAACTGCACTGCATCGCTGACTCGAGAACCCCTCCTACTTGACCTTGGGATAACCGACCATGTGACCGATGACCATCTACTGCACTGCATCGCTGACTCGAGAACCCCTCCTACTTGTCCTTGGGATAACCGACCATGTGACCGATCGACCATCTACTGTACTGCATCGCTGACTCGAGAACCCCTCCTACTTGACCTTGGGATAACCAACCATGTGACCGATCGACCATCTACTGCACTGCATCACTGACTCGAGAACCCCTCCTACTTGACCTTGGGATAACCGACCATGTGACCGATCGACCATCTACTGCACTGCATTACTGACTCGAGAACCCCTCCTACTTGACCTTGGGATAACCGACCATGTGACCGATCGACCATCTACTGCACTGCATCACTGACTCGAGAACCCCTCCTACTTGACCTTTGGATAACTGACCATGTGACCGATCGACCATCTACTGCACTGCATCGCTGACTCGAGAACCCCTCCATCTTGACCTTGGGATAACCGACCATGTGACCGATCGACCATCTACTGCACTGCATCACTGACTCGAGAACCCCTCCTACTTGACCTTGGGATAACCGACCATAAGACCAATCGACCATCTACTGCACTGCATTGCTGACTCGAGAACCCCTCCTACTTGACCTTGGGATAACCGACCATGTGACCGATCGACCATCTACTGCACTGCATCGCTGATTCTAGAACCCCTCCTACTTGACCTTGGGATAACCGACCATGTGACCGATCGACCATCTACTGCACTGCATCGCTGACTCGAGAACCCCTCCTACTTGACCTTGGGATAACCGACCATGTGACCGATCGACCATCTACTGCACTGCATTACTGACTCGAGAACCCCTCCTACTTGACCTTGGGATAACCGACCATGTGACCGATCGACCATCTACTGCACTGCATCACTGACTCGAGAACCCCTCCTACTTGACCTTTGGATAACTGACCATGTGACCGATCGACCATCTACTGCACTGCATCGCTGACTCGAGAACCCCTCCATCTTGACCTTGGGATAACCGACCATGTGACCGATCGACCATCTACTGCACTGCATCACTGACTCGAGAACCCCTCCTACTTGACCTTGGGATAACCGACCATATGACCAATCGACCATCTACTGCACTGCATTGCTGACTCGAGAACCCCTCCTACTTGACCTTGGGATAACCGACCATGTGACCGATCGACCATCTACTGCACTGCATCGCTGATTCGAGAACCCCTCCTACTTGACTTTGGGATAACCGACCATGTGACCGATCGACCATCTACTGCACTGCATCGCTGACTCGAGAACCCCTCCTACTTGACCTTGGGATAACCGACCATGTGACCGATCGACCATCTACTGCACTGCATCGCTGACTTGGGAATGCCTCCATTTGAAAGTCACTAACCTTTGTTTTCCATCAAAGGACTAAGTTTTACAATTAATATGTATTTTTACTAATGTAAACTATAGATCATGCTCACTAATATACACATAATGGACACTTTAGACACTTTCAGCACTTGATCTGTTTATATTAATTTGTTATTGTATGAGGGTGCGTATATATATTGTGTTTGTTAAAACATTTTTCAACAGCCTCATAGTGTCATTTCAAAGTTTAATTAACAGGAAGTTAAAAGTGTTTTCAGAACAAAAACAATATAATTGATAAATTATGTGGATACAAACATAACAAATGCACAAAGCAGTATTGTAAAACTTGACTGTTGCAAAGAAACAAAACAATGATGCCTGAATAGTATTGTATGAGTCACGCAGGAAACTGATATATTTATGGATCAAATGTGAGTACTGATGACAACAAACCCTTTGATGGCAACAGCTTGATTGGAATACCCCCTGCACTTGCTTTCTCTCCTTTTTATTTTTTTCTCATGACAAAGACCTATTAAACTTATTTAGAGGAAAAATAAAATGTCTTATTCAGTACTTAAATCACTTTATTAGCAACATCAATGACAAAACTATTTAAAAGCCGAAATAAAGTTTTGTTATATATGAAACTAAATAATTTAAACACTCTTTGACATACATTAGTTAACTACTCATAAAAACATAACATCTAGATCACATAATTTGTTTTTGCAAGAAAATGTTTAAAACCTTTTAGTGCCGCACATTCAATAAATCACTTCATTATAATACTAATCCGTTTTTGTACTTGTCATGGCTGGAGTTGCACCAAATGCTTCAATATAAATTACATAAATACATATATTTTTGTGCAATGTCCTTAAAACAGCATACCAAAGTCAACATCCACAGCTATAAAACTGCTAACTTTGGTTTTCTAAGATTTTTTAAACTGTTTTTTTCGGGGACATCTGTATTATTTTGTTTTGTTTTAATTTTATGCATGTGTTGAGAATTACAATAGGTAATTAAGAAAAATAAAGTTATAATATACAACAAATCTATTTTGTTATGTTTAGTAATAACACAATAAAATGTAATTGCAATACTGACAGTTTTTTTTTTATAATATGGCCATTCCAAACCTTAGGTCTGTTCTGTCTCCCTCATCCCCATATATTTGAATGAAAGTTCTTGATATTAAAATGTGACCAAAATTTAGAGTTTTAGTAACATTTCAGATCATAAATACAGTGAAATTAATTTCCCTAAAAATTATCAGAAACATCCAGAATTAATTTAATATAACTAATCGGCTGATTTGATTTGATTACTGACATTAGGCGCACGAGTGGAGGAGATGTAGGGGGTATACCTAGTGATGTTTTATAAAATGTTACATTTTTTTAGGTGTGTTTTAATGTCGGCTTATCACAAAAATCCTAAACCTGAAATGTTTGTTGTTCAAAGTTAAAAATGATATATAGGCCCCTAAATTAAAAGTTTGTTTACACAATTTTAAATTTTGTAACACAAAAAAGGAAACTGTAGACATATTGAACACTTGTTTGTTTTGCACTTACATAATTAAAAAAAAAACATTAAGAATATTGATGTATAAAGTTGTAGTGAAGGTTTTCCAACCGTTTATATTTTGATCCACAGCATTCATCAAGTATACTGTAAAAAATGTTCGCCCTTTATAGAATGTATATGGATTCTATTTACGGCACTAAAAGTGTTAACAGGTAAGACATTTAATCTAAGGTAATAAACAAGGAACTAGTCAACACCAATGATTATTGTCATGAGAAAGTTTTAGCAAATTGGACATGTTCCACCCTTTCTGAATTTTACATTAATGGATAACAAGAATACTTCTGTGTATAACAGAATACTCCTGTGCAGGCAGCGGTAATAAAAGTCACTCATTTAAGAAATATTTGTGCATGATAACACTTTAAATTTAATTAGTCTGACTTTTAACCAATTGGCGTAGATATACGAGCTGGTCTCGTTCCTTACTTGTAATTTTATAAACCTATGAATTGGAATAGAAATTTGTGTTTTTAAATGGATTAATTGTTTATTTTAATTAAAATACTGTTTTCATTCAGTTTTTAGAGTCACATTGGCACATACACACAGTAGACATAAGTAAAAAGTAGCAAAATCAGTGTTGACCATGTGCAACTCACAAAGAATTAATCGATCCCATCAACTTCCAAGCAAGCCTGCCACCGTTTTTTTTTTACTTGGGCCCTCCCACCAACGTTGCCACAGACCGGTTAACTCAATGTGTTGCACGACTGGTCAGTTTTGGTCGTGTGCGGGAATCGAACCCACAAACATCGTATCCACACCTGGCCAAGGTGTTTCCACGACGTAGCCAACTCAGCTGATACGACCAAGGGCCTAGTGGCGATATTAAGGTTTTTCAGTCAGACCGCACCCCTAGCGGATAGAACCGTAGTCGCCCGCGGTCATTAGTTACATATTTTGCTACTAGAGTGCAGCACCAATCAAATGTCGTTATAGGATATTGTGAATAGAATAAAATTAATACCTTAATGGGCTGAGGGCAAGGTAAGGTACATTTACTTACACAAATATCCCAGGGTTTGTTATTGGGCCTTACTTAATTAACTAAGGAAAAATAATCTCCAATTAAAAATTTAAAATTTGGTAAGTTGGGAAAAGGATAGATAGCTAGCTTAACTGAAGAGAATAAAATAGGTGTAGCACAGGAGACACATAAAAATAAAAATAAACACTTGATAATATTAAGATATTATATTAATATTATCAAGTGTTTTTGTGTATTTTTATGTGTCTCCTGTGCTACACCTGTTTTATTCTCTTCAGGTAAGCTAGTTGTCTATCCTTTTCCCAACTTACCAATTTTTCACAGCCTAGAGCTTTTCCAAATGAACCTAACCAATTAAAAGGTTTTCATATAAGACATGCACTGGGAGTTATTATAGTAGTAATCTCTTTGTTTTCAACCAGTCATATTTTGATCATTAACTGACAACCGCAAACTCTGATCAATTTCTACACTTGTCTTACTGTTTAAAGTTCATCCGTTTATTTGTTGTTGGTTAGCCAGTTTGTTCATCTCCATTTACGGAGATAATGTTATTAATACATAATATTTGATTAGGTATTTTCATGTAGCTTTCTCGAGCTCTCTATTTTATAACATTTATTATATTACTATTTATATAATAAATTTTTTTCATGATATAATTTGTGGTAAACAAAGATTATAAAAAAAAAACTTGGTTCCCTGTTAATATTTTGATGCTATCTTGCCCATCCTTTCACTACTGTTTAATATAATATTGTTATAGTAAATAAATGCCGGTTTATTGTATTTTACAAGAAGGATTTCTTTGACTATGTATAAAAGTGTGTTATGAAATTAGTTCTACGACTAGTGGCTTGAAGGGGCCATAGCCCCTAACCTTACTCCTTACCTGATTTTTTTTCTCTTTACATTCCGAGGAAAATAAAAAAACATATTGAGGAACACATGTCAGTTCAGTAGCCACTTTATCATATGTTTTATTGTAAACAAAGCAGACTGTTTCAAATTCCCATGCTTTTCTTATGGGGGATGTTTTACTTTATTTTTCGTCCGCTGGTAACTTTTTGGAAATACTGTTATTTTTCCCGAGTCCCTTGAAACAAGACCTTTAATTTGAGCCATCTCCCATCATCCTGCGATTTGCCAAACTCCCACAATTTTGACTTAAACATTTTGCTTACAGAATTATATATAAAGAAAGATTATTAACAAAAAGGCTACCACATGAGCGTATTGTAGTTTAACCTCAGGAGACACTTTTACTACGTTGTACCGGGTGTCCACAAAGTCTTGGCCTGATAAGGAAACCGCATAGTATGAAAACGAGTGATAGTAGGATAAAGATTTATTTATAGATATAACAGGCAACTTCTTAAGACTTTATAACTATGTTCAAACTTAATACACCTCTACGTGTGCGCCTCCAGTGGCCTGCAGATCTTCTAGACGTCTTTTCAGTTCGTCCCAGGTTTTAGTAAGCATATCCTGGGTTACAGACGCCACAGCATTTCTGATTCTCTCCCTCAGTGTTTGTAAATTAGGAACCGGGGAAGAATAGAGAGTGTCCTTGACAAATCCCCACAAAAAGAAATCTATGGGGGTTACATCGGGGGAACGAGGTGGCCATTTCGTTGGGCCATCACGCCCGATCCAGCGTCCGGGGAAGTGGAGATTTAAAAAATCCCTCACACATTTAGCCCAATGAGGCGGGTATCATCTTGCTGGAAAATTATCATAGGTTGCAGTTCTACTAATTGAGGGACTACATACAACTCCAACATAACCAACTAAACAAACCTATTCACATTTTCTCCGCAAAGAAAAATGGTCCAATGATTCCATCATGCATTACACCGCACCAAACATTCATCCCTTTCATGTTCCCTTTCTGTCCCTTTCATGTTCAATCACGATCCTGCGATTTTCACTCCCCCAAACTCTACAATTGTGTCTGTTAACCTTCCCACTTAAATGGAAAGTGGCTTCATCAGAAAAACATACGTTTCAAATAACTGTTATCAAGTTCCAATGAATTTGGGTAGCAAAAGCAGTTCGGAGGGGAAAATCATTTGGCTCAAGCTTTTGAACAACCTGCATTTTATAAGCAGTGAACTTAAGTTCTTTTTTCAAAATTTTTTGTGAATAGTAGAATGTGGGATATGTAACTCTTGGCTAGCTTTACGAATTGACTTACGAGGATTCTGCTGAAATGTTTGGCGCACGACATCTACCGTTTCTTCAGTGGTGCGGGAGCGTCCAGTGCGTTTCTTGTCACATACACTGCCTCCTTCTCTAAAATGCGAATACCATCTCTTGATGCTTCTTCCATAAGGAACAGGTCTTCCAAATGTTCACATGAAAAGTCGTCGAACTGCTATAGGGGATTGGGTTTCGTGAAACCACAAAACACACTGTGATTTCTCTTGTAAACTCACCATTTCTGATTTGTTATTGTATTGAATCATAACTGTATTGTTGTCAATCAGCTGTGTTTAGGTGTTACCAACTTAATTAAATAAAACTTGATTAAATTCCCTTCAAAACAAGGCATAGAAGTTAAGTGTGGCTCTAATGGTTTTCGCACAGCAAAGCTATTAAATCAGGCCAAGACTTTGTGGACACCCGGTATTTGTAAATAACTTTCTTGTAGCTATAACTCATAACAGTTGTATAGCACATTACTTCTATGTCGCTATGAGGTATCAGGAAGTTTTGGATACATTTTAAGAGCTGCTTTAATGTAATAAGAATGTAAATGACCTTTTAAATATGATAGTAAAAAAAATAATAAGAAAAAAGAGAATATGATGTACTGTTTAAAAGAAAGTATTTTGCATATTTCTTTTTTATGTTTGATTTTTTGCTACCAACATGGCAAGTCTCAAGACCATAAGCCATTGCCATTTCCATCTGTAGAGTTTCAGATTTTTTGGTTATTCTGAATTTGTTGTTATTTATACCACTTTTTTAATAAATTGTAGTGTAAATCTTGGATTTCCCCAAGAGGTACCACATTCAAACTAAAATTACTATGAAGTAATTATTATTATATGAAGTTTAAAATTACTGCTGTACAAAAAAATAAATACCATGAGCAACAGATAACGAATAATATTGACTGAAATCAGTCAATCCGTCACTCAGGCCAAGCGATTACAAAGTAGGTGGGATATTGAACAAAATATTGAGGCTGAGATTATGAATTAGAAGGCAAAGGCTCTACACGGACATCATTATTATTGTAACATTTAACTTTTTGAGGAGTAATGAGAATGGTAAATGAACTCATCAACACATTAATTTCTCAGTTTCAAGTAACTGGTCCTCTTTTTAGCAAATTCCCCCTATAGGGAAGAAGCTATTACTGTAGTCGGCATAGTAAGACCTAGGCCCGGGACCATGATAACTTTTCGTTTTGAGGTCCCCAGACCCCATTCGTTCAAAACTGTATATATATATATATATATATTTATGTGTGTCCGTGGGTGCGATAACTCTCGTAAAAAAGGTCCGATTTTGATGAAATTTGGTACAAACGTGTAAAGCAGCATTTATGACTTAAAGTTCGAAAACCAGACAGATCGATCTATCCAAAAGGGTATTTTGGGGGGGTTTTGTACCCCAAAAATGGGTTTTTTGAGTTTTTTACATATAATTTCTGAAAAAGTAGAATTTTATTTTTTTCCATTGGAATCAGCTTAAAAAACGGACAATTTGGTGTTTTAATCATTGCTCTACGTCAATTGGTTACTGAGATATTGAAAGTGCTAAACACAGTACATTGTCCAATGTTATTCTTATGGAGGATAAGACAAATTGTATATCTCGCTTATTTATCAACTTATCCTGACGCAACTTGGTATATTGCTTCATTTCATTGTGTTCTATTGATATTTGCACACAAACCCATTTTTTGGCCGATTGTTCCTGTAGCAGCAAACCTGCATACTCAGCCCCATGTTATTCTTATAGAGAAGTACCTGGGGGCCGACCTTTGCTCGGGGGAAGGCCAGTCAGTTTGTTTAGGTGACTTGGAGTAATATTTCACCACTTCCCCCTACTGATAATCAGATTTGTATAACTCATTTGCCTCTTTTCTACATTGTTAAGGTCACTCCAGTTGTTATTTATAGCTCAATGTCCCTTTGATTCATTTTACTACTTTATTTATGTAATCTTCACTTAAATCTTTTAATCTTAAATCTCTTAGGAAACCACATGTTAATAATCATAAACAACATGAGTATTACTTTGACAGTTCCTTGGTTGATTATGAACAGCTGTTACAATTCTTTTGTTTTGATTTGGAACTCCATAAGCCCAATGTTAATTTTTTTAACTTTTCACTTTAGTATTTTTACATTATTTGATTTTTCCTGGGGATGAGGCTTGTCTAGAACTTATTTTTATCCCAGAAATTAGTTATTTCGAACATTTGAAGGAAATTGTTGGAGCCGTTTTTGAGATCCGTGTCGCAAGCAAGCAAGCAAGCAAGCAAGCAAGCAAACCTTACTCATATTAGAGTATAGGATAGGATAGGATAAGTAACGTGTTATCTCCTTTAATTATGAACATAAATTAATAGAACTTGGTATGTGGCTTTAACTAGTTGAGTCAAATTGATATTTGTATAAAAATCCATTTTTAGTGTTCCTTATTTCAGCAAACCTGCATACTCAGCCGCCGCCGGAGAATAATTAAAATGTCATAAATCGTTTATTTATGAATGTGTATTGATGAAACTTGGTATGTGGCTTTATGTGGTATTAAGATAAATTAATATTAATTGGAAATTCGCTGAGTATGTAGGTTTGCTGCTACAGGGGTATTTGGTATATATTTTTATTTGGTTAAACTCAATTCCTAACATACCAAAATGTTACTATTTTATTTTTAGGGTGTTCAAAAAATTGGAAAAATTTCCCTTGGATACATCCTTGATTAAACTACTCTTTTAACTAAAACTGTATGACATTTCGAAAATTCCTGTTCAAATATGTCAAGCCTACAATAAAAATAGTATTTACATATAGCTATTGATAAATCATTAATTTTGTAAGCGGTAGTTCCTATTTCATGAATACATTTAGAAACATTCCATAAAAATTAAAGCTATGGTATCTATTTAAATAAAACTGTACAACTTATAGTTACAGTACAACAATTTATCATAAGTACCAACAACAAAGTGAACTGTTACCATAAAAGCAAGTAGACAACAACAAATATTTACAAAAGCTAAGTTTTTACAAGTAATTACAAATATATACAGGTTTTGGGGAATATTGAGTATAATATCAGCCAGCAATTCTCAATAATTGTTGCGTCTTTGGTTTCCCGTGTTAAAATATTGACTGTGTTTGTTTGTGTCTACATTGTCTGTATGAATGTTTGTTAGTGTATCTATAAAGTCAATGACAATCCTGGGCACTGATGCACACAGTTTGAGAATCTGCTGACCTGAGTCACTTATACAGCTATACTTAAGACAGAGTAACAAGCTCCATTAAATCCCCAAATTGGAAGACTACTTAAACAAAATAAAAATGCAATTAATATGCTACAAAATATTTGAGTCCACAGTACACCAAATTAGAAGCATTATTATCATATTTTAAGACACTTTCATTATACCAAACAACATTAAAGAGTATTTTATGCTGAGATAGGATTTCATAACATCATATCAAATACATATTAACTGATCTTGGACAAGTAAGGTGACTTTTATAATAAAATATTATATACAATATAGTAATAACAATAATAATAACACTAACATTTAATTATCTACCACCAAATCATATATATAATATCAATATATTTTATAATAGAAGATAAATAATCTTATTTCGCTGTCAATAATTTAGTCTCTCAAATTTAAAATGATAGTTTTTACCACCGGTAGGCTATTAAAAATATATGATTTAGTAATTCATATAAAAATTAAAGATATTACTCAACCAAACAATTGCCAGGCCAGGAAAGGCCTGTTATTTATGAACATAGGCTAATTCATTGTTCTTAATTTTCAGATGTTGGTTTAAACCAACATTTAAACCGAAAAGTTATCATTGAGATCACTCAATCATGCTTCCATTATAATGAAATTTCATGATAAATAATGTTTTTATATTAAGTTCAATAAACGCTTTTATTACTAATGCCACATATGTACTAAAAATTTGTATGAGTTATGTAAGTTATTCTTACATCTTTGTGAGACAGCTATAGTGTTTCCTAGGTACATGTCAGAACATTCTTATGTCTGCTGAATCACAAGCCCACTCAGCAAACACTTATCCAAGTATTTGGGACAAATCTTGGCCTTAATTTATTGCCAATTCTTTGTTTTTCCCATGTCCCCCAAAAAATAAAGAATAACTCTTCAATTTCTTACTTTCCTATTACTTTTGTTTGGATGAGTAAAGTGAATCCCTGGATTGATTTAAGAAGATCAGAGGCCGTTTATTTGTGTGTAGGTAGTGTGTTTGTGTTTCATTTACGCTAGAATACTTTGTTATAAGATATTTTAGGGGATATTTGTAATATCTAAGGGATGTTTTAAAACACCATTTTATTTTATTCTGGGGCTTTAACTATTTTTATGTTTGATATTCAGTAGCTGCATTGATTTTACTGAATACAGTTAGTTGCCTCCCAAAACATTAAAATATATCAGCTTTGATAAGTCTTTTGTTTGTAAAATAATAATACAAATTAAATCATACACTGTAAACAAACAAAACAAATTATATTTCTTTTAATTACAATTTTTTTTACTGAAGTAGTTTGAAATACGAGTGTTTTAATTAGTGTTATGTCATGTTATTAATACTTATTTCCATTCACAGATATTATTACTTTCTTTTCTATCTAAAAGTTGTAATGCTAGGTGGTTTTAATAACCTTTGACTTTCATAATAAACAAATTGAAAAAAGAAAATTGTTGTCATAATGATAATAGAGAGCTCATCCATCCCCTTACGTGTTAAAATAGTGTACCCCTTGCAGTTACGATATCTAGTTACGAAGCAACAGGTGCTCAGCAATTAACCATATCTATACATAAATGTCTATTGATGACTGAGGGCTATTTCTTCAACCTTGACTGATTTACGTAGATTTGGTTTCGAAATATAATTAAAAAAACATTCTACACAGACATAATGAGAGAGCTGATCTAAGTTATTGTTATTGCATAAAATCTATTTTTGGCACAAACACTCACTGATGTTTATTGTTCAGTCATGTTTATCATGTGTCGTACCAATACTTGTTGCTTAGTGCTTCCCCTTGGATCATCTGGCAGGCTCCTTCTTAACAGTTTTCACCTTGGCCAGGTTGGCAGTACTGGACTTCTTCTCCTCACTGCACAAGCACCACGGAGTCACGGTTCGGTTGCATCGCAGCGCCACATTAACCACCATCACCGTGGCACTATCGATCACCAGTGTCCGACGTGCTTGAATGCTGGAATATTGAATTTGTATGATACTTTAAAATTTGTAATGACTTTGTATTTAGTAGGAATGATGTATTGTTGTAAGTTTTGTTGAAAATTAAGATTTGTAGAATGGTCATGGTTGTTAAACTACATAAGAGGAGGTGAGGAGATAGAAATAGAGTCTTACATGTACAGATACACTCTTGATTATCTGATTGTTGGCTGCCTCGGATATAAAAAACCTCAGATTTACTAGTTTTAATAATAAAACTTGTTTATTAAGGTGTCAATACTAGAAAACCCACCGAAATCTGTTCAGACAATTTCAAAACTTGTAAAACATAATAAATATGAGCGCTTGATCAACTTAAAAACGATTTGTTGGATTGTTTGTACAGGGAGGAGAGTTTGTACACAAACAGAGGAGTCAAATAGCCAGATCAGGAACAAAGTAACACAAACTACAAAAATATGACCAGTGCTTCACAATGTTGTGTTTACATATCTTGCGTAACAGTGTTGGAATACAGTATTTGTATAAAGCATGAAATTAAAATGTTTATGCCCATTAATTATGCAATTGAGGGAAAATTGAATATGAAAGATAGGAAGAGTAGTAAAAATTACAACGCTAACAGTGAATTATTATATGTAATCAAAACAAATAAACTTGTTATCAGGGTAAACATTTCCAATGACCATCACATTAATATTATAAATGTGAAAGTATGGATGTTTGTGCGTAAATCTGAAGTTCCATGACGTGAAAACTACAAGACCGATTGAGCTGAAATTTTGCAGAAAGGTACTTGATAGTCCTGAGTAACATATAGGCAAATTAAAGTTGTGAAAATCCTATAGGGCTATGCCCCACGGGGGTCAAAGTTCCCATGTATTCCTTATGGACATTCATTTTTGTTTCAGCTGATGAAAATACAAACAGCTGATCTTGATTCGTATTAGTTCCACAGGCTAACCAAAGAATGCAGCATACAAAACTATCATAGTTTTTATAAATAATTCTAGGGGCAAAGCCTGCGGGTAACAGCTAGTCTGTAATAATTTTAAGTCCTAAGTAATCATGGGTCAGCATCTATTGGCAAAAATGATGCCAACGCTCTCAAATTTCTCCTCTGATCTAAAACTCATTGACATCAAGTAAATTAATTAGAGAACACTTCATAACTGTATGTACCTGTAGGAGACATCACGCAGACCCGTCTGTCGGTCGCGCCGGCGCGTGACCTCACGTTGATTGAAACACTTGGCCATGTCACGCTTACGAACCACACGGTCATGCACGTGTCTGAAAAATATATCAAATTTGATCCTAAACTTTAAGAAACCCTCGCTTGATATAGTTAATTTTATGCAACAAAAAAAATCTTTCAAAGAAATCTAGAGATCGTACCAGATGAAGTACTGAAGTCGTTCATGGAAAAACTTCTGCAAAGTTGATCACCCTTTAACTTAATAGTGAATGCTAAAACACCATTTAAACCTCCTGGTCCTGGTGGCAGGATTTGTTTTTTTGGTTCAATGGGACAGCATGGAACTACAAGAGTCAGAAGAAGATGTTGCCCTTTAACATCTGCAACCATCCTGCCAGCTGAAGTTAAGTTAGAGATGATGAATAATTGTTGTGATGAATAATCATCACAACAACCATAAACAACTAGTACTTTATGTATAAGAAATCCATATACCTGGGTGTACTCTCAGATGCACATACCAAAGCACATAAAAGCGTTAAGATTGGGGACAGCATTAAGTTTTGAAATAATACAATAGCAGAACATTAAATACAATGTAAGTATGATACTGACCTGAAGGTGTTTTCAATGCCAGTGGTGATGTTGACAGGTCGAGACACGTTGATGGCTGCCTCCTTCAGTCTCACGTAGAACTCGTCGTCTTCCAGCCCCCAGCCCCAGTATTTGTTGCTCATCCCGTTCACAGCTTCAAAATCCTCTCTGAAATCGTCACCGGGTTACATGACATCAAATAACATTACACGGACTGGAACAATCATTGATAACGTCAGACTGTGTGTTTATTAATTGAAAAGAAAGATTTACAAAAGCAAAAAATATAATCATTTTGTACTCTTTAATATCGCAGGGGCTGTCGACTTCTGACAACTCTTATTTATCAAACTACTCTCTTCAATAAATATTTGGTTTTGTTGGCTTCTACAGCTCTGAATTAATTTCCTTACAGCATCAAAAATGAAAATAAGCTTGCTCAGTTCTGGGCAGAAGTAAAAAATGACTTATTTTGAAGTTTAAATTATCTAGGTCTACTTACCTTTTAAAAATTACACATTTAAAATTATAGTTTTGAAGAGTCTATACCCAAAAATACGAAAATTGTTTGGACTGTACCCAAAAATACCCCCATGCACATTCACATAACACAGTAGCCTAACTAACTTTTGCATAGATGGTAGTCAGCTGGAAGAGAGCGTATGGCACTTAACAGGTGGACGCCCGCTATGTACTAACGTCAAAAACAAAAGGTTAAAGTTAATTAATTTTAATATGGAATATGTTTTATTTCAATGTGACATTTATTTAAATTATCATTAAAATAAACTGGTTTTAGATTTTGTATACCAATTACCAATATTTGTTTATTTTCACCCTTCGAGGAGGGCGCGAGGGCGCCATTACACGGAGGTTCGTAGGGCGCACCGGGAACTTTCCCGGTGTCCCGGCGGGTCAGTCACCCCTGTAAATGATCACACTGAAGAAAGAAACAAACTATTTACTTCTTAACAAGCAGGATTCCCCCAACGAAGGTGGGGTAATGGTAGCGTGGGTGTAGCTCGGGTGAGGCGATGTGGAACAGTCCAACGCTCGGGTAGGCGTAGGACAAACTCGGGTTGAGCGGCAGAAGGTCTACGTCGTGCATCGCTATGTAGTCACAGCCCTCCGACACTGCGACCAGGAACCCAACGTTGATCAGGGACGCTCTATTGAACCTGTACTGGTCCACCTGTAGTGGCAGACAGTCGCCATTGAAATGAATCCTGAAGATATTTACTCTAGTAATTTTACAATTTTTCTTCGTGAATTACAGTTAGCAACACATATCATACTACTTTAATTTTTTTTAGAAACACTTCAGACTAGTTCCCAAAGGGTGAATTTTAAAACTAATAATTTGTGTGTTGAATATGCAAGTCACCAAACACGAGTGTGTTTAACGATTAATTTGTTATATTATTTTTATCCAAAAGCTGTACAAAAATATCATTTTGTAATCACTGCTAATAACCACTAAAGATATAAAATGGTATGTATAGCCAAGTATGGATCTTTTCATGCCTTTGGAAAAATTTAGGTGTACTGATAAGGAACATTTTAAGGGTGACAAACGTGCCTGCTACTGAATTATCATCAAAAGGAATATTCATCAAGAGGCTTCACACTCTTGAGGAAGGAAACGAGTTCGCACGCAGCACGCTGACGTGAGGGAAGTGAATTTCCACATAAAAACTTTTAAAACTCAAAATCAGTGTAAAAACATACATTTGTCCAATTTTTATTGAAATCTGAAAACATTGATTCTTTTGGCTGTTCTGATACTCCTGGTTTCATTTACTTGCAAAGCTGGGAATACAATTTTGCACACTATAAGGTTAGTAGAAGGTCCAGACAGGCTTGAAAGTAGGTGTGAGGTTGCTGGGGGTAATAAAAGTACTCTAACAAAGGAATAACACGCTTTTCTAGTGTAAAACCCCCATAAGACAACGTACTGTGTTTAGCCGATACACATTTTCTTTAATAACTCGGTAAATATTTATGCTAGAATGACGGAAGAGGGCTTAAAACTTTCGCCTCTCTAATTCCCATCTTTTTACATGTATTAATTTTACATCTGGGGCTTTTCTGACCCTTTTTGGGCCCAAAAACTCGAAATTTTAAAGATTAATCCCCAAAAAATGGGTTTAGAGTTTTCCGATTGTTTTGCCCAACGAACTTGTCCAACAGATTATAGAAAGTAACGTCCCTACCAAATTTTATGTAAATCGGACAAAAAATGCGACCGCTAGAGTGCATACACACACACACACACATATATATATATATATATATATATATATATATGTCTATATATATATATATATATATATACATATATATATATAAAATTTTGAACGACCCCCCAAAACGTGTTCAGGGGGTCACGTTAGGAACTTCTATGGTGGTCCCGGGCTTAAGTTTCACCGTGCAGGTCATGCTAATAGTTCACTTTCCAAAGGAAATTCACTAATAAATCTAACAATGGCATCAGCTTTGACATTTATGATTACAATGCAGGTAAACACACTAAGCGATTGAGCCTTTGAGCACCAAGCTTGTGAATGGAGTGGTTGATTTGTTGATTTTTAAAATATATTGAACGTCCGAACACTTAAAACTTTACAAAAAAATTTGCATCCGATAGACACACACAGTAAAGGTAGGTAAAATGTAGCAAAACATCTAATCAGATGTGAAACTCACAAAAAATCTACCCAACCCATCAGCTTGGACCTGTGCCATTCAACGTTTGCTTAAAGTTGAACCTCGCTCTGCCTAAGACAGGTGAACTCTCTATGAGTCGCACAAAAAAGCCACCAACTGAGATGGGATTCAAACCCTCGAACCAAGTACTACCCCCTGGCCAGGGAATTACACCTTAGATCATACAGCCACCTGATTGGCTAGCATTTGTATTGGGCCGTGTGGTATTGTGAACCAGTTAGTTGCGTTTGTGTCTTGTCAAAAGATGCAAGATTCAAAAACCGATCATATCAGCCCTTGGCTCTCAAATAGTTAATCAGGATAATCTTTATATATTAGTCACCAACACGGCCACACCACAGTTCCAAGCAGGATCCCTTACCCGTGCGCATGAGGTTTTATAATAGTATTTTTATTAGTCGTGTATACGTTCTTAATGTGTGTAAATATTCGTTTTTTTTATCAACATGACGCAGTTTGCTACTAGACCTACGCAACGCAGATTTCATGAATAATCTAGTGTATAGTGTATGGATGGTGATGATGGCCTAGCGCCGAAACGCGTTCATCACAAACGAACTTGGACTGACGACGTAAGTAAAATAACAACTAGTTTTTCATTACCAATCCGTGCTACAAACCGCACATAATCTTTATATATTATTTCAAAAGGGTATTTTTTTTGTCGGTAGGCCATATTCCATTGGTTTTTCATCAAAACTAATAATTGAGCCACCATTTTGAAGACCACCTTTGCCGCTAAATGTAAAAATAATTAAACAATTCAAAACTAAACAAAATATAATTTAATGGGTGATTCGACCTATGGCGGCACCATCTTTCAGGGACAAATTCAACTATCTCAGATCAGGTCTCAATTAGCTTATGAAAGAGATCTTAAAGAGTAGATTTGGACAATGAATACAAAAAACTCTAAGAAGGTCAGGTCTAATGTTAAATACCCCCGTCGCAGCAAACCTGCGTACTCAGCGAATTTCCAATGCATAATATATGTCTTAATACCATATAAAGCCGCATACCAAGTTTCATAAAAATATATTCATATATAAGCGATATATACAATTTTAATTATTCTCCATAAGAATAGCATTGGTGATGAGTACATAGGTTTGCTGAAACAAGGAACACAAACAATTGGTTTTTATGAAAATATAAATATAATTTAACTAGGTGAAGCCACATACCAAGTTTAATCAATATTCAATCATAAGTAAGCACTATATAACATTTTAATTATTCTCCATAAGAATAACATGGGAGATGAGTAAGCAGGTTTGCTGCAACAAGGAAATAAAAAAATGGGTTTTTATGCAAATATCAATATAACTCAACAAGGTGAAGCCACATACCAAGTTGTATTAATTTATGTTCATAATTAAGGGAGTCATTACATTTTACTTATTCTCCATAAGAATAACATGGGGGCTGAGTACGCAGGTTCGCTGCTACGGGGATAATCAACAAAAAATCAATTTGTTGTACAAAAATCAATATACCAGTACTACGTGACCCCACGTGCCAAGTTTCATCAATAATAATGGATAATGGTATTCATTAATAATGGAGATATCAAATTTTATTTATTCTCCATAAGGATAACATTGGACAACGTACTGTGTTTAGCACTTTGAATATCTCTGCAACGGTTGGACGTAGAATCATAATTTAAACACCAAAATGATTGTTTTGTGGAGCTGAGTTGATTGGTAAAAGCAAATGTGAAGTTTACATTAAAATTAACTTGGGAAAAGCCAAAAACCTTTTTCCCATAAGATTAACATAGGAGATTTTATGAGCAGGTTTTTTTGGATTTTATCCGCAACCACTTAACCTAGCTTAATAATTCAAAATACCATATTATTTGTTTTTTTTAAGCTCTATAACATGGCCTAAACCAAAATTAAGTGTTTTAAAAATTTTAGGGTAAAAAATGCAAAAAACTGATTTTTGGAAAATTTAAAACCCCCATAAACCCCCCTTCCCATGGCCCGATTTTTCTGGTTTTCGAACTTAAAGTCATAAATGTCACTTTACACATTTGAGCCAAATTTCAACGAAATCGGACGTTTTTTACTCAAGTTATCGCATTCACGGACACATATATATATATATATATATATATATATATATATATATATACATATATATAAATTTGAACGAATAGTGTTTTAGTCATCTGGGGACCTAAAAAAAAAATTTGTCATGGTCTCGGGCTTAAATCTTACCATGAGACCTACGGTAATAGCTTCTTTCCTACAGGGGAAATTCGCTAAAATGCAGGCACTTGAAGCCTTGTAGATGAAATTCTGCATTAAAACAAAAGATAACGTTAGCGGTTCATTTATAATTCCTCCATGTTCGAGGATGGATCAGTTGCTGACTCTCTTGCACGCTATATCTCGTTGAAGTGCAGAACTACATTGAATCGGTAAACATTTTGGCTGAATTTGTCCATAAGCCCTGCCTTCTTAGTGTTTGTGTACATGTTGATTTGGATGCAGGTGTATCAATGCGCAAGCTGCACATGAGCCATCTTGTGACTATATGTTGATAAGAGAATCATTGAATAGTTGTATTTTAATACAAGATAATTGGAGTTGGAATATTTTAAAATACAATAGTAAACGATAACACTTCAATATTTAAATTACCTGATTTATAATATAAATGTTGTGGTTGATTCCCTGCTTAGAAATAAAATCGTGAATGTGAGGGGCAAACTCAAGCAGTTCTTCAAATCTTTCTCGAAAAGGGACAACAACTCCGAGTTTGTGTTTTGAATTCAACGTTCCTTGAGTTTCAGATATATCTCGTTTGCAGTTGCATTCTTCTGAAAACAGCAGAAACAAACTTTTATTAGGATTATACAAATATGTATTATAATAATTAACTGAAAATACCCTAAACCTTAGTTATGGCTTATGCCTCATTTCCACAGTGTGAAGTTACTCAAGCCAGCTGTTAGTATCTGGCTCTTTGCCAACTGCCTGGTGACTTGCTCTTGTCTAGGGCCTTTCACATGTATTCTGCACTGTAATGTCAGTGGCTCCAAAGTAAAAAAATAAATAAAAATCCAGTTTCCCGTGACAGTAAAAATGTCAGTTAAAGCATAACAATTTGCAAGAAATAAATAGATAATGTTAATTGACCCTGTTTATGTAATTTTTTTAATTTTAGCAAATTCCCCCTATAGGGAAGAAGCTAATACCGAAGGTCTCATGGTGAGACTTAAGCCAGAGACCATGATAACTTTTTGTTTTGAGGTCCCAAGGTACCAAAAACACTATTCGTTCAAATTTATATATGTATATATATGTATATGTGTCTGTGAATGCGATAACTGGAGTAAAAACATTCGATTTCGATGAAATTTGGCTCAAATGTATAAAGTGACATTCATGACTAAGTTCGAAAACCACAAAAATCAGACCATGGGAAGGGGGGTTTATGGGGGTTTTAAATTTTCCAAAAATAAGTTTTTTTTGCATTTTTCACCCTAACATTTTTAAAACACACAATTTTGGTTTTGACCATTTTATAGAGCTTAAAAAAACAAATAATATAGTATTTTGAATCATTCACCTAGGTTAAGTGGTTGCGGAAAAAATCCAAAAAACGTGTTCATAAAATTTACCATGCTAACCTTATGGGAAAAAGGATTTTAGCTTTTTCTCAGTTCATGTTACTAAAAACTTCACATTTATTGTTACAAATAAGTTCAGTTTTACAAAACAATCATTTTGGTCTTTAAATTGTGATTCTACGTCCAACCGTTGCAGAGATATTCAAAGTGCTAAACACAGTACGTTGTCCAATGTTATTCTTATGGAGAATAAATAAAATTTGATATCTGGATTATTTATGAATGTATACTGATGAAACTTGGTATGTGGCTTTATGTAGTACTGGCATATTTGCACATAAAATTGATTTTCTGTTGATTATCTCCGTAGCAGCAAACCTGCATACTCAGCCCTAATGTTATTCTTATGGAGGATAAGTAAAGTTTTATATCTCCCTTAATTATGAACATAAATTATTAAAACTTAGTATGTAGCTTCACCTAGTTGAGTTATATTTATAATTGCACAAAAACATATTTCTTCTCTATCTTTTATTTATTTTTATGAAACTTAGTAATTGGCTTTATGTGGTAGTGAGAAATATATGCATGCATTGGAAATTCGCTGAGTACGCAGGTTTGCTGCGACGGGTGTGTTTGCTTTTTTTAAAGTTTACATACCGATACTTTACAACATAACTATTCTTGCTCAGTACAAACCTATAATCTTAAAATACCGGGTGTCCCATAACCCCCCCTCTTAATTTTTGAACGACTGTGAATTTTCAAACAATCTACATGATAAATGTTACTAGTATAAGTCAAAGTTCTTTAAGGTTTCAAACACTCATCCCTTTTATTTTTCAAATAGCAACCCCTAACAAGTTGCATATCATTTAAAGAGGGTAACAAAAGAAAATTAATGCCGCAAAACAGACCTGTCTCTGATGATTTAAACTATAGTTATAGTAAATAGTAAATACTCCGTCGCAGCAAATTTCAAAATTTGCGTACTCAGCGAATTTCTAATTCATAAATTTGTATCTTAGTACAACATAATGTCACGCACCAAGATTCATAAATAAGCGAGTTATAAAATGTTAACTATATTCCATAAGAATCCATGATGTCTGATTACACATGTTTGCTGAAACAAGGAAGATAAAAAATGGGTTTTTATACAAATATCAATATAACTCAACACATACCGAGTTTTATTAATTTATGTTCATAATTAAGGGAGATAACATTTTCCTTATTCTTCATAAGAATAACATGGGCACTGAGTATGCAGGTTTGGTGCTACGGGAATTATCGGTAAAAAATTGTTTTTCTGCAAATATCAATAGACAACTAATTAAAGCAATACACCAAGTTTCGAAAGGATACGTTCATAAATAAATGAGATAGACCATTTTTACTATATTATTTTCTCCATAAGAATATAACATTGGACAACGTTACTGTGTTTAGCACTTTCAATTAATATCTCTGTAACCAATTGACATAGAGCAATGTCAAAACACCAAATTGATTTTTTTAAGCTGAATTCAATGGTGACGATTAAAAATTTAATTTACTAAAATATTCCATGTAAAAAACTTTAAAAACCCATTTTTAGAGTGCCCCCCCGCAAAATCCCCCTTTGGATGGAGCGAGCTGGCTGGTTTTCAAACTTGAAATCATAAATGTTGCTTTACATGTTGTACCAAATTTTATAAAAATCGGACCATTTTTACGAGAGTTATTGCACCCATGGACACATAGTTACTACCACATATATACAGTTTTGAACGAAAGGTGTTTTTGGCATCTGGGGACCTCAAAACGAAAAGTTATCATGGTCCCGGGCAGATAGATCTTACCATGCAGATTACGGTAATAGCTTCCTATATAGAGGAAATTCGCTGAAAAAGTATCATCGTATTGATTTTTTAACTATCCCTTCTGAAAATACCACAGACTCTAAAATAATTAACAACTAAGCTTTAGACTTTTTCAGGAGAAACTTTCAGTGCCAGAGTTTGTAAGTCGAACACCATTTTTAAAATTAAAATAATTAAAGTCCTATCTCCTGAATTGCTAAAATGCTCAACATGGCCTCTATTCACCTCTTGGCTAAAATAAAGAAGGTTTTAAAATTTCTTTCTAGAACTTAAAATGGTCTTTGTTCAAAGGTCTGAACATGGAAAATTTGGATTTTTCCACTCTGTAACTGATTTCTGGTAATATTTGTTCTTAGCAATATAAAAAACAAAATTAATACTTTTTTTGCTGGCCATGACATTAGATTGAATAAACATAGAGAGGTCTAGTTTGCAGCATTGATTTGATTTGTTTACCCTCTTTAAAATGAAATGCAACTAGTTAGGGGTTGGTTTTTTGAAAAATAAAAACTACCCCCAGGAACCTCTATTTAGGGGTGAGGGTTGAAACCCTCAACCACTTAAAAAAATGCTTTGACTTATGCTAGTTAACATTTACGAAAGATTGTTTGAAAATTTACAGTAGTTAAAAAATTAAGAGGGGGAGGGGGACCTTTATGGGACACCCGGTATAAAAGCCAAAGCCCCCACTCACACGTAATCTAATCACTAATTCTTCAACTTCCCAGCATGCTAGAGTGGTGCAGTTTGGTAGTAATTTGGTTTGATTCTTTAGGTGTAAAATAGGAAAGTTAAAGTGTTTTCACACCAATTGAACTATAGGCTTTTGCCTCACGCGGCTTCAAAGTTACCATGTATTCCTTATGGACATTCATTTTTGTTTGAGCTAATGAAAATACAAACAGCTGATCTTGATTTGTAGTAGTTCTCCGGGCTAACCGAGCACACACAACAACTGTCACAGTTTACGCGGGCAGAGCTGCAACGAGTTTCCTAGTTAATTATAACTATAACATAATCTGTATAAATGAAAAGTCTAAAAAATTGTGTTACATGTGATGGTCTTTTTAGATTAAATAATAACCTTTAAATTTTTGTAATATTGTCTGAATAGAACCTGTTCTAGCAATCTTCTCACTTCTGAATTCCCAGAGGAATTTGTTGAGTCGGTTCGGTTACATTTTTATTTCATGATTGATTTTTGATTGAAGTATCAAATTAAAGGGATTTTTCTCTAAATATTTCAAAAGCAATTGACTTTTCTTTCAAGGCCTAAGGGCTACTCAGGGTCTAGCCCCACTGTCCATCATATTTCCCATGTTTATTCTTATGGAATACATATACCTAACTTTATTGGGTTTGTGTTATTTGTATTTTATCTTAGTATCTTAATTCATTTAAGTAGGTATCTAGCCCAAGCGATAGGAAGTCTCTCGTCGCTCTGAGAATAATCTTTTAGACCATAACAATAACATGTCAACATTTTAAGGCCACGGGGCGGAGGTCTTCAAGTTGGAAAAACGTATCCATACTAACAACGTAGCAAGTTTGAGTCAGGAGCCGTTTTTGGGCCATTCAGATCATGTATTTTTCTCCCGAAGTGGCCACTTTTTAAAAGTGGTTTATCCACCTAAGATGTGGGGTGGAAATACTGCATATCCAAAATATGTTTTGTCCCCTACCATGTGGTATGGTGTGGGAGTAGTTTTGAGGGGCCTTTTTCGTAATCAACTGAACTAATCAACCTATTAGCATAGATCTTATCCCCATAATAATAACATGAGAACATTTGCGCTAGTGGGGCGGAGCCCTAAGGTCAAGGTTATGAAAAAAAAGTTTTAAATTTAGTGATCAATGACGATTGGCTAAAATCTCGCAAAAAAACTGAGAGAATAACATGGCAACTTTGCCAGGCGGAGTTCTGAGGTTGGTGGGGGTAGGGGGGGGGGCGAATCCAACATTGGGGCATTATTGAAGAGATGCGTCTTTGTAAAGCAAATCCAAAGAACAATCACTGGTCAAAATTGGACATCGGGAAGTGATAGAAGAAGCCAGTGGGGCAGATCCCTGATATTGGGAAAAAACTATCCGAAGTCTTTTAGTTCCCCAACAAAGTATGGTTTGGGAGCAGATTTGAGGAGAGTTAGAGTTTGACATTTCTAGTAATAAATGTTCACCATTACAGTGAAATTATTTAATTACAGAAATAAATAATGCATAGTATAAAACTGACAAAACCAAACATTTAACCCATCGAGGTAGTAATTTTATTCTATTTGTAGTAGCCTATAACGGGAATTGATTGGTGCTGCACTCTAGTAGCAAAATATGTAACTAATGACCGCGGGCGTCTACGGTTCTATCCGCTAGGGGCGCGGACTGACTGAAAACCCTTAATATCGCCGCCAGGCCTTTGGTCGTGTTAGCTGAGTTGGCTACGTCGTGGAAACACCTTGGCCAGGTGGCGATACGATGTTCGTGGGTTCGATTCCCGCACACGACCAAAACTGACCAGTTGTGCAACTCTCAATGAGTTAACCGGTCTGTGGCAACGTTGGTGGGAGGGCCCAAGTAAAATAAACGGTGGCAGGCTTGCTTGGAAGTTGACGGGATCGGTTAATTCTTTGAGACTTGCACATGGTCAACACTGATTTTGCTAATTTTTACTTATGTCTACTGTGTGTGTGCCAATGCGACTCTCTAAACTGAAATAAAACAATATTTTAATTAAAATATGCCATTAATCCATTTAAAAACACCAATTTTATACTCCAATTCACACGTTAATAAAATTACAAGTAAGGAACGAGACCTGCTCGTATGTCTACGCCAATGGGTTAAGGAAATGAGAATAAACAAATCACATATCAGCTGATTTGTAACATATTTAACAAATTAACTTTTCTTTGATACTCCCTCAAAGTTAATTTGGGCAAAAGCAGTGGCACTCCTAGCAAGATTCCCAAACCGAGGTTTGGGCAGACTTTTCTTGAGAATATCATCGAGTTGCCTTTCCCCTGCAATGTGTTTTACTTCAAGTTCTCCTAGGTTCACTTTCTCCCTCACAAAATGATGTCTTACATCGATATGCTTGCTCTTAAAGTGAAATACAGCGTTTTTTGCAAGATATACTGCACTTAGATTGTCGATATATAGTTTAGGTTTACCTATACCCATCGATATCTCTTGCAATAGTCTTTTCAGCCATACAAGTTGCTTGTCTGCTTCACTTGCTGCCACATATTCGGCTTCCATTGTAGAGTCAGAGATACATTTCTGCTTTTGGCTTAGCCAAGTAAGCGTACACCCAGCGTAAGCACAAATTACATCTGTACGAGAGTGTCCGGATTTGTCGGTGGTATAATCTGCATCACTAAATCCCACAAGCTCCCTCTTCTGACCACTTCTGTATTTTAAGCTAAGTCCATAATCCCCTTCAGGTATTGAAAGATCCTCTTTATTTTCCTCCAAGAGCGGTAAGTTGGATGTTCAACATCCTCTGGATCGGAAAGTTTGATCTTGAATTTGGTTTCTAAGTCCCTTAGAAATACCATTACATCCTTCAAGTTTGTCCCGGCGATAAGTCCATCATCGACGTAACAAACTACTATTAATTTTTTCATTTTTATCTTGTACGTATAAACAGGGATCTGATTTACTCTGCTATAATCCTTGCTTTTTAATGAAATCGTCGAGTCTCTTGCTCCAACACCTAGGGCTTTGTGTTTGTGTGTAGTTGTGTGCACCCATAAATACTTCTGCTTAGTTTCCATACACGATCGGTACCGTCCTCAAAGCCTATAGGTTGACTCAGGTACACCTCTTCTTTAAGGTACCATATAAGAAGGCTGTTTTGATATCAATCTGCCGCATCTGAAGTTTTTCATTAGCTGCAACACTTAGAACTGTGCAAACAGTTTCAAGCCTTACAACAGGACTGAAAATTTCATCGTAGTCTCCTTCTCTCTGTGAGAATCCTTTGGCTACTAGTCTAGCCTTCAGATGGTCGAGTGTACCATCTGATCGCAGCTTTTCCTTTAGAACCCACTTTGTACCTATAATTTTCTTCCTTGGCTGGACGATTACAACTTCAAAAACATTGTTTTCACGGAGAGTTTGCATTTCTTCCTTCATAGCATGACTCCAATCAATGTTGTCAGAGACACTGCATACATAATGCTTCAAATACTCTGGAGCATTAATGTTTCATCCAGATCGTGTAGGGACTGTTTCTTTTCTATTTTCACCATTTCCTGGTTCTTGGACATCATTTTCAAGATTATCACCGTTGTCTACGTCAGAGTCGTAATTTTCTCCCTCATTCTGTGCTTCAGGACCATCTGTTTCAGATCCAGGATTTTCTCCCTCTAAATCAGATTCATGTGGAGATTTCAAAATCCAACAAAGAGAATTTTCTTTGATACTCCCAACAGGTTTTTTCTTGGTTTCACTCAAAGCTCCCTTCTTTTCCTTTACAAAAACTACATCAGCTGAGATTAACACGATTCACCCGTTGTAAATACGATATCCATTTCGTTCGCCGCAATCCCCAACCAAGATTCCTTCCTCGGCCTTAGACCACTTCTTCCTTTTTACTTTAGGTACATGTACATAACACCTTTCACCATAAGCTCGAAAGTGATTGATAGGAGATGGACTTGTGCTAAGCCATAACTCTATTGGAGCTTTAGCAGTATTTCTTGCCTCTGCCCACAGACTCTTAGGCAGATTCTTAGCATGAATCATAGTACGGGCACTTTCAACTAAAGTCCGCATTTCACGCTCAATTCCCCATTTTGCTCCGGTGTGTAGGGCATGACTGTTCTTTGAGTGATACCTCTCTTATTGAGAATATTTGTGATTTGTGACTTACAAACTCGGATCCTCCGTCGCTCATAAACTTTTTAACTTTATTAACTGCAGTTTTGGCTTCAGCTAGGAACGTCTCAATGCATCCAAGCACCTCTGTTTTCTCTTTCAGGAAGAAAACACGTCTGAAACGGCTGTAGTCGTCCTTCATTGCAAGACAGTATTTGGATCCTCCAATTGAGTTTACTTCCATAGGACCACATACATCAGCAAGGATGATTTCTCAGGGAGATGTCGCTCTCACAACTCTCGGCTTGTAAGACTTCCTGTGCTGCTTTCCAAACGCACAGCCAGTACAAAACGTATTTTCATTTTGCACACATATGTCTCTATTCTGTAGCACTTGCTTCACATGCCTTTTGTCCTGGTGTACCAGCCGTTCATGCCACTGTTGAAGGGTGTCTAATTTACTGCTCACTTGTGCCTTACCTTTATTGCAGGGTCTGATGATATCCAGCGCTAACTGAAACAGTCCATTTATACGTATACCAAATAATATCGGCTTACCTGACTGCAAAAAGATACATTTATTATTCTTTGCCTTGAAGATAAACCCTTTACTCACAATTTGACCGACTGACAGTAAATTCTTCTCAAACTCAGGAACATACCATACTTTTTCTATGGTTCTGACTAGGTTCCGATGTCCTATAGTAATTTCTACGCGAACAGTTCCCTCACCATAAGCTTTAATATTAGCATTGTTACCTACTGTTACCTCAAGTGGCTTCGTAAAGTCTTCAAAAGTCTTGAACAAGTCCTTACAGAACGTTACATGATGAGAAGCTCCATTGTCTGCAATCCACGTAGTATCACGGAAATTACTCTTAGCCGTGTAACATAGCAGACTTAAATCAGGCTTTGCAGCAATGGATCTTTACGTGGGACATTTCGAGGCAAAATTTGGTTGCATGTAAAACACTTGATTGTTTTACCGGTATCTTTCTTCTTCATATTCCTGGTCTTATTAGGACCATTATATGACTTATTGGTTCTGGAGGAAACATCCAGTGCAGATCCATTTGCACCACTAGGCTGTTGTGATGGTAATCTCATTTCTATAAGCCTTTCAAGTAACAGACTTATGGTTCTGTCGGAACCATTGGTATGCTCTCCCACATACCAATACTCCCACATATTTTTAAACTCAAAATATTCTGAGGGTAGCGTACTCATTATCCGCCTCATCAGTAAAAGTTTGGGTAGATTATTTTTTGACAGTTTTTTGAGCTCATCATTAATATCAGAGAAAACTCTCTTCAGGCGTAAAATATAGGTTGCAATATCTTCCTCTTCAAGTTTTATATCAAAGAAAAATTATTCAAGTAGCCTTTCAAGATGTTGACCAGAGGATTGTTCGTAGACCGAGAGTAGTTGGCTCCAGATTTCAAATGCTGATTTGCAAGAGTCTGTAATGTCTACATTGGAATCATTCATATTTTATTAATAACAAGTATTACTTGAGCCAAGGCATCCGCTTTCTTCCACTTTTTGACTTCTGTCTCATCCCCTGTAGGACATTTGACCTCGCCTGTTGTTATATCGTAGACCTCATGATGTTTTAAAAGGAGTTCAATTTGCCTCTTCCATCTAGGCCAGTTAGGTCCTTCTAACTTTTCTAAACTGACTTAACATCCATTATTATACTGATACAATATCTTTATAGGTTTCCTGGGCCCGTAACCAGTTAGAGTTTGATATTTCCAGTAATAAATGTTCACCATTACAATGAAATTATTCAATTACAGAAATAAATAATGCATAATACAATACCCCCGTAGTAGTGTGGGTTTGCGGGTTTTGCGCCGGAAGTGACGTCACATCCGGTCAGTGACCGGATGCGCTGAGTGAAAAAATACGTCATCTGAGGCTGAGCCAGTGACGTAGGCGGTTTTGTGACGAAATGAGTAAAAGTTCAAAGTTCAAGGTCACGGTGAAGTTTTTTTAAAAAAATCTACCTCGCACTCGTAAAACGATTGTGATTCGATAGTTAATCGATAAGAAATATCGAATGAAACAATCGAATGAAGCAATCGAATGA
This sequence comes from Allygus modestus, assembly GCA_963675035.1. Classification (NCBI taxonomy): domain Eukaryota; kingdom Metazoa; phylum Arthropoda; class Insecta; order Hemiptera; family Cicadellidae; genus Allygus; species Allygus modestus. The sequence continues at coordinate 220,677,313 of OY776111.1, read as the reverse complement.
TACGAGTGCGAGGTAGTACTATTACAAATATTACTTTATTTTATTACTTTATTTTATTTACAATAATTCATGTTTACAATAGTTCCCCGTTGTTCGTTGTCATCGATGTTGTTGATCCGGACGAGTTGCGGCCATCACTTTGCTTTCTGATGAAAGACGGTAGATACTTCGACACCTATCTGTTCTGTTAGGTGTTTGCATTTCATTGCTATCAGGTGGAAATAATACGTGACGGCAATGAAATAGAAACATCCATCAGATCTTGAGTGAAATGATATTGTTAGTTTGTGAAGAGCGTCTCGGAGAGCTCGATGTTCACCGGTCGAGAGCCGGAGGTGTACTGACTATTCGCTAGCTAGCGTTTTGGTATCAAACAAAATGGTGGGGGTAAATGTGTAGTAGAACGAAGCAGATGGTGGACGGCAGATGGGTGGCGGCAGGTGGCAGGCGGCAGGTGGCAAGTGTGCGGCAGATGGTAGTCCCCCACTACACCAGTCCCCCCACTACACCAGTCTCCCCACCAAGTTTTACATCGCACAATAACTCGTTTACATGTGTTAGTTAGGGTTTAGCTCTTAGACTGACAAGACCTTACCTCCGTAACTAAAAACTTCAATAATGTTTGCGCTTCAACGCTGTATAAGTATAACAGCTACTATGATCTAAACCGGTGCATGTATTCATATGGTTCTTTTTGCGTAGCAAACAACTGGTTAAAAGTGTTTCAACCTCGATTATTCTTCGACAAAACCTCTCATTGTCCACTAAAAGTGTAGACCTTCTGTCTTCATTGTCAGGGAAGTAGAAAGTAGTGTCAAGGGGACTACTGAAGGTCACCTTCCTCATGTTCCTGTAAAACTGCGACATTTTTCAGTCCCTCTAGGTAGATGTTCATCCGTCAAGAGCTGGAAGAATAATGATGTAGCGTTATCGTGTATGATAGACACCTAACCCCCACCACAACGTTACCTTGTCCTTCAAACCATCGTTTTTACGCTACGGATGCTATACTGTTGGTTAGATTTACATTTAGATTGCACCTTCTGGTTTGGCTTGTCAAGCCGCTTAATTGAAGTACCCACATGTTATACTTTGAACCAAAACAAAGAAGTTATTTAGGTTTGTCCTTGAAAATAGTTGTTTTTTCGCTGTTGCTGCTATACCCTTTGTCGGATCTAAATTCTGTTTGCACCAACTTGTTCGTCTGATCAATCCGCGTAATTTGAGTACCCACTTAATATATTTTAAACCGTAAATAAAGAAGTTATTTAGGTTAGACCCTCTAAATAGTTGTTTTTAGCTATTACCGCTATACCCTTGGTCGGATCTGAATTCTGTTTGCACCAACTTGTTCGTCTGATCAATCCGCGTAATTTGAGTACCCACATGACATACTTTGCACAAACTTTATAACCCCCCCCCCCTTTTTTTGGTCATGTTCAAGGTCATGGTCAAGGTCAAGGACCTTGGGACTTAGAAATTTTTACAAAGTGGGCTGCACACAAACATAAGACTAACAGTCTCCTGCCTATGTACAGGCCAAGTCCCTAACTTGAAATGCTTAGGGTGGTCCTGAAAAGGACCGTTTTTGGTGCCATGAAGAGGAGTCCTGAAGGAGTTGCGGTTAGTCGAGGTGGAGGAAATGGACAAGGGATGTGTCAATTTATTTAATTAGCCAATGCGCCTTGCCCTCTTGTCTGACGAAAAACAGTTCCTTTTCGGATGGGATTCTAGGCGGTTGCGGCAGGGAATGAGGCAGTTGGACCTTGAAGTGAAAATCTTCATGTTGCAAAATATAGCTGTTTCCGCTGAGCCTTGCCACAAACTTATATTCGATATTTGTTTTTAGCTTTCTAAATTTAAGTGATGTGAAGTTTAGAGGAGTGACTAATTCTTCTTCCTTCAACACCCTCGTCCGCTCCATCACCTCATCCACGGTGAGAGGTGGAGTTGAAGGCCGAGGCTGACTTGTAGTCGAAGTCGAAGGTCGATGCTCAGATGACGGATGTTGGTTGAAGTAGAGCGGATGGTTCTTAAAATTTCTTCTTATTGTGGCCTTGAAAGAAGTTGGTCTCTTAAAACCACTTCTTCTCTCAACCGTCTCCTTCAGGGACTCCTTCAGACGTCGCAGTTTCTCGAGGCTCACAGGGGAAGTCATCGTAGCGCTGCTGATCGGCACGTAGTTCCAGTTCGAGAGACAAAGCTGGAATGAGGTTGCAGACGGCGGAGCAAAGCGGCTCGCCAAGTGTAACCTTGACATTTCCATATACGGGTAGAAAGCTAAGAACCGGTCTACATCCGGTTCCCCTTCCCTTCATGACGACACATCCCCCCCCCGATTTGGGTCATGTTCAAGGTGCCCCCCCCCCCCGACGTCACGGGGCGGAGTCACCTCCCACCACTGACCGCCGCCTTTATAAGCGGGAGCAGTCCGCAGTCTCTTCGCAGTAGGCTGCCGCCCGTTCGTGATCTACGTCCGTCCGGGTTGCATTCTGCTGCAGCGTAGGTCTTTTAAGTGTGCGTTGGGCCCGACGCGCAATTAAGAGATCCGCGCCTTTGCATGTGCATGGTAGTTTGTTAAGCATGGTAGTTTGTTTGTTAGATTATCGCTTGTAGATTGCTGCTAATTAATGTAGTTAGTTTAATGAATGTTGGTGTTGGTTTCAAGTGTTTTATTTAATGATGAAATATGTACCTTCCTTACACATCCTTATCCCTGGGTAAAGTCTTTATATCCGTGGGGTTTGTTATCAAAGTAATTTAAATGTCGGTCTTTGTAAACTACCTTGGTCAAAACACTGGTTCGCAGTAGCCTGACGCCCGTTCGCTGATCTACGTCCGACTGGGTTTCAGTGTTGCTGTTGTGACCTTTGTTAAACTGACCGCAGTATCCTGACGCCCGTTCGCTGATATACGTCCGACTGGGTTTCAGTGATACTGATTGTTCTTTGTAAAATTAACTTTAACTCTAACTGACCAGTTTGTTTCAAAGTAATGTAATTTGTTTCTCATCCTTTTCCTAACCCCCTGACAATAAGGTTCGGCCCTGAAAACCGGACTTGTCAATACGGCCATGTAAACCGGTTGACATTACCTTTCTTAGCCTGAGAAACTGTTGTGATTTTTCTTTTTTAGGGGTTTTTTTCTTTATTTTTCGTTATTAAAATCATTGCTTGTAATTACCTGTCCCCTAATACAGAGCGGGGAATAGAGCACCAATTTGTGCTCTATTCCCCGCTTTGGCAACAAGTTCAGATGACCTTGACCCACTGACAGGACTTATAAACTTTTGTCTGGTCACATATAGAAAGATTAATATTTTAAACCATAGCCTATCTCCATCCCCCCCCCGACGTCACGGGGCGGAGTCACCTACCACCACTGACCGCCGCCTTTATAAGCGGGAGCAGTCCGCAGTATCTTCGCAGTAGGCTGCCGCCCGTTCGTGATCTACGTCCGTCCGGGTTGCATTCTGCTGCAGCGTAGGTCTTTTAAGTGTGCGTTGGGCCCGACGCGCAATTAAGAGATCCGCGCCTTTGCATGTGCATGGTAGTTTGTTAAGCATGGTAGTTTGTTTGTTAGATTATCGCTTGTAGATTGCTGCTAATTAATGTAGTTAGTTTAATGAATGTTGGTGTTGGTTTCAAGTGTTTTATTTAATGATGAAATATGTACCTTCCTTACACATCCTTATCCCTGGGTAAAGTCTTTATATCCGTGGGGTTTGTTATCAAAGTAATTTAAATGTCGGTCTTTGTAAACTACCTTGGTCAAAACACTGGTTCGCAGTAGCCTGACGCCCGTTCGCTGATCTACGTCCGACTGGGTTTCAGTGTTGCTGTTGTGACCTTTGTTAAACTGACCGCAGTATCCTGACGCCCGTTCGCTGATATACGTCCGACTGGGTTTCAGTGATACTGATTGTTCTTTGTAAAATTAACTTTAACTCTAACTGACCAGTTTGTTTCAAAGTAATGTAATTTGTTTCTCATCCTTTTCCTAACCCCCTGACAATAAGGTTCGGCCCTGAAAACCGGACTTGTCAATACGGCCATGTAAACCGGTTGACATTACCTTTCTTAGCCTGAGAAACTGTTGTGATTTTTCTTTTTTAGGGGTTTTTTTCTTTATTTTTCGTTATTAAAATCATTGCTTGTGATTACCTGTCCCCTAATACAGAGCGGGGAATAGAGCACCAATTTGTGCTCTATTCCCCGCTTTGGCAACAAGTTCAGATGACCTTGACCCACTGACAGGACTTATAAACTTTTGTCTGGTCACATATAGAAAGATTAATATTTTAAACCATAGCCTATCTCCATCCCCCCCCCGACGTCACGGGGCGGAGTCACCTCCCACCACTGACCGCCGCCTTTATAAGCGGGAGCAGTCCGCAGTATCTTCGCAGTAGGCTGCCGCCCGTTCGTGATCTACGTCCGTCCGGGTTGCATTCTGCTGCAGCGTAGGTCTTTTAAGTGTGCGTTGGGCCCGACGCGCAATTAAGAGATCCGCGCCTTTGCATGTGCATGGTAGTTTGTTAAGCATGGTAGTTTGTTTGTTAGATTATCGCTTGTAGATTGCTGCTAATTAATGTAGTTAGTTTAATGAATGTTGGTGTTGGTTTCAAGTGTTTTATTTAATGATGAAATATGTACCTTCCTTACACATCCTTATCCCTGGGTAAAGTCTTTATATCCGTGGGGTTTGTTATCAAAGTAATTTAAATGTCGGTCTTTGTAAACTACCTTGGTCAAAACACTGGTTCGCAGTAGCCTGACGCCCGTTCGCTGATCTACGTCCGACTGGGTTTCAGTGTTGCTGTTGTGACCTTTGTTAAACTGACCGCAGTATCCTGACGCCCGTTCGCTGATATACGTCCGACTGGGTTTCAGTGATACTGATTGTTCTTTGTAAGATTAACTTTAACTCTAACTGACCAGTTTGTTTCAAAGTAATGTAATTTGTTTCTCATCCTTTTCCTAACCCCCTGACAATAAGGTTCGGCCCTGAAAACCGGACTTGTCAATACGGCCATGTAAACCAGTTGACATTACCTTTCTTAGCCTGAGAAACTGTTGTGATTTTTCTTTTTTAGGGGTTTTTTTCTTTATTTTTCGTTATTAATTGTAATTACCTGTCCCCTAATACAGAGCGGGGAATAGAGCACCAATTTGTGCTCTATTCCCCGCTTTGGCAACAAGTTCAGATGACCTTGACCCACTGACAGGACTTATAAACTTTTGTCTGGTCACATATAGAAAGATTAATATTTTAAACCATAGCCTATCTCCATCCCCCCCCCCCGACGTCACGGGGCGGAGTCACCTCCCACCACTGACCGCCGCCTTTATAAGCGGGAGCAGTCCGCAGTCTCTTCGCAGTAGGCTGCCGCCCGTTCGTGATCTACGTCCGTCCGGGTTGCATTCTGCTGCAGCGTAGGTCTTTTAAGTGTGCGTTGGGCCCGACGCGCAATTAAGAGATCCGCGCCTTTGCATGTGCATGGTAGTTTGTTAAGCATGGTAGTTTGTTTGTTAGATTATCGCTTGTAGATTGCTGCTAATTAATGTAGTTAGTTTAATGAATGTTGGTGTTGGTGTCAAGTGTTTTATTTAATGATGAAATATGTACCTTCCTTACACATCCTTATCCCTGGGTAAAGTCTTTATATCCGTGGGGTTTGTTATCAAAGTAATTTAAATGTCGGTCTTTGTAAACTACCTTGGTCAAAACACTGGTTCGCAGTAGCCTGACGCCCGTTCGCTGATCTACGTCCGACTGGGTTTCAGTGTTGCTGTTGTGACCTTTGTTAAACTGACCGCAGTATCCTGACGCCCGTTCGCTGATATACGTCCGACTGGGTTTCAGTGATACTGATTGTTCTTTGTAAAATTAACTTTAACTCTAACTGACCAGTTTGTTTCAAAGTAATGTAATTTGTTTCTCATCCTTTTCCTAACCCCCTGACAATAAGGTTCGGCCCTGAAAACCGGACTTGTCAATACGGCCATGTAAACCGGTTGACATTACCTTTCTTAGCCTGAGAAACTGTTGTGATTTTTCTTTTTTAGGGGTTTTTTTCTTTATTTTTCGTTATTAAAATCATTGCTTGTAATTACCTGTCCCCTAATACAGAGCGGGGAATAGAGCACCAATTTGTGCTCTATTCCCCGCTTTGGCAACAAGTTCAGATGACCTTGACCCACTGACAGGACTTATAAACTTTTGTCTGGTCACATATAGAAAGATTAATATTTTAAACCATAGCCTATCTCCATCCCCCCCTCCCTTCCACTTATATTGGGTATAAAAGAGGCTTCCCATCACTGGTAAGATCATTCTGCTGCTTGTGCTTGCTCACACTCAGAACTATGGAGTCACACCCGTTATCACTGCCGACTTCTGCATCACCCTCGACTTCTGCATCACCCTCGACTTCTGCATCACCCTCGACTTCTGCATCACCCTCGACTTCTGCATCACCCTCGACTTTGGCTGCTGGTTCAATTCTTCGTCAGGCTCTTTTAATGGCCCTGATCATCCCTGAAAAGTCAACTTCACCACCCATCATGGATCGTTCAACATCTCGCTCACGTCCAACTTCTCCTTCACCATCATCCTCGAGATCAAGGTCTTCGTCGAGCTTTTCCTCGTCATCCACCTCGAGATCAAGGCCTTCGTCGAGCTCCTCCTCCTCCTCATCATCTACCTCGAGATCAAGGACTTCTTCGAGCTCCTCCTTATCATCCACCTCAAGATCAAGCTCCACCTCGAGATCAAGCTCCACCTCAAGCTCTAAAATATTTACAAGACCCCCAATGGAAATTCCACCTTCCACTAGTTCAACCAGACCTTCAGTAATTTGCACAAATATTCAATCTCCTTCAGAGAAATTTAATCAATTAAAGTCATTGCATAGGAGGTGCATACGTCCTGCACAACTATGTAATTATGTCTTCAAAAAAGGTGCAAAGAAAGGCGAACGCTGTGCAAAACAGTGTACTTTAAATGAAGAACTGTGCAATCTTCATTTAAAAAATACCGCTTCTCCTTCTTCACCACATCCGACAGTGAAACCAGCTAAGACTCGGATTAATAGGCTAGCTAAAAACAAACAATACGTCTTTGTAAAAATAATGGGATTCCTGAAGGTCATGTTAAAATGTGGAGACCGCCTTTACATTTTAAGATTACCTAAAGGCATGCGTCATCCCAAAAACCCTACGAAAAAGCACTATCTAATCCGAGGCGATTCAGGAACCACTGTGTGGAGAAAATTGTAAAAAAAAAAAAAACATTCTTTCCAAATTAAATAAAGTTTTTCCAAATTAAAAAAAAAAAAGTGTGGACAACCTATTTACAATTTGTAGCATATGCTGCAGAGTGTAAATAGGTTGTCCACACTTTTTTTACAATGTTACAACGACCTTGACCTAGATAACGGACTTAGATATTTTACACTAAGACAAAGATAAACGTAAAAGGAAAAAGGAGAAATATTATACTAAAGATATTATTCAACAGTGAAGAAGGGAGGGGGTAAGCGGGTATTTAAGCAAGCGATTCGGAATATAACTATTAGTTGTATCGTCATGAGCGTCAACAGCAACACATGGGGAAAGCAAATTAGCGAAGAGGAGTTGTACGCGATTGCTGAGGCTGCTGAAATGACTGAGGTTTATAAGATTAATAAGGTTGCAGAGAATGGTGCTCAGTCTCAACCGCAACAAACTACATCATCGATGCAGTCTACAACGCAACAACCAAGACCCTATCATGTTATCCTGGAGGAGTATAATGAGGCGATGAGGTACGCCTTTACTAAGTGGTGTGGTCAACCGCGTTCTCCTGAACAATGGGAGGAGCATGATGCAGACTTTCGCCTGGTTGCAGACTTAGAACTTGAGCTTCAAAGAACAAAGGCTGCTCAATAGTGAGAAGAGTTATTGTTTACTTTAAAATACAGAGCGGGGAATAGATCAGTTTGCGGTCCAAGTGAGAACCACTTACTGCTCTATTCCCCGTTTTGGCAACTTGTTTAGATGACCTTGGGACTTAGACAATTTTCGTTTGGTAAAAAACAACATTGAAATATATGTTGTTTTTCAACATATATCCCCCCCCCCACTTCCATTGGGTATAAAAGAGACACCTTATCGATGGTAAAATTAGTCTGCTGCTTGTATTCGCCCACCTCAGACACCATGGAGCACATCACTGTTTCATCTTCTGCTGCCCCATCGATACTTGTCCAGGCTATGATTCTATCCAACATTTTTCCAGAGAGTCACAGGGAACTTTTGTGTTCGTCGTCGCTTATTTAGTGATATGAGCTCATCATCATCATCATCATCGGAAGAATCTGAATAAGTCTTTGTTGTCTTCAAATTGTTTACTTTAAATACAAAGCGGGGAATAGATCAGTTTGTGGTTATAGTGAGAATCACTTACTGCTCTATTCCCCGTTTTGGTAATATCGTTGTATGACCTTGACCCATTTACAAGATTGAAAAAGTGGGGTAACTTATACATTTAATGGTGGGGGAACGTCTATTTAAAGACGATGCAACAGTGTATATTTATCATATCGGCATGATGAACCCACCAGGAAACTCCGTTTGCTACAGCTTTCCCCTCATCGATATCGATGATGTGATAAAACTTACATCAATAACAAAACGGTTTGAACTCGAAAGGCGACTCATAAAAGTCGACGTAATTCCACAAGATCTTCGTTCGGCAATGTTGACCATCGAATATGTTAAAGATGAATCTACAACTGAAGATCCCTATTGTTTTATGAAATTTTTAGTTGATCGAGATGCAATGTGTACAATCCGACTTCACATCCGAGTTTAAAATCTATCAAATGTTCCTGTTGGAGAAAATTGTCTTAGTTAAATACAGAGCGGGGAATAGATCAGTTTATGGTTTGATATGAAATTATTTACTGCTCTATTCCCCGTTTTGGCAAATATGTTCAATGACCTTGACCTAAATACAGAACTTTGTACCCTTCAGCTACAATAGTAAATATAAAATGCAAAAAATAGTAAACTTAACGTAATACGTACCCCCACCACTTTTGCTAGGGTATAAATAGAGGGGCATTTGCAGTGTTGTTCATTATTGCCTTGACCTTTGTGGAGATCGCACCTACATTATGCATCGCTGCGATATTTGCAAGTCTTCATTTAAGGATGAATTTCTTTTAATGATTCATAATGAACTAAAACATAACAACAACCAAGATGAAAAATATGAAGAAGAAGAATTGAAAGAAATAGATCAAATGTTAGCTCAACACCAACATTCCAGACCAACTGTAATTCAATATGCACCATCAACATCGACTTCTACCTCTGCTTTGTCTACACTTCACCTTCCTTCAACATCATCAGCTGCATCGACTTCTACGCCTGCTCTGTCTACACTTCATCGTCCTTCAACATCATCAGCTGCATCGAGTTCTACGCATGCTCTGTCTACACTTCACCGTCCTTCAGCATCAACAGCAGTAAATGTAGAACTACATGCCCGAGCACTTCCGGGTAATGTAGTAACCCACTTTAAAATTGACAATGCAAAATTACAACTTAAAGAATTTTTAAATAACGCAAAAGGATTGGTAAGTAAAACTCTGCAAAATGAATTAAAAAGATTAAATTTTATCAAATTTGGCCTATTACTAGATGGTTTATTTACAAACATTCAGAATGAAACTTCACCGAGAGGGTTTTTAACAAAAAACCGAACTATTATGTTTTCGTCAGATATTGATTTAATCGTATCTGAATGTTTTGAAGAGCTAATGACGAAAATACAAGAACATGAAGGAAGAGGCTCTGGATGGAGTTTGTTAAGCATCACAGGGCTAGACTTAAGAGTACACAAACACGGCTATGGAATTCGAGGAAGTAGCTACATCCCTCTACCAACAAAGATAAGAAATACCTTATCCTGCGTCAACGTACAAAATCAAGATACTGAGTGTTTTAAATATGCTATGTTGGCCAAATATGTAACAATTCATCCGGAAAGACCAAGTCACTATTATGAAGAAGTACAACATAGATATAATTTTCAAGGGATGACTTACCCTGTTTCTATAACAGACGTTTCAAAATTTGAAAAACAAAATCCTTCAGCTTCCGTCAACCTATTCGGATTGGATTCGTCAAACAATGTGTACCCCTTGCGTATAACACCAAATGAGCGCAGAGATCATACCGATTTGTTATTGATTACTAAAGGTGATATTTCACACTTTGTGTACATCAAAAAATTTGAAAGTCTTGTTTCTAATCAATTATCTAAGCATAAAAGAAAGATGACAATTTGCAAAAGATGTTTTTGTCACGTGAACAAAGAACTAAGAAGGGGAGGGTCTGATTGGCTAGTAGAACACCAGCGGTTATGTAATGGAAACTATGAAGTAAGAATTAAATTGCCGCATCCTAGCAGAGCGCAGATAAAATTTGACAAAGTAATACAACAATACCGTGTACCTGTTGCTGTTTACGCTGATTTCGAGTCTTCTTTACATCCGCTTGAACAACAAGAAGAGGACGTTACAAGAAGAAGCAAATACCAACTTCATTCACCAAACAGTTATTGCATACTAATTAAATCCACGTTGACTGAATACCATCTTCAAAAATATGGACTATCATCTTCTCCAAAGATTTATCGCGGTGAAGAAGCAGCCAAATACTTTGTCGATGATCTGTATGACATAGCTGCAAAGGTAGAAGAACTGTATGGAACAAAGATGCCCATGTCACCTATGGAAGAAGAAGAGCTTCAACATTATGATTCAACAACAACGTGTTATCTGTGTAATAACACCTTTACACCGGATAACGTTAAAGTTCGTGACCACGATCATCTTACGGGAGCGTACAGAGGTGCAGCCTGTAACGCTTGCAACTTGAACTACAAACTACCATATTTCATCCCCGTAGTTCTGCACAATCTGAGTGGATATGATTCGCACTTCATAATCCCCGAACTAGGAAGAGATAATGGAGCAATAGACGTTTTGGCTACTACAATGGAAAAATTTATAAGCTTTTCAAAAAAGGTGGGTAAAATTAAATTAAGGTTTGTTGATTCATTTAGATTTATGCCTTCAAGCCTCATGAAATTATCTGAAAATCTAAGAAGAACAGATTTGATAGAAACAAGCAAAATTGTACCCAATAGTAAAATGGATTTGGTTCTTCGAAAAGGAGTCTTCCCCTATGATTACATCGATGGACTGCATAGATTTGATGAAACATCACTACCTCCACCAGAACACTTCAGAAACAAACTTAATGATTCGGAAATATCACTTGAGGACTATCAACACGCACGTCGAGTATGGAACGAGTTAGATATGAAGACCTTAGGAGATTACTCGGACTTTTATGTCAAACTAGATGTAACTCTTCTTTGTGATGTAATGGAAGAATTCCGAAACACCTGTTTTGCTGCATACGGTTTGGACCCTCTACATTCGTATACTTCACCAGGATTAGCTTGGCAAGCCATGTTAAAAGAAACAAAATGCAAACTTCAACTTTTAACAGACATTGACATGGTTTTAATGGTTGAAGCTGGAGTAAGAGGCGGATTGACCCAAAGTGTTACCAGACATGTCAAAGCCAACAACAAATACCTTCCCGATTACGATGAAACCAAACCGTCGACCTATTTAGGATATTTCGATGCAAATAACCTGTACGGATGGGCTATGTCAAACCCACTTCCTTTTGATAACTTTAAATGGATTAATCCCGACTCTATTGACGATATTTTACAAATTCCGAAACATGGTGACACTGGATATATTTTGGATTGCGATTTTGAATACCCTGAAAATTTACATGATCTTCATTATGACCTTCCACTTCTTGCTAAAACAGAGATTTCACCAATTGGAAAACACCCCAAATTAATGATGACATTAAATAATAAACAACGCTACGTAGCTCACTTTTGGGTAGTTCAACAAGCTATCGAATTAGGACTACGTCTAACAAAAATTAATAGAGTTTTGGAATTTTCTCAATCATGCTGGTTGAAACCCTACATTGATTCAAATACCATCAGAAGAGCAGCAGCTACATCAGACTTTCAAAAAGATTTCTTTAAATTAATGAATAATGCGATATTTGGAAAAACATTGGAAAACAAAAGAAGACACAAAAATGTTAAACTTGTTACCGACGCAAAAAATTACAGAAACTAGTACAGCAGCCAAATTTTGGAACATCTATAATTATTAATGAAAAACTTGTAGCAGTGTCCATGAAGAAGACGAGTGTGAAGATGGATCGTCCTTTGTATATAGGCATGTCAATCTTGGACATCTCAAAAACACACATGTACGATTTTCACTACAACAAAATGGTGGCGTTCTACGGAAGAGAAAATGTATCTATTACATATATGGACACTGACGCTTTCATATATCGCATAGTAACATTGGACATGTATAAAGATTTACGTACATTTATTTACAAGAACGACTTTGATTTCTCAGATTATCCAAAAGATCATCCAAACTACGATAATGGCAGACACAAAAAAGTACTAGGCAAATTCAAGGATGAGGCTAATAGTGTTCTACTTGAAGAGATTGTTGCACTGATGTCTAAACTATATTCTTTGAAACTCTATAATGAAAAAGAAGAAGAAGAAAAGAAGAATAGCTATATTAAGAAAGCTAAAGGTGTAAAGAGTTTATATTTAAAGAAGAAAGTGCATTTTGAACACTACAAGCAATGCTTATTTGAGGATAACATCATTACAGCTAAATTCAACACCATCAGAAGTTTTAACCATCAGCTGTACAGCGTGACTGAAGTTAAAAAGGCGCTATCCTGTAATGACGACAAAAGACAAACCCTTCCAGACAACATCCACACTTTACCATTCGGTCACTATTCCCTCAACCCTATTGACTAATAACCCTTTCATCGTCCTAGATCCTCTATCCTTTTCCTTTCCGTAAAAAAAGGGGAAACACAGCATTGTTAAGCTGTGTTTCCCCTTTTTTTACACAAGTTTTGAATGACCTTGAACTATATGTATATATAAGCAGATTTATACAAAAGAATATTTAATACCATATCAGCTGCCTTCGTGAAACCATCATGTCAGACCTGAAGGAGAAGATTATTAATGAACTACACAAACCTGCAAGAATAAAGTTTCCAAGAAGAAATACTGTTATAAAAGGGATAAATGATCTATATCAAGCGGATTTAATTGAAATGCGACCGTATAGCAGAATAAACAAAGGATTTAAATATATACTCATAATTATTAATTGTTTTACAAAAGTTGCAGACGCTTTGCCTCTAAAGGACAAGACTGGTAAAAGCGTAACAGAAGCCATGGAAATAGCCATAAAAAGAGATAAAAACAAAATTAAACATTTACAAACTGATGATGGAACAGAATACTTTAATACAAACTTTGCACAGTTAATGAATAAATATAAAATAAATCATTATTCTACAAATTCAGAGAAAAAAGCAGCTATTGTAGAAAGATTCAATAGAACCTTAAAAGGAGCACTGTATAAACAATTTTCAAAAAGAGGTTCTTACGTATGGTATGATGTTTTACCACAATTAATAAATGATTATAACAACAGGTTTCATAGAACTATCGGTATGAAACCTAACAAAGTAAATAGAAGAAATGCAAAAGATGTATTAAAACGCATAAAGAAAAATACAAAGCCTAAAGTAGAAAAAATGCAGCCAAGAAAATTTAATGTAAGTGATAAAGTACGGATTAGTAAATATAAGGGAGTGTTTACCAAGAAATACCTTCCCAATTGGACGAATGAAGTTTTTACAGTGTATAAAGTGCAACCGACTGTACCTGAAACGTATATCTTAAAAGATAACAAAGGAGATTTGTTGGAAGGTGCTTTTTATGGACATGAAATGTTAAAGTCAACAGTAGGTGATGTATATCTTGTTGAAAAAGTGTTACAAAGAAAAAAGGACGCAGTTAAAGTGCGGTGGTTAGGGTTTAACAAAACTGAGGATTCATGGATACCTATAAAGGACTTGGTTTAATGCAAGCAAATCATTTCGTCGTTAACCTTTGAGCAGGATGGAGATTATTCACCATAAAGATCGATTCAATATTAATAACATAGATGATTTAACTGTGGATAACGTTAAAATCAACAATGGTAAACACGGTAGTTTACTTCCAAACACTGTTCGATGTATAGTAAGTGGCCCTTCAAACTGCGGAAAGACCAATGTTGTCTTTAATTTGATCACTAATCCGCAGGGATTAAGGTTTAATAACCTATATATTTTTTCAAAGTCTCTACATCAACCAAAGTATCAATTGCTGGATAAAATCCTATCTGATGTGTCTGATGTTAATTTTTACAAATTTAACGCTAGTGATAGCATTATGCAACCAAACGAAGCGAAACCGTATTCTGTATTTATATTTGACGATGTATCTTGTGAAAATCAGGATACTATTAGAAACTACTTTGCCATGGGAAGACATAATAACATCGACAGCATATATATAGGACAAACTTATAGCAAAATCCCAAAACAACTTATCAGAGATAATGCAAATATTCTAATTGTATTCAAACAAGATGATACTAACCTAAAACATATATATAACGATCATGTGAATGCGGATATGCCATTTGAAAAGTTTAAAGAGCTTTGCGGAAAAGCATGGGCGGAAAAGTATGGATTTTTGGTTATTATGAAAGATCAAGCTATAAAAGATGGTCGTTATAGAATAGGTTTTGATAAATTCGTTTTAATACACTGATTAGCGGTATTACTGTACAAGTCGTCAAGGTGTGAAGATGGTTAACCAGGAAAAGCTATTAAAGGAAATAAAATCACTTAGTGATTCTATTAGACAAAAAAACCGAGCTTTAAAATCAGGTATAAATGAAAGAGAGCAATTTTTAGAAACAACATTCAAACCTGTTACTGAACCTTTAAAGCGATTAGCACAAAATATGGAAAAACCTTCAATTCGCTTCGAAGGAGACAAAATGCTACCAATTTCCAAATATGAAGAAGAATTTCAGAATGATGAAAGTTCTGACCAGTTACAAACATCTGAAGAAAGCGACGAGTATGAAGAAAGCGGAGATATAGGAGATTTAAGGGAAAAGAACATTGCAGGAGATACAAGTACAGAAGATACAAGTGCGGAAGATACAAGAGCAGAAGAAGAGGATATCAACCCATCCAACTTAAGCAAATTAGGCACAGATATTATGTTTAAAGGAACACTTGGAAGAAAATATACATTAAAAATGTAACATGGCACACATGCTAATCGAAATTATCATACATATGGAGCTAGAATAGAGGATAAAGGATTAATGATTGGAGATAGAAAGTTAGATATAAACGAAAATGATGATATAGTTATTGGTGATAAGAAATATAAAGGTACAACAGGTTTGTTTGAACTCATCTTTAAAAATAATCCTGGTAAATATACTAAAAAGGATTTACAATTGTTTAAAAATATACTAGAGTATACAAATGCACATAGAAAAAAATATTCCAAAGACCTACCTATTCATAGAAACAGGTCAATAAAATACACAAACATTATATCTAGTCTTTTCCCCTCGAAATCAAATAAAGCTCCAATTAAAAGAAGAGCTTTATCTTCTGCTGAATTAAATGTTTTGCATAAAAAAAGAAAAACAACTGATCCTACTACATCTGGAAGGGGATTATTAAAAAATTTGTATAAAACCAATATAATATATTACAACGATATAAATAAGTTAGTTGATCGAATGAGGTTATTACATGAAGCTATGGAAGCCGGGCACACTGGTTTAGAAAACGAATGGGTAGCTTTGGTTGATGAACTGCGAAAACGAGAAATAATTGTTCAGTAGACGTATATATATAGTAAGAACCTAAACGATAGCGATTCAGTTACATCATGAGTGTGGACAAGTTTGGACGGTATTCCGAGTTTGGAGTAAAATCTGGATATAGTGAAAAAAGAGCTGGGTTTCCGTTAACACCTGATGGTAATTATAATTTTGAAGGAAAAGTAATTCAAAATGTTGGTGATCCGCTTTTGTCTTCTGATGCGGTTACGGTACAATATATGGATAAAAGAACCCCGATTGTACACGAAGACCATTGGGGATTTTCCGGTAAAAGGTTAAGCAATATAAAACATCCCATTTATGATGGTGAAGCAGTAAATTTAGCGACTTTAAAATTGTTAACGATTTACAAAAAGAATGAAACTGATACAAGCTATGATGTAAAAAAATTAAAATTGTCAAATGTAGGTGATTGTGAGCAGGATGGAGACGCTGTAAATAAGAAAATATTTGATATAGTACACAAGAAATGGACTACAGAATATGAAAAACATATGGAAAGGTTTGGTGCAGCTTTATTTAATTATATCCATCGGGCTTCAGGAAGAGCTGTAGCTTCAGATGTTGACAGCCACAATTATTTAGACTGGAAAAAGATACACAATCCAGAAAAACCTAATCAATTAGATAAACCGTCTGAGCCTTCTAAAGTCAAGACATTAGGAAAGGGGGATAAAGTGAATGTGATTAATGAACCAACAGAAAACGATGAAGATTATATAAGAGAAAAAAGAATTTAAATACCCATGATAAGGGATAAAGCATCAGTCATATTCGAGAGATAATACAGAGAGGATGATGGAATCCAATATTACTGCGTGGAGTTTAATATCTCAAGAGCCGAGATTTCCCCAAGGAGTGCTGACAGATGGTTTTGTTCAACGGTTTGATAGATATATGGATTGGGAACAACTTTCCATACACTACCTCTTCACAATGACTATGTTAAGAATTTATTTTCACAGAGTTAACTGGATTCATATTTTACAAAGACAACAGTTTTCAGAAGACTTCCTTGTAGAGATGACATCAAATTTTAATAACTGTTGGGAAGTAATAAGTAAATATCAAAATCTCTCTGAAAATTACATTGACAATTTTAAAGATAAACTAGACTGGAATGTGTTATTTAATTACCAACGATTAAGTGGCAAGTTTCTAAGGGAACATGACAACTATTTAGATTTTATTCATTTTACCGAAAACAACGATACCATCACCAGCGGAGAAACATTTGAAACATCTTCAATTACACCTTATTTCTATTTTTACTACTTTTATTTATTATGTCTACATTTAATTAATTAATCCATTTCTATATAATAAATGGATTTTAAACAGTATATATAATACAAGAAGCCAAGACTAATATTACATTCATTGTAAAACATTTATAGAGTGCACCTACTGATTGTAATTTTAGCTATAAATAGTCATGCCGAGGGCTAAACGCATCAGTCATAATCGAGAGAGATTACAGAGAGGAAGGGGAATAGCATCAACAGCATTTTCTCTATTAAGTAAACCGGTTGGAGCTATAGTTAACAAGGCGATTGATTTATTACCTGTGGAATTACATTTACCTGGAGGATATCAATATTGTGGTCCTGGAACCAAATTAGAGAAACGGCTTGCTAGAGGAGATCCTGGAATAAATAAGCTTGATCAGGCCTGTAAACAGCACGATATAGCGTATTCCAAATTTGGTGATACAAAAAATAGATCAATAGCAGATAGAGCACTTTCTGAGAAAGCTTGGCAAAGAGTAAAATCTAGTGACGCGAGTATTGGTGAAAAAGCAGCGTCTTTAGCAGTAACAGCAGCAATGAAAGCAAAAACTACGTTTGGAGGAGGAAAGAGAAGAAGGCGTGGGAAAAGACCCGCTAAGAAACAAGGAGGTAATATCAGAAGAAAACGTCGATCTACTAGTGGTAAAGGTAAAAAGAAACCAACAATATGGTCAATGATAAAAAAGGGAGGAGGACTATACCTAAGACCGTATCGTGTGTATTAAATAAGAAAGAGCAATTAATAATTAAAAACAAAGAATTAACCAATGAAGAACTGATTACATATGCTTCTTGTTTGAAAATCCCATTTTTTAGAGGAGTATTTATGAAAGATGAATTACCGGTTAAAATGTGGAAAAATGAGACTGGTATAGTAAATTTGAATAATAGTGAAGGATTAGGCACTCATTGGGTGTGTTACAAGAAACTTGGTGAAACGATTTATTATTTCGACAGTTTTGGAAACCTTCCACCACCGAAAGAACTTCAACAATACTTTCGTGCGGCAGAAAATGTTTTTTACAATTATACAAGAAAACAACCTGATGATACATCCATTTGCGGTCATTTATGTTTAGACTTTTTAGCTAAAAGTGTTAGTCAACTTTAAGATGTCTTCGTATACAGTGTCATTAACCGGTAACTCATGTACTTTGCGCAGTATTCTGTTTCCAGCGCTACGTTTGCAAAAAGGAAGACTATGGGAAGCCGCATTATTGGATTTAACAACATATAACTCTATTCCAAACGTTAGTGAAGGAATTAATAACAAAATACATTATTACAAGACAAAAGATAATAAAGGAAAATATTCAGCTTTGGAAGAATTCAGTTTACCAACAGGAGCTTATGAAATTGATAATATAAATGAAGTTATACAAAAACATATGGGAAAAGAAAATATAACGATAAAAGGCAATAACAATACAATGAAAGCCGAAATTACTTCTAAGTATTATATTGATTTTGGCCAAGAACGTTCAATTGGTAGTTTATTGGGGGTTTCTAAGGAAACAAAGGTATTAGAACCTAATACAACTCATTCTGGGAATAGAACTGTGACGATCATCAAAGTAAACAGCATAGACATTACATGTAACATTATACAAGGATCCTACAGAGATGGAGAAAATCGGCATATATTACACACATTCTACCCATCAGTCGCACCGGGTTTCAAGATAGTAGAAAAGCCTCAAAACCTTGTTTACCTACCGTTAAACACCAGTTTCATTTCAGACATCGTGCTGAACATAGTGGATCAAGACGGAAACCTTATTGACTTTAGAGGAGAAGCTATTACTGTAAGAATACATATAAAATCATCCGCTTAGATAATGGGGTTATCATTTAAAAAGAGAGAGCCAACCAGCAAAGAGGTCAGTAGCTCATCAGCTGTAGAAGGATTAACAAGTGACAACGTTCGTTTTCTAGAAGAAATTGGATTAAAGGTCATTAACAATGGATATACTGGATATAGCACAGGGCCCAACATTCGACGAGACCTTATGGGAAAAGGAATATCACACGCACAACCCTTACGCTTCGTCCAAATTAAACAATAACGATGAAATTAGGATTCCTATACAACAACAAGACATTTATACTCTTCCATGGGAAAGTTATTTATATATTGAAGGAAAAGTAACAAAAGCTGACGGTACTGTTGGAACCACTGTTCCGTTCATAAATAATCCTATGGCATTTTTGTTTGACGAGATTAGATATGAAATTTCAGGAGTTACAGTCGATTCAACAAAAAAGGTTGGAATTTCCAGTACATTAAAAGGATTAGCGTCTTTAACACCAAATGAGAAGAATCTGTTAGCTGTTGCAGGATGGGTTGCACCAGACAAAAGTATAATTACTCCTGACGCTTCGGGAAACTTTGATTTTTACGTACCTTTAAGATTACTTTTAGGATTTGCTGAAGATTACAGAAGAATAATAATAAATGTAAAACAAGAACTAGTTTTATTAAGGTCATCAAACGATAATGATATTATTAAAGCATCTGCTGGAACAACTGAAGCCAATTTAGACTGGAAACTAACATTAGACAAGATTGTTTGGAGAGTACCACATGTGCGACTAAATGATGAACACAGGATTACATTATTAAGAAAGTTAAAATCAGATCGAGACATTGTAATGCCATTCAGAAGCTGGGAGTTTCATGAATACCCCGTTTTACCTTCAACACAACGGCATACATGGACTGTAAAAACTTCTACTCATTTGGAAAAAGCGAGATATGTAATCTTTGGATTACAAACAAAGAAAAAAAGTATATTAACTGAAAATGCTGGTGAATTTGACCATTGTAAATTAACAAACTGTAAAGTGTTCCTGAATTCACAATTCTTTCCCTACGACAACTTTAATATCTCTTTTGATAAAAAAAGGTACAGTGTTTTATACGATATGTACGCTAGGTTCCAAAATTCATATTACGGCAAAACAAACACACCTCTACTATCTCCCGTACAGTTTGAATCGAAAGCTCCGATTGTTGTAATTGATTGCTCCAAACAAAACGAATCTGTAAAATCGTCTAGTGTTGATATAAAAATAGAAATGGAATTTCAAGAAAACGTACCTGCAAATACATCTGCGTATTGTTTAATTTTGCACGATAAAATTGTTACATACACACCGTTGACTGGTATCGTAAAGACGGTATTGTAAAACGTTGTACCACCACCGGCACCGCCACTGTCGCTAACCTATAAATAGCGGAGCAACAATGCAGGTCTTCAGTTGATCGTCTATTGTCGCATGGGCAACATCTTCTACAAAATGAGTTCTCCATCTGTTGTACAAGGTGATGCAGAGGTAGCACCGTTATTGGAACGTGATAATACTAGTGAAGAAGAAATCATCAAGGAAATAACTGCATTTTTAAAGTTTGGTAAAAGAGATAGAGAGGAGGAAAGTAATGCAGACCCATCAAAGGTAGTACCAAAGAGGAAGAAGAAAGTTGAAGAAAATATTCCTCCTCACATTTTAACTGAAGTTTTTTTGCGAATCTTTTACCCCATCTCAGCATGCATCAGTAAAAGTGTATCAGTTGGATTGATGAAGTCATTGGATTATTCCCCTACAGTAATACTACACCATGGAACAAAAAAGGTTTTATTTTCGCAAAATGCTTGGGAGTCATTTTTGAAACATGTACATTTAATAGAATGTTATTTAACTAACAGTTTGTGTGGAAGGAAAACACATATTCGACTTTTGGATTGTGACAATGAAATCGATATTGTTAAACATCGTGGACAACTACAAGTGCGAATTAGAGACTTGACTCAACATGAAAATAAGATTCTACTGTCACGTGAAGAATTCTACGTTTTAAACTACGCAACAGAACCTATTACAAGGTACATGAGACAGTTGGTATTTGCAAGCGCTATTATTAAAGAATATTTGGTCGATACTTTGGAAAAACAACCTGATAGCACCATCGTGTACGGACCTGTGGATACATCTATTTTTAATAGAATACCTCATGAAGTTTGCATGTGGAGAAAGTTAAAGGATTTTGAACCACTTGTAGAAATCGCTACAGAAGCTACAGAAGAAACAACACAGGAAGAAGAAACGGAGAAACAAGAAGAAGAAGAAGAAAACGAAACACAAGAAGAAGAAGTTAAAAAAGACTAAAGTTTGACTTAGTAAAGAAGAACACACGTGGGGTAGGCCTATTGGGGACGGTGCCCACGTTAAATATACACCAACGCGCCTGCAACTGTACGGCCTGGTATTTAACCTACCGTGGTGTGGAAAACAGTTTAGTTGATCGCTAGGTGCCATGATGAGCGGAGGGGATGAAGAAGTGAGTGTAAAGCCTTGTGTAATAGAATTTCAAGCATTTCGAAATAATGATGATAGGTTTATTATCAAGGAATTAGTAATTTTAGACTTGCTTACATTTGTAGCCTACCCATTCACGTTTGATGCTCCTTTTTCTTTTAACAAACTTAACACCAAAGCAAAAAGTACAAACAAATGGATAACAAACTACTTTCATCACATACATTGGTATGAAGGATTTATAAGCTACAGTAATCTGCACAGTATTATGTTTAACTTTTGCAAACAATATTCACATATATACACAAGAGGATTAGAAAAAAAGAACTGGATACAAAAGTACACGCACGGTGATGTTTTCGATATAACTATCAGTAAGGACTTTAACATTAATCTCGGTAATATTTGTGTCGCTGCAAAAGATCTTAAACACGGCCAAACAAACTGTGCATTGTACAACGCGTATCGTTTGGCTGCTTACTTGAAACAAACGCAGGAATGTGGTGGGGGTAGCGGAGAACAGAAATGTGGTGGGGGTAGCGGGGCCTATAAATACGAGGAGACAGCACCGCTCAAGCACGAGTATTATTCGAGACTCCGAAGAGGCAACATCACAGAAGACATCGCAACCACCACTGACGAAGATGGCATCACAACAGTTTCTACAAACACTGGTTGATCAATTCAACACTTATTCAAAATCCGACCTTCTGCTAACTAAAAAGTGTTCAGAATTAAAAGAACAAAAACACTACATTATTCATAACATCAAGAAAGTGGAAACCACACATGGAGAAGCAATTCTAGTTTCATTGAGCGAAGTACCTTTCACTCCAGGAGATGAGCCGAAGTTTCAAGTATTTCTTCCAAAACGATTTGTTCAACTGCTACAAAATGAAGATTTGCGAGATATTCAACCGGGGACGTTGTATTTGGTATCACACGGTGTAAGCGGCAACAACTCTACGGAACTCACTCTGCACCTCACGCATCCTTGTACATAATGTCTCTGTTTGTATTTTTTTGTTTGTATTTCTAGTCATCAATATTAGACTTAAGCTTATTGTATTGTAAGATGTTTGTTTAATAAAGAAAATAAAAAAAAAAAAAAAATATATAAAAAAAAAGAAATAAAACAGCAACACAGCAGTATATTATTTTATATACTGCTGTGTTGCTTTTTTTAAATTTCAAATGGATGACCTTGAACTTTCATTCAGGGTTAACTTATGAAGAGGTATAAAAGAGAGGGAGCAGTGAAGTTAGTCTCAGTCTTGTCTAACACACGCTGCAGCTAACATGTCGGTGCCACCTATGAACAATTTATTTTTCGATAACAATTTGAAGACATATTGTTGCGAGTTACAATGTTTTAAAATACCAGGCGATCAAGTTGACGGGAAAGCTTGTCGTAAGTGCAAGTGTTTCAGCTATTGCATATGTAGATGTAAAACGTATCAAATGAACCGACAAGATAAAATACAAGAATTACGCCGAAGGATTGCATTACTGTGGCGGCGAATGTAGTAGCAACCATCTGCCTCGCACCACCTGCCGCCTGCCATCTGCTGTCCGCCATCTTCTCCGCCCCACCACACTTTTACCCCCACCATTTCGTTTCATACCAGAACGCTAGCTAGCGAATAGTCAGTACACCTCCGGCTCTCGACTGGTGAACATCGAGTGCTCTTCACAAACGTAAAACATTATATTAAAATGTCCATTAAAATTAGGTGTATTCATTATGACTCTATTCATCTTGCGACTTACCAAGACCTCGAGGTGTTTAGTGAAGAGTTAAGACTTCTTATTGCGTCCGGTTACGATTTATCTTTGGAACTTTACGCATCAAAAAACAACATGGACTCTGCGCAGGGAACGAAGTATCTACCGTCTTTCTTCAGAAAGCAAAGTGATGGCCGCAACTCGTCCGGATCAACAACATCGATGACAACGAACAACGGGGAACTATTGTAAACATGAATTATTGTAAATAAAATAAAGTAATAAAATAAAGTAATATTTGTAATAGTACTACCTCGCACTCGTATCATTCGATTGCTTCATTTGATTGTTTCATTCGATATTTCTTATCGATTAACTATCGAATCACAATCGTTTTACGAGTGCGAGGTAGATTTTTTTAAAAAAACTTCACCGTGACCTTGAACTTTGAACTTTTACTCATTTCGTCACAAAACCGCCTACGTCACTGGCTCAGCCTCAGATGACGTATTTTTTCACTCAGCGCATCCGGTCACTGACCGGATGTGACGTCACTTCCGGCGCAAAACCCGCAAACCCACACTACTCCCCGTCGCAGCAAACCTGCAAAATCAGCGAATTTCCAATGGAGATATAAATGTATACCAGTTTCGTCAGTATACGTTCAAAAATAAGGGAGATATAACAATTTTCTTTTCCTCCATAAGAATAACATTAGACAACGTACGGTGTTTACAACTTTCAATATCTCGTAACCAACTGACGTAGAGGAATGATCAAAATACCAAATTGTGTGTTTTTTAAGCTGAATCCAATGGTGAAAACTAAAATTTGACTATTCAAAAATGATACATACATCATTCAAAAAACCCATTTTTGGGATACAAAACCCCCCAAAATACCCATTCGGATAGAGCGTTCTGGCTGGTTTTCGAACTTAAAGTCATAAATGTTGCTTTACACGTTAATACCATCAAAATCGGATAATTTTTATGAGAGTTATCGTGCTCACGGACACACACACACATATATATATATATATATATATATATATATATATATATATATATATATACAGTTTCGAACGAATGGTGTTTTTCAGGTCTGGGGACCTCAAAACGAAAAGTTATCATGGTCCCGGGCCTAGGTCTTACCATGCCGACTACGGTAATAGCTTCTTTCCTATAGGGGAAATTCGCTAAAAACTGACAAAACCAAACATTTAAGGAAGTGAGAGTAAGCAAATCACATATCAGTTGATTTGTAACATATTTCACAAATTAACTTTTCTGTGATAGAAGCCGTTTTTGAACCATTTAGAATAAATCTTTTCTCTATAAGAATAACATTACATGGCGGCTTTTGATACTACTGGGGCGGAGTCCTGGCTTTTGATACTACTGGGGCGGAGTCCTAAGGTCTGGGGGGAATTTTTTGATCCTCAACAACGTGGTATGGTCCGTGATCAGTTTTGAGGAGCCGTTTTCGAACTCACCTAGGACACACACACACACACATGCATGCACAACTACCAGTACTTTATTACTATACATTAAAATAAACAGCTGTTATAAGAAATAATTCCTACTGCAAACTGTTCCCTAAAGTGTATGAGTTTTACCTTTTAAGTTTGTACGGTACTGCATTGCACTTTGTGTCTGCAAATTGTGATATCCTAGGTTTCTTCTAAAATAATTTTCCTTTAAAGTTTAATTACAGCCTACAGCACCTATTGTGTAACTCTCCATCATTATTTCATTCGTTTTAGCGAATTTCCTGTATAGGGAAGAAGCTATTATCGTAGGTCTCATGGTAAGACTTAAGCCCGAGACAATGATAACTTTTTGTTTTGAGGTCCCCAGATGTCAAAAACACTATTTGTTCAAATTTATATATGTGTATATATATATATATATATGTCCGTGAATGCGATAACGTGAGTAAAAAACGCCCAATATCATTTAAATTTGGCTCAAATGTGTAAAATGACATTCATGACTTCAATGTTGAAAACCAGAAAAATCGGACCATAGGAAGGGGGGTTTATGGGGTTTTAAATTTTTCAAAAATCAGATTTAGCGAATTTCCCCTATAGGGAAGAAGCTATTACCGTAGGTCTCATGGTAAGACTTAAGCCCGAGACCATGATAACTTTTCATTTTGAGGTCCCCAGATGCCAAAAACACCATTCGTTCAAATTTTAGCGAATTTCCCCTATAGGGAAGAAGCTATTACCATAGGTCTCATGGTAAGACTTAAGCCCGAGACCATGATAACTTTTCATTTTGAGGTCCCCAGATGCCAAAAACAACATTCGTTCAAATTTTTATATATGTATATATATATATATCTTTATATATATATATATGTGTCCGTAAGCACGATAACTTTCGTAAAAGAGGTCCGATCTTAATGAAATTTGGTACAAACGTGTAAAGTACCATTTCTTTGAACGAGTTCGAAAACCAGACAAATTGCACCATCCGAAGGGGGGTGTTGGGGGGGTTTTGTACCCCAAAAATGGGTTTTTTGGGGTTTCCACATGGAATTTGTATTAAAATCAAATTTTAATTTTCACTATTGAATTCAGCATAAAAAAACAAACAATTCAGTATCTTGATCATTGCTCTACGTCAATTGGTTACTGAGATATTGAAAGTGCTAAACACAGTACGTTGTCTAATGTTATTCTTATGGAGGAAAAGAAAAATTGTATATCTCACTTTTTTATGAACATAAACTGACGAAATTTGGTATATGGCTTCATCTGGTTGTGGTTTATTGTTGTTTGCACAAAAAACAATTTTTCGCCTATGGGTCCCATAGCAGCAAACCTAGGTACTCGGTCCCCATGTTATTCTTATGGAAAATAATTAAAATGTTATATATCGCTTATTTATGAATGTATATGGATGAAACTTGGTATGTGACTTCACTTAGCTGAGTTCTATTGATATTTGCATAAAAACCCATTATTTTGTGTTCCTTGTTGCAGCAAACCTGCGTACTCATCCCCAATGTTATTCTTATGGAGAACAATTAATATTTTAAATATCGCTTGTTTGTGAATATATTTCTTATGAATCCCTGTTAAGTGGCTTAATGTGTTATGTTATAATTCATTGGAAATTCGCTGAGTATGCAGGTTTGCTGCGACGGGGGTATTTATATATGTATTTATATATATATATAAATTTATATATATATTTATTTATATATATATGTGTCCGTAAGCACGATAACTCTCGTAAAAAAGGTCCGATCTTAATGAAATTTGGTACAAATGTGTAAAGTACCATTTATTTGAACGAGTTCGAAAACCAGATGAATCGCACCATCCAAAGGGGGTTTTTTGGGGGGTTTTGTACCCCAAAAATGTGTTTTTTGGGGTTTTCACATTTAATTTTAATTTAAATCAAATTTTAATTTATACCATTGAATTCAGCTTAAAAAACAAACAATTTGGTATTTTGATCATTGCTCTACGTCAATTGGTTACCGAGATATTGAAAGTGCTAAACACAGTACGTTGTCTAATGTTATTCTTATGGAGAAAAAGAAAAATTGTATATCTCGCTTATTTATGAACATAAACTGGCGAAATTTGGTATATGGCTTGATCTGGTTATGGTTTATTGTTGTTTGCACAAAAAAACAATTTTTCGCCTATGGCTCCTGTAGCAGCAAACCTAGGTACTTGGTCCCCATGTTATTCTTATGGAAAATACTTAAAATGTTATATATCGCTTATTTATGAATGTATATGGATGAAACTTGGTATGTGGTTTCACTAAGATGAGTTCTATTGATATTTGCATAAAAACCCATTATTTTGTGTGCCTTGTTGCAGCAAACCTGCGTACTCATCCCCAATGTTATTCTTATGGAGGATAATTAATATTTTAAATATCGCTTGTTTGTGAATACATTTCTTATGAATCCTGTTAAGTGTTATAATGTGTTATGTTATATATTCATTGGAAATTCGCTGAGTATGCAGGTTTGCTGCGACGGGGGTATTTTGCATTTTTTACCATACATTTTTAAAATGAATAATTTTGGTTTTGACCATGTTATAGAGCTTGAAAAAAAAAATATATAGCATTTTGAATTATTAATCTAGGCTAATTGGTTGCGGATAAAATCCAAAAATCCTACTCATAAAATCTCCCATGTTAATCTCATGGGAAAAAGGTTTTTGGCTTTTCCTCAGTTTATTTTAGTGTAAACTTCACATTTGCTTTTACCAATCTGTTCAGTTCCACAAAACAATCATTTTGGTGTTTAAATTGTGATTCTACGCCCAACCGTTGCAGAGATATTCAAAGTGCTAAACACAGTATGTTGTCCAATGTTATCCTTATGGACAATAAATAAAATTTGATATCTCGATTATTTATGTTGATGAAACTTGGTATGTGGCTTCACGCAGTAC
Organism: Allygus modestus; assembly: GCA_963675035.1. Lineage (NCBI taxonomy): Eukaryota > Metazoa > Arthropoda > Insecta > Hemiptera > Cicadellidae > Allygus > Allygus modestus. Next base: position 220,649,631 of record OY776111.1, on the reverse strand, counting down.
TGGTATATTGATATTTGTATAAAAAATTGATTTTTTGTTGATTATTCCCATAGCAGCAAACCTGCGTACTCAGCCCCTATGTTATTCTTATGGAGAATAAGTCAAATGTAATGACTCCCTTACTTATGAAGATAAATTAATAAAACTTGACATGTAGCTTCACTTGTTTGAGTTTTATTGATAATTGCATTAAAACCCATTTTTTGTTCCTTGTTGCAGCAAACCTTCTTACCCAGCCCCCATGTTACTCTTATAGAGAATAACTAAAATGTTATATAGCTTATTCATGATTGAATATTGATGAAACTTGCTATGTGGCTTTGCCTAGTTAAATTCTATTTATATTTGCATAAAAACCAATTGTTTGTGTTCCTTGTTTCAGCAAACCTACGAACTTATTACCAATGTTATTCTTATGGAGAATAATTAAATGCTAATATATGAATATGCTAATATGTGAATATATTTTTATGAAACTTGGTATGCGGCTTTTGTGGTATTAAGACATATATTATGCATTGGAAATTCACTGAGTATGCAGGTTTGCTGCGACGGGGGTAGTTTCTACTTACATTGGTATTTGGTTTGAACTGTTTTTGGTGGTGGTAACCTATATGATTAATTTAATATGTACGTCTGATTTCCAACACATGGTTTACATGGCCATTACTGTTTAGTGTGATATTTTTCAATAATTAAATTGCCTCTTCTTATATATTAGCCTACTTAAATTATTACAAAATGTCAATAAATTTATTTCAATTTGTAACAACTAATACAGCTCCATTTCGTATAACTACAATAATTAGGGGTCAATGCACAGATAATGAACGGTCGGCTGTTGAAAAGGGGAGGGAAATTAACAAGAGTCTGTTATCACGTGTAACTGTTGCAGGAAGAAGATATAAGAGGATATATAAGAGGTTATATAAGAGGATAATTTATAATGAAAATGGGGTTGCACTTCCGCAGACGCCCGATATAACAATCAAATAAAAATAATCTATATAAAATATCTATATAAATAATTGATTATTTCCATTAGATTATTAACATTTTGCAATAAATAAAAGTAAATTGGTCATTTATTTATTAACTTGAAACTAAACAAAAATTCAACCAACATAAATAACATCAAACATTTTAAATTTTAATTTTACAGATAAACGCTTTTTTAGCTACTGAAAAATGTAGAAATGAATCTTCTCATGACATTCTCACTTCTCTTTTATAGAGGTATTCTGATAAATGATCGATGATGTTAGATTATTTTAAGCCAGTTTTTAATGATTTTTTAACTGCCCTCCTCTGCATTTCATTGATTTTGTAATTAAATTATGATTTTTGAAAAAAATCAACAGTGTTTTCTTCATTGTTTAAAAAATTTCGCAAAAAAAACTACAGTTAATTAATTAACTTAGATTTTCTGCCATTTTCTAAACAAAATAAAATTGCAATCATCCTACTAATATATAAAAATGGGATAGTGTGTGTCTATCTGTCTGTCTCCTTTTTGTTCCTCAATCACTCAAAAACTACTAAACCGATTGGCATGAAAATTCACAGGAATTTTCCTTATATAGGCCTACCAAATAAACGCATAGGCCTATTTTCGTTTTGAAAAGTCCTCAGGCCTCTGCCCCACGGGACTTCCAAGGTCCCATGTTAGTCTTATGGACATTCATTTTTGTTTGAGCTGATGAAAATACAAACAGCTGATCTTGATTCGTTGTAGTTCCACGGGCTAACCACAGAATGCAACACTCATAACTGCTTAGTTTTTTTACTCTGAATTTTATTCCCCATTACGAAGCATGGGATTAGCAGCTAGTTTCTAGTAAAAACATGTATCATAAGCATAAGTCAGCTGTATCGATTTGATACGATATATTTATATCCAAATATCAAAACATTAACATATATCGATTTTATATAGATGATTTTCATTCGATTGTTCCACCGGGCATCTGCGGAAGTGCAACCGAAAATGGTTGTATTACCTTAAGAAATGAATGTCAGACTTGTCTAACATTTCATAATTTCAAAATATATTGGCTGTTATTTACTAATAGGACCCTATTATTTTTTTGGTATTATAACAAAATAGGTACCACGAATACAAACATAACAAATATTCAGATTATTATGTAGTAATGGAATAGACAAGTACTACGTTGTACGCGTTGTTATTACAGATTGTACCTCAAAGTACCTCATAAAACTGTCCACCATGCACTAACAAACAAGGCAATTTAAATACCTAACAGTAAGATAGTCAATGGGGTGGGTCAGCTACTGACACTATACAAATGTTGCATCAGTATCTCGCTCAGACTGTTTACACAGTGCTTAGTATAACCGTCAGCATCTGACACTGGCGATGACATCTCTACTTCACAACATGGAAATCAGGCCTTATTCCATCATATTTTAAGGCCTATCGATTGTCACTGTGCTGCAGCAATAAGTTTAGTTCAGGTTTTGTCTACTTCGAACCATGAAAACCAAGCCTTATTCCATTGAATTTGATGATCTACTGATTGTCTTGTGTTGCAGCACTAAGGTTAGGTCAAGTTTTAACAATCAAAATTACAGTTGTTGAAGCCCGTTTCTTAACCCATTGAGGTAGTAATTTTATTCTATTTGCAGTAGCCTATAACGGAAATTGATTGGTGCTGCACTCTAGTAGCAAAATATGTAACTAATGACCGCGGGCGTCTACGGTTCTATACGCTAGGGGCGCGGACTGACTGAAAAACCTTAATATCGCCGCCAGGCCTTTGGTCGTGTTAGCTGAGTTGGCTACGTCGTGGAAACACCTTGGCCAGGTGGTGATACGATGTTCGTGGGTTCGATTCCCGCACACGACCAAAACTGATCAGTTGTGCAACTCTCAATGAGTTAACCGGTCTGTGGCAACGTTGGTGGGAGGGCCCAAGTAAGCTTAAAACAAACGGTGGCAGGCTTGCTTGGAAGTTGACGGGATCGGTTAATTCTTTGAGACTTGCACATGATCTATACTGATTTTGCTAATTTTTACTTATGTCTACTGTGTGTGTGCCAATGCGACTCTCTAAACTGAAAGAAAACAATATTTTAATTAAAATACGCCATTAATCCATTTAAAAACACAAATTTTATACTCCAATTCACAGGTTAATAAAATTAGAAATAAGGAACGAGACCAGCTCATATGTCTACGCCAATTGGTTAAATATTTGGAGGTTTACACCAGTTTGATTATCAGATGTGATGCTGTACAGGTTCTTATTTTGGATTTTGGCTAGATAATAATTTTGGGATTCTTCGGGCGCTTCTTTGGATAAATCCACTGTTAAAAATATATTTAAGTTGCTTACCTGACGGTAACGATGAAATAGCCAAGAAACATCCAATAAGAAAAGTTATTGTAATACAAAATAAAATAAATTTCACTTTGTACATCCCACCACTTCTATAACTGGAGAATAACATGACTATTTTACAACATTATATCACGATTAAATATTCAATGCACCCACTAATTTGGTAGTTAACATATTTCTTAGGGATGATTGATTATTCGTCAAAATACGGTTGCCTCTTTGATAAATCATTACACAAATTAAATGTTTAACCATAAACAAATAATATAAATGCTGAACTTCCTAGCAGAAGCTTCATCTCACGAGCAGACGACAAAAGGTTTGACAGCTGGAGCAATGCTATGAATAACTAAATGTATTTTTCTCAGTCTGCAGATAGACCAACACCCAATGAATATTCAACCATTGCTATAATGTTTGTTTACCCTCTCTGTGACTAAAATTGTATATATGTGTCAATAAACACATAACAATTATTTATTTGTTCATAAGTGTATCCAAACAATCATAAAAAATACCAAAGTAAAAATATGTTATTATTCATTTCAATTTCACCATCATAAATACCGCTTTACATTCAGATACGAGTTTTAGATTGCTAAGAAAGGAGAATGAGACTGTGACTAATATCATAGACTAACTATTTTATTGCAGTTAATCTATGCTAATAAACAACTACCTAATACAACAGTAATAATGATTAATATAATAAGATAACAATGATAAAATACCCCCGTCGCAGCAAACCTGCGGACTCAGCGAATTTCCAATGCATAATATTTGTCTGAATTCCACATAAAGCCGCAAACCAAGTTTCATAAAAAATATATTCACATATAAGCGATTTTAATTATTCTCCATAAGAATAACATTGGTAATGAGTATGTAGGTTTGCTGAAACAAGGAACAGAAACAATTGTTTTTTATGCAAATATAAATAGACTTTAACTAGGCGAAGCCACATACTAAGTTTCATCGATCTTCAATCATAAATAAGCGATATATGACATTCTAGTTATTCTCCATAAGAATAACATGGGGGCTGAGGAAGCAGGTTTGCTGCAACAAGGAACAGAAAAATGGGTTTTTATATACTTATCAATATAACTCAACCAAGTGAAGCTACATACCAAGTTTTATTAATTTATGTTCATAATTAAGGGAGTCAGTACATTTTACTTATTCTCCATAAGAATAACATGGGGGCTGAGTACGCAGGTTTGCTGCTACAGGAATAATCAACAAAAAATCAATTTTTGGTGCAAATATCAATATACCAGTACTACTTGAAGCCATATACCAAGTTTCATCAACATACATTAATAAATAATCGAGATATTAAATTTTATTTATTCTCCATAAGGATAACATTGGACAACGTACTGTGTTTAGCACTTCGAATATCTCTGCAACGGTTGGGCGTAGAATCACAATTTAAACACCAAAATGATTGTTTTGTGGAACTGAACAGATTGGTAAAAGCAAATGTGAAGTTTACATTAAAATAAACTGAGGAAAGGCCAAAAACCTTTTTCCCATAAGATTAACATGGGAGATTTTATGAGCAGGTTTTTTTGGATTTTCTCCGCAACCACTTAACCTAGGTTAATAATTCAAGATACTAAATTATTTGTTTTTTTAAGCTCTATAACTTTGTCAAAACCAAAATTAAGTTTTTTAAAAATTTTAGGGTAAAAAATGCAAAAAACTCATTTTTGGAAAATTTAAATCCCCATAGACCCCCCTTCCCATGGTCCGATTTTTCTGGTTTTTTAACTTAAAGTCATGAATGTCATTTTACACATTTGAGCCAAATTTCATCAAAATCGGACGTTTTTTACTCAAGTTATCGTGTTAACGGACACATATATAGATATATATATATATATATATATACATATATAAAAATTTTAACGAATGGTGTTTTTGGCATCTGGGGACCTCAAAACAAAAAGTTATCATGGTCTCGGGCTTAAGTCTTACCATGAGACTTACGGTAATAGCTTCTTCCCTATAGGGGAAATTCGCTAACAGTGATAAAATAGTGAAACAATATTACACGGTACAAATATTACTCAATAAGAGATCAAATAACATATATAAAATGTGATTGACTAAACAATTATAAATATGAACAACATGAACTGTAAAAATTTTTGATAAATTGACAGGACCGTTTAACAATAAAAACTATAAATAATTTATCGTGGGGACTACAATATATACCTATATAAATAGCAAATAATCTAAACCTATTTAATACTTAAATATAACAATTAAATTAAGAAAAAGGTTTTGAAAAATGTTTTAAAGTAAATTTAAAGCTTAAATTCCTAATCGCTCTGGTCCCTGTGTACTAAGGACCTATGGACAAAGGCCTAAGTTATAGCATATACCAACTACAGTAGTTAGTTACTTTATGATGCTACCGCGCTACTGCTCTCTACGGACTTGTAGTTAGTATATGTATGGGGAGATTTAGGATCTGTAGGCCCGAGGCATTACCTCTCCTCTACGCTCTACCGTCCACCGCACAGGTCAACAACCTTTTTTTGTATGTGGTATTATAGTAGTGTATTATTTTTGTTTACTAAGAAACTAACCCAACAAATGGGCACACGGACCAAAATCAGAGTGGCTGGACACAGCTCCGAGCTGAGATGGTTATTTCCTTCATTAAGATTAACTTATCTCAAAAACATTCGTCTTCAAGAAAATATAAAACCTACGTTGTAGCATAGACTAACTGCTGTAGTTAGTCAATGGTGGTAACCACCATTTTCCCCTCCGCACACTCTGTGAGACTGTGATTATGACAACACTATTAACCACAGACTATAAAATTATGTAATCTGCAATTTATGTCCAACCATTTTTAATTAATCAAATAATAATAGGCAACAAACCTGCGTACTAAGCGAATTCCCAATACAGATATATGTGCAGGGCAGGCAGGGCCGGATATAGGAGCTCTGTGGCCCCCTAGGCTTAACTAGTGGTGCAGGCCCTAAGGAACGTGCCTATGTGTCTTATATTTAAATACGGCCCTTTATATTTATCTTAATACCACACTTATACAGCCACTTACCAAGTTTCATAAACATATATTCACAAATAAGCTATATAACTTTGTAATTATTTGTCATAAGAGTAAAATTGTTGGCTTATTACGCAGGATTACTATAACAAGGACCGAAGATAATGGGGTTTTATGCAAATATTACAAATATCAACTCACATACCAAGTTTTATTAATTTATATTAATAAATAAGGGAGTCATACAGTACTAAAACATTCAATTGCAATTTTGGGAAATCGCCCGTAATGTTAAAAAATAATCTACATAAAAGGGGAAATAATTTTCCCATTTTTAGCAGTCCAAATGTATACAGAAATTTATATATTTTTGTATTATGTTCAGTTTGGTAACCTGCTTTATAGTTAAGCAACTTTCGACGTGAAAAATGATTTAGATTATTTAAATAAATTTTCTTTACATCGACTTTGGTTTGCGATAATCCACATATCGCGCCGGCATTTTATATTTATTCTAGAGTATTAATTTTGTTCTGGAATTTCTATTAAAATGGGCGTTACTCGGCAAATGTACCGATGAACCTTTGATATTAATTAGGTTGACACAGAAACTTTGAAGACTAAATGGACGAAACCTTAAAGAATAAAAAAATAGAGTTTGAATGCTTTATAATGAATCTGGTCATTTTAATATGTTAGTAAGTATATCAGTTAGTTTGAGTGGTATTAGATTTAAAAACTAATTTTTGTATACGATATGTTTTATACCAAAATATTGCAATAATTTAACCTTTACTCTATATATTGTTGGCTATACTGCTGCGGAATCCATTTCGTCGGATATCGTCGTTCTTTCTGTGACTGAGAACTTAAGCACGTGTGTGATTGATACATTTGTGAAACTTTGTCCATAAATGTGTTGTTTGTCAGGAGTTATTTGTTTATAGTTCTTACTTTCGTTATTAATAGTGTTTGTAAGTTTTTCTCTTAAGCATAATTTAACAACCATGAACCAAGAAAAACTGAAGAAACTGCAAGCCCAAGTTAGGATTGGAGGGAAAGGTACACCGCGAAGAAAGAAGAAGGTTGTTCATGCTACTGCTGCAACAGACGATAAGAAACTCCAGAGTTCATTAAAAAAGCTTTCTGTAAATACAATTCCAGGTATTGAAGAGGTTAACATGATCAAAGATGACGGAACTGTAATTCATTTTAACAACCCCAAGGCTCAAGCCTCATTGGCTGCTAACACTTTTGCCATAACAGGCCATGGAGAAAACAAGCAAATTACTGAAATGTTACCTGGTATTTTAAGTCAGTTAGGCCCTGAAGGATTAACACAACTCAAGCGTTTGGCAACAAGTGTTGCAAGCAGTGGAGCTGGTGGTAAAACGACTATTGAAGAGGATGACGAGGTACCCGAGTTGGTTGAAAACTTTGATGAAGCCAGCAAAGAGGAAGTCCCTGTCAATGTAGGGACTGAAAAAGATGCCAATTCTGGTGAAGGAAAAGAAAACAAAGACCCAGTAAAGGTGGAAACGGAATCGAAAGATGAAAAAGCTGCCTAATCACAAAACCAAGAACTTTTTTCTTTGCTTCTATACCAACAGAGGTATTGTGCCTTTACACGACTATTAGCTTAGACGTAGGAGTAACTTGCAGTGCTTTATAGGCTACTGATTTTTTTTAAATTTCATTAACAAGCAGGGGTGGACTGACTGTGAAAAGGACGGTGGAATAGGCCAGTACACTTTAATAAATGTTGATTGGGGGGGTGATATGCTGCAGTTCAAGGGAACAGCATGGTATAAGTGACTGCAACTATGTTCATGATAATTCTCACTTCACTGGTTTGTTTGGATTTGAATTTTAACTCTCATTATAACATTGAGAGATCAATAACATTAAATTTATTTATATCTTTCAGAAAGAGGTGACTTGTCAGAAAACATGGTCCGTAGAGCATGAAAATCCTAAATGAATAGGAGATCTACGACCAATGATGTCTGTGCGTCGATTTACAGATCACAAAATAACTTAAGTTTATTACTAACCATCCTACTTACTTACATACTTGTTGTTTCCATCCGTAAGTTAGGCTCCAGTCGTGGAACTTTGTATAGGTCAGTAAGTACCACATGTGGCATCTTAGCGGCCAACAGAAGTTGGCAGGGTAGGTTAGGTTAAGAAATGGCAATTTCTCTTACAGTTTGTCAAATGGTCTGTAAGGCTGCTCAGGTTGTAAAAACAGTGTTTAATTAGGTAGGCTTTAAGAACTGATTTAAATTTGTGATTAACGGACTATTTCTGTTACAAACTTAGGAAGAGAATGATAGAATTTTAAACCTTGGTCCATTGGTTTTCTTTCAAAGATGGCTAAATTATGGGATTCTGCAAATGATGCCTTAAACCTAATTAGTATTATAATAATGGTTTCTTCTTTCATGGTTCAGCAGTTTTTGATTTCTTACATAAAGGACTATCTCAAGGAAATATAAGCTTGGAACAGTCATTACACCTAATTATTTGAATAAGCATTAATTATTTGAATTATTTTAGCAGTGGGCCCAGGGTTGTAATCTAAAAATACTCCTAATGGCCTTTTTTTGTTGAACAAAAATTTGATCTAAATGAGTTTTCAGCCCACCCCAGTGTGCTATTGAATAAACTAAGTTATGTGGGATTCTTTTAAACTAAAATAAACAGTTTTTAAAAGATTGTCATTATTTAACTTACTGGTTTTCCTCAACATAAAAAGCCCTGAGGAAATTTGTGTTCAGGACCCAATTTTTTCGACTTGGTCAGACCACCAGAGACCACTAGGGAATTGATATTTCGATATATCGGAATGTGTTTATACGTAATAAACCCACCGTTTGTAAGCATAAAATAACGTAATCATCGTGACTATACTGTAATAACCTTAAATGAAAGGTGTTTAAATTATTTGATGAAGTTTTAGCTAAAAGAATAAGGATTCTGCATGAAAAGAAGGTGGATACAGTTAATTCAAAAGAATTACTAGTACAAATCTCAAAGGGCTATTATTAAATCATGGAAAAAATACGATTTAGATTGGTAAGGTAGATAGTTTTGTATAGCGTTTATTTGTACATTAAATTTGCATATTAAACAACATTTGATGTTGAAGTTTACTCACCAAAATAAAAGAAGCCTATCAAAATCATATATTGTGAAATAACATACTTAAAAAAAACTAAGATAACTCTTGTAGTGTATGGAAAAAACCTGTCAAAAACGTACTAAGTTTTGATATTCGACAGTTAAAAACGGCAACCCAACTTCACGTGGTAACGGTCATGCGGTAGAGGAGTGGAGGGGTAAATCAGTGTTGCCAAATATATCTGCAAAAGCTGGAGGAATTGTGTTCCTTTAGCAGTGCACTGAGACGTAAATAAACACTCAGAAGTTCTTTGCCAACGATAAAATCCATGATTTGAATATTATTAATAAGCTCAAATATAAAATAACCTATTTTAATAGAAAAAACTACAATTTTGAATTGGTAAATCCAACTCAATCATTTAGGGGAAAAAGTCCGATATATCTTAAGAAAGAAATAGATTTTCCCGATTGTATCGAAACAATAACATCAATTGCAATATATTGATATTTCGGGGGTAAAATATCGATTTTTCATATACGGTATATCGATTTATCGTTGCCATCCCCAGAGACCACCGTCCAACCTCACTCCCAAAAATTCTGTTGATTCAGAAGGACTAAGCTTGTCCTCATCAATAAAGACTGACACCCCCACTGTTGAATTGAATTTACTTCTCTGATGTGTTTGAATGCAGAGATAGCCGGTTTTGTCCTAAAACTTGAGCAAGTTGTCGGAAAGAAATTGAGCCAATTGGTTCAGTTTTTGGAACGTCTCAATTGTTGTTCCAATTGTTGAATGTTTTTGTTTTTGGTGAAGAGAGTGGTGTCGTCAGCAAAAAGGAAGAGGTTCTCCTCAGGTACCAACCCCGCTTTGTCTTTAATGTAAATCAGAAACAACACTGGCCCGAGGATCGACCCCTGAGGAACTCCACTTCTGATGAGCTTCCTTTCAGATTGAAAATGTTTAATTTTGATTTGTGTTGGATCTCTATAAATTGACGGCGTTCTGAAAGGAAAGAGGTTAGCCATTGCTTGGCCCGATTTTGGATGCTACGTTTTTCAAATTTTTAAAAAAGAATTTTGAAGTTGACACAGTCAAAGGCTTTTGAGAGATCTGCGAAGCAGCCAATTACAGTCTCTCCAGCATCCATTGCATGATGCATTTATTGATGAATTCAATCAAAGCCAATTTTGTTGATTTGTTTTCGTAAAAGCCAAATTGGTTTTTTGGAAAGAAGATTGTTTGTTTTGAGCTAGCTTGTGAGCTGGTCACACACTACCCTCTCAAAAATCCCGGATTCTAGAGATTTATTAATTAAATGCAAAAGAGGTTTAATTATTTGGTTCTCACAGTGTTTAATCACCATCATATTTATTTCATCAAAGCCTGTGGACAGTTTAGGTTTAAATTTAGAAAAGATTTTTTTCTGATATTTGTCCAAAGCTAAAATTGTATAAAGCTCTTTGTATATATATACATATATATATATATATATATAAATATATATATTTATATATATATAGAGAGAGAGAGAGCATATGAGTATAAAAGGATGGGCGAACAGCATCTGAACACACTTGTTGTATGACAACCTAATAACTCACAACAAACACACTGACTGATTCACACACACTGTCAGACTTTTAAACATGAACAAGTCTTCTTGGTACTTTGGTATTATACGGATGCCACCATTTTTGGAGGTTAAATTTATACCGGATACAAAGGATAACTACATAATTCGAAAAAACGTACTTTTATTGACTTACTGTACAAATTTTACATCATTCTGATGAGCGGTCTTTGTGTTGTGCCTCCCAAAAGGCAGCGATGTCCGCTAGGATCGTGTTGAATGCGTCGCCGCCGCTAGCAGCCAGACCCGATCGCCACAGGTACTCCGCCAAATATACAGCGCGCTGCGGCAGTTATGTTAGGATGGGTTATCATACAAATACGTACGGTTTCCTCTTCATTTCGAGGTAAATCCCACACCATAAGAACGTCACTCATTATGAAAACAAATGTAATGTAGTGCACGGCAATAAATCACTCATGACACTGACCCAGATACAGTCGGTGACAGGTGATGCGCGCGCTCCGGTCAACGACCTGACCTTGGCAAATTTGGAGGGGGTTTGGCGGCCGGAAGTATGACTCATCAGGTATCATTCGATTTGTAACGAAACAAGGAAAGTCCTACAATCATTTTTATGATAACCCATCCTAACATAACTGCCGCAGCGCGCTGCATAAGGGTGGCATCCGTATAATACCAAAGTACCGTCTTCTTAATTCATTACCTAATTTGTTCACATAATTTCTAGATTATCCTATGTGTTAATTTTCCAACCAGGTTGATATCTCAACTTCCCATTAGGTTATGACAATAAAGTGTATGGTGAATCGTACTGGTTTTGAAGTTCAGATTATTTAGGCCTTTTATTGCACTTTTAAAATAATAATCTTGAAGAGTCTATATAAGTACCCAACAATAACACCATGCTCACCTTACTTATCATTTTATAACACAGTAGCCCAAGCCAAGCCCAATCAACTTTAAGCTGCAGTCGATAGTTAGCTAAAAGAGAGCAAATATTGACAGGTGAATGCCCGTTATTTTCCTCAAAAACAAATAAGTTTTAAATTAATATATAATACCGATACCTACTTATTTATTTTAATATGACATTTATTTGAATTTATAATAACAATTCAAATAAACTTGTTTTAGATTGTGTGTACCAATATTTGGTTAACTTTCCCCCTCGTGGAGGGCGCCATTACAGGGAGGGCGCACCGGAAAATTTCCCGGTATCCGGCAGGTCAGTCCACTCCTGTTAACAGGCCTATTAGGCTACTCAATCGGATGCATTTCAAGTAGGGCCCACACCTCCTGCTTGTTATCGATAAGCTATTTTTTTCTAAATTCACAGACCCGATCGATGTTTATGCGGTAGGCCTACTAAGGGTGAAACGCGAGAACAACGTTCAGTAGGAAAATGTTGCTTTGTGTAGAGGGCCAACAAATTGGGCCTTCACACTGTGCTACAGCAGTTAGGCTTAGTGATATAAAATACCTGGGTATTTAAAACTGGGTAAATACCCAACATTCATAAATACTCCCCCGGGTATTTTGGATATTTATGATAGGCCTATTTTACATAAAAACGCCAATGTAATTAATCTACCCTTGTTATTATCTTGGTATATAATACCCTTGGTATTTGAATTTCAATTCCATTCCTCCAAAATTTAACATTGATTAAACACTCAAGACTAAAAAAGAAGTAAATACCCAGTCCGGTGTATGTATCTCGATCTTGTTCAGAAGTGAAATGTTTGTGGTAACCATAATATACTCTTAAAAACAGTTGTTGTGATCATTTTATAATCTTTACATCATTAGAATTTCAATGAACCTAGTAAAAGTCCCCTAAATGTTATAAAAATCATAAATACCCATGTTTAGGGTATTTACCCAGGACTTGGGGAAAGTATCCGGGTAAATTCCCATTTCTTATTTACCCAACCCGCTAGGTATTTCCCCGGCCCACATAATTAATTAGGCTATGTTTAGGGTGTTGTGTTTGTCAACGGATAACAAAGATTATCATAACCTAGGCCTGCAATTTTAATCAGCATCATTCCTTAGTATTATGGCAATGACAAATTGTGTAACTTACTATGTGTAGCCTATCTTTTTTTCAGCATGCATGGCGCTTAGGCTTGGTTAGTTTAAGTTAATCAAATCTAACTTATGGGAGCAAACAGGTGAAACTCGAGCATCGCAATTATGAGTATTATGTTTTTGGTATCGTAGTCTAGGCCTACCCGCCACAACTGTACATTGTTAAAATATGGTACCGGTTGCCTATTCTGTAGGCTATATTATTTAAGTAGGCCTACCAAATATCGAAACAAAGTAAGTAGAGTCTACTCGAATTGCTTACACGTAAATAGAACTGCACACTCTTAGGTACCTACTTTTTTTGAGAAAAAAAAGTATTATTTGTTAGTTCTAAAACAGTTACCTAACTTATTTTGTTTTAACATAACGATTAACACATATTTTTTTATTGGAAACTAACGTTTTTAAAGGAAAAACAAATTTTGAAAATGTTCCACACGTAAGGTGGACGATTTTCATCTTTACTGTTACCTGACTAACAGTTTGAGGGGAGGAGTGGTATACGTACAATGAAAGAGCTAGGGTGACTGGAAAGTGTAATATAAGAAAAGAGAATGGAACGTCAGTCTCAAGCTTGTCTCTTGAAAATAACTTAAAAGAGTTAAATAATAATCACCAAGTGTTTTAAACCCCTCTGGTTACACTTGTTCCAAAAGATAGTTAATATGATCCACATAAACAATTTGGAGGTAACTTAGGCCTAAGGGTCAAGTGTAACCATGACTGGCAAATTAAAATATGGTTCACACTTTCTGGGAAGTAAAGGAAATTGGAAAAGGTCAGGGAAAAAGTTGAAAAAATGTCAAAAGTCAAGGAAAGTGCATATTATTTATATGAGACAGGGAAAAATATTGATAGCAATGGTAAACACAAAGCACTTCTGTGTGAAAATCAACTTTCATGGTCAGGGAAATTCAGGAAAATTATTGACCATATAAAAGTGTGGACCACGTAAAAGCTTTAGCAATAGAGTAGAATAAATCACAATATTTTCAATTTTCTTGTTGGAATAAATTTCTTAATAATAAATTAGGTATATAGTTTGTCATTACAATTACAAGGACAGACCACCACATTCTGAACATGCCACTCACTCATAACGTGAAAAATGTAGCATCATTTTTAATCATACGAATAAATACCACTTTCAGATGTTGCTGTGTATGGTTAAATATAAGAAATAAAGGAAGTGATATATTACATTTTAGCGAATTTCCTCTATAGGGAAGAAGCTATTACCATAGGTCTCATAGTAAGACTTAAGCCCAAGACCATGATAATTTTTGTTTTGAGGTCCCCAGATGACAAAAACACTATTCGTTCAAATTTATATATATGTATATATATATATATATATATATGTATATATATATATATATGTATATATATATATATATGTGTGTGTGTGTCCGTGAATGTGATAACTTTAGTAAAAAACGACCGATTTCTATGAAATTTGGCTCAAATGTGTAAAATGACATTCATAACTTTAAGTTTGAAAACCAGACAAATCGGACCATGGGAAGAAGGGGGGTTTATGGGGGTTTTAAATTTTTCAAAAATTAGTTTTTTGCATTTTTCACCTTAAAATTGTTAAAAACTTAATTTTGGTTTTGACTATGTTATATAGCTTAAAAAAACAAATAATATAGTATTTTGAATTATTAACCTAGGTTAAGTGGTTGTGGAGAAAATCCAAAAAACCTACTTATAAAATCTCCTATGTTAATCTTATGGGAAAAAGGTTTTTTGGCTTTTTCTCAGCTCATTTTAATGTAAACTTCACATTTGCTTTTACCAATCTGTTCAGTTCCACAAAACGATCATTTTGGTGTTTAAATTGTGATTCTACGCCCAACCGTTGCTGAGATTCAATGTGCTAAACACAGTACGTTGTCCAATGTTATCCTTATGGAGAATAAATAAAATTTGATATCTCGATTATTTATGAATGTATGTTGATAAAACTTGGTATGTGGCTTCACGTAGTACTGGTATATTTGCACAAAAAATTGATTTTTTTAAATTATTCCTGTAGCAGCAAACCTGCATACACAGCCCCCATGTTATTCTAATGGAGAATAAGTAAATGTAATGACTCCCTTAATTATGAACATAAATTAATACAAATTAAATTATGTAGCTTCACTTGGTTGAGTTATATTGATAATTGCATAAAAACCCATTTTTTTATTCCTTGTTGCAGCAAACCTGCTTACTCAGCCCCCATGTTATTCTTATGGAGAATAACTAAAATGTTATATGGCGCTTATTTATGATAGAATATTGATGAAACTTGGTATGTGGCTTCGCCTAGTTAAATTATATTTATATTTGCATAAAAACCAATTGTTTATGTTCCTTGTTTCAGCAAACCTACGTACTTATTACCAATGTTATTGTTATGGATAATAATTAAAATCGCTTATATGTGAATATATTTTTATGAAACTTGGTATGCGGCTTTATGTGGTATTAAGACAAATATTATGCATTGGAAATTCGTTGAGTACGCAGGTTTGCTGCGACGGGGGTATTATTTATCCTCCTTAAGAATAACATTAGGGCTGAGTACGCAGGTTTGCTGCAACAAGGAAGATAAGAAACATGTTTTTATACAATTATCAAAATAACTAGATGAAGCTTCATACCAAGTTTTATTAATTTAGGCTCATAACTAAGAGATATAAAACATGAACTATTCTCCATAAGAATAACACTAGGGCTGAGTATGCAGGTTTGTTGCTACGGGGAAAATGGGTTTTTATGCAAATATTAATAGATCACAACTAGGTGAAGCCACATACCAAGTTTCATCAATATACATTCATAATTAATCGAAATATAAAATGTGACTTATCTTCTATATAAATAAAGCAGAGTTCTTGTCTGTGTGTTAATCGCCGTACGGATAAACTACAAGGAGTTAAGGCATGGAATTTTCAGGGTAGGTTCCATTAGGTTACAGCTGTTGTACCTGACTCAGTTTCCTCTAAATCCTCTAGGGCTACTACATTGGACATCCAAAATTCCAATGTAATCAAATGAGACCATATACGGTTACAGTTTTCTGCTATATTTAATGTTATTCAAATAAACAGCTAATTTACTTTTTTAACTACATTTTACCCTATACCCAGGTGAAACCGGTATAATCAGCTAGTTCTCCTTAAGAATTTAACATAGGGCAAACAACCCAATCCAACATGAAAATCCCACGTACGTTACTGTGTTGAGCACTTTGAATAGGCCTATCTCTGCAGCGGTTGGTAGTATAACAACAATATTAACCCTAGCAGTGGCCAACCATTGGATTCCGTTGGTTTGCTATGTCGCCTTAGAGTGGCCACCGTCGGAATCTGATGGTTTTGGACCAAAAATGTTGTAAAACCACTAATAATCACCTCAAAAGTGAACTATATATATATATATATATATATATATAGAAATAATATATATATGTATATAATTCGAAAGATCATATTCTGAACTTTCATTTTATTTCATTAAAGAACCGTGTAGCAGCTGTATTAAACATTGTCACGACGATTATAAATCAAATGAATATTTGGCGTTACGCGATTTCTGCAGCCAAACGCTTCAACAATGTCCAAATACGACTTTTTTTTTTGAACTACCCAGCTCGGGTAATATTTGTTGCGGTTGGTACTAGCACTGCTAAACAGTTGTGCTTCATTTTGGTATTGATTTTCAGAACAAAATATTGATTGGACAGATATTATGATTTTATGAAAAGGTGTTTTTTGTTTCTTTGTGGGATGGCCAACCATCGGAACCAGATGGTTAGGATAATCAGATTTATATGCAGTGTAAGTTAATAGTTACTAGTCAAATAATATTTCATTTTGAAGAGGAAGAAATATAGAAAAATTTATTTTTGACGTTGGCTGGCAGCACTGCTTGCATTGCATATTTCGTCATATTTTTCCAGTCGTTTCCGTTTGCGCCAGGCCATCTTGTAATATATCTCGGTCGTCTTTGCAATTTTTTATCCGTGAATAATTACTATATCGTTAATTATGCATGATATTATGCATAAGTATTACAGAAGTGTGAGAAATAGTGTTTATAAAAAGTGGTGTTTTGTGTACATAATAATGTTTACATTGTTACATAACCCATATAAAAAAATTTACCCTAGGTGTTAATACATTTTTATGTAGGTAATTGAATATACTACAACATCTTTATATTGGTTTGGGAGGAAAACATTTGGGGAAAAAGTTATTTGTATGGATACTAAATAATGTGCACTTTATTTTTTCCAAATACGCAAAAGTAGGAAATCATTCTTTTATTTACAAATATTTATAAGTGATGATAATTTTTTACTATCAACATGATGACTTTTTTAGATTCCTTACATCATTAGCTTTACAAATATGTATATATCATTATTAGTTTATGCATATATTACATAACTTTTTTATTACACAAACTAACCCTGCAGTTTACTACAGTTTATACTTTTTTCGGCCTTCCGTTTATTATAATATGTGAGGCGGAAAGCAAAAAGGGACCTCTTGTCGGCAATTTCCGATTTTGTGTATATTTTCAAATTAAGCTTTTAATTACAAACAGTTTGTTAAAAATATTATGTCTCTTCGATTTTTTCGTTCATGTTACAGACATTTGAGTTTTGTAAAATAAAAATAGGCTTTGTGAGAAAAACACATTTTAAAACTTTAAAACACTACAAAATCTTTATTATTTACATTTAAGGAACACATTTTATATCAAAACAAAGCCTAAAATCTATTCTTTAAAATGATATAAGAAACCTTTCTTAAATCTTTTTTTATTTTTTCAAACTGATCGCTTGCGACGCTTGGCAAAGGGCCAGGAACAGATAGCGGGTCGTCAGCCGGGGGCACCATTGGCATGAATCATGGGTAGGTTCAGATTAGATAGCAGGTCTAGCAGGTTGCCTAGATGTGGGCAAAGAATATCCTTAACTCTTCTTTGCAATACTCTCGGATGTTTTTGATGAGATATTCTTTTAGTTTCTTATTGTGTAGTCGGACGACTGAGGACACAGTGACTGTGATTCTCTGATTGCGACAACATAAAGTTTTAGACGTGGGGTTCTGTAAATAATTACAGGAACCTAGGTAAGAACCGTAAAACCAGCGTAATTATTGGACAGTATTAGCGGATGGTAAAGTGGGAGTAGATTCTCAGAGAAGAACGGAGAAACAACTGCTGTAATTGGCTGACTGATAATGCATGGCTGCAAACCTTTCTACTTACAAAATTATATTTACAAACTTACCACGAATGCTGTAATATTAATAATTAGTGATTAGTAATAGTTATTAACAGTATATTTTTAAGAAAAATACATAATACTACTGTAATAGTAATATCAATAACATTTATTGTCTTGTAAACCTACGAAGAAAAAGGTACCTGATGTCGGAGCGGGCATTATTTTAACCAGACAATGTTCTCCTGTTATTAGAAACCCGTCCTAGTTCCTCAGTTACCACCAGAGTTCAGGGAAGACTTGTTTTTAAAGTAATGTGAAGTAAACTTGTGTGTTAGAGAAACAGTACCTCATGCATAATAATGTGTACAATAATAATGTTTACATTGTTACATAACCCATATAAAAAAAAAATTACCCTAGGTGTTAATACATTTTTATGTAGGTAATTGAATATACTACAACATCTTTATATTGGTTTGGGAGGAAAACATTTGGGGAAAAATCAGTTTACTACAGTGCTGCAGGTTTATTATATACGACTTTATAAAACTTTTAATTTACTTTTTTAACTACATTTTACCCTATACCCAGGTGAAACCGGTATAATCAGCTAGTTCTCCTTAAGAATTTAACATAGGGCAAAAAACCCAATCCAACATGAAAATCCCACGTACGTTACTGTGTTGAGCACTTTGAATAGGCCTATCTCTGCAGCGGTTGGCACAATGGTACGACTGGAAAAATATGACGAGGTGAAAGCTCCCTTTTTGCTTTCCACCTCACATATTATGCCCCTAACACTTAAAAAAAATTCTTTCCCCAACATGTTATATATATTATAAAGAAGAGGTGGTTTCTGTCTGTCTGTCTGATGTCTCGGGCTCAAGTCTTACCATGCCACCTACGGTAACATAGCTTCTTTCTTCCCTGAAGGGGAAATTCTCTAAAAGTGTGATGAGCTGTGGTTAAACCAACAAAAGTTAACCCTATGGTTACACAGGCCCTAATTCCACTGCACCTTATAGTTTTAAATCAAGTAAGAATGTAACGTGCCTAACGTGTCTAGGTTCATTTTCTTGCGTCCATGTTATTGCTCCATAAGCAACAAGAGGTACCTTTTCTTAGGCAGGACACGGTCTCCTTTATCGATTATTATGAGTATTTTATCCGTTCAAAACTGTTTTTTAATCGATTGTGTCTTGTAAACGACATTATAAAGAGTAGGAATTTGCAAAAAAACCGAAAATCAATATTTTATACCCGGATGACTTATTACGACTACTGAAAAATCTACTTTGCTGACAAGAGCTCCCTTTTTGCTTTCCACCTCACATATTATGCCCCTAACACTTAAAAAAAAATTCTTTCCCCAACATGTTATATATATTATAAAGAAGAGGTGGTTTCTGTCTGGGTGAACGCAAAAACTACTGAACCGACTGGGCTGAAATTTTACACAAAGGTAGATCTTGAACCCATGCAACTAGGCCTATTCACTTCCTTAAAATCCCCTCGGGCTACGCCCCGTGAACGTCCTAAGTTTCAATGTTTACATCTCAGAAGAAAGTAAACATTCAGATACTGTATTGCGAACAGCTGAGGACACTTCCATTTGACAGCTTAAAGTTGACAGCTTAAAGAGCGATAGCAAGAACAGCTGTTTCAAGCTAACTAAAATGCAAATTGCATTGACTAAAGAACGGGTAAAGAAAACCCCTGTGCAAAGAACGGGTACGTCAGCTAGTGTTATATATTTCTATGTAGGGAATTGATCAGTTGACTACAAAATGTATATAATGAATTTTCCATTAAAAATCAATAGAACAAATTTTACCGAGACTGCTTTAGAAATTTCAAAAACCATTTAGGCTATATTTTTTATTCTTTTTACTTTACTAAAAAAATTACCTTTCTAGATATTTGTATTGTACTATTTCTAGGATTCTCCTGTTCTTTCCGATCAAAATGAATATAAGGTTGGCTATGTTTACTTCTACGGTTGAATTTATACGAATTTTCAAAAAAAGGTCTGCAAGTTCCCCAAATCTTCTTGGCCATTTCCCACTTATACTATTGGCCACTGCTAAGGTTAATACCAAAATGATTGTTTTTTTTATAACTGAACTTATTGGGAAAAACAAATGTGAAGTTTTCAATAAAATTAACTGAAGAAACACCTTGTGGGACCACCTTAAACCCTTAAGATTAATATAGGAAATTTTATGGATACTTTTTTGGATTTTCTCCGCAATTACTTGACCTAGGTTAATGGTTCAGAATACTAAAATATATGTTTTTAAGCTCTATAAAATGGTCAGAACTAAAATTGATTGTTTGTAAAATTTGTGAGTAAAAAATGCAAAAATCTGATTCTTGGAAAATTTAAAACATCCATAAACCCCCTTTCCCATTATCCGATCTTTCTGGTTCTTTTTCAAACTTAAGAGTCATGAATGTCACTGCACATTTGAGCCAAATTTCGTTGAAATCAGGCATTTTTACTTAAGTAATCAAGTTCATGGACTCATATGTAGATATATATTTGAACCTGGGGACCTCAAAACAAAAAGTTATGATGGTCTCGGGCTCAAGTCTTACCATGCCACCTACGGTAACATAGCTTCTTTCTTCCCTGAAGGGGAAATTCTCTAAAAGTGTGATGAGCTGTGGTTAAACCAACAAAAGTTAACCCTATGGTTACACAGGCCCTAATTCCACTGCACCTTATAGTTTTAAATCAAGTAAGAATGTAACGTGCCTAAACGCGCAATTTTTGTTGCGGACCAATCATCATGTTATACAATTTTTCTAATTTCAACCGCATAGAGTTAATAACTTGTATAAGCATCTTCAACAACTATTGTTGTGCAATACATCATATCGTCATCACAATCATATTGTTTTATCATTACTGCTTTGTCTATCAAATCACATCGCCTCTGGCATATCGTATTGTTTATAATGTATGTCTAGTTAGTGAAAATAAAAAACGTCCAAGAAGGAAAAGGTGATAGAGGGTATACATCCTGTTCAAAGTTCAAAGAGTGCAGTTCTCTCTACGTATTAGAATGTAATATTAAGTTATACACATGGAGCAGCCTTATGATGATGGGAGCATCACCTTTGGTGACACATTTCTCAACGATGGAATCCTGGGAGGCCTGCGACAAAGCTTTCTAAACAAGTTGTGTGTTCCGAAGTTTCTTTTGAGGAAACAATGGCGATAGGTCCGATTTTCCAAGTTAATGAATCGCGCAATTGCTTCTCTGTATCATAATTACATCGTTGTACCTCAACTTTATCGCCAATCAAATCACAACGGTGGTGTCAACATTGTGGTGTCAGTCCAATTATAAAGTTTTATAATTTGGTTTTAAATTTATAAAGTATTTATATACCGGTCTTAAGACTATGAAGCTCATGGTTTGTGTCTCTTTGCAAAATGCTTCTCATGGAGATCAGATTGAAATACATGAATGGCACCGAATTGGCAACCTTCGGAATCTCTCGTTTACCTCCGGATCATTCCACATGAAATCACCTATTTTTTCAATTATAATGGCTGCATGACTATTTTAAATTTGATTTATTTTCTTATCATATATTCTTCTACTTAGAAGAATAAAACAAATTTTTTAAATTTTCAACTGTTGCGGTTTTGGATTTATTTTTATCTAAAAATACAATGAAGAGAAATTTTGAGCATTTTAGAGGGTTTGTGCTAATTATCATAGTTTCTATGTTTTTTTCAAGATTTCTCAGTTCTGTTTATTTTGTTTCGAAGGTTGGATTATGACCTTCAAAATTATCAATCTAACTCAAGTTAGTTGTAAAGTATAGAGTAAATAAATGTTTTAATTGTTGGCTCTAAACATAACATGGACATCCATCTACACACACACTTAAATGTTTTAACTTACCAGAAATCTGTTGGGACACAAGTAATAAGCTAATATGTGTGATACCAAGTGCCACATATGAGCACAGTTATTAGTCCATTCCCTTAGACTACTGTGTCATAAAAATACATAAAGTGTTACTAACATACTTTGAGTAGTATGTGTAACGTTAATCACATGCCACAAGTACAAAGGTCATCCAGTTAAATATAGACTGCACAACAACAATTGCATCCTAAAAAATGTGATAAAAGGTTGTGTTTTAAAAGTTTTTCATGCGGAAATTCGCTTTCCTCGTTTCAGCGTGCTGCGTGTGAACCCTTTTAAAATAAAAATTTTTTTTAGCGAATTTCCCCTAGAGGGAAGAAGCTTTTACCATAGGTGGCATGGTAAGACTTAAGACCGAGACCATGATAAATTTTTTGTTTTGAGGTGTCCAAATGCCAAAAACACTATTCATTCAAATTTATATATACCGTGTGCGTTTGTGTGTGTGTCCGTGTCCGTGAATGCGATAACTTGAGTCTTTCGGCTCAAAAATGTAAAGTGACATTCATGACTTTCAGTTTCAAAACCAGAAAAATTGGACCGTGGGAAGAAGGGGGTTTTATGGGGATTTTAAATTTTCCAAATATCAGTATTTTGCATTTTTCATTTCAACATTTAAAAATACTCAATTTTGGTTTTGACCATTTTATAGAGCTTAAAAAAAAATAATATAGTATTTTGAATCATTAATCTAGGTTAAGTGGTTGCAGAGAAAATCCAAAAAAGTGTTGATAAAATTTGTTGTGTTAATCTTATGGGAGAAAGGTTTTTAGCTTTTCCTCAGTTAATTTTACTGAAAACTTAACATTTGTTTTTACCAATCAGTTCAGCACTACAACACAATCATTTTGGTGTTTTAATTTGTATTCTATGTCCAACCGTTGCAGATATATTCAAAGTGCTAAACACAGTACACCTTGTCCAATGTTTTCCTTATAGAGAATAATTCAAAATTGATATTTTGATTATTTATGAATGTATGTTGATGAAAATTGGCATGTGGCTTCACCTAGTACTGGTACAGTAGACTCTCAGAAATCCGGACACACTTATCCGGACTTTCGGTTATCCTTGATTGTTGACTGTATCCTTGATGATCTTGATTGTAGCGAATTTAGCCTATAGGGAAGAAGCTATTACCGTAGTCCGCATGGTAAGATCTAGGCCCAGCCTTTATAATTGTTTTTAAAAACATTATTAACAAGTACCCTTTTTTGAAACATTGTTATTTGGACTGACTAGTTCAACCATAATGGCCATCTTCAGAGTCACATACCCTCAACAAATTTTCTTTTATATTAATGATTCTTTTACATTTTCTTCCTAATACCTTTAAAATTATGTATAATTTGTCTTAGGTTCATATAAGAACATTTCGAGATTCAAACTCATGACCTTAGTTTTTTAGTACCCTGTATATAGATTTTGATAAGAAAATTTTTAATAAATTTCCTATATGCGATTTGTTACAGATAATTGTATGATGTCTTTAGACTAAACCGTTCTCCCCTTATACATGCTGGAAGTATGGTCTGACTCACCCTGTATTTATTTATAACTTTAAATCATTGATAACTCGAAAACCATTAGGTTTAGAGCAAAAGTGATAATGACTAAAATAGTGCATCTCTTATTCCCATCACTTTACATTTAAAACGATTCTCTCTTATCATCAATAACCTAAAAGATGAAAATTGGCCACCATTTTCCAAGATGACAGCCGTAGAACAAGTTTTTTTTTCAAGGACTTTCATTATGCTATTCCGGAAGTAGAATTCACCTATACACACCAAGTCTTATGCTTATAAGAGTTTTTTAAGACACCGTAGGCCTAATGGGAAAATGTTGATTTAAGATGATTACACTATAAGAAAATATGTTGGACTTCATTTTATCTAGGTAAATTGTAGATTTTAGCGAATTTCCCCTATAGGGAAGAAGCTATTACCGTAGGTCTCATGGTAAGACTTAAGCCCGAGACCATGACAAATTTTTTTTTTAAGGTCCCAAGATGACTAAAACACTATTTGTTCAAATTTATATATATGTATATATATATATCTATATATATATATATCTATATATATATATATATCTATATATATATATATATATATATCTATATATAAATAAAAAATAAATAAATAAATAAGGTCTTTAATTAGCGATTTTCAAACAATAATGTTTGTTTTGCAAAATAACTAACATGTTTTATAATAATAGAATTGTCTATAGTTCTGTAACAATGAGGTTGTCCCGAACTTTTCTTCTTAAAGTTTTAATACTGAAAAATTTTAATTTCTTTGGAAGAGCATTGTACTGCTTTGGCCCAAAGTATCCAAATCCCCTTCTTCCTACTTCTAGCTTGATGCGTGGCACTTCCAGTAAATAATCCTGCCGAGTGTGTTTTTCTCGCACGTCTACTCTGTTCTTAAGTTTTTCTTTTAAATATGCTGGAAGACCAGTGGTAAGGACTCTATGTACAAGTGTTACAGTTTGCAGTTTGCAAAGACTCCTTATAGACAGAACCTTAGCACTCTTTCTGTAATCCGAAATGTGGTCAAACTTTTTAAGGTTATACACAAATCGTAATGCGCTATTTTGAAGACGTGTGAGAACCGTGCAGTTTTCATTAGAAAGACTGTTCCCAAAAACTAGTAACGCATATTCAATAATAGGGAATACCAGGGATTTGACCATTTGCAGCTTAGCATCTTCAGGAAATAATCCCTTAAATCTGTTTAAGACTCGCAATAAGCCCACAACACGAATAAGGATTGATTTTATATGTATTGAAAAGTTAAGCTCATTATCAACCCACACACCTAATACCTTTACAACATCCTTCATGATCAGTTGAATACCCTCCAAATTTATAGTAGTATCGCATTGGATAACATTCTGTGATAATGACGGAGAGTTAAGGTGGACAACAGAGCATTTATTTAAATTCAACTTAAGGCCATGAGCATCCGACCAAGTTTTCACACTGCTTAAATCAAAGTTTAATTGATCAAAAGCTTGATGGGAGTTTGATCGTGGATATGATAACAATAGTTGAGAGTCATCTGCATAAGAAAATAAAGAGCAAAATGATAAGCTCTTTTCAAGGCCAGCACAGTACAAGATAAACATTATCGGTCCTAAACAGGAACCCTGGGGTACTCCTGTAGTTTTTGAAAGATCTTTTGATAATGTTTCTCCAGCCTTAGTAACTTGTACTCTGTCGTATAGGTATGATCTAAACCATTTTATAACAGTTTCATCAAATTTAAAGAATTTTAATTTTGCCAAAAACATTTCAAAGTTCACTGAATCAAATGCCTGGGAAAAATCTAGATTAACAAGGACACTATTCATACTATTGTCTCTAGCCATCAAAAATTCATCAGTAATGTTCAATAATGCCGAAGTAGTGGAATATCCTCTCCTAAAACCAGATTGATATTTTGGTAGAATATCTTCACTTTCAATAAATGGCACTAGTTGACTAGCGACAACCTTCTCCAGTATTTTTGACAATGCTGTTACTATTGATATGGGCCTGAGATCAGAAATTGAAATTGGTGTTTTAATCTTAGGAAGTGGAATGACAATAGATTTCCTCCAGGCGGTTGGAAAACAGCATGTAGACAGTGACAAATTTATCAGATGAGTAATAGCTCTAATGCAGTATGGACTGACCGCCTTCACCATTTGAACGGATAAACCATCTATACCAGTCGCTGTGGTTTTGATGGCATTCATTGCTTCAATCACCTCTAGTTCGCTTACAGTTTTAAACTTAAAAGAATTTTTTACTTGATCTTGAGTGTTAGTTCTATACAAATTTAGTGTATCATAGGAGATACGGTTTCCTGCTCCCATATTTACGAAGTATTCATTAATTTCATCTGGATGGAATGGATGGTTATAATTATTATTATTACTTCCTAAAACTCCACTAACACGGATTGTGGACCAGAAGGATTTGGAATCCTTGTGATTTTTAAATTGATTTTGAAAATAAATTCTTTTAGCCTTTCTAATTGCAGAATTAAGATTATTTCGTGCTTTACAGTAAGCTCCTTTACTGCTTACAGTTTTGCTCTTGCTGGATTCAATTTTATATTTGTTTTTTATTTTTGTCAACTGTTTTATCGTATCATCCCTCCAAGGAGCCTTTTTCTTAGTTACTCTCTTTCTCACAATGGGAGCGCACACTTCAAACACATGAAGCATTTTAGAGGACAAACTCTTATTTACGTCATTCACTGTAGACAGTGATAAAACTTCTTTCCAGTCAGTGTTAGAAGTAATATCAATAAATGTATCCATATCAAAATCTGAATAGTCTCTGTAAGTTATAAACTTTACATTAGCAACCCGTTTCACCAGGGGTATATCACAATAAACTAATTTGTGATCAGTTATTTTCTTTCCTCTCCCATCAAAAATAGCTGAAGTGTCAACCACACCAATATTTTTGACAGGGTTGCTTTTGTCTATAATGATGTGATCAATTAGCGTTGCAGAAGTTTCAGTAACTCGAGTTGGCTCTCTTATAAGTTGAATGAGATTTAGTGATTTTAATAGTTGGCTCAAAAATCTAGTTTCAGGTTTATTACAGTCAAGAAGATCTACATTGAGGTCACCAAGAAGGACCACAGCATCTACTTCTGACATTTTATCAATAAACAGATTATAAAGTAAAGAACTCAAACAAGAATATGCAATAGAGGGAGGCTTGTATACCAAGCAAACTAACAATTTCTTATTATTGCTAAAAAGTATTCCACATAAATACTCCAGACGACTATCTATAGTATCAAGCTGTACTTGCTTCATATTCAATCCTTCCCTTGTATATAGTGCGACACCACCACCACCACCACCTTCAGAATCATCGAGGGACTTAACGCTTTCATGATTCACTCTGTCATTACGCCATAATGAAAAACCAGGCACTGCAAAATAATCAGAAGGAGTCTCTGGGGTTAACCATGTTTCAGATATGCCCAACACATCAACATCTAAGTCATCAATAACTGAGAGCAACTCCTCAAACCCAGTGTTCAAGGAACGCATGTTAACATGTGCTAATCTTGTAAATCTTTGGGTACTCCTGGCTCGTTTCCCGAACTCTGGCCTAAAAAACTTTGCTGATCTGAGACAATCGATAAATTTGGTACATCTCTACCGGATGTGATCTCCACTACCTGATTAATTGAGCGATATAAAGCTCTACTAAGAACCAACACACCAATATTGTTCAAGTGTCTACCATCACTATTCAGATGCCAATAACGAATATTAACTTTTACAAAGTTTACATTGAAGTTTCCACTCATAAGTTCAAGTTGATCATTCAAGTAATGCATTGCTTTACTGTTTACGTCATATCTACTTAGAATACAGTTTAAAAATATTTTACTGTGAGGAAAATTTGTTTTTGCAGTAAGTAAAAGATCTGCCATTTGATGAAGAATTTGCTTTTTTCCATCACCGCCATTGTAGCCAGGTCCTCCATTGTATCCTAATTTCAAATTGTTTGTTCCAACATGAATATGTATGATTATTGGTTGAACCTTTACAAAGTTTAATAATCTGTATTTGATGTCTTTGATTCTGGCACCAGGATTAACATCGATTATACAGCCCAGTTCTGCACACTGCTTGCTTGCATATCTTAGTAATGAGTCGCCAATTACTAAACATTTCTCAAAATTTAATTTTGATACATTAATAGATTCTAATTTCGATGATCTGAACGAATTAGGACATTTATCTCCATAAAGGTTTGATGTGTTGTGGTTAAGTTTGGATTGATTTTCAGTTTGGTTTGAAGATTGTTTGTTTCTAAAACTCTCATTCAACTTAACTGTTTGCATCAACTTTAAAACCCAATGTTTAGCATTATTGACAACATGTTTGCCACAACTGTAACTGTCATTTTGTTGATTACACTTTTCAGCTTTGTAATTAAATTGTTTAAATTTTAAAACTATATTCAATTTTCGGCAAAGTTCTCTTGCTATGGTATCATTTAGGTCTGACATTGAGTCTAGATGAATAAAGTTTGTATTGGTAAGGTTCAATACAACTAAACTCCAGTGGGATCCTGAGGTGTTAACATTTTCTTTGAAATTTAGTTCAGTGTTTGATAAAGGCAATACAAGAAGTTTTGTTTTCAAGTCAATGTTTAGCATACTTAAATTTAATTCACTATCTGGAGTAAAACGTATTACTGAAACTGTGGTTGGATGTAGCACCTGCACTTCATCTGATATTAGTGATTTGGTCAACTCCCAAATTGTATCATCTTGTAACCATTGACTATTTTCGTCATCATTCCTTATTTCATGTGCAGTTTTACGAGTTTCAGAAATAAATGGAGTTATTTCTGAAACACGTTTGAGCTGATTCTGAATGTTGATTTGATTTGATTTTTTTCTTCCATTTGCATATTTGGGTATTTGGGTATTTGTTGTTTGGCCTGATCTCAAATTTTCCCCCTGCATATATCCTTGACCATATTTAATATTTGTTTGTTTAGAACTTAATGCTATCTTTCTTTCATTATTAATTGGCTGAGTCTTGTTTTCATGATCCACACATTGACTGAGAATGTGAAATCTGTTAGATAGTTGTATCGTTGTCTGCTCTGTACATAATGGACTATATTGTCTGCTACCTTTCATTTTTATAAAGTTTGTATTAGAGGCTAAATGAGAGTTATTGACTTGTGTAACTTGAGGTTCATTTTGAAACGAATTTGATGCATTAATAAAGGAGAAACTATGAGTTTTCATTTGAATATTTGAATTAGATGACTCGGTAACAGATGTATTTCCATCTTTATCTCTCAAGTGAGAATTTTGATTTGAACTTGTTTTACATGAGTGTAAACGTTCAGTTGATCTTTCAGTTATGATTGACTTCTTCAATTTATCAATCTCTTCCTCCATTACCTCCTGTCTTCTCTGCAAACCTTGAATTACGTTCAATAAATGTTCATATTTCTTATTTTCAATAAAAAATCCCTGGACTTCATCTTCTTCAGACATTTTGTGGAGTTCACAGTTTCCTGCCTTCATTTTCTGAGATCTGGTTTGTATTATTGGTTTAAACTTTAACAGTTTTTTGTTTGTTCCCATTTCAAGTTTATTTGTTTACTTAATTGGTAAACCGTGTATTTGAGGTTATTTTAAACAAATCACTCTAATTGAATAAAATGATTAAATATATTTAAAATTTCTTATTGGAAATCAAAATACTATATCACAGATCAATAATATTACTTACTTTATCACT
Organism: Allygus modestus; assembly: GCA_963675035.1. Lineage (NCBI taxonomy): Eukaryota > Metazoa > Arthropoda > Insecta > Hemiptera > Cicadellidae > Allygus > Allygus modestus. Next base: position 220,619,944 of record OY776111.1, on the reverse strand, counting down.
AAATACCATAACATTGATTTTAAAACACAAAATATTGAGGATAAATTATAAAACCTCAATTGTGAATTTTTCTCAGCTGTTATTATATGTGTCCGTGAATGCGATAACTTGAGTAAAAAACGTCCGATTTTGATGAAATTTGGCTCAAATGTGTAAAGTGACATTTATGACTTTAAGTTCGAAAACCAGAAAAATCGGACTATGGAAAGGGGGGTTTATGGGGGTTTTAAATTTTCCAAAAATCAGTTTTTTGCATTTTTCACCCTAAAATTTTTGAAACAGTTAATTTTGGTTTTGACCATGTTATAGAGCTTAAAAAAACAAATAATATGGTATTTTGAATTATTAACCTAGGTTAAGTGGTTGCGGAAAAAATCCAAAAAAACATGCTCATAAAATCTCCCATGTTAATCTTATGGGAAAAAGGTTTTTGGCTTTTCCTCAGTTAGTTTTACTTTAAACTTCACATTTGCTTTTACCAATCACTTCAGCTCCACAAAACAATCATTTTGGTGTTTAAATTGTGATTCTACGTCCAACCGTTGCAGAGATATTCAAAGTACTAAACACAGTACGTTGTCCAATGTTATCCTTATGGAGAATAAATAAAATTTGATATCTCGATTATTTATGAATGTATATTGATGAAACTTGGTATGTGGCTTCATGTTGTACTGGTATATTGATATTTGAACAAAAAACAAATATTTTGTTGGTTGTCCCCGTAGCAGCTAACCTGCATACTCAGCCCTAATGTTATTCTTATGGAGAATAAGTACAGTTTTATATCTCCCTTAATTATTAACATAAATTAATAAAACTTAGTATGTAGCTTCACCTGGTTGAGTTAAATTGATAATTGCATAAAAACACATATTTTGTGCTCCTTGTTGCAGCAAACCTGCATACTCAGTCCTATGTTATTCTTATGGAGAATAAATAAAATGCTATAGATCATTTAGTTATTAATTTATTTTTATAAAACTTGGTAAGTGCCTTTATGTGGTAGTGAGAAACATATATATTCATTGGAAATTCGCTGAGTACGCAGGTTTGCTGCGACGGGGGTATTTCTCATTATAAAAGCAACAGGAAGTGATATAACTAATTAGTCAATCAGAAAATTACAATCATAAGTTCCAATACTAATCTTACCCTACTATGTTTTGGGGACCTTATTATAAAGTAACTTTGATTCTAGACATATCACTTTTATATTACTGTACGTTGAAATATATGAATATTGAGTTGTTTGTGATCTGAATATTACTTTTCACAGACACCAGACCTTTGATAACATTGTTAAAAACAAATATTGATTCATGTATAATTAATTGATTACAATTGTTTAATGCATGTTTCAAGGTCACAATTTTTATTCTGCCCACTGTAGGATATGCATGTATGTACTGTATCATTAATAGTTGCATTTTGAAGGGTAATCAGAGGGCAAAATACTTAGAAATTAATTAATACTTGTTTGCCTTGGATGGTTTGATTTTTATACATCTATTTTTGTTTCAGAGAGCCTAGAGTGCTAGCCAACATTACCCAGCAATCCCGTTGGACTTCTAAATCTTCTTCATCTGTTAATAATCTACATGTACAGGCCGCTGTAGCTCTACTCTGTAGCTAAAATTGAATTGTTTTGTTCTTTTTATTAACAAATAAATCTGTTTGATTTTACATCTGTGTTGGTCGGTACTCTATACACAATAAACATGTACTATATTCCTGGGATGGCGTTTCTTACTTAACCTTCCTTGATCTCAACACTAACAAATATAATATTACGGTATTTAAAATTAGCAGCATTCTCATAAAATACTGAAAAGTAAACTATAGTGAGGATCTTTTTTACGATCTTATTACAAAATTATTTATGATGCGATGTTTCTACCACTGATTGTTTAGGTTTACGTTTTGCTTGTTTGTAGAATTTGACGTTGTGTCACATTAATAAATTAAAGGCCTTTAGATTTATTATCTTAATTAGATAATTTGCAATGGGAACCATCATAGACAAATTAATACTAAGCCAGTTTTCTATGATTTCAAAATTGTTTTTACAGATAAGAAACATTACTAAAATGCCACATGTAGAAACAGGTGTGTCATCAATGGCAATGCAATGCTGTCATGCTGATGCATCAGGTCACTAAAGCTAAAACTAGGCAACCAGTACTATTTTGTAATTGTCATAAAAAACATCTGAACAATTAATTACGCATTTAATTTATTCAGGATTTTATATTGAAATTCTGGAGTTGAATAGTAGCCTGCAGTAGAATCATTTATTTGCTCTTTTTTACAAAGAATTCTACATTCATATTTGAAAGAATCATGTAAATAAGTATGTAATTGAGCGGAGTGAGCGAAGCGATTTTTCGTTAAACGGCTGAAGTGATCCGCACGAAATTGGCACGGTCATAGTAACCAACTATGGGAAGGTATAAATCTGAAATGGTCCAAATCGGACGTCAGGGTTCTGCCCTACGGCCCTTTAAATTTACAATGTTATTTTAATAGAAGAAATATTTTATTTTATTTATTTACTGTGTGTTGATTATACAGCTGTTATAAGGATCATATATATCTAACTGCAGACTGTTACTATCAGCTGTTTGTAAATACAGTAGTTTTCTGTACAATTGTTGTTTTGTTTAAGTCAGTGGTTTGTTTACCTTAACCCTTCCCAGGCAAAATTAAATGGCGGGCTGGGGCATAATTTTTTCAAGCCAAAGTTCAGGATATAAAGTTGTTATGTTATTAATTCGTTCAAAATAATTCATATGTTATAAAAAAAGTGTTTTAGTGCTGAAATAATTTTGTTGCACATGATACAAGGAAAATAAAATTCGAGAAGACGGATATATCCGTCTTTGGCCCTCAAAAAAACTTACGAGGACGTATGTATCCGTCCGCCTCCCGGAACGACAATCAATAAATATGAATTCTGCCGATAATCTTGAGTATTTTTGTGGGCGGAGGACGGATATTTCCGTCAATATAAGTCGTTTTGTGAAACTGACAGTTCCGTGATATTCACGCACTGTTTAGGCACGAAACAGCTGAAAAAGTTGCAGGAATCAATATTGCCAAGTGCAAAAACTAAATTATCCGTTATGGTAATCCAACTGCAATAACTAAATCATGTTACTTTTGCAACAATGACTTATAATATTTCGTATTTTTGGATGGATATATCCATCTTTATCCCGGAAAAGAAAATTTAGAAGACGTATATATCCATTTTCAGCCCGGAACAGAAATGAAGTACGACGGATATATCCGTCCTTAGCCCGGAAAGGTTAAATAATTAATTATAACAAATGTATATGTTTGTTCTTACATAAATGCCATGTTTACGCAAAGGTGGCACCAATCTTGGACGACGCACCAACTGGCACGTCTACGTTCCCTTAATCCATCAAATGAATGTATTTGTAATCACATCCATGTTAATAGTATGTTTATAAAGTTGTAGAAGTTTAATATAGATAAAGTAGATTGTACTGTTTTAACAATTATTTAGTAACAAATTATGAATACTAAATGAATATTATTTAAGGGAAAAATCAATTCGTGGTTACATTTCTCCAAAGTATTGATTAAAAAAATACTTACTCCGCTCAATATTGTAAGCAGACAACTGCATTGCTTGGTAGTAATAATGATATTCTTCGTATGAAACGTCTATTGATGGATAATATGTTAAATAACACAATATACAAAGTGTTTCTAAATTAATGTTGCTAACTTCAGGATATTAGTCAAAAGGGAACGTAAATCATCAATCATATAACTGGTTTTTTTTTCTCGTTTACTGTCTGTATGTGATTTTTACTTAACATTTATATTTTAAAAACGGTTCAACTAAACTTTGGTAAACTTTCTTCTAAGAAGGTCCTTTTTTAGAAAAAATGTTAGTCTTTCCGTTAAAAAATGGTCATTGCAAATTGTTAGCCTTAAATCTCTAATAAACTGAAAATTCTACAAAAATATTCCTAGAAAATTTAATTGCAAACCAATACTTTAACATTTAAAATTGAGTTAAAGTTAACTAAACTATGACTAAAAAACAGCACATGTGGCTAAATTTGTCTATCATTTGTACCTATAAAAAGTCATGCCCCCCTCACGGACTGACTCACGAATTCTCCTACTTCCCATCTACCTAGAGAGATGATTTTTTGTACACTGATTCTTTAGGCATAAAATAAGAAAACTGAAAGGTTTTCATCCTGATCTGACCTTGGGGCAACAAAGATCCCATGTTGTATGTATAAACATTCGTATATCTTATGGACATTCGTTTTTGTTTGAGCTGATGAAAATACAAACATCTGATCTTGATTCTTACTAGTTCCACTGGCTAACCACAGAATGCAGCTCACACAACTGTCATAGTTTTAGCGAATTTCCCCTATAGGGAAGAAACTATTACCGTAGGTGGCATGGTAAGAATTAAGCCCGAGACCATGATAACTTTTCATCTTGAGGTCCCCAGATGCCAAAAACAGTATTCGTTCAAATTTATATATATAATTCTTTAAGCAAAATTTTTAAGTCAAAATTCTGGGAGTTTGGCAAATCGCAGGATGATGGGAGACGGCTCTAATTAAAGGTCTCGATCCCAGGGACTCGGGAAAAATACCAGTATTTCTAATATGTTAACAGCAAACGAGAAATAACATAAAACATCCCCCACAAGAAAAGCATGGGAATTTAAAAACGTCTGCTTTGTTTACATTAAAACATGTGATTAAGTGTCTACTTTGGTTACGAATTTTCCCCAGAATGTAAATATATAGTAAACAAATCAGATGAGGCAGAGTATTAGAGCAAGGTTAGGGGCTATGGCCCCTTCAATCCACTAGTATATATATGTGTGTCCGTTACCGCAATAACTTTTGAAAGAAACGCCCGAATTTCATGAAATTTGGCACAAATGTGGAGAGTAGAATTTATGATTTTAAATTTGAAAACAAGATCGATCGGACTAATGGGAAGGGGGGTTTAGAATTTTCCAAAAATCAGTTTTCTGCTAATTTTATCCCAAAATGTTAAAAACAATCAATTTTGGTTGTAGCCATTTATAAAGCTTAAAAAACAAATTATTTAGTCTTTTGAATCATTAACCTAGGTTAAGTGGTTGCGGGTAAAATCCAAAAAACGTGTCCCATGTTAATCTTATGGGAAAACGGGATTTTAGATTTTTCTCAGATAATTTTACTAAAAACTTCACATTTATTTTTATCAATATGTTTAGCTCAACAAAACAAACATTTTGGTGTATTAATTGTTGTTCTACGTCCAACCGTTGTAGAGATATTCAAAGTGCTAAATACAGTACGTTGTCCAATGTTATCTCTTATGGAGAATAAATACAATTTGATATCTCGATTATTTATGAATGTATATTGATGAAACTTATATCTCCCTTAGTTCTGGTACCTAAATTAATAAAACTTGGTACTTAGCTTCACCTGGTTGAGTTATATTGATAATAGCAAAAAAACACGTCTTATCTTCCTCGTTGCAGCAAACCCGCTTACTCAATTCTAATGTTGTTCTTATGGAGAATAAATAAAATGCTATATATCACTTATTAATGAATGTATTTTTGTGAAACTTCGTAAGTGGCTCTAGGTAGTGGTGAGACCCATATATATGCATTGGAAATTCGCTGAGCACGCAGGTTTGCTGCGATGGGGGTATTTTATAAATCATTTGCAGTGCGGGTAACAGGTAGTAAGTACATTACAGCTAAGCTCAGGACTTTACAAGTGAAGATTATGTTGTGGTGTTTGCTGGCACACATGACATTCCTGAATTAGCTTCTAAGAATAGTTATAGCCTGAACATAGATTCCATCACTTCCAAATGTTATATACCCTGGAATCCCGTATCGTTTTGACAACCCAACCCTAAGTACATGTATTAATGCAATAAACAATTTCACAAGTAGAAGCTAATAAAGGAAATATGGTAACTTTTAATAGGTACGTTAAAAATATCAAGAATGCATCACATTAAGCCCAAACAAACAAGATATACTTAAGCTACGGTCACATGTTGCAATTAAGTATTATACCACAGGAATCCAAAAATAAACAGCTAGATAAAACCTTACCACAGAATCAATGAAGTATCTGACTGGGAGTGACAGGGACAGTTTTTAATATATTCAATGAACCCACAGGAGTTGAGTTAGGTTTTGGTTATCTAATTATTTCTGATGCTAAATGTAAATGAGTTTGCACGCAGCACGCTGACGTGAGGGAAGTGAATTTCCACATAAATAACTTTTAAAAATCAAAATCAGTCTAAAAACATTCACATTTATTCCAAATGTTTTTCGAAATCTGAAAACATTTATTATTTGGCAGTTCTGATGCTCCCGGTTCCATTTACCTGCAATGATGGGAATGAAATTTTGTGCATTATAAGGTTAGGAGAAGTCAGGCTTGAAAGTAGGCGTGAGGTTGCTGGGGATGATAATCACCCCATCTTCTAGGTGAAGTCATATACCAGTTTTAGCGAATTTCCCCTATAGGGAAGAAGCTATTACCGTAGTCGGCATGGTAAGACCTAGGCCCGGGACCATGATAACTTTTCGTTTTGAGGTCCCCAGACCCCAAAAACACCATTCGTTCGAAATTGTGTATATATATATATATATGTATATATATTTATATATATGTGTCCGTGAGCACGATAACTCTCGTAAAAATTATCCGATTTTGATGAAATTTGGTACAAACGTGTAAAGCAACATTTATGACTTTAAGTTCGAAAACCAGCCTGATGGCTCTAACCGAAAGGATATTTTGGGGGGTTTTGTACCCCAAAAATGTGTTTTTTGAATTTTTTACATATAATTTTGGAAATAGTCAAATTTTAGCTTTCCCATTGGATTCAGCTTATAAAAACACACAATTTGGTATTTTGATCATTTCTCTACGTCAATTGGTTACCGAGATATTGAAAGTGCTAAACACAGTACGTTGTCTAATGTTATTCTTATGGAGGAAAATACAAATTTTATATCTCGCTTATTTATGAACGTATACTGACGAAACTTGGTATACGGCTTCATCTGGATATGGACCATTGATATTTGCTCAAAAAAACAATTTTTTGCCAGAGGCTCCCGTAGCAGCAAACCTGCGTACTCAGCCCCATGTTATTCTTATGGAGAATAAGTAACGTGTTATCTCCCTTAATTATGAAAATAAATAAATTAAATAATTAATTAAATTTATTAATTAAATTAATAAATTAATTAATTAATTAATTTGGTATGTGACTTCACCTAGTTGAGTTATATTGATATTAGCATAAAACCCCATTTTTTGTGTTCCTTCCTTCAGCAAACCTGCATACTCAGCCGCCATGTTATTCTTATGGAGAATAATTAAAATGTCATAAATCGTTTATTTATGAATGTATATTGATGAAACTTGGTATGTAGCTTTATGTGGTATTAAGATAAATATATTTGCATTGGAAATTCGCTGAGTACGCAGGTTTGCTGCTACGGGGGTATTTATTCATTATGTTCATAATTAAGGGAGATATAGCATTTATTTATTATCCATAAGAATAACATGGGGCTGAGTACGCAGGTTTGCTGCTGCGGGAGCCTTTAGCAAACAATTTTTTTTGAGCAAATATCAATGGACCACAACCAGATGAAGCCGTATACCATGTTCCGTCATTATACGTTCATAAATAAGCGAGATATAATTTTTTTATTTTCCTCCATAAGAATAACATTGGACAACATACTGTGTTTAGTACTTTCAATATCTCGGTAACCAATTGACGTAGAGTAATGATCAAAATACCAAATTGTGTGTTTTTTAAGCTGAGTCAAATGGTAGAAACTAAAATTTAACTATTTCCAAAATTATATGTAAAAAATTCATAAAACCCATTTTTGGGGTACAAACCCCCCCCCCCCAAAATACCCCTTTGGATAGAGCGATCTGGCTGGTTTTTGAACTTAGTCATAAATGTTGCTTTACACGTTTATGCCAAATTTCATCAAAATCGGATATTTTTTACGAGAGTTATCGTGCTATATATATATAAATTTAAAAGAATAGTGTTTTTGGCATCTGGGGACCTCAAAACAAAAAGTTATCATGGTCTTGGGCTTATGTCTTACCATGCCACCCTCCCTGTAATAGCTCTCCCTGTGGTAATAGCTTCTTCCCTGTAGGGGGAATTTGCTAAAACATTAGGACTGAGTAAGCAGGTTTGCTGCATCAAGGACTACAAAAATCTGGTTTTAATACAAATACCAATGGATCACCACTAGATGAAGCAACATACTAAGTTTTACCAATCTTATAAACCAGTTTGATATTTTAAAAACTTAATATTAATAAGGACATTTTGATTTTGCTATTTTTATTTGTTGCATTAATTGAGCAATATTTTGAAGTTTTTTTAGACACTGTTTTAAAGTTATTTTATAAATACTGTTTAAAGTTGTTTTTTTTTAGTACTATATTTCCTGGCTTAAATATAAATATTCTGGAATACTTTTTTAGTGGAATATCCTGGAATTGATTTATAGACTTATTTTGACTTACAGAATTTAGCGCCAATTCAACACCAATTAATTTGTTTTTGGTTGTTAACTGTTGTAACATTTAGCGAAGTGACTGCGTACACGTCCAATGTAAGGGCAAATTCACTTCGCTACCGCTTAGGTTAGGTTGGGTTAGGTTACGTTACATTATGTTACGTTAGGTTAGAATAGGTTAGGTTACGTTAGGTTGGGTTAGGAGGTTTTCTGGCTCTCAATTTGTTTTAAAAATCACAGGAAAAGTAACGTACGGTGCATAATTTGGAACGGACGTGAACAGTAGCAGCTCACGTCGGACGTGTACGTAGCCACTGCCAACATTTAGATGACAAATTGTCAGTTGCAGGTTTTTTTCTTGTTTCATTTAATTTATATTAACATAGAGTAATGGTCGTACACAATTAGTTTGCATGTAGCCCTACAACACACATTGTGTAACGTACTGTATAAAGTGATTTGTACTTGTTTTGACAATGATGTTACCAAAGTGATGGCAAAGAGAGTTATATACAAGAAGGAAATGATTAAGCATTGGGAAAATTGATATCTGCATTAAATCTCCCAACGGAACAGTTTTCCGTTCTAAAAAGGCCCTGGCTGCCTATATTGAGGACAAAAAATTGCCCTTCAACATTGATGATTTTGATTTTAGCAGCAAGAAAAAGAAATGTACAAATAATCTGTCTGATGTTGACTCTGCCTTAAGCAGTCAAATGACTAATATGTCTACAGACTTCTCTAGCACTACTTTTGCTAATTTATCTTCATTAGATGGCAGTGTTTTGTTGTTTAATGAAAATAAATCTGATGCCCAATCAACCACCTCATCTTCAGCTTCAAATAATACAGTCACATCCTCAGTCCAGACTGACACCTCTGCTCCCCTGATGGCTACTTGTGGTGAACTGTTATCTAAAAATTAGCTGACAGATGATACTATTCGGAACTACTTCGAGATCTTGGACTCTAAATTTAATCTTGCTAAGGTCTCTTGTCATGTATTAAATCCTTTATTCAGTCACATAATAAAAAAATGTCATAGATTTTGAACATTTTTTAGACGGACTAAATCTTGAGAAGTATGACTACCTTGTAATTCCAATAAATGATGCCATATCTCTTGATAAAGCTGGAGGTTCTCACTGGAGTGTGTTGTTTTTGGACAAGCCTAAAAAAATGTGTCTACTTTGATTCTTCTGAGCACCCTGTTCTTTATCATGCTCAGATTGTGGCTAATAAATTGTCTGAATATCTGGGTCTAAACAGCTTGGACCCAGTATTTTCTCATGCACCTTTCCCAATCCAAGTGAATAATTATGACTGTGCTACTTACACAATCATATAGCAATCGAGAAGTTGATTCTTGGTATTATTGATGGCTCTGGACCAAATATTAGCTATCTTGGCAAGCTTAAGATTGGTGAAATTGAACTTATAAGAAAAAGATCATATGTTGCCTATGTATTAAATAATCACACCTTCACAGAGAGTGATATCCTCCTTACAATGATGAAGGAGATCAAACACGATGATAATATTTTTGACTCCCAAAATAAACGAATTCTAGAATTAGAGAAAGAATTAAATAGTTTCTTAGTCAACATAGCTATACTAAGGATATATCGAAGTTGAGAAGTGGTATTTCAGCTGTGCCAATAAATTCCTGTAGTGAGGAACAAACTTCTATAAAGGTCTCTGAAGCTTCTTCGAGTACTTCTCACAATCTTCCTTGGATTTCTGCTCCGCATAGAAAAATAAGGACTGTTAATAGTAAACATTCTATGAATCCTAACAAGTTCATTCATCATGGTCAAAATGTTCCAATTTCCAATCAATTTAATATCTTGGCATGCCATGGCGAGGATTGTGCTCTTGAACCTGATGAGATTGGTGGCTATCTGGATTGCTCTAAAGTAGAATCAACATTTCCTTCGACTAAATTACAAATGAATAAATCCAAGCAGTTTGAGTTTGTAGGAAGAAATTGGACTAATGGCTCCAAGGACATACCTACTCAAAAGAAAAATATTCTCAGATGTCCAAATATTAAGATCTCACTTTGCTCTGACAGCCAGGGGAGAGACCTCTACAGATTTATTGATAAGCACAGTGAAGGTATGGTAGATGCTTTTTGTCATGTGAAAGCTAATTCATCTATGTTACAGATTTTGGACTTTGCCTCTATTAAGGAAAGCACCCCATTGGTTGTGCTTGGTGGTACAAACGATAGTTTAGACAACAATCTGAAAGATATATTTATGAACTTGGAATGCAGGCTAGCCCATTTTAGTAGAGTGAGACCAGTATTTATCACCACCATACCAAAGAGACATGATCTTCCCCTCAACCACCGTTGTAATCAAGAACTTATTGATGTGAATAACTATATTGCTGAGCTGACATATCGTATGAATAATGTATTCCTCATAAATTTAAATAGTTTAAAAAGGTTTCACCTCACTAATAATCATGGATTGCATTTAAATAAGAATGGTAAATTTAAGCTCGCCCATCTTATAGTGTGATCCCTAACTTCTTGGTCAAACTCCAAGAAAGTTCCAAATAGTGAAGAGGAATCCATGCATGAGCTTCGAACAATTAACCTAAATCCAAATGACAATACTCAAGGCATTTCAATTGTTCAGGCAGAAATAAGCGAGTACTTCAAAAGGTATGAAGATGATCCAGAAACTGCTTTTGCCCACACGATATCGAGGGATCTTCACCACCACAGAAACATGACGGCAGGTGTAGCAGTGGCTTTCCGGAAGAAATTTGGTAGACCTCAACCCTCTGATTGTCTGAGTCATTACTTGGCACGCCAAGTAAAAGAAAATGGGGTAACAGTGTGGAGTTTAATCACAAAGCCAACCTACTTCAGCAAACCACACCTTGTTGAGTATGACAAAGCTTTCGAACTGAAGAAATATTTCAAAGAAGGGAATTTTCGCAGACTTATTTGCTCCCCTATGGGCTGCGTAAGAGATAATATTGATCCGCAGCACTTTGCAGCCAGGATTGTGGTCTTCCAGAAGAGCACGGGTGTATCTGTGATCATTGTTAATAGTGATCAGAGGTCAAGTAGAAGATCTTTGTGGAAGGTTCTAACTCCTTCTAAGTTTGTCGGGACACTTGAAGAGGCCATCAACAGCTGTCAGTCTTTGGGAAGTCTAGATCCGGAAGCAGTGGGTGACCATTCTTCAGTGACCACACTTCGTGAATCTCAAATTGAAAACTCGAATGCAATTTTTGTAGGCAGCCTGACCCAATTTCCACTATTGATGTAAATGTTGTGAATCTGTTAAGTGCAAGTAGTGTTAATAATTATATCTCTGGCACAAATAGAAGAAGGGTGACTCAATTTGAAATAGATAGAGTTAGCAAACCTCAAGGGGCAATAAACTACTCAAACAACAAATTTACAATATTTCATCAAAACGTTCGAAGCATCTCAACTAATTTAGAAAATTTACAAATAACTTTAGATCAGATAAAACCTGATATAATTGCTTTAAGTGAAGTTAATTTAAATGAAACAAAAATAAAATATTTCAATATTGAGGGATATACCATTACATCATGCTTTTTAAAGAAAGAAACTTCAGGGGGAGGAGTAATAATTTTGGGACTTAACAATCATAAAAGTAAACTAGTTAATATTCCAGCTGTGACAGAGTTACTGGTTGAAAGGGAGTTTGAATGCTCTTTGACTGAGTTTATGGTAGGGGATTTTACTTTTGTTCTGGGTTGTCTCTACCGTACTCCTGTGTATTATTATACCCATCCTTTTTTGGATAAGTTAGAAATCCTTACTTATGAGCTCTGTAAAAGATATGAAAATGTAATTTTAACTGGAGACATTAATATAAATGTTTTAAACAAAGATAATACTTATAAAAAGTTTAAAAACATACTGGAAATGTGTAATTTAGAATATAAGATAGATTTTCCAACCAGGGTCACTAAAACATCAAAGACTGCCATAGATAACTTTATTACAAATATAAATACTCATAGATTAGAAGCAAGAGGTGTGATAACGGCTGTATCTGATCATGATGCACAATGCCTCGATATTAATATAGATAAAAACACAGAAACAATATCAAAAAAGAAGGTAGGGTTTTCAGTTTAGCTAATTTTGAGAATTTTACTCAGCAAATTTTAAAAGAGAGTTGGATTGAGGTATACCAAGCGCCAGTTGAAAACAAGTATGAGGTTTTTAATTCACTGTTTGGATATTATTTTAATTTGTGTTTTCCAAGAGTGTTTATTTCTGAGAAAGCTGAACCCAAGAAAAAATGGATGACATCTGAATTGAGAGAGTTGAAACTTGAAATAGTAGAATTGGAAAGGTTATTTAGGGAAACAAAAAATCAGGCAATTAAAGAACAAATAAAACAGAAAAAAATAATACTTAATCAGACTTTATTGAACACTAAAAAAAATCAAATTAGTGACAAAATTAAAAATTCTTCAAACAAGGTTAAAGCTACTTGGAGTATAATAAATTCTAAATTAGGGAGACAAGAAAGCCAAAAAAATAACATTAGTCTGCTCCACAATGGTAGGTTAATTAATAAGCCATTGGAAGTGAGTGAAGTCTTTAATGATTTCTTTGTTAACGCAGTGGAGAGGCTTGTAGTCCCAAATATCCCCCATTACAATTAGTGGTTCCCACTCCGAAAACTAATGCAAAATTTATATTCACTCCAATTTCAGAACAAGATCTACTAAAGGTAATCTTTTCATTTGAAAATAAATATTCCACTGGCATGGACGATTTTCCAATGACACTTATAAAGAAATCGTCAGCTTTCTTACTTAAACCGATGGTCCATTTAATTAACTCTTCTTTCATTTCAGGATATTTTCCGGATAAGTTAAAAATTTCAAAAATTATTCCCATTTTTAAGAAAGGTAATTGTAAAGATATAACCTGTTACAGGCCTGTTTCACTTCTCTCATCTTTTTCAAAAATTTTTGAAAGGATTGTATACATCCAATTAATAAATTATTTGGAATCAAATCATCTATTAGACAAAGAGCAACATGGCTTTCGACAGGGGAGGTCAACCGTAACTGCTGGGGTTGAGTTTATTGAAAATATAATTGATGCAGTTGATAATGGTGAGAAGGTAGTGGGTATTTTTCTTGCTTGACCTCTCCCGTGCTTTTGATAGTGTTGCACATCCTGTTTTAATAGAAAAACTTAAATCCTTAGGCATACAAGGGAAAGAGTGTGCTTGGTTTTCCTCTTACCTCAGTGGGAGACAGCAAAGGGTTGAAGTAAAATATTTGGAAAGGGGAAATTATTGTAGTTACCTAAGAAAATATGTCTGTGAACCTCAGGTGATTAAGTATGGGGTTCCTCAAGGATCCATTTTAGGGCCATTACTATTTTTATGTTACCTGGATGGTCTGCCACAAAGAGTTGGCTCCCAGCTCCATGTGTTTGTATACGGATGACACTAATTTGATTTTTAAAGGAAATTCCTGTTTTAATATAGAGGACTCAGCAAATTCGGACTTAATGGGTATTAACAATTTTCTAAATCAAAACAACCTTTTATTAAATGCAAACAAATCAATGATTTTATCTTTTTCCACAAAACAAAATAAAACCGCACTAGATCCAAAAATCAAAGTTGGCAATGACTTAATAAATAAAACAAATCAAACTAAATTTTTAGGACTTGCGGTTGATGGAAATCTCTCGTGGGATGAACATGTTGATAATGTAGTCAACAAAATGTCATCAGGAATATACGCACTATAGAAAATGTCTAAAATATCTGACCTCACACTACTGAAAACAATATATTATTTTTTATTACACTCACATCTGTCTTATGGAATTTGTATCTATGGAGCTACATCAAAACATAATTTGGACAAAATTCTAATAAAACAAAAAAAGCAATACGAATCATGCATTCGTATCAAGCATTCTGGGTTTAAAAAACACAGAAAGTGTAAAAACCTTTTTTATAGATCTTAAAATCTTAACAGTTTACAGTCTTTACGTCCTGGAAACAATTAAATATGTTAAAGAGCATGATAGTGTTTTTTCGCTTGAAGCTAATCATCCTTATAATACATATAATCAAATTATTTTAGATAAACACAATCTAAATTTCTATAAAAACAAAACAAGGTACATAGGGAAAATTTGTTTACACAACTTCCAGGTTCAATCAAAAAAGAACAAAATTACAATAAATTTAAAAGCTTACTCAAAGAATATTTGACTAATAAGGCACTTTATTCTTTTTCAGAATTTCCTTAGGACCTACTGATTACCTGAGTTCAGTTATAATAAATAATGTAATGAAATAAAATGTAAATAAAGTAATACAAATGAAATAATAATGATTTTAAGTCAGCTATTGCAATATAAATGTATTGTCTAAGTAATTGATTAAGTTTATATATATATATATATATATATATATATATATATATATATATATATATATATATATATATATATATTATTTATTGTTAAATTTGCAGTCAAAATAACTTAAATTTATGTTTATGATTAATATTTTATTTTCTCTCCATATAACCTGATAAGAATGTAATTTTAGCGAATTTCCCCAATAGGGAAGAAGCTATTACCGTAGGTCTCATGGTAAGACTTAAGCCCGAGACCATGATAACTTTTTATTTTGAGGTCCCCAGATGCCAAAAACCCCATTCGTTCAAATTTTTATATATGTATATATATATATATATATATGTGTGTGTGTCCGTAAGCACGATAACTCTCGTAAAAAAGGTCCGATCTTAATGAAATTTGGTACAAATGTCTAAAGTACCATTTATTTGAACGAGTTCGAAAACCAGATGAATCGCACCATCTGAAGGGGGATTTTGGGGGGTTTTGTACCCCAAAAATGTGTTTTTTGGGGTTTTCACATGTAATTTTAATTTTAATCCAATTTTAATTCATACCATTGAATTCAGCTTAAAAAAACAAACAATTTGGGATTTTGATCATTGCTCTACGTCAATTGGTTACCGAGATATTGAAAGTGCTAAACACAGTACGTTGTCTAATGTTATTCTTATGGAGAAAAAGAAAAATTTTATATCTCGCTTATTTATGAACATAAACTGGCAAAATTTGGTATATGGCTTGATCTGGTTGTGGTTTATTGTTGTTTGCACAAAAAAAACATTTTTCGCCTATGGTTCCTGTAGCAGCAAACCTAGGTACTTGGTCCCCATGTTATTCTTATGGAAAATACTTAAAATGATATATATCGCTTATTTATGAATGTATATGGATGAAACTTGGTATGTGACTTCACTAAGATGAGTTCTATTGATATTTGCATTAAAACCCATTACTTTGTGTGCCTTGATGCAGCAAACCTGCATACTCATCCCCAATGTTATTCTTATAGAGAATAATTAATATTTTAAATATCGCTTGTTTGTGAATACATTTCTTATAAATCCTGTTAAGTGTTTTAATGTGTTATATTATATATTAATTGAAAATTCGCAGAGTATGCAGGTTTGCTGCGACGGGGGTATTTAGTTTTAGACTAGAACTTTGACTCTATTCAAATACTGTATATGTATTGACTCTGAATAAAGAATATTTTGACTTGACTTGACTTGACTGTATATTAACCAGGCTTATCACTATTGGAGGCTTCGCCCCCAAACCCCCTTTCGGAGTTCGCTTCACTCACTTGCATTCCTCAGTCAACTCAAATTTAAATCAAATTCGTAGTTCATTAACCAAATAAAAACTACACAACAATGACCATTGGTGGGTTAGCACATTAACACCTATACATAACGGTTTGAAATCAAAACATTTTACCGGCTGCTTGTTCGTTTTATCGAATGAACTCCCGACTACGATGGTTGTTTTGAGGTGTTTAAAAGCAAAAGATAAAGTGCTCACTCAATCAGATGTAAATAAAAAGTAGTTGTTACAATGTTAAATTGGAGTTCTACAAATGGATTTACGTATAAAAAAAACAACAAATTAGACTGCAGTTCAAGACAAAATTATAGTAACCTAACCTAACCTAACTCCACAAAGCGCTATATGGTGGCTGTTCGTTGAGCAACATAATTACAAATAAATGAATTTGTAAAAACAAAATAAAGTCAAACTAAACATAATTTACAGACCTCAAAAAGTAAGCATCAAAAGGAGGATCCAAACCCGTTCTCCGATGAATAGCGGCTAAACGGATGATCGGATCTTAAATCTACGAAAAATCGTTAGTTGGAAATTAAATTTTCTACAACTTTTGTATTTAACATTTTTTTCCATCTCTTAGCGTTTCCGTACAAAACGCGCTAAAGTGGAAACATTGAAAAAGTGGAATTTTCCCCGCCCCAAAAATGCCTCAAAAACTCAAAAATGTTAACCCTTGGCAATTTTTCTGCAGTTTTTCGTCAAGAGCTTTAATTCAAGTATGATGTTGAGGGGGTTATATTACAGGAAGTGCCTCATAGTTTATGTCAGTGACTGAGTGTACCCGTCTAGCTTTATGTAAGTAGAAGATTAGCTAAGGAATTCTGTTTTCGGCCAACTACGTCGTTATTTCTCAACCAATTTGGACAATCGATGGGTCATTATAAAGGTTTTACAATGCAGATTATCAGAAAAATTTAAAACTCAAAAATACAGCTTTATTTTTTAAATATTGACATTTAAAAAATTGCTCCATGTTATTTAAATGGGAGACAATTTTTGAAGGAACTCGGCCTTAGTTTGAGAATACCAGGCAACGTGTGGTCATGGAATTTGTGCCAATTTAAAGCTTAAACATTTCGATACTCCCCAAAATTGTCAGATTAATAATTTTCTCCCTATAAGTTTGCTAAATGAAACAAAGTATTAAGTCCTAAAACTTCTCCATGAAAATCAAACGGGAGAAATTTTATCTAGGATTTTGAGGAACTCGGCCCTAGTTTGAGAATAACAGGCAACGTGTGGTCATGGAATTTGTGCCAATTTAAAGCTTAAACATTCCGATACTCCCCAAAATTGTCAGATTAATCATTTTCTCCCTTTAAGTTTGCTAAATGAAACAAAGTATTAAGTCCTAAAACTTCTCCATGAAAATCAAACGGGAGAAATTTTATCTAGGATTTTGAGGAACTCGGCCCTAGTTTGAGAAAACCAGGCAATGTGTCGTCATGGAATTTGTACCAATTTTTAGCTTAAACATTCCGATACTCCCCAAAATTCTCAGATTTATCATTTTCTCACTTTAAGTTCTTAAATTATATACAGTATAAAGTCCTAAAATTTCTCCATGTTATTCATATGAGAGAATTTTTTACCAGGATCTCAGCCTTAGTTTGAGAAAACCAGGTAACGTGTGGTCATGGAATTTATACCAATTTGAACCTAAAATCTTCAAATACTTCCCAAAATTGTCAGATTTATAATTCTCCTTTTAAGTTTGTTAAATGATACAAAATGTAAGTGTCTAAAAACCCTTTTGGTGGGATTTATAGTATGTTTTGTTTACAACAAACAGCTGATTATAATCCCAACTATGTGATTTTCTTTAGACAACCGATCAGCTCATCGATCAAGCTTTTGACTTAGTATTTGGGGGGCCGAGCTTTGCTCTGGGAAGGCCAGTCAGTTTTCTTAGATGACTTGGAGTATATTTCACCACTTCCCCCTACTGATAATCAGATTTGTATAACTCATTTGCCTCTTTTCTACAGGTTTAAGGTCACTCCAGTTGTTATTTATAGCTCAATGTCCCTTTGATTTATTTTACTACTCTATATATGTAATCTTAACTCAAATCTTTTAATCTCTGCTCTCAAGAAACTACATGTTAATAATCATAAACAACATGAGTATTACTTTGACAGTTCCCTGGTTGATTATGAACAGCTGTTACAATTCTTTTGTTTTGATTTGAAACTCCATAAGCCCAATGTTAATTTTTTTAACTTTTCATTTTAGTTTTTTTACATTATTTGATTTTTCCTAGGGTTGAGGCCTGTCTAGAACTTATTTTTATCCCAGAAATTAGTTATTTCAAACATTTGAAGGAAATCGTTGGAGCCGTTTTTGAGATCCTTGTCGCAAGCAAGCAAGCACGCAAGCAAGCAAGCAAACCTTACTCATATTAGAGTATAGGATTAGTGAATTTCCTACGGAAAAGTGAACTATCAGCATGACCCGCAAGGTGAAACTGAAGCCCGGGACCACCATCGAAGTTCCTAACGTAACCCCCTAAACACGTTTTCATCAGGGGTCGCTAACAACTTTATATATATACAAGTGCGTTTTCATAATTTGTGATGTTTTAAGTGAAGTATTTCATTGTTGATGGTTGTTCCTACAGGGTACCATCGGCCAAACTTAATATTTTATTCGTCGAATTTCGACGGGCACATACTAGTTTATATTTATAAACATATGCAATATATGACATGTTTCTTATCATCACTACTATTATACAATGAGGTGGTGTCTGTATATTGTTCCATCACGCCAAAAACACTGGACCAATTCTGCTGAAACTTTGCACAAATATAGTCTATGTTCCCAGGAGTTTCATAGGCCTATTGCTGTTTAGAAAACTCTTCTGGGCTCTGCCCCATGGGACTTCCAAATTACCATGTTATTCATATGGAGGATAGTTTAATTTTGTTTATGTCACATATGTTATTGTTTCTTAATTCAATTTATATATAAAAAAAACAGCTGTTTAAGGATTATATCTAACTGCAGTCTGTCATTGAATTTGATTAAAATTTGTCTACTCTGAATTTTTACTCCATTGCAAAGCAAGGGCATATCAGCTAGTTCTCCATAAGAATAAAATTATAGTTGGTAAGGACGCAGGTTTGGGGGGACCTCAAAAAATGGGTTTTGTATACCAAATTTTAAGAAGGTTCGAAACTGGACCTAGCTGCCATTTTTCATTGGACTATTAATTAATGATGCTTTCTAAGAACAGGTCAACCTTAGATAGTAACAAGACCAGGGTTTGGAACGTTCCCTATCAAAATGTTAAAAAAATGCCATTGGCGTAGATAGACTCAAAAAATCAGTAAACCCCAACCACATATGAAGCCACATACCAAGTTTCATTAATTCATCATTAAAATTTATTTTATTCATTAAAATAAGCGAGATATACAATTTTACTTATCCTCCATAAGATTAACATTGGACAACGTACTGTGTTTAGCACTTTCAATATCTTGGTAACCAACTGACTTAGAGCGATGATCAAAATACCAAACTGTTTTTTTTTTTAAGCTGAATCCAACAGTGTAAACTAAAGTTTGGTTTTAAAAATAAATCTAAAAGTTAAAACAAGTTTGAGTAAAAAACGCCCCTTAAAATGGTTTGCAGGGCCCATTTTAGCTTTGTGCCGCCCCTAGGCCGTATGTTACATGTTTATACCAAATTCCATTTTTACAAAGTTATAGTGCCTGCGGATATATTATATGAATTTGAACGAATGGTGTTTTAGCGAATTTCCTCTATAGGGAAGAAGCTATTACCGTAGGTCTCATGGTAAGACTTAAGCCCGAGACCATGATAACTTTTCGTTTTGAGGTCCCCAGATGCCAAAAAAACCATTCGTTCAAATTTTTATATATTTATATATATATGTATATAGGTATATATATATATATATATATATATGTGACAGTAAGCACGATAACTCTCGTAAAAAGAGTCTGATCTTAATAAAATTTGGTACAAATATGTAAAGTACCATTTATTTGAACGAGTTCGAAAACCAGACAAATCACACCATCCGAAGGGGGGTTTTTGGGGTGTTTTGTACCCCAAAAATGGGTTTTTTGGGGTTTTCACATGTAATTGTTATTTAAATCAAATTTTAATTTAAACCATTGAATTCAGCTTAAAAAAACAAACAATTTGGTATTTTGATCATTGCTCTACGTCAATTTGTTACTGAGATATTACAAGTGCTAAACACAGTACATTGGCCAATGTTATTCTTATGGAGAAAAAGACAAATTTTATACCTCGGTTATATATGAACATAAACTGACGAAACTTGGTATATCGCTTCATCTGGTTGTGGTTTGTTGTTTTTTGAACAAAAAACCAATTTTTTGCCTATGGTTCCCGAAGCAGCAAACCTAGGTACTCGGTCCCCATGTTATTCTTATGGAGAATAATAAAAATGTTATATATCGCTTATTTATGAATGTATGTGGATGAAACTTGGTATGTGACTTCACTTAGATGAGTTATATTGATATTTGTATAAAAATCCATTATTTTTTGTTCCTTGTTGCAGCAAACCTGCATACTCATCCCTAATGTTATTCTTATGGAGAATAATGAATATTTTAAATATCGCTTATTTATGAATATATTTCTTATGAGTTCTGGTAAGAGGCTTAATGTAATACTAAGACATTTTACTATTCATTGGAAATTCGCTGAGTACGCAGGTTTGCTGCGACGGGGGTATTTGGCATCTGGGGGCCTCCAAACGAAAAGTTATCATGGTCCTGGGCCTAGGTCTTACCAAGCCACCTACGGTAATAGCTTCTTCCCTATAGCGGAAATTCTCTAAAAATATATAAGAAAGTTTATAAGGAAGTAGTAGTTAGAGAAAATGGTCAATAATGAGTACATAATTAACTGCAAAAATAAATCTCGGGCAGTCTGGAATGTTGCTAAAAGTGAGTTAAGTTTGGCAAGAAAAAATTGACCTGATATTAAACTTAAAATTGATAATGTAGCTGTGAAAAACCACATAGTACAGTAGAACCTCGCTACGGCGACCCTCGATAAGACGAAAACCTTGATAATGAATCTGATTTTCTAATCCCCGCAAATCTCCCATAACACTCAATGTTATAAATACCTCTATAACACGACTCCTTTTCAAATAAATACCTCGATAGCATGTCTTTTGGTCATTTCATATTACTAATAAATAAACCTCTATAGCGCGTCTTTTCAAATAACTGAACATTTATAGCACGACTCCCACCTCAATAACACGCTTCTTTGGGTAAGTAAACCTTTATTTCACGACTCTAACCTCAATAGCGCGCCATTTTGCGTTACGGAACCTTTATAGCACGACTCAACCTTTCTCACGCATAGTTCCCACGGGTAGAATAGATGTTTTGAAGTAAACAACATCTTGGGCTCAGGTCTCAACAGGAAAATCCTTTCCCTACCCCCCTTCCTCTTCCGGCCTTTCCTTATCTATCACGGGTCAGATCAGTCGCATCATCATGTTATATGGCAATAATAAAGAAGTTTGTTTTACTTGTACGTGTGTTCTTTTATTTATGACTGATTTCTTCTTTATATTAATTCCGTAAGCAAATTGGTCCCCACGAAATATCTCGAGCTAGGAAGAAGTTAAGTTAGGATATGATGATTCATTTTAAAGCTTGAGGGCCAAGGACGGTGGGAAAAATATCAGAAGTGTCAAACATTACTTGGGCTACTCTCCAATGGACTTCAAGGATCCAATGATTTTCTTATGGAAATATCACTACAGTGTTTTTATTAATAAGCAAAATGAACTAATGATCAGCTGTGATTATCCACTTACACAAACACCATATGCTAGGGGCTATAGCCCCTGTAAGCCACTAGTATACGGTAATTTAGAAATGTTTCATAAAAAATGTGTTTGGTATAGCAAAAAGTCTGTGACCTCAATAGCACGTCTTGTTGTGAAAACCACCTTGATAGCACGACCCTGAATTACAAGTGCACCTCGATAAGAAGACTATTTTAGAGATCCCCTTGAGAGTCGTGTTATCAAGGTTCTACTATAGCCAATAGTTTCAACTATCAATTCTCTAATGTTGTCAATATTTTGAATATACCTAAGTGTCATGTGCCTAAAGTGTCTGAGCGTCTGCATGAACTATTATGTTATTTCAAGCAACATAAATATGTTTGTACTGGGAAGAATTATCCTTTTCTACATACCCCAGCAGCACACATCGTTGGCCAACGTTGGATTATTGACAGCATTGTAGGATGTGGTAGGGAAACGGTCGGTTAGCATTAAAGCGGTTGGGCCAACAAACCAATCGTTGGCTAGCCCACATTGGCAAATCCAACCATAACAGACATTGGGCCAGCAAAAGCTATTTTTGGCAAATCCTACCATATTATTATTAATTATATATTAATATATATATATATGTTTATTATATATATATATATATATATATATATATATATATATATATATATTATTGGTTTACCGAACAACTCAATTGGAGAAATCATGCTTTTTAAAATTAAAATTAACATTTAAATAAAAAAATATAAACTTTTGGCATTTTGTTGGGTATGGGTTGTCATTGTTGGATAATAGGTGGTTAATCCATCAATGGGCCAACTTTGCGCCTCACGACATGCCCAACCGTTGGCCTACTATTTCCACCGACCATTTTCCAACATTGGCCCAACGATTTGTGCTGATGGGATCATATTTAATTACATTATATTTTTATTATTATAATTATATTAAATATATATTAATTTGCTCGTATTTTTCATATTTCATAGATAGATGAATCAAATTAATTTGTTCCTACTTTTATTACAGTGATTTTCACGAGTAGATTCACTTAGAAGAATAAAAGGAGTATTATCCAATCTAAGAAGAATAAAACATAAGTATATAGTACAAGTCGTGCAGGTACAGACTATTAGTAATTTCTATATCTCAGTCCATCCTTTGATTCTCATGAGTCAGAATGGCCGTGGGGGTTAAGGTGAGTTTTCAGTAACTCCTCAAAGGTATATAACGTTGTTTCTATTATCTGTCTATTCAGTAATCCATCACAGTCCCGGTCATGAAGTTGATGGTTAATATTATATTTATTTAGAGGTTCCACTGCACTCTCTTTGCAGACAGTACATCAGTTTTAATCAAAAGAACTTCTTCATATGTACTAAAAATATTATGTAAGTGGTATAGTACAACATTGAAGTGACTGGCTTTTGCTCAGTGGCCTTCTGCTGATTGAAAACAAAACAAACATAATTCAGTTTTTCACTAAAAATACTTCTGATATGCTCACAACTAGGATAAGTTCAACTAAAGAGGGTTGGTAAGGTGCTGTGTATTCATGTAGACTGCAATCTTAAATGGAATCATCACACTATTTTTAGTGAATTTCCTATGGAAAATGAACTATTAGCATGACCCGCACAGTGAAACCTAAGCCCGGAACCACCACAGAAGTTCCTAACGTGACCCCCTGAACACGTTTTGGGGGTCGTTCAAAATTATATATATATATATTTGCACTCTAGCGGTCGCATTTTTTGTCCGATTTACTTTAAATTTGGTAGGGACGTTGCTTTTTATAATCAGTTTGACAAGTGCATTGGGCAAAACAATTGGAAAACTCTAAACTCCTTTTTTGAGGAATAATCTTTCAAATTTCAAGTTTTTGGGCCCAACAAGGGTCAGAAAAGCCCCGTATGTAAAATTAATGCATGTGGGAATTAGTGGAGGCAAAAGTTTTAAGCCCTCTCTCATCAATCTAGCATAAATATTTCCCGAGTTATTAAAGAAAATGTGTAGCGACTAAACACAGTACGTCGTCTTATAGGGGTTTTACATTAGAAAAGCCTGTTATTCATTTGTTGATGTGCTTTTATCATCTCCAGCAACCTCACGCCTCCTTTCAAGCCTGACTGGACCTTCTCATAACCTTATAATGTGCAAAATTGTATTCACAGCATTGCAGGTAAATGAAACTAGGAGCATCAGAACAGCCAAAAAATCAATGTTTTCAGATTAATAAAAATTAGAATAAATGTATGTTTTACCCTGATTTTTAGTTTTAAAAGTTTTTTATGTGGAAATTCACTTCCCTCACGTCAGCGTGCTGTGTGCAAACTCGTTTTAAGTAAATACCCCCGTCACAGCAAACCTGCGAATCCAGCGAATATCCAATACATACATATATGTTTCAATACTACATGTAGCCACTTACCAAGGCGTTCGATTGTATGAATCACTCTGTCCTTTTGGGTAAACTGGAGGGATATGGTGTGAATGGTGCAGCGCTGTCACTTCTATCCTCATACCTCTCTGAAAGGGAGCAGGCTGCTTCATTGACAAATAGAGGTCAATTTCAGGAGAATAAGATGATGGTCACTTCAGGAATACCTCAAGATTCTAATCTGGGTCCTTTTCCGTATATCTAAATGATCTTATTGCTACTTTAAATTCTGACGTTGTTTGTTATGCTGACGACACAATTGCTCTGTCTTCTTGTAATATTACTATACTGCCTCCCTGTATGGTTCGGCACATTTAAGGAGAACCAAAAGAAAATTTTTAAATTACAAAAACGAGCAATAAGAATTATTATGCATGCCAAACATGATGAGCCAAGTCGGAAACTCTTTGAAAAGACTCAAATTATAACAATTTTTGGACTTTATACTATAGAAATTTTGAAATTATATGTAAATGAACGAAGTGAAATAAAAGAATTACAACATAATCATAATTATCACACTAGAAAACAATTCATCATTCAACATCAAATCCACAGAACCACTACATATGAAAATTCACCCCAATACATGATGGGAAGAGTCATAAATCAAATTAAAAAAATTCACAAAATTGAAGTAATTGGAAGAACAGAATTAAGAAAAGTAAAAGAAATTATAATGAACAATCCTTTATTTTCATTGGATGAATTTTTTAAAGAAGAACCAAAAAATTTAAAAAATAAGATAACATGAAAAAATAGAAAATTTAAGGTGCAATTTTTTTTAAACTTAAGATATTTTGTTGTAAAAGCCTACACAATTTATAATTGTTTTTCGGCAAATAAATATTATTATTATTATTACCTTAACATGCATAACCTAGAGATCGTAATGAGACATACACCAGACTAATTATATGGTTTGAATCAACCCTGTCAATTTAAAAATATCTACCAAAAAGTTTTGTCAATGTATGATCAAACATTTTCAGAACAAAATTAAAACACTGCCTCTCCAGGCCCCCCTCAGGGCCAGGGGCTCCGGGCACTTGCCGCGTGCACCCTTAGGGAAAAACTGCCCTCATTAATTTAGTTTTATATGTTTGCTTGGATTGGAAATTTCATCTTGCAATGAAAAGCAAAAGGTCGTAAGTTTAAATCTTTGAACAAGGACAAAGATTAATTTTAAATTTTTAAATTACGACTGTTATAAATACACAGGTTTAGACTATCCGTTTTCCATTTCTCAACAACCTCCAGACTGTCCTGTAAGACATGATTCGTGTAAACTGTAAAAGAGATGTGCCATTCAATGTCATATTTTTAAATTTTTGTGCTTTTGAAGGTTTGCTTCCAAGAATGACATTCAGATATCATCTTATAAATTATTTCTCTAGCCTGTTTTTCTGTCACTCCGCGAGATCTTCCTTATTCATTTATCAAATTCCATGATTTACCCTTTTACCATTTTACCATTTTTACCATTTACCATTTTAAAGCTTATCGTGCCGGCTAATGACAAAAAATAGATCCACGGTCTAAAAATGTACCGCTTCTCTAAAAATTGTAATAAGATAAAAGATAAACGAGCACGCAGCACGCTGAAGTGAGGAAAGTGAATTTCCACATAACAACTTTTAAAACTAAAAATTTGTGTAAAAACATACATTTATTCCAATTGTTATTGAAATCTGAAAATATTGATTTTTTGGCTGTTCTGATGCTCCTGGTTGCATTTACCTGCAAAGCTGGGAATACAATTTTGCACATTATAATGTTAGGAGAAGGTCCAGGCAGGCTTGAAAGTAGGCGTAAGTTGCTGGGGATGATAAAAGTACTCTAACAAAGGAATAACAGGCTTTTCTAGTGTAAAACCCCTATAAGACAACGTACTGTGTTTAGTCAAAACACATTTTCTTTAACAACTCGGTAAATATTTATGCTAGAATGACGAGAGAGGGCTT
Organism: Allygus modestus; assembly: GCA_963675035.1. Lineage (NCBI taxonomy): Eukaryota > Metazoa > Arthropoda > Insecta > Hemiptera > Cicadellidae > Allygus > Allygus modestus. The sequence goes on along the minus strand of OY776111.1, from coordinate 220,593,376 downwards.
AAAACTTTTGCCTCACTAATTCCCATCTTTTTACATGCATTCATTTTGCATCCGGGGCTTTTCTGACCCTTTTTGGGCCCAAAAACTCAAAATTTGAAATATTAATCCCCAAAAAAGGGATTTAAAGTTTTCCGATTGTTTTGCCCAACGAACTTGTCCAACTGATTACAGAAAGGAACGTCCCTACCAAATTAGAAGTAAATCGGACAAAAACATGTGACCGCTAGAGTGCAAACACGTATATACATATATATATATATATATATATATATATATATACAATTTTGAACAACCCCCCAAAACGTGTTCAGGGAATTCACTAATAAAGAGAATAGTTTGTTTTGACAGAAGCGAAAATGTAAACAAAAGAACATCTGATCAGCTGACAAGATTTTGTTCACAGTGCGGAATTCCGCTTGGGTCGCCTAGTTCATTTTATTAATCCTTTCCTTCCTTTATTCATTAGAGTTGCTATGTATAAGGTAAAAGATCTGGGCAGTTTTGTTGTTGTTTACATCTGTCAAGAGGAGTTATTATTGATGGATCAGATTGCCAAAATGTTACTTTTACAGTTCGGCAACGATCACAAGGGGATGGAGGAATAGTTATTACAAATATGTAATTAAAATTAAACATTTATTGAAAAAATATACATATAATCCTATACTATATTATGTACAGTCATATATACATTTGAAAATGGTCGGTGGTAATCTGTTTTGTTCAATGAGTAAAATAATTGTTAACTTAGTAAACATAAAAAGGCACAGATTTACAGCATCACTTTTGAATTCAGATTATGCAAATTAGCTTCTAAAATATTCACAAATTAGGTGGAAATCAAATTATAATTTTATATTATAGCTATTTATGTCATTAATTGTAGACATTTAGAGTGCAGTTTTGTAGGAATATGTATCTGCATTACAAAATGTGTCACATTTTTCTTATTTGAATTCATTTATGCTTTGAAGTTAATGTTAATTTTACATTTTAATCCAAGCAAATGTTTATTACATTATAAAAAAAATAGTTTAACAAGATAATTTGTTATACTGAAAACCCAGTATAAAATTTAGGTTATACAAACAGTAAATAAGTTAGAATTTGAATAAAGTTTCTTGCACTTTACAAACTGTCATTAAAAAAACATTATTGTTGGAGTAACTGTATAATATCTCTGGAATTCCAGGATTCTGGAAGATGGTATAAGTAGCGTTTCATCAATTCAACAGTTGATCATTAAAGATGAACATCAGCCGGAGGTTTATCAAACTGCCTACGCATACTTGGTGTCCTCCTCTTGCGCAGGGTTCCCAGCACACTGATCATCTCTTGGACCACTGGTGGCTGCTCCTCCACTTTGGCGAGCTTGGGCTTGGGCTGAAAACAAAAATCACAAACCGTTTTTTTTTTTTTTTAAATCTAGAAGAATTAACTTCTGTAATTTGAAAGTTCTGAGACCAATGTAAAAATAGATGGCTCAAGTGAAAAGATAATACCCCCGTCGTAGCAAACCTGCGTACTCAGCCAATTTCCAATGCATATTAATTTATCTTAATACCACATAAAGCCACATACCAAGTTTCATCAATATACATTCATAAATAAACGATTTATGACATTTTAATTATTCTCCATAAGAATAACATGGGGGCTGGGTAAGCAGGTATGCTGCAACAAGGAACAAAAAATATGGGGTTTCATGTAAATATCATTATAACTCAACTAGGTGAAGCCACATACCAAGTTTCATCAGTATATACATTCATAAATTAGCGATATATACCAATTTGTTTATTCTCCATAAGAATAACATGGGGGATGTAAAAAGGTTTGCTGAAACAAGGAACACAAAATAATGGGTTTTTATGCAAATATCAATAGAGCTTATCTAAGTGAAGTCACATACCAAGTTTCATTCATACACATTCATAAATCTACATATATAACATTTGAATTATTTTCCATAAGAATAACATGGGGATCGAGTACCTAGGTTTGCTACTACGGGAACCATAGGCGAAAAAAATGTTTGTGTGCAAAAAACAATAAACCACAACCAGCTGAAGCCATATACCCAGTTTCTTCAGTTTATGTTCATAAATAAGCGAGATATAACATTTTTCTTTTTCTCCATAAGAATAACATTAGACAACGTACATTGTTTAGCACTTTTAACATCTCACTAACCAATTGACGTAGAGCAATGATCAAAATACCAAGTTGTTTATTTTTTTAAGCTGAATTCAATGGTAAAAATTAAAATTTGATTAAGATCAAAATTGCATGTGAATGAAAACACCAAAAAAACCATTATTGGCGTACAAAACCCCCCTTCGGATGGTGCGATTCGTCTGGTTTTCGAACTCATTAAATGGTACTTTACACATTTGTGCCAATTTTCATTAAGATCTGACCTTTTTTACGAGAGTTATCGTGCTTAAGGACACATTTATATAAATATATAAATAAATAAATATATATATATATATATATATATATATATATAAATTTGAACAAATGATGTTTTTGGCATCTGGAGACCTCGAAATGGAAAGTTATCATGGTCTTGGGCTTAAGTCTTACCATGCCACCTACGGTAATAGCTTCTTCCCTAAAGGGGAAATTCACTAGAATGGAATAGGCAAATTATCAAACTAAACCGTTGATAATGTTATTATTTATTTAATTTTAACCTTAATTTTACCATGAATAAATAATGATGATGAAATATATATATATAACAAACAAAATACAAGTATTACAAATATATATCCATACAACATTTTTGGGTTAGTTTATCAAAACCAGAACATTTTAACAAGAAAGTGATTTTTTTACCCTGACCCAAACATCCCCAGTGCCCCTCTCTTACTTAGCTCACAGATATCCATAATAACCCACCTGTCATTGTCTCCTTTCATGTGAGCTAAAAATAAATGTTAGACTTACTTTTCCTTATTTCAGTCACTTATTTTGTTAAATATTGGTTAGCGGCGTAAATGTGGGTAAACGGCAGGAGTAGCTTTGAATTTTCAACTATTTGGGGTAAACGGCGGGAGTAATCAACTACTCAACTCGAATTTTCGATTAGTCTCTAATACTCGCTCGGCCTTCGAGTATCAGGTACTCAAAATCTCGAGTACTCGCCCACCCCTAATATATATAGAAGCTTATTTCGCTTAGCTTCTATTGAAAGCTTATTTCCATTTTGAAATATGTATTACTTTTTTTACATAAAAATGGCTGAATGTTATAAATGAAAATAAACTATTTTCACTAAAAAGATTTTAACAACTGTTAACAATTATTTGTTAATAACCATTAAAAGTAAGGATGGTGGTATTATATGTTGGATGCCTTTTCCCTACTGCTTATCCTTGTTTTATGAGTACTCACCATAAACTAAATGTATAACATAATAATGAGAATATGTAAACTGTATTGATATAAGTCTAATGACATTAACGCAGTTTTCCACAGAAAAATACGTTTTACTCTAAAAGAATACAGTGGAACCTTGATAACTCGAACCTCAATAACTCAAATTCCTTGATAAATCAAAGTTTTGTAATTCCCTTTGAACTTGCTAATGCTTTGTTATTTAAGTCAAAGGTATGCTTAGGCTCTATAAGTCAAAGGGTTAGCAGGGACCACCTCGGTTACTCAAAGTTTTGCATATTCTTAGCCTATTGCCGCACCTCTATAACTCAAAATTTTTAGCTGGAGAACCTCTATAACTCAAATCTGTACAGTTGCCGTATAAGTCAAAGTTGTTAGTTATTGGTTCGGATTCCCCCAAACTTTCAGTAATTTTGCAGCCAGTCGGGAAATCCAAATCCTCCCTCCCCAGTACATTTACTCTTGCCCGGTGTCCATTTTGTTAGTTAGTGCGAGTTTGGAGGTTCTGGTTGAAGTGAGTGAAACGTAGTTATTAGGTTGTGTTTTTACTGTGATACATAAGTGTTTGCATGGCAAAACGTGTGTGCAAAACATTAACCTATGAGGAGAAGTTGAAGATTATCGAGGCTGTTAATAAAAAAGTGACATCGTGAAGCAGTTTAATATCAGTGAACAATCTGTTGACAATGAAAAGAAGTGTCGTACTATTTTTCAATTATCAAATCGTTCAGTTCTCTGCAATACAACAAAGGGCTGAGATATATATAACCTGCTTAATACACCTTTTAGATGTATTAAACTATTGAAAATTATTTTGTAAAAATTGTAACATATGATTTAATTAAACATAAGATTGAGACTTTGAAGGACAATGAAATGGAGCCGGAAAAGCTTTTTGAATATATATTTTTAATTTCTAGATAATACTTATAGGATACCAACGTAGTAGTGGTGTGGTGCTGAAATTAGCTGTGCCAGAGCAGTGAGTAGCGGCAAAGCGGCCCATTCCGGGAATCACTTAGTTTAAGGGAGGGGGGGTGTTTGTCATTTAACATACAAAATTGACAAACTTTGTACGTTAATTTGTTACGAAACTCGCGTAAACTGATGACAACTAGTGGTAAATCTTCTTAATTTGACAAAACTAAACAATCCAAACCACAAACTATCATTTTAACAAACGCTATTAGACATTAGTAGTGTTGGTAATTCCAACTGCAGTAAATTAGTTAACTTAGTAACCAGACCGAGCATAGCGCTCGAGAGAAAGGTGACAATAAGGTCGTTGTTAATAACATTGAATATTATCTTAATATATAACAAATAGTTATATTCACAAATTGATAATTAAATAGAGGACTCAACTCAAACACAACCAGCAGTAAATACGCTAATACGCTCAACCACTACGACTTTCAACGACAACAGCTCAATAAACGCACTGATAATAACCTAGAACGACAACGCGAATAACAAGTCTTGATCTGTCTGTATATGTATACACTGTAGTCTGTAGAAGGCAGACGGGTGGGGGAGGGGTGTCGCACCGGGGACGGGGAGATGGCGAGAGAGCGCCCAGAAGCGCTACCAATGATGCTGCCATTTTATGCAGGCGCTAGTTACACGAGTTGTATATTGTGCAGCGCCTGCAATTGCCTCGATACCACTCAATGGACATAGAAGTGATGCAGGTTTTTTACTGGCCTTTTTATTCCCGAGCGACTCGTCACCCGCTCACCACTTTCTACGGACGGGCGGCGCTCCGGCTCTCGAAGCTGGGCCTCAGAGCGCTGCTCCGGCCCCACTACACTACTGCTTGTAGGAGTCATGACGAACATATTGATAAATGCAACATTATATTACAAAAAGGTTTTGTCAAAATAACTCCTTCAAAAAATATACGATTTCGATGATTTCTATTGTTTAAAAATGTGCAATATAATTATTCTAATGTTCTTGTCTTACCTCAGTAGATCTTAAACTGAAGCGTCCTCCTTTAATCTGGTTTATAATGTCGTCAATGGCACCTAAAAAATATTAAATTGATTTATTAGTAACATAAAGTATCCTCTACTCTAATAGAAACATAGGGAAAACTCAACTTCTGTTAAAAATGTTATAAACTCATATTAAGATATTGAGTTTAAATTCAAAACAAAATAATTAAAACTTGATCAGTCTTTGGTAACACATTGAAAATATCAATATTTGATTCTACTAGGAACTGTGGCATAGAAAACTATGAGATGCCCCTGAAAATAAACATTAAAAACAATTTTGATTATTTTTTATATGTAATAATAATGCGTATGAATTACTGAACAAAATCATATATTGAACGAGTAATTTGGAAAAAATCTTCCAGTCAGCAGCTGCAACATAACCAAGACTTAAAGATAGAGGCAGGAATTTTTTCTTGGATTGTGCAAACTTTTGCATGTTAAGGAATAGGTTGAAGCCCTTTAAAATGGGCCTAGGTACCCTGGATGTACTCCAGTTCTCTGACTATTTCTGTACAATTCTCCCCCACTGGCTGACTATCTATCTGTGAACCAATTGGTATATGCCTGGTAATCAGTCATAAACCTTCCCTTTCTCAGGCAAGCTCCACCAGGGTCTCACCAGGGACAGCAGGAGTCTTGGTGCTCTTCCTTGGAATACCAAGCAGATTGGCCATTTCAAGGACAGCACTGCTGGGAGCGATGGGGGCCTCGGCTCCCTCACAGCTGGGGCGACGCCTTAGAGTCACTGGGGGCGGAGGGGTGGGGACCAGTGATGGCAGGGGTGGGGGTGGGGGTGGCAGAGGTGGCGGGGGTGGAGGAGGCGGAGCCTTGGTGGTTTTCTCCAACTCTTCCTCTAGTGTGGAGACTGAAAAAAAACAAATAGGTATATTTCAATTAGGTTTTATTGGGTATTGGTATACAATCAAGTTGAAATAAAAAAATCTTAATCAGTTATATGTAAACTACCTACAGATATCTAAACGGGATGTATTAGTATCTGCAGTTTAGGAAGGCACATAAATGTCTGATGGAGGCAGACAGGGCCGACCCGTCAGTTTATCAGCGCCCGTGCAAAGACCAAATTTGCCCCCCCCAATCAACCAAAACTTCCCTCCCCCATAGCTCTGAGATAAGACTGACCCCCCTCGCTTGTTGTTGCGTTTGCGATGTTTCTGGTTCCGTGCGATGCTGATCTCCTGTAATGGCAAGCTATGGAGCACATTCAGCTAAGAGACTTGTGTAGTTCAAAATATTGATTTCATATATAGTATCGTCCTGGAAATGTATCCCGTTTCCGATATTCCGCGCCACTAAACTTTTTTGACAGAAAACAACTCAAAACCTCAAATAATTGAAAAATCGAAATATTTAAATCATGAAATGTGAACAATTGTACTCAATGTATCACGATTCTCTGCTTGTCATAAAACAATTATGTGTTGTGAAAAATAATAATGAAAACAAACCTCAAAACTGAGTAGGAAGGGGGAAGTACATAATGACAACAGTACACCTGTTCTGATCGTGGAAAAGATTTTGTCCGGTCGAACCAAAAATAATCAAAAACGACCAAGATTCTGATGGTTCCTGGAATCTGTGATGCTGAAGTTTACGATGAATACCAGAGACCTTAAAAACTCAAGTTCGGTGTAAACATGTTTTTTCGTTAATACAATACTGTGATATACTGTCGTAACTCATTTAAAAAAGTACTGCCACTTTGGAAGAAATAGCCTACACATAATTAGTCAATTAGCCTAAGCACTACCAGAGCGTAAAAAATCTATAATTAGAAGTATTTTTTATACTAAACATTCCCCACTCCATCTCCAATACTCCGAAATCACTCAGTTAACAAATAATAACTTGATTGAAATGGTTACTAAACAGTCGGAATGATAAACTATATTTTCAAAGTAAGCTAAACGATTGAACCTTACAAGTAAGGGGCGCCGAAATCTGAGGGGGGCGTACAATATTTGCCACTTATTTTAATATAATAGCTATATTAAACTAAAATAAACGGTATCATGAAATTGAGACATACTTTCTCCCTTTTAGCCCAACTTTAATGAATAAATTACTTTTTATTTACTAAATATAGAATACAAAGCACGGTCGAATGTACAGAAAATCTTGTAAACAAGTTTTTTGAAAAACATCCATCCAAATCCCTGCTTTGGAGGCACTACAGAATCCGTTGCTACACTCGTGGTTTTAAGAGGGGAAATACCCCCTATTCCCCCCCAGGGTTATTAAGGGGCAACATATTTTGAATTTCCTCTGTTGGTCAATGCTAACTTGACAAGCTTATCAAGTTTGAATGAAAGTGATCAGTAAAATAAGAGAGAAATAGTAATTTTTGTATTCCCCATAAGAATAACATTGGGCAACGTACTGCGTTTGCTGGAAAATGAAAATTTCAATTTTCTCCACAACCAGCAATTGTAGGATAGTAATTCAAAATACTAAATTATTTAGTTTTTTGAGCTCTTTTTAATGATGAATAGTAATACTTTTTAATATTTATTTTGTTACGAAAAATCCAAAAACTGAATTTTTTATGTTTAAAGTCCTGTAATTTCTGAACCCGAATTTTTCTGAACAAAATCATATATTGAACGAGTAATTTGGAAAAAATCTTCCAGGCAGCAGCTGCAACATAACCAAGTCTTAAAGATAGTGGCAAGAATGTATGTTTGGTGGTGTCATTTTGTTGGGAAGCCAAAGTTCTACAAACGACTTAAGTTTAATAAAAATCGTTAGAGCCGTTTTTGAGAAATTTTGATTTTTCATGTTTTTTAGTGGTTTTTGGGGGACCCTTAAAAATAAAAAATTCCAAAAAATGAAAAAAACACCTGGAGATATCGTGGATTAGTACCTACATACCAAATTTCATAAAAATCGGCCCATTGGTTAGGGCTCTAGCTCTGTACACATCCACAGACACACACACACACACACACACACACACACACACACACACACACACACACACACACACACACACACACACACACACACACACACACACACACACACACACACACACACACACACACACACACACCACGTAAAAACCACTTTTTTGGGTTCAGAGAGCACCAAAACAAATATTTACACCAACAACTCAAATTCGAAAATTTTGACGAAAACAATACTTTCTCCATCTAGTGGCACGGTCGTGTCACGTCGCCAAGTCCACCACACGACCCGTGCTATACTAACACGAAGCAGAATGAGACGATTTTTCACTTCTCAAATTAGCGTATTACAGCCTTAAGTGAATCTGGCAGTGCATTTATATGCTAAACCCCTTCACTAAACACGAAAAATCACAACAGTTGGTTTAAGAAAAGTCTGAGAAGCGAGAAATTAACGTATAAAAGTAGCCTAAATCTTGTAGTTTTGGCACTTTTCACAAATTGTCCACTTCATTTTGTTCATTAAGCCTAAGAACTTTATTTCTCATCAAACTTGAACGAAATTTCGCACAGACTTCTGTTTTTACTCACATATTACACTTTTGATACTAAATTGTAAGTTTGCAAACACAATATTTTAAAACAAATTATATTAAATTCCACTTTCAAAATTGTTACTGAATTTGATGTCTGCTTTGTTTACATTTACTACGTAAACAAAAATCCAAGTATCGCATGTGTTCCAAAACAAATCTGATCAGCTGGCTTGTAAATTCAAATTAATCATTGAGTGAATTTAACCAAACAAAAGGTATAGAGGTAATGAAAATATTTTAATTCGTTTAAGCTATACATACTATAATACATCGAACATAACATAATATGCAATAAACATAATATCAAATCTAAAAACAAAGTCGGGTTAGTATGTTATTTAGTTATATAAGTTAGTTTCACCAAACAGCTGTTATATAGATTATATCTAAACATACTTAAAAGGCATAAACATATGTTCATTATGGAAATACAAAATCTACTTGAATGGCATTTCAAGTTCTTTTGTCGATGCCGAAGTTAGTTCTGTATATATATATATATATATATACAGATATATATATATATATACAGAGATATATATATATATATATATATATATATATATATATATATATATATATATATATAGGCGAGTGATTGTAGCGAACGAGCTCAACCTGGAGGCGAGTGAGCCAAGCGAATAAGTTCATCTTCAAAATGAACGAGCATATTCTCCCTAAATAAAATTACTCAATAAGCACATTTTCAATAATTTAAAAGTCCATTCTAGAGGTTAGCTTTAAAACTGTGTTCTTGCTTCTTTACTGTGTTTTGTCAGTATTAACAGCTGTTATATGTTCAATTTAAATTTATTTTAATTTTGCCATAATTTTAACATTGTAACTTTGAGAGCTTAGGAGGCTAAGACCTGAAGGAGGACGTTTTCTAAAACCACAAAAGTCACAATAGTCGTTAAGGGGTTTCAAATAACATACAAACGATAGTATAATACATAATAGTTTCGCCTAAATAGACTTGTCACCAAAATTGGCATAATTTTTAATAAATAAGTCAGGGTATTGTTATTAATGGTTCAGTGGGTGTTGTAAAAGACTTTACTAAAGATGCTCACGATGCAATCAAAAACATTATTATAACTTTTAAAGACAGAGGTATTGAAATTCAAAGATCGTCCACAAAATTTGAAGTAATTCCTGGAGCATTCGTTTTCCGAAAGCAGTTTTCTATTGCAGTAGCATAATATGCAATTACAATTCACAAAAGTCAGGGATTAACGCTTAACAGTTGTATTGTTGATGCTGGTTATGCAGTATTTTCATGTGGCCAAACATACGTAGTCTTTATATCGCGTGACTTCACTATTAATTCTAAACTTGACCCTCAAAATGTTAAGGCACAAGCATCAGCTATATCTGAAAATAATAGGTTCAAGGAGTGAGTACCGACCAGAATTAAAACAATTAAAAATTGGAATAAAATCTCAAGAAAAAATCCCTGGTCAAATCTGGCAAATTCATAATACTAAATTAGGAGCCATTCAAGACATTACTAACAATATAGACGAACTGGGAAATCTCGGTTTCAAAGAGGTTTATGGCGTGTCATGCTATGCAAATGTAGTTTTATAATGTATTTTCAACTGCCAATCGTGACGTTAACAAACAATTACGACACCAATGTTCCACTAAAAAATGGTAATATCCTACCGAATGATAATTACCAGATTTTAAATTCTATAGATATTATAAATCAACTGGGACCACAATGTAATACAATTGAACAACAAGACTGTGCGGAATTTTTAAATTGCCTTATTTCGAATCATCAACCCCTGGAATTTCAATTCAGGCACTCAATAAAATTAACCACAAATGTTCAAACTGCAACCACATAACAACCAGCTACGACAGTAAATTTATATTCCATATTTTCATCCTAATCATCTTAAAAGAAAAGCCAATTTCGATTAACTACTCTGCAGTCAATTTATCACCTGGTTCCCTCTTGCAGACTCTATATGCACAACTTGTGAAAATGATCACTATCCAACACTCATTGAGTAAGGTTTGCGTGCGTGCGTCCGTGTTTGCTTGCGACACTGATCTCAATAATGGCAGCAACGATTTCCTTAAAATGTTGGAAATAAATAATTTCTGGAATAAAAATAAGTTCTAGACAGGTCTCATCTCCAGGAAAAATCAAATAATGTAAAAATACACCCGTTGCAGCAAACCTGCATACTCAGCGAATTTAAAATGGTACTTCACTAAGTCATAAACCCACTTACCAACTTTCATCAAAGCGTATTCATAAATAAGCGAGATATGACATTGTATTTATCCTCCATAAGAAAAAATTAGGGCTGAGTATGCAGGTTTGCTGCATCAAGGACCAAGAAAATCTGTTTTTTATGCAAATACCAATGGATCACCACTAGATGAAGCAACATACCAAGTTTTACCAATTTATATTCATAAACAAGCAATATATCACATGTTTCTTATTCTTCATAAGAATAACATAGCTGCTGAGTACGAAAGTTTGCTGCCATGGGGACAAAAAAATGGATTTTGTATGCAAATATCAGTAAATCCCAACCATATGAAGCCACATACCGAGTTTCATTAATATATGCTCATTAATAAGCGATATATAAAATTTTGCTTATCCGCCATAAGATTAACATTGGACACAATATTTCGGTAACCAATTGACGTAGAGAAATAATCAAATTGTATGTTTTTTTTTAAGCTGGATTCAATAGTAAAAATTAAAATTTGATTAAAATGAAAATTAAATGTGAAAACTCCAAACCCCCCCCTTCGGATGGTGCGATTCGTCTGGTTTTCGAACTTATTCAAATAAATGGTACTTTACACATTTGTGCCAAATTTCATTAAGATCAGACCTTTTTTACGAGTTATCGTGCTTACGGACACACGGACACACACACACACACACACACACACACACACACACACACACACACACACACACACACACACACTCACACACACACACACACACATACAAATTTTACCGAATGGTGTTTTTGGCATCTGGGGACCTCTAAATGAAAAGTTATCATGGTCTTGGGCTTAACTCTTACTATGCCACCTACGGTAATAGCTTTCTTACCTATAGGATAAATTCACTAAACAAAAATAGAAATTTAAAAAAATTATCATTGGGCTTATGGAGTTTAAAATCAAAACAAAAGAATTTTAACAGCTGTTTATAATCAATCAATGAACTGTCAAAGTAATACTCACGTTGTTTATGATTATTAACATGTATTTTCCTGAGAGCAGTGATTAAAACTGTTGAGTGAAGATAAAACATATTTAACTAATATGGAAATAATCATCGTTCTTTGTACATTAGAATAAACTATATTTTTCCTTACAATAAAAAACAAGGATCAACATAAACATTATAACAGATGTAACTTGAAACATATGATCTTTAAATATGAAATATACCACAGTCTCCCCCACTGTAGAAGAAATAACTGAAGAACTGTTGAACCGAACAAAGTCATAGGTTTAACCTCACTACTGGTCGACGGACCCTTGTTGACCTTCTCAGCTGGACCGGGGAATGATTAGGTTCGTGTTCTTCTTGAATTTGTGGCTGCCTAGCTTCTAACAAGGCAGTCTCATCTGCATCATCATGATTCTCCCGGGGCATGGGAATTGGTACATTCCTATATTGAATATTAATGAAACTATTGCCAGTATTTTTTTTGTGAACTAATTTGGTCTGTGGGATTTGGTGATGTTGTAGCTGGTGTGAATGTGGTTGATGGGGAGCAGGAACTTCGGACCTTCTTAGTTGCTCAATGTGCCGTTTCACCATTGTTCCATCATCAATTTCTACTAAATAATGTAGGCGGCCTAGTACCTTTGCTATTTTTCCATACTTCCATTTGGTAGTGTTGTTTCCGGAACTATAATTTCTCACTTGAACACGTTCTCCAGGGAATAATTTGAGTGACTGTGGCAACTGTGGTGCAGTGCGAGGTTTAATTTCTTGAGGAGTGTGAAACCTTAGAAGGTCAAGTTTAGTTCGGAATCTCCTCTGCATAAAATTCTCCGCTGGTGATTTGTCGTCATTACCAAATGGTGTTGCTCGATAGTAAAACAGAGCTTCGTGCACCTTGGAATGAAGTGTTCCAGGATCAGATACAACAGCTTTCAATTTATTCTTGAAACTTTGCACGAATCGCTCAGCTTGTCCATTAGTGGCCGGGTGTCCAGGGGCTATAGTCTTGTGTTGTATACCGTTCCTAGACAAAAATGCTTGAAAGGCATCTGAAGTAAAAATTGACGCATTGTCACTTACAACTGTAACGGGGAGTCCATTCCGGCTAAATATTTCTCTAAGATGTACGATAGTGGAGTCAGTTGTAGGTGCTGACTTTGAAATGGATACCTCTGGCCATTTTGATAAACTATCTACCACAATTAAAAAGTGATGTCCGAGAAATGGACCAGCATAATCAATGTGCACACGTTCCCAGTTGCCTTTAGGTGATTCCCATGGGTGAGCGGGAACTTTCATCTGATTATTTTGCACATCGGCGCATGCTCTACATGACTTTGCCACCGATTCAATGTCTTTGTCAATCAGTTTCCAGTAACAATATCTACGGGCCAATGATTTCATACGTACTATACCTTGATGTGTCTTGTGGAGTTCACGGAGGACATACTGTTGCAGAGTTTTTGGAATTACTACTCTCTCCCCTCGAAATATTATTCCTTCATGAAGGCTGTATTCAAGTGAAGTGCATGTGCCATTTTGTAGGGATAACTTTAGAGGAATAAGCTCTGGATCCTTATCGGTTTCTTCTGATACATTCTTGTGTGTAATTTCCTCACTTGAAATATTAGACAAGGTTACATTGCAAATTGTGTAATTTTCATCAACAGATGTTTGTGTGGATGGCAATGGAAATCTTGACAGATAGTCGGCATTAGCATGGTCTGATGAACGTCTGAAGATGATGTCAAAGTCAAACCCAGACAAAAACATGGCATAGCGAAGCAGTCTGGAAGCTGTTATTACCGGTAACTTAGAACTGGAACTAAAAATGTGAGTTAGCGGTTTGTTATCGGTAATGAGTGAAAACTTCCTTCCGTAAATATAAGGATAAAACTTTAAGAAAGCCCAATAGATTGCCGTTGCCTCTCTGTCAATTTGAGAGTAATTTTTCTCTGTAGGTGTCAATGATCGGGATGCGAAGAAGATTGGACGTTCCGTGCCGTCTATTGTGTGTGATAAAATTGCTGAAATTCCCACGGGACTAGCATCGGTTGCTAAGACAAGAGGTAAAGATGGGTCATATCCAACTAGAACTTTATCGCTAGCTATGGCTGCCTTGATTTTGATTGCAGCATTTTCGCAAGCTTCTGTCCACCGGAAAGGAGTATTCCCCCTTTTAAGAAGTTGGTAAATTGGATGCATAATAGTGGCTACATTCGGAATAAACTTAGAGTAGTATGATACATAGCCGATAAACGTTCTTACCTCCTCTAAATTCGTAGGACTAGGGGCATTGAGAATGGCTGTCACCTTTTCTGGGCTCTTCTGGATACCGCGTTTGCTTATCTTGTGACCAAGGTATGTTATTTCGTCTTCGAAAAATTTACTTTTGCCTTTGTTGATGTGAAGATTGAATCTTTCTAGACGGGCCAAACAAGCAAGCAACCGGTTATGGCATTCTTCAACATTTGACCCCCAAATTATAATATCATCAAAATATGCTAAGGTACACTCAAGGCCTTGTAATACAGTGTCAATAAATTTTGCAAATTCGCTAGGTGCGGTTTTAATGCCAAAAGACAATCTTTTCATTAGATACGTTCCACGATGTGTAGATATTGCCTGTAGTTTTTGGCTTTCTGTGTCTACTGGAATGTGAAGATATGCTTTGTGGATGTCAAGCACGCAGAAAAAGTTACCTCCTCTGATTTTCCCCAGGATTTCATCGATGACTGGTATAGGGTATCTTGTGTCCTCAAGCTGTGAGTTTATTGTGCATTTATAGTCAAAACACAATCTTACCTTTCCGTCCGGCTTTGGAACTACCACCAACGGACTTCCCCATTGTGCGTTGTCCACTTTTTCAATTATATTTTCGTTTTCCAGCCTATCAAGTTCAGCCTCAACCTCATCTCGGAGTGCAAAAGGGACTACTCTTGGTTTTAAAAATATAGGACGAGCATTGCTTTTGAGGATTAGGTTACAAGAATATGGGGCTTCTCCAATCTTCTCTTCAAACAGTTTTGCATATTTGTTAAGAACTTCTTCTCGTAGTTTGAAACGGATATCAGTGTTTACATTATTGATGGGCTCTTCAGAAATTAGAGGAATCTTCAACTGTCGCAACCAATCACGGCCCAACAACGGGTTCGTCAGACGATCAACGACAAACAAGTTTTGGTAAAATAGCTGGTTGTTATGCTGTACCTCAACTTTGGCAACACCCAAAGGTTCAAACATTTCACCTGTTACAGTTCTAAATTTAATAGAAGTTTGTTTGAGTGCTCTATTTGGGCAAAGTTGCTTAAAGTCTTTGTTAGTAATGATGGTAACTGGACTTCCAGTGTCAATCTCAAACTTCAGACGTCCAGTTTCAATGTTCAGTGTAACAGTAAACTTTCCCTGTAGAGAAGTAGTTGATGTATTACAAACTGTTATTATTTGTCCAACAGAAAAATTTGGATCTGTTACATTTTCAAGGTCATCAGAAGCACTCCGTGCTACATAATCGAGATTAACTGCATTTACTTTGCGTGGATTACATCGGGAAATACTAGAAATACAAACCTTTGCTACATGTCCTTGTTTACGGCACAAACTACAGAACAAAGTTTTGCTATTTTTGTTGCATGTTTTCGTTGTGTGATTGTCATCTCCACAACGGAGGCATAGACCAGATATTCCCAGACGTTCATAAAATCCACGCCGGCGATCATTCTGTGTGGTTGGTGGATAACTAGGAACATAGGGTTTCCCCTGAGATACTTTACCCACAGTTTCAGTCTGGTGAAATGTCTTGCTTCCTGTTTTCGATGCATGAAGAGTCAGAGCTAGTTCGCAAGCACCATTAAACGATAGATCGGGTTGTTGAAGAATTTTCTCACTAATAGATTCGTCACGCAATCCTCGTATAAATTGTGCCCTTAAGAATAAGTCAGCCACCGACTCACCACAGGTTCCGCAATCAAATTCACACGTAAATGTAAGTTTCCGTAATGCTGCCACAAAATCGGATATAGTCTCTGTTGGACTTTGAACTCGTGATAAAAAGGTGTGTTGTTGCACAAACACATTTGGTTTGGGACATAAATGTTTTTCTGCGATTTCAATTAGCTCATTGTAACTTTTGTTTGTTGGCAAGTCCGGTGATACAAGGCCAACTAATAGTTGATAATGTTTCGGTCCAATGCAGTTTATTAATATTCGTGCTTTGATTCGCTGTTCGTCATCTTCGTGCCCAGTAATATTTTTTAGTTGAAAGAAATTTTCCAGTCGTTGCCTGTATGAACTGAATTCCTCAATATTATCATCAAATTGGTCAAAATGGAATGATGATATAACGTTCTGTGTTTCCGTGCGTTCAGAGGGTTGTGGGTTTCGTTCGTGCAAATGTGTTATCTCATTAAATCTGGTTAATAGCTCAGCTTGTTGCTCAACAAACTTAGAAAGGATAGAAGAAAGTTGTTCAGCCATTTCTGTTCAATGAAAGGTCATGTAAATAAATTATGCAAAATACTTGCTATGAACAAAAGACATTTTACAAAAAACTCATCCCATCCTCGTCGCCACTAAAACATATTTAACTAATATGGAAATAATCATCGTTCTTTGTACATTAGAATAAACTATATTTTTCCTTACAATAAAAAACAAGGATCAACATAAACATTATAACAGATGTAACTTGAAACATATGATCTTTAAATATGAAATATACCACAGAAGAGTAGAATATAGAGTATATATAGAGTATTAAAATAAAACAAAGGGACATTGAGCTATAAATAACAACTGGAGGGATCTAAAAATTTAGAAAAGAGGCAAATACCCAGTCTACAAATTGCAAAAATCAAAATTAATGGAGTTCTGTACAAATTTAAAAATGCGGTGTTCCATTTAGGAAACAGTTCAGCATCAGGGCATTACATAGCTTACATTCAAAACAAAAATAAGTGGATAGATGCAGATGATGAGAAAGTGAACGTCAAGAAATGCCCATATGGTGCAAAAAAAAAAAAATATAATGTTTAAAAAACTGCCAGTAAATTCTAAAAACTATCTAGGTAATATTAAGGTAAATTAGTCTTAATTAATGTTCAATATATTATAATATTTTATCCTTGATATATATTTTGTTTTATTTCAACTTGAAATCTCATTTATAACAATTTTTAATAAACAATTATATAAAAAACAAATGATATCATACCCAAAAACACAAAGTGTTGACGGGTTGCCAAGTCCTAAAATTATATGATATCAAAATGTATTCCAAGTCAAAGATAGCACCTTTGATCTGAGATTGTTTATCACCACAAATTACTTAAATATGTTAAAATAACAATGCTCGAAAGATTGTTGGTTATTTTCTATCTGTTCTTGGCCAGCAGCTTCACTGATGCAAAATCTTTATTTTGAAATTTAAAAATCTAAATATAAATATAAAAAATCTAAATCTAAGTAAATAGTTAAATATTATAATTGAATATTATAAAAATTTATTATCTGCTGGCCAAGAACAGATAGAAAATAACCAACAATCTTTCGAGCATTGTTATTTTAACACATTTAAGTAATTTGTGGTGATAAACAATCTCAGATCAAAGGTGCTATCTTTGACTTGGAATACATTTTGATATCATATAATTTTAGGACTTGGCAACCCGTCAACACTTTGTGTTTTTGGGTATGATATACTATGTATAGAGGGAGAAAGTAAAATGTAATATCAATTAAAGATGAAATCCCGATTCAATGCTCTCCAATTCCCAAACCTTATCTTTCCTCATCTAGGAACTAGTTTAAAACGAGTTTGCACGCAGCACGCTGACGTGAGGGAAGTGAATTTCCACATACAAAACTTTTAAAACTCAAAACCAGTGTAAAATCATACATTTATTCCAATTTTATTGAAATCTGAAAACATTGATTTTTTGGCTGTTCTGATGCTCCTGTTTTCATTTACCTGTAATGCTAGGAATATAATTTTGCATATTATAATGTTAAGAGAAGGTCCAGTCAGTCTTGAAAGTAGCTGCGAGGTTGCTGGGGATGATACAAAAACACAAAAAAATGAATAACATGCTTTTCTAATGTATAAACCCCATAATACAACGTACTGTGTTTAGCCGATATACATTTTCTTTAATAACTCGGTAAATATTAATGCTAGAATGACGAGAGAGGGCTTAAAACTTTTGCTTCACTAATTCCCATCTTAATTTAAGTATTAATTTTACGTCCGGGGCTTTTCTGACCCTTTTGGGCCCAAAAACTCAAAATTTGAAAGAATAATCCCCAAAAAAGGGGGTTAGAGTTTTCCGATTGTTTTGCCCAACGAACTTGTACAACTGATTTTAGAAAGGAACACCCCTACCAAATTTGAAGTAAATCTGACAAAAAATGTGACCGCCAGAGTGCATACACATTCACGGTTTAAGCTGCGGTCGCATTTGTTGCAAAATGCGACATGCACCACGAAAATGCGACAATATTTGAGCAGGCTGTCGCTTTCTTGCTACAAAGAAAAGTATTTTTTTAAGACGTCATGCGCTGTGACTCGGTTTGGCGGGCACTCTGTAGTAGCCGAGTCTAGCCAAGCAAATTGGCGATTGCGAGAATTTCGAGGGCTAGTTCGCCACCGAAGGGATGACTGCGCTCGCCTCGCCATCGCACCGATTCTTGTCGGTTTTTGTGACCTAGTCAAAGGAGACGGCGGCAGGTCCTCCATACTTAGTGCTGCTCGCGGTCTTGACTCGCTGCAGAATGTGGACGGTTACACGAGCATGAGTCACTCGAAATCGCAACGATTGGGCGGAAGTGTAGTGGTACCTTAGCGAAAACAGACAACTCGAAATCGGTGATGCGCAAATGTGATCGCGATATGCTTTGAGGTTATGATTCAGAGTGTGTAATGTTTGGGGTGTGTGAGTTTTAGTTGTTCTGGTGCCACATTAGGCCTATTCTATTAGAATGTTTAGTATATTTCCATTACTGACTTTAATGGTTAAAATGGATAAGTTACCAAGAAAAGTAGACTCTGCTGAATTATATATTACTTAAATGTTAAACCTTAAAAATAAATACAAGCAAAACACAACTTAAGACCAAAAAATAGTATAATGACACGCGATAAAAATGTGAAAAGGAAAATATTTTGGTTACAAGTCTCTAAGAGCTTGTAACATTTTTGCTCAAAGAATTTTTTTCCCAGCTGAATCCCTGATATATATATATATATATATATATAATTTTGAACGACCCCCCACAACGTGTTCAGGGGGTCACGTTAGGAACTTCTATGGTGGTCCCGGGCTTAACTTTCACCATGTGGGTCATACTAATAGTTCACTTTTCCATAGGAAATTCACTAATAATTGACGAGGACGTATTAAAACAATTATTTGCATCGTGTTACTTTATATTTTAACATTGCAAATTTCTTCTATCGTATTGCAAGTTTTATTCAAACTCTCTATACCAACCAGAAAGCCCTGAAGTTGTCACAAAACGATAGAGGTCAAAACAACTTCTCGATTTAGAATAGAGGGGAGCGGAAGTTGTGTTATCTGATACGTAAATGTTTAAGTAATGTTTAAGTATAATGGAGGTGCAACACGGTGAATACTCATAACTTTCTTTCTAACAATGCCTTTCAACAACTTATAATACTAATGTACACATAATGTACAAAATTAGTTGTTTTTTTATATATTTACAAATACTTCATGGAAGCGCTACGGCCTTCGCCCACCAACCCGCACCCCGCGACACATTGTGAGCGCCTAGCGCCGCTCTCGCCCCCCCCCCCCTAAAGTGCCGCGCCCCACGAGCCCCATGCTGGAGCACGGCTCGCACTGCCATAGAGCCGGTACTGGAGGCAGATTACATACCAGTAGTAAGTGGCCACATGAAACTAAACCACCAGTAACACAGAAAACACCACATTTAGAACAAAAATAATATAGGTGTTATTATTTTTGGAAATTAATTTATTTGCTGAGTTTTAATGAAATAATCTTTCATCAAAACTGGGTAGTTAATTCAGCATGTGAGATTGTGTGGGATGAGAAATTCAACCACGTACTGTAACACGAGGCAACATTCACCTTTGTTAGAGAGCTGGTCGGAGACATTCTCCGCTCGCTCGGCTCGTTGCAAGGCGCACTGCAGCTCAGCTTCCGCGAGCTTCAGTTTCTCCTCCAGCAGTTCTAGCTGAGCTTCGTCATCCCTTTCCTCCAACTTTTCCTGTAACAACACAATATGTCAGGAAAGGAAGTAATCCAAATAGCAGGGATTACCATGATTATCAACTAGGAAATAAGCTAGTGGGGAATAATCATTATTCTGTTGTGATACTAAGTTAGTGTACTTGAGAGCCATCAATACAAAATTATAAAAACTTTAAGCCCTCTCCATCCCTTGTTACATTGCCTGGAATGTTCTGCATGAGTGTCACTGCCGTATATTTTCTTATCAACATAATCAATATTCAGAAGAAAAGATTTTGTGCAGTGCATATTATGTATATTTATATAATCCAAATCCCACATTCTAATTCATCACAAAATCTTAGGAACAACTGAAAGAACTGAAATTAAATTTTAAACGTAAAGCTTCTCCTTAGGTTCTAGACATTAGGGGCCGTGCATAAATTGTGTCACGCTATATTTGGCACTTTTTGACGCCCTCTTAAGCTTATGGGCATACAACTAGCACTGATCAGATAGTTCCCTAAAAATATAAATTTCATAAAGTCCTATTGTAATGCTTATTCAAAGCATTGGGTGGAAAGAAACCCTTTTATAAATAATATAATATAATACCCCACTGCAGCAAACCTGAATACTCAGCGAATTTCAAAAGGTACCTGTCATGAAGCTAAGTTTCATTAAAGCATACTCATAAATGAGCGAGATATTACATTTTATTTATTCTCTGTAAGAAAAACACTGGACCAAGTATGCAGGTTTGCTGCACGAAGGACTACAAAAATCAGGTTTTTATGCAATTATCAATGGATCACCACCATATGAAACAACATACCAAGTTTTTAACCAAGATACAGTAGAACTTAGATTATCCAAATTAATTGGGGATTGGGCCGCTTTGGATAATCCAAAATTCGGATAATTGGATAAAGCTCGGGATTTAACCAAAAGTGGTATCATACAATGAAAAAACTGAATTTAATTATTACAGAGTTACTAAACCAATGAACAGTAAATTACCCATTTCGGCACGTAATCCAGGATTATGGACGCTAAACGCAGTGAGAACATGAAAGCAAACAAACTGAACTCACAGAACAGTGGCGAGACGCACGTGCAGGGCTGAAAGGGGTAGCGATGACTCATTGATTCGCTGCTTTAAATAGCACGATATAGTAGTGGATGCGCAGGTTTTTTAGATTTTATATGCACAGTGTTTTTAGATATTTATTATTTTGCACATAATCGATTAGAATTATTGGGGACTCAATTAATTGGGGTTCGGATAGTTTAAGTTCTACTGTATGTTCATAAACAAGCGAGATATAAATTAATATGTTTCTTATAGCTGCTGAGTACACAGGTTTGCTGCCATAGGGACCACATGGCGATCGCATCGCTCACGCGGCTGGGTCAGTACTAACCCACGCTACAGTGCATCAGTCTATTGCTCAGTGTGAGCCTAGCGTCAGGCGGAGGCGGGCCTATACTGCGTTAGCGTGTAGTGTACATCGTGTTCTAACCTCTGTTCGGATTGTATCCGCGTCGCGTCGCCCTACCGCTCACGCGGCTGGGTCAGTTCTGATACACAGTCAAGGTCAGGGTGATTGGTGTTGTAAATATTGTATATACATTTTTAACAAGTCAAATTATAATTAATTTTCAAGAACTCATAATTTTAGTGACATTTCTAGTGAATTTAGTAAAGTTTGGATATGTGTTCTTACTCTGGATGATGAGGAGTCAGTACTGACCCATGAGTAAGACGTCACAATATGACGTCATGTGGACTTCTGATGAATTTGTACGCCATATTTTATGAATCATAACACATAAAAGTATTTTTTAATGTATTAACATTTTTTAGCGTTACGATTCGATTTGTTAATTTCCTTTGGCAGTGAACGTGTTAATAAGCGAGATATAAAATTGTACTCACACTCTCCATAAGATTAAAATGGTGCTATCCGTCTGGTTTTCAAACTCATGAAAGGTGATGATTCCTTACACATTTATACCAAATTTCATAAAGATCGGACTTTTTTATACATATACAAAAACACAAAACCAACCATGGATGGATTGTATATTCCTATACAATTTTGAATAAATGGTGTTTTTGGCTTCTGCTCAAAACAAAAAGTTATCATGGTCTCGGGCTTAAGTCTTACCATACCACCTACACGGTAATAGGCTTCTTCCCTATAGGGGAAATTCACTTAAAGCATACAGAGTGGTCATTATAACAAAGCTGAATACTTGTGATCTTGTTCTTAAGTCCCATAGGTTTCACAATAAAATGGACGTGCATTGTCTACAGCACAAAATAATTAACCTTACATTGTTTCATTCCTATTCCAGACTGGTAACTTTAAGAAAACACTACTTTAATATTTCCATATTTTAACCTTGCAAGAGCTCAAACTGAAAAGCAAACATAACAGTTAAAAGTACTAAAATTACAGTAACAACTTCCTTCTAACCAAAATAGTTTCACCAGTCGTTCCTACTTTTAAAAATTTGCCAAATATATATAGTTTTTTGCTTATAGATTACTCAAAACCAAGGGTGTAGCCAGGATTTTATTTTGGGGGGTGCTGAACCAGGGGGAAAGGTTTATAAGGATGTAACAGATAGAAACTAAATTCAAATTCATTAGGATTAAAAAAAACACGTAATGTCTCACTCGTTCAATAAACTAACCAGCAAGGCAGCAACACTGAGGTTTATCAAGGAGATTAAAGAAGCCTCTGTTAGTCATTGTTTATAAAACGTAATTTGTTGAGAATTTTGGGGGGTGCTGGAGCACCTTTAGCACACCCCCTGGCTACGCCCTTGCTCAAAACTCGTACTTGTAGAGCTTGAATTTCTGCTGCGTGCCTCTGCTGCTCCTCCTCCAATGCTCGTTTCAAGTTCTCCACTTCCATTACCACCTGCATGAGCCGTTGATCGGCCGCAACTTCACACATCAGCAGCTGACTCTGGTGAGCCAGCACATTGCGCTCCTTCTTCGCCTGTCAAAGTGATGACTCATGAGGTAAACAAGTAATATTTTTAAGGGTACCAAATGCAAAGTCTATTCAGTCACAAATAAAACTCCTCGTATCAGTGTTTTAATTGGTACTATTGCATAGAGCTGCGTCTATACCATTTCTTGTTAGTTTTGTATGTTTTACTAACTATTTAGATTATTTTAATCATTGTTCTTGTTACTTTGATAAGATATTAATATATTTTACATTTTTTCTTACAACATTTTTATAGGAGTTGTAGGGAAATTTATAGAACGATTTAGGATAAACAAAACTTTTGTTTTATAATTTGATTGATGGATAAATAAATAGGATATGTCTAATATTATAAAACGTTGACTAAAATGTTATCAAATGGTCATGAGAGTACCAGATTTGCTTAACAGCGAAGGAAAATGTCAGAGAGAAATTTTGTTTAGGACAAAAATAAATTAATTTTAGCTATTCAGCTTTATTGCAGGAAATGATAATTAGCTCCACTTGTTACTTTTCTTTATATTAAATAACAGAGAACCATCCTGGGCTCTCCCTTTCAACTCTATTGTAGGGAAGTGGCTCTCTGAACATAAAAATAATTTGCAAACCACTAGCTGGAACAAGGATTTGAACCCTTGCCCCGAAGTGATCCAACAACTAGCTGAGGAACCAGGAACATTTTAGTTTAGGCGCTAGTGATGTTAGTTATATCCACAAGGTGATACTCCTGTCCAGCATAGAGCTCTGGGAGTGTCTGTATAGGCTCCACTGGCTGGACAGGTAGTTGTTTATAGGCAACAACACAAACCGCCAATATTAGCATTATTTAAAGAGACAAAACCAAGATAATACATCAAATAAACTAATGTTTATGTCCTTTGTAAAAGATAGAGCATTGAACATTGAACTTTAACATTTTTCAATGAGAGTAACACTCACTTTGTCTGCATCCTGTTTCATCCTCTGGGCCGTCTCCTTCTCTTTCTCACACTGATCCCTGAGCGATGTCACCTCCGCTGCGACAAGTCGGCTCACCTGCCCGAGATTATCTCTCATTGTACGCAGTTCCTGCGACAACACTAACTCAGTGACCTTGCCATGTAATCATTCTGCATTTTTGTAGTCACGTTCAACAATACGTGGTACTGAATTTGTTATATTGCTTTATAACTTGGCAATTCCATTTTTATATAAAAGTAATTGTAAAGGTGTTACAGTGTTAGCTTCGGAATAAATGTGTCCCTGCCTGTGATGAAAAACAGATTATTCACTTTGACCAGAGGCTGAACGTTTGCCCTTCCAGAAAAAGAATAACAAGTGAAGATCATTAGTATTGTAACTAGGAAAACATTTTTATCAAATTCTATAAATATAATAAGTACCTTTCCCTAATCTTGCTCAAATATCAATTTTTAAATGTTCTCGAACCTATGTTTGTGTTAGATTTAGGTAAAAGTTAAAAAATGAAAAATTTCTGAAGAGTAATATCAGTACTTATGAGATAAACATATCTATTATGACTTAATTCATCATATACTAAGCAATATAGAGCCCCACAACGCAGTAGATGAGTCTACCTTGAGCTCACTCTCCAGCAAGGCCCTGGCGTTGCGCTCCTCCTCCAGCTGTGACGTGAGGTCCACAATGGTCTCCTGCGCCTCAAACTCCTGCAACCTCGCAGCGTTAACCTCGGCCTGTAGCCTCGCCACATCGTGGTTAAGATCTGCGAATTAATAGTAGTTTAGAGTAAAAATAAACACTCAAAGTGACCTGTTGTACCTGTTTTAGTGTACCTACCTGTTCTGGTGACAGAAATTACCATATATTTTGTTATATTCTTGTAACCATCTTTATGTTAGGTATGGTAAATAAATAGATAATATTAATGTATTACAAATGATAGATTAATATAAAAACAGTAAAAAACGTAATATTTTAATATCCACTGAGTCATGAAAATGAGGATAGTATTGTTACATTGTTTGTGTGATTGGCTGGAAGGGGGTTACCGAACAAGACCAGAGAGATGTGTAATCAGACAATAAAGTTGTTGCCTACCTTGGACAGTTTTCCTGAGCTCATCAAAATCGTCGTTATCGGTGCCATGGCCAGAGTCTGTGTCGTCAGCCAGGTCGGTGATACTGTCTGGAGCAAACTGTATCACCCTCTCCATCAGCGCTGCGCTGCGTCGCTTCAGCTGTCTGTTCTCTTTGTACCACTGTAAACAGACATATCTCTGATACATTAGACTTATGTGATTAAACTATACCTATTAAACTTAGAAAATAAACTGCTGGATATATGTGCGATAGTTTTTTATTTTTGCAATTTTAGAAACACTTTAATCAAACATCTTTGTGTTTAGCGTGCTAGAAGTCAATGTGTTACAATTGTGGTCTCGCAGCAATACTCGTCAGGAGTTTTGAAAGGGCAGACTGCTCACTGTGTGCTCTTATTTGCTTGCTGAGTACAACAGGCATACGCCATTTATGTGAGTCTAAGTATATGTATATACATTAGCAGTCCCGTTGCGGCTTCGCCCACGTAAACTGTGATTTAAACTGATGAAATATAGTTTTAATTGTTTGTGCTGCTAGTGTCCTGTTCTTCTCACGGGGATCTTACATATTAATATGAACCCCAGATGTTTCATGTTCCTTGGTAACAATAACCAAATCAATATTTATAAGAATAAAATTTGAACTTTAGAGACCCGTAAGGCGTAGTCTTAAGGGATTTTTGAAATGTGAATAAGCCTACCCAAAAGCCTTATAATTAACCACATTCATATAAAATTTCAGCTCAACGGTTAAGTAATTTTCATGTTAGATTGGAACATACATGACAACAGACACCTCCTTCAGCATACTTTAAAAGTCAGGGAGAGGAAGAGCCCTAAAATATTTTTGGAACAGGAATAGGCTCGTTTTACTGTAGTATATTAGCTTTTTGAATAAATAAGTTAACATTTGTTTATGCTACCATTTTAACACATGAAAAAAAAACCTGGAAACTTCGACAACCTGTGGGAGCAGAGCCCTGCAGTAAAATTGGTATCAAACCCCTTTGCTTTTCCTGTTTATTCCTAAAGATATAGAATATCTACCAAATTCCAGCTTTATAACTAGATCGGAGGAGAATTAGTGATGAGTGAGTGATTCAGTTGTCATTGGGGTGGAGGCCTAAAATATTTGCGGTCCTGGAATATGCTTTTTTATTCTGGCATATTAGCTGTCTTCATTGTAATATCTGTTTATACTACCATCTATTCAATGTCCATACGAATTAAATGGAAACTTTGACAACCCTGGGGCAGAGCCCTGCGATAAAATTGTTATCAACAGTTTTTTTAAGTTGTATTTTGAAATCAGGTAGGCCAAAAACCTACCTTAAAAGACAGCCTTAAAAGAGCAAGATTTTGGGCAAGATTTTGGAACCGGAATAGGCTTACTCTAAGGAATTATATAGCTACATTCCTACCAGATTCCAACTCAAAAAGGTAGTGAACACGTTAAATAGCTTTCATAACAAATTCATAACCTTCTTTATTTTTTCCTTGTATTTACTCTGCTTTTATGTGAAATAATAGATTAGAAAACTTGATCTGTGAATAAAAGTCATAGACAGCAAAATATTTGTTTTGTATGCAGGCTAAAAATACAAAGGAACAGCAACATTATTCACTTTTGTTGTATGTAACAAAAACAGCATTTAACTACTTGCAATTCTATTGTTCAGTGTAATAAGACTTAATGGAGCCTGATTGTAGTTTTTGATAAATGTCATTGTGAGTGGTATCTTAAGAAGTGTTTAAATTGAATTTATTGTAACCATATATAAAGGATGTCCCAGAACTATCTACCAACTTTTTCAGGTATTATTCCTGGACCATAGACAAGTCAACATTTCAAAAACTCAAAAGTTACTCGTATAGCCGTTATTTTGTTTTTTTTCATAAAACAATATTTTATTCAAGAACGGCTTATTGTAACAAAATTAAATTTGGTATATAGCCTTATCACCTAAATACCTAATTACAGGAAAATTTTGTTTAAATGTTTATTTTCAAAATGGCGGCTGCTTAAAAGTTCTAAACGTAAATATCTCAAAAACTGCATATGAAAAACAAATTTCAGTCATTAGGTTTTTATAGATAATTTAATTACAAATCCAACGATACCAAAACTAAGGAAATCGATCTATAAATAAGGGAGAAAACTAATTTTTAAGAAAATTTTAACGTGTCAATATCAACTGTTATTATGTAAAACCACTGCTAGTGAGCTTTAAAAATGAGTTTTCTCCCTTACTTATGAACTGATTTCCTTAATTTTGGTATCGTTGGATTTTTAAATAAATCCTCCATAAAAAAACTTCATGGCTAAAACTTGTTTTTCATATGCAGTTTTTAAAATATTTACGTTTAAAATGTCTAAGCAGCCACCATTTTGAAAATAAACATTATAAAAAAACATTTGTTTTTTGTAATCAGCTCTTTAGGTTATAAGGCTATTTACCAAATTTAATTTTTTACAAGCCGTTCTTGAATAAAAAATCTTTTGTGAAAAAACAAAATGGCGGCTATATGAGTAACTTTAAAGTTTTTAAAATTTTAAATATTATATTTTGACTTACCAATGGTCGAGTAATAATACCTGAAAAAGTTGGTTGAGAGTTCCGGGACACCCTAAATATAGTCTTCACACATAAATTTATATATAATTTATTTTTGATTAATTTAATGCTTTACTAAACAAAAATAAAACTTAATTATAGTGTTTTGAAAATAATAAAAAACCACACAAAGTAGTAGCTGTGTACAAATAAACAGTGTGGTTATTTCATTGCTGAAGGTGGTTGGGCAGGGGGCCAGCCAGACTGCAGACGGCAACTCAGATATAAGTAATGGGGTTGTGACGTTTGGCAAACTATCTGCCCGATACTGAATGAAACTCGCTAAATGTAGCATGTTTGACGTCAAGCCACAGGAAGTGGATAAATTTGTCCACCACTTGATCACTCACGGTCATCCGTTAATTGGGACTGACAAATGATCCCTCCAGTTTACGGTCATTGCCCTCTTTCTTTTTTGGTAACTTCACAAAAACGTTAGAGCTGACTGTGAGAGTTTGCAGTATGGGGTGAATAAATTGGGTAATCATTATAATCATTATAATACTGTTACCCATTTATGGTATCCTCATTATTTTTTTAGATTAAAGTATAACAAATAAGTAAACAAAATATCTTTGAACACGGCTGAATACATCTCAATTCAAATACTCCACCAGTGCATTGAAACTCTTTGAATGGAATTTATGAAATTGGGACTCATCAGACACAATTTTTAAACAGGAAGAATTATAAGAAGAAAATTGAAAGTAAATTAATACTTTACTGAAAATTAAAATTAATCTTTCCTGAATGATTGTAACTTGAAATCAAATTGTGAATATCCCATGATAAAAGTGACTAACACTAAACATGTTTTATATATGAATTATTCAGCGAGTGCTCAAGGTCAGTTAAACCGTGAGGCAGTGATGGCCGGAGGCAGTTAAGGATTTACTGACCTTGCAGCAAGTAAGGTCAATATAGTGAATGACTATGAAATCATGACACATTTATGTTGTTTGTTTTAAAATAAAAGAATAGCAGATTTTTAAAAATTTCTAATTAAACCATTCAAACAAATACAGATTATTTTATAATGAATATTTATTTAAATAAATTTAACAGCCAGTTACTATTGGTGCAAACTTACTGCACTTATTCACCTTTTTTGGTGAGGAAAAAAATTGCTATGCTAATTTTCCTCTAATTACAACAGTTGCATGAGTTTCATTCTATGATAAAAACTAATCAGCTTAGTATGCATGGTATAAAATATAGTGGTGCACTTTGTAGTGAAAGACTGGATCAATTACTCACCTAAGATTGGTTTACTATGGGAAGAGCAGATAATGACAGCGGTTTATTGGCTCACCTGAGATGCCCTCTGAATAGCTTTCTGCATGGTTCCTGTCTCCAACTCGTACTGGTTCTTGAGCTGATCGTACTCCTTGTTATAGATTGGTTTACTATGAGAAGAGCAGATAATGACAGCGGTTTATTGGCTCACCTGAGATGCCCTCTGAATAGCTTTCTGCATGGTTCCTGTCTCCAACTCGTACTGGTTCTTGAGCTGATCGTACTCCTTGTTATAGATTGGTTTACTATGGGAAGAGCAGATAATGACAGCGGTTTATTGGCTCACCTGAGATGCCCTCTGAATAGCTTTCTGCATGGTTCCTGTCTCCAACTCGTACTGGTTCTTGAGTTGATCGTACTCCTTGTAAACCGCCTCTGATACTATAAAATTACTGTAGTCATTTAACATAGTTTTAAAATAATCAACTACTATATTAAAATTGTTGCAGGGTTTGTTTGATTATTATTAAAAGTATTATAAACACTTATTGTTAAAAGCATTTATAATATTGTTTATAAACCTTAAAATTATGTCTTCTTACTTCGTATTTGTTATAAATAAGTAGCTTGTGTTTGCGAGAGATGTTGTCTTATGAAGTGCACAGCCAAAAATTGTCTTAACAAATAAACAAAACTCTTTATTATCAGAATTAAATTAATTTATACCATTATTTCTAAGGTCGAAAGCCAAAGGTAACAAATTTAACTATGAGAAACAGTCATCGGCCAAAAGACACCAAATGTGCTTTTTTTTTCTGGTTACGGGGCCAAGTGGCTTGCTTGTTCTGTAAAATCTATGTACTGCATTTGGTTCACTGCCCATAACCACAGTGTTTTCTTGTAAGGCAAAAATTAATATGTAATTTCTCTAAGGTATGCTGAATAGTTTAATCATTTACCAAAGTCAGGGGAAACATAGTTGGCAGAAGTTCAATCAAATTATTTTTTATTTTATACCATTTTTTATATGAGTGTAAGTTGTCCATAAAAATGAAATGCTTTTCTTAATTAGACACCATTTGCGTATGAACTTATGAAATTTCCTAGTATCATAGTATGTAAATGGCTGATAGTTAAAGGTACTAAGGATGTATATTGATGGCAACATATCATATTGAAATCATTGAACAAAATAGGTGCTGGACCTTTTTGAGTTTTTGGATGTTATGAGCATGTTTATATGAACACTCTCGCTGCCTTTGACATGCTTGGACATGAAAATCTCATATGTTTCAACGTTTCAACATTGAGCAATCTTCCGATTCCGGAACACCCGCAGCGAAAGTGTTAAATCAAGATGCAACCAATACAAATATGCAACCAACTAACATTTTACAACAAATATAAATGTTGTTAAATAAAGAGTTGAACAAAGTAGAACAAGTAAAAGTCATTCCGACATGTTGTGTTCCTTAAACATTTTACTTCAGTACAAGAGTTGGGCATCTCGCTAGCCGACATGTTGTGTTCCTTAAACATTTTACTTCATCTAACTAGCTCTCAAAATCCGCCGGGAGACACTCTCTCAAAGCTCCCTAACCCCTGTGATGACGTCATCAAAATGGGGGATTAGAAAAATGACTGCTTGCTTGAAACGCTAATAACTCTCATACCGGATGCTTGATTTTAACTTTTATGGTTTCATTTTTAAGGTAATTAACTATTAAACCAACACCATCAATATAAAAGCCTTAAACATTCTGTATGTTTATATGTTCAACCTCAAATTTTATAAATGCCAATTTTTGTTTTTTCCATGCATATAATGCGGTATTACTGTAGTCTGCATGTTAAGAAATAGGCCTTGGGCCATAATAACTTTTTTTAATGTTCCTAGTTACAATAAACACCATTTGTATAAATTTACATGTGTTTAATTTGGTATATGTAACATTTTGTTGTATATGTAAGTAAATTTACATTCAGACCTTTTACACTGTGCATTTTCAAGGAGAGCACATACTTTCTTTAAAATTGGTATAAACATGTAGGACAGCGTATACTATAATGAACTTTGGAAACAATACGGATTGGATTATAGGAAAGAGGCCTTATGGTGTTTTATGGGGTTTTATTGATTAAATCAGATTCATGCAATTAAAAACCGGTAATTAAAAAAAAATACCCCTGTCACAGCAAACCTGCGTATTCAGCGAATTTCTAATGAATATATATGTCTTAATAATACATTAAGCCACTTACCAGGATTCATAAGAAATATATTCACAAATAAGCGATATTTAAAATATTAATTAATAACTTTGGGAATGAGTACGCAGGTTTGCTGCAAAAAGGAACACAAAATAATGGGTTTTTATGAAAATATCAATAGAACTCATCTAAGTGAAGTCACATACAAAGTTTAATCCATATACATTCATAAATAAGTGGTATATAACATTTGAATTATTCTCAATAAGAATAACATGGGGACCGAGTACCTAGGTTTGCCATACGCGAAACATTTTTTTTGCAAACAACAATATACCACATCCAGATAAAACCATATACCAAGTTTCGTCAGTTTCTGTTCATAAATAAGCGAGATATAAAATTGTTCTTTTTCTCCATAAGAATAACATTAGAAAACGTGTTGTTTTTAGCACTTTCAATATCTCAGTAACCAATTGACGGAGAGCAATAATCAAAATACCAAATTGTTTGTTTTCTTAAGCTGAATTTAATGGTAAAAATTAAAATTTGATTTAAATAAAATTGGCATATGAAAACCCCCCAAAAAAACTCAGTTATGGGGTACAAAACCCCCAAATAACCCCCTTTGAATGGTGCGATCTCTCTGGTTCTTGAACTCATGAAAGAAGATGCTGCCTTACACGTTTATACCAAATTTCATCAAGATCAGACCATTTTTACGAAAGTTATCGTGCCTACGGACACATATATATATATATGATTTGAACGAGTTGTGTTTTTGGCATCTGGGGGCCTCAAAACGAAAAGTTATCATAGTCCCGGGCCTAGGTCTTACTATGCCGACTACGGTAATAGCTTCTTCCCAATAGGGGGAATTCACTACAAAATATGAATTTCCCCACCTACTGTTTTAGAAGAAAACTAATAATTGGCTTAATTTTAAGTTAATTAGTTGTATTTTTGTATCAATTAAGTCAATCAGGGTTATTAATAGGATAGTCGACAATAACTGATCACACGTAAATACAATCATAATTGCACAAGATATAGATGATAAAGGCAGGTCTCAGGTGTATCTTACTCTGTTCTGTAGCTGTGAAAGACATTATGCAAATGTAGATTAATGTACATGACTAGTTTTAGAACTATTTTAATACAAAAAAATACTCACAATCATATCGCGAGGTAATAAACACAATATAGTAACCATATCAGAACTAATCTTAAAATGATGTAATATTCTAAAACTCACTAAATACTTTTGTTGTTGCCTTAAGGTGTCAATGTTTTGATAATATGTGAGACCGGTTTTGGGTCAGTCACACATATCTTCTTTAAAATTATGGAGATAAAGAACAATTTTATATCTCGCTTACTAATGATCATAAACTGACAAAACTTCATATATGGCTTTATCTGGTTGTGGTATATTGTTGTTTGCACAAAAACCCAATTTTTCGCCTATAGCAAACCTAAGTACTCGATCCCCATGTTATTCCTATGGAGAATAATTAAAATGTTATATATCGCTTATTTATGAATGTATATGGATTAAACTTTGTATGTGACTTCACTTAGACAGTACCGGCTCTAGGGCAGTGCGAGCCGTGCTCCAGCATGGGGCGCGGCGCTTTTGGGGGGGCGGCGCTTGGCGCTCATGACGTGTCGCGGGGTGCGGGCGGAGTCCTTAAAGTAAAGAATTTGTAAATTTGTTGTATACAGTACTAATACTAATATTGTAAGTTGTAGAAAGGCGTTATTGGGAAGAAAGTTGTGTATTCACCATGACCTTCATTATACGAGTACATTTACATATCAGATAACACAACTTCCGCTCCCCTCTATTCCAAATCGAGAAGTTGTTTTGACCTCTATCGTTTTGTGACAACTTCAGGGTATTCTGATTTGTATGGAGAGTGTGAATAAAACGCGCAATACGATGCTAGAAAATTGCAATGTTAAAATATCAATTTACACGTTTCAACCAATTGTTTTAATCCGCCCTCATCGATTATTTTAAACTACTTCATAGATGAGAAAAGATATGGTTTGAGGATTGGAGAGTATTGAAACGGGATTTCATCTTTAGTTGAAGTTGCAATGATTTGAGTTCAATATTGCTATTATAGGTATACAACAAGGGGGAAAACATGATGTGCCCGCCTCAAATTTTGGCACCCCCTTCGATCGTTACTGTTAAGGTGCACTCCTTTAGTTTATTTTGAAAAATATAGTTTATCAAAAATAAGTTATGGCAGTATAGGATATCAGAATTTTTTATTAACGAAAAAAAAAACATGTTTAAACCCAATTTGAGTTTTTAGGGTCACTGGTATTAAACTAAAGTGATCCAAACACTTATAGATGGCAATATTCAATATTATCAGAGAATCAAAACAAATTAAAAATTAAGCTCTATAGCTACACAAAACCTTAAAGATTAAATACTCGAAGATAGATTCTGTGTAACTGAAAAACGTGTAATACATTAAAAACAATATTATATTCAGAAAACATTAGTTTTGTCAAAAACAAAAATGATTGTAACAACAAACTTGGCTGTTTTCATCGCAAACTTCAGTCTCACAGATTCCCGAAACCGTAAGAATCTTGGTTGGTTTTGATGATTGTTTTGGTTCCCCCGGACGAAATATTTCCCACCCTCAGAACAACGGTGTACTTTTATCAGTATGTACTTCCCCCTTCCTACTCAGTTTAGAGGTTTGTTTTCATTATTATTTTTCTTAAAGCAACACATCATTGTTTTTTATACGCAGTGTATTGTGATACGTCGACTACAAGTGCGTGCATTTGTTGTTTTTAAATATTTAGATTTTTTAAAATTATTTGAAGTTTTGAGTGGGGTGTTTTTTGTTAATGTCAAACAATTTTAGTGGCGGGGGACATAAGCGTAATTTCTGTATTTTTATTGGAGGGGGCAAACATAATCGTGATCGTGATTATTGTGACTTTTCATATATTAAAATCATATGTTCTCAAAAATTGTTGGGGGGCAACTTGCACTCCCGAATTACGCCTATGGCGCTGAATATCGAAATCGGGAACATTTCTAGGACTACAATATATCAAATATCAAATCAAAATTTTGAAATACACAAGTCTCTGAGCTGAATGTGTTCCATAGCTTGTCATTTTAGATGATCAGTATCTCACGCAAACAGAACCAACGCAAACGCAACAAGCGAGGGAGCGAGGTGCGCACGTGTCATTCTTATCTCAGAGCTATGTGGGGAAAATTTTGGATGATGAGGAATGGTCGGAGGGCCGCCAGCGCCGTTCTTAGCCCTCGCCGACGCCCCTCCCCCCCCCGAAATTCTACCATATATCGCCTACCGGTCATAAAGTGTTGCCTCTGCACTGCTGTATTATAAATTAAGTTAGGAACAAAATACTCAACCCTTAAGCTCGGCTCACAAGCACAAGGGCGATTTTCACCGGCGAGATCGCTGCGATCTTACGCGAGCGCGATAAAGCAGCCAGGAAACAAATGGTGTGATTCAAGGGAGTTCGCAGCGAGATCACCGCGAGTCGCCATAGCTCACCAGGGCTGCTACGTCACCACGATCTCGCAGCGAGATGAAGCAGTACTAGAGAGAAATTCGGAGTTCACACGCCTTTACACTTTTTCCTACCAGTATATGGATTGGTATGTATTTTCCTACCAGAAATTGCTACAACCACTGTAATATCTTTGATTTAATATACTTCAAAGACTTTAAGATGCCATGTTTTTTTACAACAAAAATTGAATAAAAAATAAGTTAACGGAGAACAAGGTTATTTTGGTATAATATATGGTTTTTAAGGGTGGTTGGCAATAGGGGTTGTAGGTAATAGAGACACACATGAAAATGTCTCACTTTTTTCAAAACCTCGAATTTTGCGGTTATATCTGTTTCAAAAGAGGTAATTATAGTGTTAGGGGTATTTGTTTTATATAAATAAATCTAGAACTCCAACAGATGAATTTGTATACTGAACCCCTCACTGAAAACCATATTAATCATGTAGGTATTAACCATATGAAATAACTATGAAAGTCTGAAATATTTTATCATTTGCGGGGAAACCGTAAAATATTACATTATAATAAATACATTAAAAACTTAATGACAAAAAATTAATTTGTTCCAATCAAACTTTGCCCTTGATTTACCAGTTACGAATACTAATGCAATGCAACTGTATAAGCTGTAGATAAGTAACAATTGGGAAATTGTCGAAATGTCTAAGCTCGCCGCGATCTCGCCGAGAATAGATCGATCATGAGATCGTGGCGATCCTCTCGCTCATGTGAACCTTACTAGACTAAGTATAGACTACTAGACAAAAATACTACTAGTACTAGTAATTGTAATTGTCATTAGGTTATATTCAACTAATCATAAAGACATTGGAACCTTATATTTCATTTTCGGAATCTGTTTAATTCTTAATCGCCAATAGCCTACAAGTTTCCTCCCTGCCATGGCCATGACGCCTCTAGCTTTCCCCTAAAAATCTCTCAAGCGCGAGGCCTTCGTAGACGCGATGCCCTGTGACCGTATCTGGTGCACCGCCCTAAGGTCACTGGGGGGGGGGAGGGGTGGGACAAGCTTGGTTTTTGCACGGGCGCTGCAAAACTGACGGGCCACCCCTGCACTTAGATGAGTTCTATTGATATTTTCATAAAAACCCATTATTTTGTGTTCCTTTTTGCATCAAACCTGCATACATACTCATCCCCAATGTTATTCTTATGGAGAAAAATTATTATTTTATATACCGCTTATTTGTTAACATATTTCTTATGAATCCTGGTAAATGGCTTAATGTGTTATTAAGACATATATATTCATTAGAAATTCACTGAATACACATGTTTGCTGCGTCGGGGGTATTTTTTTATATTTTTATTACCAGGTTAAAATTGCATGAATCTGATTTAATCAATAAAACCTCATAAAACATCATAAGGCCTCTTTCCCATAATCCAATCCATATTGTTTCCAAAGTTCATGATAGTATTCGCTGTCCTACATGTTTATACCAATTTTAACCAAAAATGTGCTTTCCTTGAAAATGCACAGTGTAAAAGGTCTGAAATGTAAATTTACTTACATATACAACAAAATGTTACATATACCAAATTAAACACATGTAAATTTAGACAAATGGTGTTTATTGTAACTAGGAACATTAAAAAAAGTTATTATGGCCCAAGGCCTATTTCTTACCATGCAGACTACAGTAATAGCGCATTATATGCGTGGAAAAAACAAAAAATTGGCATTTATAAAATTTGCGGTTTAACATATAAACATACAGAATGTTTAAGGCTTTGATATTGATGGTGTTGGTTTAATAGTACATTACCTTAAAAATGAAACCTTGAAAGTTAAAATCAAGCATCAGGTATGAGAGTTATTAGCGTTTGAAGGAAGCACTGTAATTTTTCCAATCCACCATTTTGATGACGTCATCACAGGGGGTTAGGGAGCTCTGAGAAAGTGTCTCCTGGCGGATTTTGAGAGCTAGTTAGATGGAGAAACACCATACAAAATTTTGGTCAGGTAGCCAAAAGTGAAATATGTTGATTTTGGAGCCTAACGCCACGGACTATCTTGGACTTCGGTTCAAGGAGTCACGAGTTCAAATCCCGGGATGTCCACAAAAATTTGAGAGGTTTGGAACGCAAAAGCGTTGGAGTGATCTCATAACAAAAGTGCCATTGGCGTTGAAATAAAATACTCCCGTCGCAGCACACCTGCATA
Source organism: Allygus modestus (assembly GCA_963675035.1). NCBI lineage: Eukaryota > Metazoa > Arthropoda > Insecta > Hemiptera > Cicadellidae > Allygus > Allygus modestus. The sequence goes on along the minus strand of OY776111.1, from coordinate 220,556,103 downwards.
CTCAGCGAATTTCCAATGAATATATAACATTAACACTTAACAGGATTCATAAGAAATATATTCACAAACAAGCAATATTAAAAATATTAATTATGCTCCATAAAAATAACATTGGGGATGAATACGCAGGTTTGAGGCAACAAGGAACAAAAAATAATGGGTTTTTATGCAAATATCATTAGAAATCATCTAAGTAAAGTCACATACCAAGTTTCATTCATATACATTTATAAGTAAGCGATATATAACATTAATTATTCTCCATAAGAATAACATGGGGACCGATTACCTAGGTTTGCTGCTACGGGAACCATATATGGAAATTTTTTATTTTGTGCAAACAACGATAAACCCCAACCAGATGTAGCCATATACCAAATTTTGTCAGTTTATGTTCATAAATAAGCGAGATATACAATTTTTCTTTTTCTCCATAAGAATAACATTAGAAAACACATATACTGTGTTTAGCACTTTCAATATCTCAGGAACCAATTGACGTAGAGCAATGATAAAAATACCAAATTGTTTGTTTTTTATGCTGAATTAAATGGTAAAGATTAAAATTTAATTTAAATCAAAATTACATGTGGAAACCCCAAAACACCCATTTTTGGGGTGCAAAACCCCCCAAAAACCCCCCTTTGGATGGTGCGATTCGTCTGGTTTTCGAACTCGTTCAAATAAATGGTGCTTTACACATTTTTACCAAATTTCATTAAGATCGGACCTTTTTTACGAGAGTTATCGTGCTTACGGACACATATATATGTATATATGTATACAAATATATATATATATATATACATATATACAAATTTGAACGAATGGTGTTTTTGGCATCTGGGGACCTCAAAAATAAAAGTTATCATGATCTCGGGCTTAAGTCTTACCATGAGACCTACGGTAATAGCTTCTTCCCTATCGGGGAAATTCGCTAATTCTTCCCTATCGGGGAAATTCGCTAATTCTTCCCTATCGGGGAAATTCGCTAAAAAGAAGAAATACCCCCGTCGCAGCAAACCTACGTACTCAGCGAATTTCCAATACATAATATATGTCTTAATACCATATAAAGCCACATACCAAGTTTGATAAAAATATATTCACATATAAGCGATATATACAATTTTAATTATTCTCCATAAGAATAACACTGGTGATGAGTACGTAGGTTTGCTGAAACAAGGAACACAAATAATTGTTTTTATGCAAATATAAATAGAATTTAACTAGGTGAAGCCACATACCAAGTTTCATCAATATTCAATCATAAATAAGCACAATATAACATTTTAATTATTCTCCATAAGAATATCATGAGGGCTGAGTACGCAGATTCGCTGCTATGGGGATAATCAACAAAAAATAAATTTGTTGTGCAAATATCAATATACCAGTACTACGTGACGCCAAATGCCAAGTTTCATCAATATATTAATAATGGAGATATCACATTTTATTTATTCTCCATAACGATAACATTGGACAACGTACTGTGTTTAGCACTTTGAATATCTCTGCAACGGTTGGACGTAGAATCACAATTTAAACACCAAAATGATTGTTTTGTGGAGCTGAGTTGATTGGTAAAAGCAAATGTGCAGTTTACATTAAAATTAACTTAAGAAAAGACAAAAACCTTTTTCGCATAAGAATAACATAGTAGATTTTATGAGCATGTTTTTTTTTTATTTTCTCCGCAACCACTTAACCTAGGTTAATAATTCAAAATACTATATTATTTGTTTTCTTAAGCTCTATAACATAGTCCAAACCAAAAATAAGTGTTTTAAAAATGTTAAGGTAAAAAATGAAAAAAACTTATTTTTGGAAAATTTAAAACCACCATAAACCCCCCCTACCATAGTCCGATTTTTCTGGTTTTTGAACTTAGTCATAAATGTCACTTTACACATTTGGCCAAATTTCATCGAAATCGGACATTTTTTACTCAAGTTATCGCATTCACAGACAGACACACACACACACACACATATATATATATATATATATATATATATATATATATATATAATTTGAACGAATAGTGTTTTAGTCATCTGGGGACCTCAAAAAAAAGTTGTCATGGTCTCGGGCTTAAGTCTTTACCATGAGACCTACGGTAATAGCTTCTTCCCTATAGGGGAAATTCGCTAAAAAGAAGGAGTTGAAACATTTTAGAAAGATTTTGATATTTCCTTTTTTTAAATAGTAGTTGGTACCAACTTACACTTGCGGAGCTGGTTGAGTTTGGTCTCTCTGTCCGCAAGCTCTCTGCGAGTGTTCTCCATCTCTCTCTGCAGCTGCGAATGCTTACGCTGCAACTCCTCATGGTCTCTGGACACTGAACATGACAAATGACAACATTGTAACTAACAAACTGTTCCACGGACTATAACAAATAATGTTCATATTAAAGACTATCATAATCTGTAGAAGTAAGTCATATAAATCTTATTTAATACCTATAATTGTTTTCAAACAAACTCATTCCTTTTTTCATTACCACAAGAGGCAATAAATGTGCTGTTTGGAAGGTGCAATATCACTTTTTTGCAAATCATAATAAACGGTATCAGGAAACTGACACATACTTTCTCCCTTTTAGACCAACTTTAATGAATAAATTACTTTTTATTTACTAAATATAGAATACAAAGCACGGTCGGATGTACAGAAAATCATGTAAACAAGTTGTTTTAAAAAACATCCACCCAAATCCCTGCTTTGGAGGCACCACAGAATCCATTGCTACACTCGTGGTTTTAAGAGGGGAAATGCCCCCTATTCCCCCCCACGGTTATTAAGGGGCAACATATTTCGAATTAACTCAGTTGGTCAATGCTAAATTGACAAGCATATCAAGTTTGAATGAAATTGATCAGTAAATAAGAGAGAAATAGTAATTTTTGTATTCCCCATAAGAATAACATTGGACAACGTACTGCGTTTACCGCTAAATGAAAATTTCAATTTTCTCCGAAACCAGCAATCGTAGAATAGTAATTCAGAATACTAAATTATTTAGTTTTTTGAGCTCTTTTTAATGGTGAATAGTAATATTTTTTTATATATATGTCTTTTTATGAAAAATCCAAAATACTGAATTTTGGATGTTTTAAGTCCTGTAATTTCTGAACCCGAATTTTTACAGGAATGTGGGTGGTGTCATTTTGTTGGAAAACTAAAGTTCTACAAACGACTAAAGTTTAATCAAAATCGTTAGAGCCGTTTTTGAGACATTTTGATTTTTCATGTTTTTTGGCGGTTTTTGGGGGATAATTACCCTTAAAAATCAAAAATTCAAAAAAATGAAAAAAATGCCTGGAGATATTGTGGATTAGTACCTACATACCAAATTTCATCAAAATCGGCCCATTGGTTAGGGCTCTAGCTCTGTACACACCGACACACACAGACACACGGACACACACACACACACACACACACACACACACACACACACACACAACACACGGACACACACACACACACACACACACACACACACACACACACACACACACACACACACACACACACACACACACACACACACACACACACACACACACAGACAGGCATCACGTAAAAACCACTTTTTTGGGTTCAGGGAGCACCAAAACGAATATTTCCACTAACAACTCAAATTCGAAAATTTTGACGAAAACAATACTTTCTCCATATATTATGTATAGAGGGAGAAAGTAAAAAGTAACATTGAAAGGAGAAATCTTATTTTTCAATGAACATTATTTCTATATGAATGTTATGAACTCAAAAATTAACTGAAAAAGAATACAGTTTGGTAACTAATTTTCATAGCTAATGTTTAATGGGTATACACATTTTTCTGTGTAAAAAAAATCAACTCAATCCCAATCACATTTTAATATTATTTTTACTTTCTCTCCCTTATACATGGTATATGGAAGGTATTGTTGTCGTCAACATTTTCGAATTTGAGTTGTTAGTGGAAATATTCCTTTTGGTGCTCCCTGAATCCAAAAAAGTGATTTTTACGTGATGTCTGTGTGTCTGTCTATCTGTCTATCTGTCTGTATGGATGTATACAGAGCTAGAACCTTAACCAATGGTCCGATTTTTATGAAATTTGGTATGTAGGTTGGTTGGTTGGTTATGTGGTTACTAGTTCACGATTTCTCCAGATGCTTTTTTAAATTTTTGAATTTTAAGGGTAATTATCCCCCAAAAACCGCCAAAAAACATGAAAAATCAAAGTTTCTTAAAAACGGATCTAATTATTTTAATTAAACTTTAGTCGTTTGCAGAGCTTTAGTTTTACAACAAAATGACCCCACCAGCATTTCTGTAAAAATTTAGGTTCAGAAATTACAGGACTTAAAACATCAAAAATTCAGTCTTTGGATTTTTTATTAAAAAAAATAAATATACAATAATATTACTATTCACCATTAAAAAGAGCTCAAATAACTAAATAATTTAGTATTTTTAATTACTGTTGTACGATTTCTGGTTGAAGAGAAAATTTAAATTTTCATTTTGTGGTAAATGCAGTATGTTGTCCAATGCTATTCTTATGGGGAATACATAAATTACTATTTATCTCTTATTTACTGATAGATTTCGTCCAAACTTGATATGCTTATCAAGTTAGCATTGACCAACAGAGGAAATTCTAAATATGGTGCCCCTTAATAACCCTAGGGGGGGAATAGGGGGCATTTCCCCTCTTAAAACTACGTATGTAGCAATTAATTCTATAGTTCCTCAAAAACAGGGATTTGGGTGGATGTTTTTTTAAAACAACATGTTAACAAGATTTTCTGTACATTTGACCGTGTTTTGTATTCTATATTTAGTAAATAAAAAGTAATTTATTCATTAAAGTTGGGCTAAAAGGGAGAAAGTAAGTGTCAGTTTCCTGATTCCGTTTATTTACTTTATAACGCTTGAAAATTGACACCTATAATCCCCGAAAATTTCCAGCCTAATCACCTGGAAAGGCTCGCCATTTATGGATTTATCGTCGGTAGAGTGCACGTTCCGACAAATAAAGCCACCACCTGGTGGATGTGCGTACAATTGCCTCCCATCACTTGCAGGCATTAGAGTTTTAGCCAGTGCCAAAGGTCAACAGGATAAGGAACGGCGACGCGTCGAGCAGTCATGGGCGCTGGTTTCGGGGCCCGGCCGCATGTATATGGCAATGGATTTTAAATGGATTCTATTCCAGATAATTATTTGTTTGTAGTGAAAATGTATAAATGCCTATTATAATATTAATGTAAGGTTTTTTTTGAAAGTAGGGAATATATGGATAAGTGATGGGCTCATGTTTCACATTTGTTTAGATGGACTAAGCCTGCAGAAATATTTCTGTTTAAATATTTTGGGGAAATTAAATCATGTGTCTGAAATTGCAGTTTACTTTCATGTTTTATATTGCTGAAACTTGCTCAGAGGGAAATTATATCATCACAACAGTAATGTGATTGATCTAGGATAGGGACTTGTTATCTTGCCAAGGATGTTGTTATGAGATAAAATGGACATTTGTAAGGGGAATAAGGGGCATAAGAATTATGTGGTTATTCAGTCGGGTCAAATATTATTCTGGCACTGTGCTTGCACAGGGTTTTGACAGTCAGCCACCTTAGAGGCGCTGGACACCACCTACCACTGCGGGAGCTGGCTGCCACCTTGGACTACTCCTGGGACTGCTACTCCAGGCAGCCTGGTGCTACTGTGTGCTGCTTGGACTACTGGGGCCTTCAAAACCCCTTAGGACTTCAGTGTAAATGTGATACCGGTTGCGGGCCCGCGATAATTTTGAACTTCAATTTGGTGAGTGACTATTCACATTTATTTCCGACCCAGGATTTTCTCACAACTACCGCAGAGGAGAGGCTCTTTACTACAGTACCGATTGAACTTTGATGTTGAATATTAATTCATGTTATTTACAGGTGGCCACCTGGGTGATTGTTGAGATGATTGTTAAGATTTGTACATTAGTTTTAAGGGTCTGTATTAATAATTAATATTGTAGTTTATGTGGTAGTCTCACTTGTGGAATTTACGTTTTTTGATGAATATAAGGGATTTGATGTTTATCTAAGGAATTTGAAGGATGAATTCAGGAAATATTTTGGGCTGAAGATTAAGTGCTTAACTGTTGTTTGTAATATATTTTATTTGGGCCAACATTAGTATTTTGTTATCCTTATCTCAAAGGTTGATTAAATTTGATTGTTGTTTCTATTTGATTGTTTTCAATTGAGTCTACCTTGTTACAGATTACTGTGGATGGATAAATCTGGAAATTTGGCAGTTTTATTTTAATTAAATATTTATTTGACTTACGAAAATTAAATCTTTATTTAACAAGATTAGTAATACAACCAACAGTAGCACTTTGCATTTCAAATCATAGTGAACTTTAGTTTATATATATATATATATATATATATATATATAATTAAAGTAATCGAGTTACATTGAAGTAAATATTTCTTAGCTTGATCTAATTGTCTAGAGTTCCCATACTTTTATTATATTTTTGAAATATCTCTAAAATGCTTTGTTTTATAACAAACCTTCACATGTCTATTGTGAAACGACCAACCAAATCAGGTGCAATATATCTTCCAGCTTATTTAATTAGTTTGAGTATCAATCTTTACCAAGGGAAGAGACTTGGTTCCTCATTGATGAGTCTCAGTTTCTTTACATCCTCCAATAAGATGGTGCCCTACAACTTACCTAAGGATTTCTGAGGTTCCTTACTAAGGCTGATTTTACAATGCAACTGCAATTTATCGACCCCGACCTAGCTGATCTATCCGGAGACCAACTTAACAGGGATTAAGTCTTTGAAGGCAATTATCATGTATAGAGAGAGGCTTCCACCTGGCATAACGAATGTATAAGTGAAAAGGAGTTCTATATGCTGGCATAAAAAAGGAAAGTTATAGATGAAAAAAATATAAAGTTAAAAATGTAATACCACTGAGATGAATTTTAATTGACAAGATGTTTTACATTCAAAAGGGAAAGGTTAATCCCATATATTATATATAAACTGAGAAAGCTGTCATTAGTTCCACAACCAAGAGTACTAGAACTAGAGTACTCAATGGGATGGAGAAGTAGGCACTGACAGCATTCTGATAAGACAAGAATGTGGAAAGTATGCAAGGTTGTTTACATTGTGTGTGGCGTCTCCTCTTATCAGTTTACAAGGTGGAACAGCAAGTATACACCCCTAGGTCGTTGTCATCATTCTACATTACCTTATAATCAAAATGCTAAATTTTGAATACAAAATCTACTTAACCAGTGTTTATGCATTAAAAAGTCACTTTTACAGTTGTAATCTACACGGGGTTGAGTGAGTAAACGAACAAGCATTCATTTTTTTTTAAACAGTTAAATGCAGTAAATGCGGCTCTAATCGAAATATAATTTAGTGTAACAATGTTTAGATCAAATCAAATAATAAACCTACCAAATCAAACTCGTAAGAATTTGTCCACGAATACGTTATTCCGGTTATTCACATGGGAAGAGGAAATCAAGAGGGGGAAAGGACAGGGTCGGCGGATTATGAGACAGGACAATCAGCCAATGACGTAACGCCTTTAACCACAATTACCCGCGCTACCACAACCAGCTGGGCTGTAACAGGAGCCGTTTCCCGCGAGAGCAGGCACCCATGTCTTGATATGACACACAAAACCCCATTATCGTGTCAGCACTGTACAAACTGTTTAACAGTTTATTTTAATCTTGGTTTGCGATGGGGAACGAGAGACTTCTTCTTGGCGGTAATGTAACGCGAGCTGCGAGATTCGAAAGATAAGAGTACGATTACATATGTTTGTCACCGCTCAAGGACTGTGGCTTACATGATGTTTTCTTGTAACACGGTCAAACTGAAACGTAGCTGGATGTGACACTGACATGTGCAGAGTAGTTTTAAAGGTGAAGCATAAAGTACTGAGAGCACTGTGTTTCTGAAGTTTATTAACAAATCAGTTCTTTACGAAATGTTAAACAGGTTTAATAAGAGGTTAATTGGAATTTAAACTGAAAGCTTGATGTTTTGTGAATGATGAAGGTTTGTATGTTAAGTAAAACACACTCATTTTAAAGGTGAAGCATAAGGTATTGAAAGCATAGCGTTTCTGAAGTTTGTTAACAAATCAGTTATTTACGAAATTTTGAACAGGTTCAATAACAGATTAATTTTAATTTAAACTGAAAGCTTGATGTTTTGAGAATGATGATGGTTTGTATGTTAAGTAAAACACATTCATCTATATAATCCAACTAGCTGCCATCGTTCCCGGATTCACCCGGGAATACGACAGTTGTGTGTGCTGCATTCTGTGGTTGACCCATGGAACTACTACAAATCATAATCAGCTGATAGAATTTTCATTAGCTCCAAACCAGAGTGAATGTCCATAAGAATAACGCAGGGTTGGAACTTTGAAGCCCCGTGGGGCATAGCCCTATGGGAATTTCTTAAAATCCCTTCTTAGAGGGTGCCTATGATATAAGAGGAGTCTACATGCAAAATTTCGTGCTTCTAGATGCAATGGTTTGACCTAGGCGTTGATCAGAATTTCGTATCTATAGATATAAGAAGATAGATATCGATAATTAATCCCATTTGAACATTATTTGCATATAGAATAATTAAACGCAGTTGACGGGAATAATCACTGATATATGAATTAAGCGACTGTCTTTCTAGTGGCAACACCGTTCAGCAGCATGTAAAACAGCGCCAGAGTACAGTTATATTATTATAATCGTACTTTTGCGATTACTTTTCATAAAGGGGGATGTATGAATTGTATGTAATAAGTCATTACACACAAACAAAAAAAAACTATAAAGACATAAAACACTATATTTTAAAACATAAAATAACTATAGAGTATACTTTTCAAAACCATAGACCCATAGTTTTCCCGGTGGCTCTGACTATGAATGAAGAATGGTCCTCTGAGAATTACAGGGTTGAATGCTAAAACGTCTTTGACGTCACAGTTAGGTCCCCAGGCTACTCTAGTGTGGCTTCGAGATGAGTCATGGCTGTGTAGTGAGACGGCGAGCAGTTTTTGGCCGGTTTTCCAGTGACTAACTGAGGTTTATTAGTCATCATCACCTCCGGAACCCGACCCCTTACCTTCCATTAGCTGATCAGCTGATCGGTGACCTCAAACTTGAAGTTATTCTCTGTAATAATGTTACCCACAGGCTCACAGGCTCTCTTAAGGTTGTCCCACACTTCTTGCGAACACACTCGAACATTCGGCCGAACTCCGAATGTTCGGAGTATTCGCGAGAAGTATGAGAGCTGCACGAACTTTTGAATACATACGGGATGGAATGTTCAGTGAAAATTCGGGGGAATGTTCGGTCGAAAGTTCAGTCCTGTTCGCGAGAATTGTGGGGCAGCCTTTACAATTTAAATTTAAAATATTAACGTGGCGAAATTTTATTAAAAATAATTTTAAGAAAAATAACAGTAAAAGGAATGGTCAAGATATACGGTATCGCAGGAACACACGTGATCAGCCAGAACCACTGGCTCTACAACTCGGGTGGGGAACAATAAAGATCCCAGCACGTGTCATGTATCGCCTACGGCTTGCTAATGAGGAATGGGTCCACCGGTCCACCCACTCCGCCAATCGCCGGATCGGAACACCAGAGCGCGCGGCCGAGCTGGAGCTGGAGGTATTAACGCAACATAACGGTGACCGCGGTCATGGTCGATGTAACAATACCGGCCTGGACCACGTGCTTGCGGCGAGGCTGGGCGAGCACTGCTACAGATTAACTGCTTAACTAAGGCTCAACTTCCTCTGCGCTGGAGGCAGAGATATATTGTTGGGGGAGTCTTAAACATATCACAACGAAATTTAATCAAGTTTCTAAACATGGAGAAAATATAATTAAGATTTACACATATTATAAAGTAATTTAAGTGAAGAGTCTGTAAAGTCTCTTGTGAAAAAATCGTTTTAAAATTGAATACTAAAATTCAATTAAGAGTGAGCACGTCCATTATTTAGAATTAATATAGTTAAAAACAGGCCCCTTTATAACGATTTAAACCTTCCACAAAGTATTAGCAGATTCGCAACTGTCATCCACCATTCTAAACTCGTTCCACTAGTGATCAACATGATTTGATTAAAGGACAGAATTGAATCTGTAATTTATACAACAAGAAGGAAAGAAAATCATAAGTGGTCATAAATGCCGAGAAGACTATTGATCGATCGATCATTGACACGTGAGCCCTCAGTATCAATTCCGTTAACAAAAGCTAACAAGCTACTAGGGGATAGTCACTTTATGAAGCTACTAACCTATGTACATGAGGCGATCAAACATATTTTCCTCTGTAGGAGTCAACCGTCAACCGCGGCAAACACAAACACAACCTTCCATGGCGGGGCGGAGATAAGACACGTCTCTTATTAGTTATTGTTTCCATTGTTGTTGAGTTTCCTTTTCGGAGAAAACTGAATCAGTTTTATACTTGAGTATATCTAAATCTAAAAGTGTATTTATAAAAATGCGTAATAGATTTAAACTTGTAGAAACACGCGTGTTATGTAAACAGTCTCGCCTCAGGAGATGATGATGAATGCACATTTATCAAGGGGCACATCGGGGTTTAGTACACCCACGCCTACACCTGCTGCGAATAGCGATGCGTTTGAGGAAATCATTAATTATTAATACCGGCCATCGGATTCCCATTTGTTTCACGCGTACACGCAAGGCGCGGCGGGCATCATTGGTGGGCGCGAAATGAGTAACGCAGAGTTGATGCAGTCATACTTTCCACATGTTCAGAACTTTTGATTACTTTCTGCAATAAACTGTCGGTACGATATACATGTTTTTGTACTCAACCGAATTCACAAGTACCGAAATTATTATTATTATTGTTTAAGATCAATACAAGTTCGTAGGTTGAAACTCGTACCTCTTCCACGTGATTCTACATAAGCTGGTTTGCATATTTGCAATGTTACTGATTTTATTTGCTGTTATTGCAGTAAATGTAAAAATGTCTTTATCACGTTTACTGAAAAGAGTGGACTGAGGCATTAATGCCTGAAGGTGGTTTGTTTGAGCTCGAGATCTTTAAAAAATACAATATTACAAATGATGAAGATCCATAATTAAATTATATCAAGTGACGGAAGTAATAAAACGTAATTCAGTTATGTCAAATATTTGCAGTCTTGACATTTAACACTTCAGATACGTTAAAAAAATTAATTTTATTTGTCGAGGCCCTCGGTTTACTCTCTGTAGAACTGTGTGAGGAACATTGTTTGATATTGTAAATGCTACCCTCATATTTGCACAATACCGCCAACTTTTAGTTATGAGATAATCGTAAAAAATAATTGAGGCCAAAGGGAGTTACATCCATTGTACTCACATTTCTGGTTCTGTGACAATAGGGTCTTCCTCTTCTTCTCGGCATCCTCGCACTTGACTCTCCAGCGGTCGGGTGACAGGTGGTTGCCGGTGGGCGAGGTCGCTACGGGGTTGCCGTTGGTGAGGGGCGCGGCCTCGTGGCCTCGGTTGTCGGCCTGAGGGAGGCTGGTGCGGGGGCCGAGGCCGAACCTCGCCACAGGAATCTGCGTCCTCACCACGGTGCTGGGCCGAGCCTCCGGGTTGCTGAAGTGCAACTTGAGGTTCTCGACGTTGCTCGGCCTCGAGTCTTGGTTGCTGAAGTGCAGCTTGAGGTTCTGAACGTTCATCATGGGTTAGTTCATCGTCACCTGCAACAAAAATTGCAATCTTTATTATTCAAGTGTACTTTCTTGGGACTATTTGACCACACCGTCTCCTGATAATTTCCTCATCTCATATTTTCAATATTAACAATTACTTTTAACGAAAAAGTGTTACCGGTAACCATATGTTTCGTTAACTGCACCATGACTTGTACTACTGTACATGGTTGAACTACTGTACAAGTACTGTATAGTTGAACTAATACAGTTAAACCGGTGAGATAATCAGAGAGATATCCGCCGTCACAGATCAGTCGCAAAATAGGTGCAACCCGTTCTATAACACTATAAAGCGGTCCACATTGTCAGCAAATAGAAAACAAACCCAGCTCTATAGCGATTTCCCTTGATTATACTGTAGAAGCCGTACGTTCTATATTAGTATCAAAGAGCAAGAGTTATTTATTTGCTTAACAAACTGCATCTGGCTGCTATCAATGTAGCGGCGAGGCCTCGATAAATGCTTGACAATAAGATGAAAAAGTCACCGCCAACCGTTAACAACCCGGAACGAAAAACTATAATGACGCACCCTACATTATGTTTCAAACCGAGCCGCGGCCTCTAAGGAAGATGTTTTTAACCGGCAGCCTGAAACTAATAACTTCCTTTTCTAATTAATATTCTAACTAACCACCACTGCAATCAGTATCCGGATCTAATAACGACGATTGAAGATCTACAATTTCTTTTGGGATATTCGGTAATTTAAGATGATATGTGTTCAGTGAGAGAGGTAACCTTGATTGTCGTATCCTAATAGTTGAAGAGTTTGCTGCCTAGAATACCGTTTGACCCTAAAATATAAAAACAATCGTGCCTTAAAACCAACTATTATTAAGCTGAGATACGATTTAAGGAGCGAATATAGCCTACGTACCCAAACTATGAAAAGAGTTTTATGTTATTTTATATATAAACCAATAATATTTACAAATAGTTGAATTTTCACATTTGTTTATAAAAATTATATACGTGATCGCTGGTCATGATTAGTATTATTGTGATGGACACTAACAGCCTTACGTGTGTCAAACAATGTATTTAAATTCATTGGGTTTATATCTACTAGAGGGGACACGCAATGCAAGTTAATGTGATAGATTTGTCGACGTAGTTCCATCATACGCCGCCAGGAATCGTCGCAGGCTTGTTTATCATATTTTTGTTAGGAATGTTTTCTTAGACATTTTAAAATGTTTAAATAAACCTTCTTTGTGATGGTCATCAAACTGATATTTTCTTTACACGGGTCGGGTACGGCGTACGAGTTAACTCGGCCTAAAGGCCATTTCACACCGGCATCCGTGGACGTCCACGGACGGGAATGGAAAAAAATTGCTAAACATGTGTTTTAATGAAGCCATTCATACAGGCGTACATGGACGTCCGCGGACGTCCAGGGACGTTTTGGACGCCTCAATACCTCCTCGGATCTCCTCGGAGATTGCTCGCGGAGCGATCAGCTTGGAATATCCGAGTGGACGCGCATGTAATTGAATGTAATCATAATCTCAGGTAATTTAGCCTTTCAAAGTAGACATCATACAAAATTAATTTCGTATGTGTAATTAGGTATATAGGGTATATATGCTATTATGCTCTATACAAAATTTAAATTAAATACAACAAACCATCGTCAAATAACAATGTTCATAAGGGTAAAGTTTTGAAAATTGGAAATATTATATTTTTATTTGTCTTTTATTCAAGCATAAAACCTAAAAATATACTATTAGAGTTGAGGGACCCCTGTATACCATGCTATTCGAAATTACGGGTATTATTGCTTTCAGGGGTGAACTAACGTCCCACCACTTGATGCCAACAATATTCAAGTCAATAGGAGAAAATAATGACGATGAGTTGATAGGTGTAGGAGGAAATAGGCGGGAAAAATGCAGGCGCGGATCCACGGGGGGAAATGGGGAAAATTCCCCCCCCAAGGCAAAATATTGGAGTTGCACGCGCACCCCAGCACTAGCGCTACGTCTGCCCAGCAGCGTCATAACGACTGTAGTCTGATTGTAGTGTCATCAGTCAGACTTACATGCCTGTAATACTACTACAGACCGGAAATTCCGATAATTATACAGGAATTTTTATGCTGGGAATATACGGGAATTTAGTTTAAAACGCCTTTTTCGGCCATTCTCGTTCATGCGGCTCGGTTGTAATTTCTAGTCAGTAAAACACGTTTTGGTTGTCATTTTCAGCCAATAAAAGAAATTTTGCAGATCGTAATTTTTGGGCCATTCAATGCAACAAAATTCCTTTTTTTGACCCATCCGACGCGGAAAATAGGCATTCATTGGCGGTAGAACGGGGTCGAATTGCCGATTGTATTCGTAAAAATATGTTCCGGTTGTCGTTCGGGCGTATAACCCGCGATCCGGTTTTTTGTGTATATCGACGGCCCACAGTGGGGCAGAACACCTTAATTCTTGGTAAAAAATATTTAATAAAGTAGACTGATTTCAAGTTGCTCTCTAAACGTTTTAAATTGTATTTAGATAATCTCCTTAGACCTTAAAGGGGTTTTCAATACTTAAGTATGTAAAATAACAAAAAATTAACTTATTTTCACGTGAAATTGTGATGTAAACCAAAATGATTTTAGTATAGTTTCGTTATTATACATGATCCCACTGTAAATAATTTATCATTTGTAATATTTAACGCTAGACTAAAACAAATACAAAATTAATGGAAAAATCTTGTCCTATAAATGATTTCACAAACTCATTCATTTATTAAGACAAATGAGATACTTTAACTTGTGTATTCTCGAAACGGGGCAGTATTTTTTCTCACTAAAAGGTTTATGATACAAAGACAACTGTTGCTGAATACCTGAATAGATTTTCTACATTTATATAATTTTAGGGGTCATAGAGAGTCGTACAGCTAAAGATAATCGATAAAAGATAACATAATGAATACAAATTGGGCCAACAATAATACAAAATTATATTCAAAATGTTGGAAGCATAAATAATATATCCTATTCATACAAAAATAATTAAACGTTAAATTATTATTTTTTTAACTCTATGAAATGGTCATAACCAAAATTAAGTGTTTTTAAAGTTGTTGGGTAAAAAATGCAAAAAACTGGTTTTTCAAAAAATTTATACCCCATCAACCCCCTTCTCATGGTCCGATCGTTCTGGTTTTCGAACTTAAAGTCGTAAATTTTACTCTCCACAATTGTGCCGAAATTCATCAAAATCGGGCATTTCTTTCAAAAGTTATCGAGGTAATAGACACACACACACACACACACACACACACACACACACACACACACACACACACACACACACACACACACACACACACACACACACACACACACACACACACACACACACACACACACACACACACATATATATATTTATTTATTGATAACAGTATAAAAATACATTTCTTATCTTCCTTGTTTATATATATAAATTTAAACGAATGGTGTTTTGGGTACCTGGGGGCCTAAACAAAATTATCATGGTCTTGGGCTGAAGTCTTACCATGCCGCCTACGGTAATAGCTTCTTCCCTTTAGGGGAAATTCGCTAAAATTAAGTCGGCCGTCATATTTGAAAAGTTTGGGGGGGATTTGGAAATAAATGCACGTTACAATGCAGATTAAAAAAATATTTAGGTCCCCCATGAAGAGTTAGCTTTTATACATTAAACAAAAAGGTTAGCTAATGAAACACTTTATGGTGGGCGGACACCCTGTACATCTTTAATTTATTTTAAATGAAAGAGCATTTATGGGCACCTAAAAATATTGCAGATACTCAAAATATGTCCTAATAAAGCGATATTTAACGCATTTAAAGACATGTTATGCCCGGATTTTTTCTAAAGGTTTTACAATTTTATAAAGCGATACAATTTTATTTGTTTGTGCAATGTATAGCATAAACTTTTTAATACTTAAGGCTGTAACTTTAAATTGGGTTTAAGCACGTAAACACATTCATACCTGATGGTTCTGACTCCATTCCCGATCACAACGTGTAGCTCGCAAGCTATTCCTGCAAACTCACTCTCGAAATGTCTGTAAATACTGCTTACCTCTAAAGAGCCGAATTGATTATCAAAAGTTCTTGTATCATATCTGCTTACGTTATGATATCCTTATCTTACACAGTTAAAATGTTTCAATTGTAATTCCTGGGCTCATTGTTCACTTTTAGCGAATTTCCCCTATAGGGAAGAAGCTATTACCGTAGGTGGCATGGTAAGACTTAAGCCCGAGACCATGACAACTTTTTGTTTTGAGGTCCCCAGATGCCAAAAACACTATTCGTTCAAATATATATATATATATATATATATATATATATATATATATATGTATATATATATATATATGTCCGTTACCGCGATAACTTTTGAAAGAAGCGCCCGATTTTGATGAAATTTGGCACAAATGTGGAGAGTAACATTTATGACTTTAAGTTCGAAAACCAGATCGATCGGTCTATGGGAAGGGGGTTTTATGGGGGTTTCAAATTTTCCAAAAATCAGTTTTTTGAACTTTTCACCCTAAAATTTTAAAAACACTAGATTTTGGTTATAGCCATTTTTTAGAGCTTAAAAAACAAACAATTCAGTATTTTGAATCATTAAGCTAGGTTTAGAGGTTGTGGAGAAAAGTAAAAAAATGTGTCCATAAAATTTCCCATGTTAATCTTATGGGAATACGGTTTTTAGATTTTCCTCAGATAATTTCACTAAAAACTCCACATGTCTTTCTACCAATCAGTTTAGCTCTACAAAACAATCATTTTGGCGTTTTAATTGTTGTTTTACGTCCAACCGTTGCAGTGATATTCAAAGTGCTAAACACAGGACCTTGTCCAATGTTATCCTTATGGAGAATAAATAAAATGTTATATTTTGATTATTTATATATTTATATTGATGAAACTTGGTATGTGGCTTCAACTAGTTGTGGAATATTGATATTAGCACAAAAAAAGGTTTTCTTGATTTTTCCCAGTAGCAGCAAACCTGCATATTCGCGCCCCATGTTATTCATATGGATAATAAGTAAAGTTTTATATCTCCCTTAGTTATGAGCCCAAATTAATAAAACTTGGTATGTAGCTTCAACTGGTTGAGTTATATTGATAACTGCAAAAAAATACATTTCTTATCTTCCTTGATGCAGCAAACCTGCGTACTCAATTATAATGTTATTCTTATGGAGAATAAATAAAATGCTATATATCACTTATTAATTAATGTATTTTTGTGAAACTTGGTGAGTGGCTCCAGGTAGTAATGATACCCATATACAGTATATGCATTGGAAATTCACTGAGTACGCAGGTTTGCTGCGACGGGGGTATTTTAACCCATTGTAATCAGTTTTATCTAATTTTTTTTGCCAGGAGGAATTACGTTATTTTGCCCCACTGTGCGGCCATGGAATTTTTTCCTTTTTGATTGGGAAAACCCTATCAAACCCTGTTCTTGATACTATCTAAGGTCGAACTGTTCTTAGAAAGCATTATTAATTAATATCCCAATGACAAATGGCAGCTAAGTCCGGTTTCGAACCTTCTCAAAATTTTGCGATGCTTTATTAATAGCCCAGATGCGAGACAATCTTCTTCATATGTATTACTACACCAAAGATCTCAAACATAACCATCCACAAAAGATATCTTACAAAATCTCAAAAAGGAGTTTAGAACTGTGGTTAGAAACGCAAAATCAGGAAATGTCCTTGCTCATCTTAACTCTTCTACCAGTAAATCTAAAGCGGTTTGGGACATAGTGAATGAAACTATTCCCAATAAGAAAAACAACAAACCATTCAAATCATTTGTAATCGAGTCTGATAGTGGAGAGATTCTGCCGAAACCTGATGACGTAGCGCATGCTTTCAATGCATTTTTTTACGAACATTACTCGCACATTTGTTGGTGATCCAGCAGCAACGAACCACCCTTTACTCATTCCTCCGTCATGTTCGATTCTCTTTTTAAATCCAGTTAGTGAGGAGGAGGTCTTCCAAGTTATTAAGTCTCTGAAACCTAATGATTCTGCTGGTGAAGATGGTATATCATAAAAGCTACTTAAGAAAGTGGGTGAATGTTTATCTAGGCCTTTGCCTATTCTGGCCAATGTTTCTTTTGTTGAAGGACAATTTCCCAAATCTCTTAAAACAGAATTTTTAAAGCCCCTCTTCAAAAAAGGTACAATTTCTGACATAAACAACTATAGGCCGATTTCAATTACATCAACATTCTCTAAGGTTTTGGAAAAGTTATTTTTAAACTGTCTTTATCCATTATTGGTCAGTCATCACTTGCTATTTGACAAACAGTTTGACTTAAAAAAAAAAACACTTCCACTCTCGATGCTATGTTCAGTTTCATTTCAAATGTATCAAAAGCCATTGATGAGCATAAACATGCATTTGGTATATTTTTGGATCTAAGCAAGGCTTTTGATATGGTGAATCATAAACTGCTGTTGAGGAAATTAGATCACGTCGGCATTAGAGGTAATGTAATTAATTGGATTCCATCATTCTTGGGAAGGTAGAACCCAAGCAGTCAAGATTCCGTATTTAGATCAAAATAAATGTATTTCTTCTCAGAAATCTGGTGAAATTGTTGTCACATGTGGTGTTCCACAGGGGGTGGTGTTGGGCCCGATCCTGTTTTTACTCTTTATAAATTATATCCATACAAGTCTGTCAAATGTTGATCTTTGTCTTTTTGCCGATGACACCTCTTTGAACATAAGTAATTCTTCCCGTAGTGATCTTGAAATTGAATCCTTCATACAAAGTAGTTTGTTATTGCAGTGGCTGGTTGATAATAATCTTTCTGTTAATGCTGAAAAAACTCACTTTATTGATTTCAAGTTGAGGAACCCATCTGACGACTCCTCTAGCTTGTTTATTGGTGAGAATGAAATTAATTCCTGTCAACGCACAAGTTTTTTGGGTATAATTGTAGATCCCCGCCAACATTTTTCTGACCATATTGATAAAGTTTCTAGCAAAATGAATAGTGGTATTTTTATTCTTCGAAGATTGTCTAAGTTTTCTGATTCCAGTGTTCTTTTAACTGCCTACTTCGGGTGCCCGTATCCACATCTTAGTTATGGCATCCCATTATTGGGAGTAGTCCACAAAATCAATAACGATTTTTCACCTGCAAAAGAAAGCAATTAGAATAGTTTTTTTCAATGAAGAAGACTGATTCATGTCGAGACGTGTTTTCCGGAAATAACCTGATGACACTTTTTTGCATTTACATTTATAAAAGTCTTTCTTTTTACATAAAAAACAAACACCTGTTTCATTTTCGTAAGACCAGTCATTATAATCTCAGGCATGCATCAACTACATTATCTTCACCTTACCACAACACCACTTTTTCTTAGAAACAGTCATGCTTCGCCATAGTAAAACTTTTTAACGCATTACCCTCAGTTATTAAATTGGAGTCAGATGTGAGAAGGTTCAGAGGCAAATTAAAATCATTTTTAATATCTAAAGAGTACTAAAGTGTCCAGGAGTTTTTAACTGACAAAAGCAATGTTTAGTTTTTAACTGTTTTCGTTTTCTTTTTATGTATTAGTTTATCCTGTATTTTTATCTTTCTTATTTATAACAACAGACCATTGTCAATGCTACTTGTATAGTTACATGACAAATAAAAATTCTTGATTCTTGATTCCTGATTCCCAATGACAAACGGCAGCTAGGTCCAGTTTCGAACCTTCCCAAAATTTCGCGATGCTTTATTTTTCGCTGGGAAAATGTGGTCCGATTGCTAATTTTTTTTATGATTAATCACGGTTAGATTGTGATTTTTGGCATATATGAGGATCGGTCGTCATTTTCGATTAATAGAACACGTTGCGGCCGTCAATTTTGGACTTTAAAATGCGAAGAACAGTTGTTTTCGGCAATAGAATGCTGTGAAATTGCCTATTTTGTTTTATCAAATTTGTTTTAGTCAGTATGTTTTTACTGCAAAAACGCAGTCTGGCAGTATTTTTCAGCCGGCAAAATGCGGCCCTAAATTTGATTGTGGTCGATGTTTTTGCCCCACAAATCGCAGTATGGGTGAAAACTTTTATGTGGCTCGCTTGCCGCTTCAGACCAATAAAACGCGGTCCAGTCCATTATACCTAAAAATTCAGTCATTTCGGTGTTTTTGACCACCAAGTCGCGGTAAAATGTATGTTTCTAACGCGTTTTGAACGTCGTTTTTGGTATATAAAACACGACCCGGCTTTATTTACTGCCGAGAAAATGCGGTCCGCTTGCCGTTTTTGAGCGATTTAGTACATTTCCGGCATAAAATACGGGTTGTACTCAATTTTCGTAAGATAACAAACTCTGCGGTCGTAGTTTTTGGCTAGTAATATGCTGTAAAATTGCTGGTAAAATTACCGATTTTGGCTGACACGTCCGGTTGTTAAATTTGCCTAAAAACACGGTTTGACCTTTCTAAGGCTAAAACTGCGGCCCGATTGACGTTTTAGACGGCAAAATGAGAATATATTTGAGGTATTTTAGGCTGATAATATGTATCTCGGTTGTCTTTTAAAATCGTTTAAAATCGCCGTATCTCGGCCGATACATTTGTTCGATCTTATTTTCGGTAAAATCTTCGTTTTCATATTTTACGTTTTCGATAACATACTTTGATACTTTTTAGGCCGATAACACACATTTTGGTCAATAAAACGCGTTCGGCTATTTTTTACGGCCAATAAAGTGATTGATCTAGAATATTTTACAAATTTCCCGGGGAGGACTCCCGGACCCCCTATCCAGCCCTGAGGGGTATTCCATACCTTCCCCCCAAACCCCCGGAACTCCCCCCCCCTAACGTGACTCCCTGGAACCGCCCCTGAAAAATAACACATTCATTACAAATCCGTCCACATGCAGTGTGAATTGGCACGTCCATGGACGTCCATGATATCCACAGACGACCATGGACGCCGCAGATTGCGGTGTGAAAAGGCCTTAACGACACTGCAGATTACGTAGTTATCTCGTCCCCTCTAATAGATATAAACCCAATGATCATAGAGAGAAAACTCCAAGTATTTAGTTTACAAAGTACCTACGGAAGAAAGTTGGTCAGCTTAACAAGCGGCAATAACTAATTGCATGAATCAGTGTCAAGGCGTGCTCTTTAGCATGGGCTCGGTGTGATTCATATGTTAACAGATGAGTAACCCGACTCAACAGCTGACTATTTACACCCGACAATGAACATCTGCTGTTTCATATTCATGAATATTATTAGGCTGTTGAGGCTATGAGTGCTCCAACGCAACAAACACACGTGTGCCGCTGTCGCCTAGTGAGTGTTCGAGGTACTCAAATGAGGCTTTCAAGGAAACTGAATAATTAGTTGAAGCCTGCTTCTTCTTTCCTTCAAGTTTTTGTAGACGAAAATTGGTGAAACTCTGGACGAGCTTGAGTGACGAGATGAAATGAAGAAATATGGCTGTTATGTTTGTCTTACCAAATCCTGAACACGGTGTGTGTAAACGGCCTCCGAGTCAAACTAAAATCGTAATGTTATTATATTGAAATATTTATGGTTGAAATGACGTTAAAATAACAACAAACCAAAACTTTATCAACACAGAAGATGGAACACGTGAACCTAAATGTATTTAAGAGCCGGATTAAAGGAGTCATTCATGTAGTGATGTAGGCGTGGTGAACCCACGATTCTTTAACATTAGTTATAGGAATATGACAAGAGCCATTGATGAGCATAAACATGCATTTGGTATATTTTTGGATCTAAGCAAGGCTTTTGATATGGTGAATCATAAACTGCTGTTGAGGAAATTGTAGTAATTGTAATTGTAGTAATTGTAATTGTAATTCCCTGGCGGGGAAAAAGTAGTTAACGTTTTAAATTAATAAATTGTATCCGTTGTAGAGGTCGTTAAGAGCTCCAAACAAAACCTTATATTAAATCACCCCAAGTTATTTTATGGCTCTTGAGGAAATTTGATATATTTCTTTGTTCTCCGGAACATGATCTTTGTCGCAGCTGGATCGGCGGAAGTGGTCTTTATTACTTCACAGGTCTTTGTGCGGGCGGCACGGCTGGTCCATCGGTGGTCCTTGACCTGCGACCTCGTGCACGCGTGCACGCCGCACGTCTGCAGCACAGTCACTGCGGCACGCGGCACGTAGCAGCCAACTGTCAACACCTACCTTCTATGCAGCGAGGGCCATACGGGCGCGTACCAGTGGTAAACAACTGGCGATGGCCATGGGCCTGGAATTCCCTAGAATAAGGTAAAGGAAATGGCTTCCATAATGTTTTTTGATTAAATACTTATAACTGTGTAATTTTGGAACTTACAACTAGGAATAATTATACTTGACAAAAATATGGGTTCATAAACCATTAACTCTTTGGGTGTATTATCAAAGGCTTACATTATAGTTATACTTAGATTACAAAATTATAGAATCCGAACCACCACGTTCTCGATGTACGGAGTTTATTATGTTTTGTAAAATGGGTTGTATGAGTTATTTTTGATCTTAGTAGCAAGTATCATTGACTCTGTATGAATAATCAATGATAGTAGGTTAAAGTATGAAGGTTTACTTGTTATGTGGCAAGTTAATAAACATTTGTTTTGTGAATCAGCTGATGACTCATATGAGTGTGATGTTCATCCACTCACTCTTTGATATGAATAATACATGTGAGGATTTCAGTACGGTACACTGTGCTATGTTTTAATCTCTGTACGGTAACATTTGCGAAAACGATTCCCATCCTTTGGTTTATGCTCGACCACTAAGGCAGAATTAATTTATCTCATTTACCTCTTTAAATTATACATGATAAGTTGTGTGTATAAGCACTTAACAAACTAGCTTGAAATTTATATAATTGGCTGTTCAATCAGTAAATTGTTGATTACGACTGAAAGTACTAGAACATAGTCAAATGAAACCTAAAAGAGAGTTTCCCTTATTACTTAATTTTTTCAATGGACTGACTGGGTTCATGTTTCGATACGATGAGACTAGTATTAGGGTCCACAGTTATCGCATATTTATGACAGAACAAATAATTGTATTAGGGGTAAAATGAAAAACACAGTACAACGAACCAACGGCTACTAGTAAGTTTGTGGAAAACGTGATTTAGACTTTCAACCACAATATTCTCTCTGCTCCATGATATTTTTACACGGTGATGTAAAGCAATAATTAGGATTATCGGTGTTTAAAGCTCCCAGAAGAGCCACCAACCCACATAACCTCCCCCTAGCACTGCATGCCGCACTGCGCTGGGCGGGAATAAAGTAATCTGGATTATAACAAATGTCTCCTCTAACTCGAACATGAAACAGAATTTAAATTCATTATTACATTTTCAATAATTTATTCCAATAGTATTCCTTTTAAGACCTAAGCCTTATTTTTAATTGTTCCCTCCTTCTACAGAATTGTATATATGTATTTCTCCTTTCTCTTACCACGCAGGCTGCGAGGAGGAAGGCAGTCTTCGCCTCGTCAGGGGGGATCCCCGACTATTAATACCCGGAAAACAGACAGAAATACAGAGATGAGGTGGTGGCAAGGGGGAGGGGGAGGGGGAGGTAGACACAGGAGCCGCCGACACTTGACACGGAGGCTCCCCAGAACACGTGAACTGTGATAAACATTCACCTTCACCCATACATTCACACCGGGGAAGCATTCAGTAGCTGAAGAGTCAATCGCTTTGTATTGACAGAAACATTTTCCTGAAAGACAGTCAAACATTGAAAATATACATTAAGAGGCGCTCCAGTCACGAAACTTGTCGCGTTTCTACCTGCTTCGCCCATAAGGCCAATGTTAACTTTCAAAGCCCGTTCCTCCTCAACGGATTATTCCATATCGTTGATTTATGGCTCATTTTAAAGAGAACAAATATACCTAGCAATTTCAGTAAGCTTAATTTCGATATCGCAAATAATAATCGATCAATAAAATTCCAAAATATTCAATATTTACGATTTTTTATGCGCGAACTGTTTACGATAACGAAATTCTGCTTACTGAAATCGCTAGATATATTTTTGATCTTTAAAACGAACCACAAATAATCAGAGGACTGGAGCCCCCTCTTAAGACATGAATACACACCCCAAACATTTCAAACTTAAACATTCAAATGACTCTTTTAATTTTAATTTAAAATGATGTTTAAGTAAAGAGCAAGCTTAGATGGTAAGAAGCTAAGGGTTTGGACCGTTTCCTATCAAAAGTTTAACAATTATTATAGGCTTTAAGAAATGAAGATTAGTCTAATACACTTTATAATGCACAACCATATGTAAAAGGCAAATCGGCAGTGAGCGACGTCAGCAGCCCTAATAACTCCCTGATTATCCCACTCTATATCCTCCCCAAAAATACTTAAATAACGCTAAATTTATGTGAAACTCCATTTTTAACGAATTGTAGTTATACTGTCGGCTGTGAGAAAGCCAATCAAAACTTCCAGGGGCCTGTTTCATAAAAGTTACTAGACTAGTATTACTAGTCCACAGACTAGTATTATCAGTGAATTTTACAAGTGTACGTTTCATAAACTTACAAGAGTAGAATAATAGTTACCAGTGTAGGGACTAATATTACTAGTAGTATTTACCAGTGTAGATTATATTCTGTTTCACAAACCTCTACACTTGTATTTTAGACTAGTAAATACCAGTGAATTTCTACCAACCTCTCTACATAAGTATTAGTTAGCCAACTACTATTTTTAGTAAGAAAATTGCTGAAAAAATAGTTTTTTAATTATTTTTTAGGTTTGTAAAGACAAACATTCATATTACTTCTGCTTAATAAAGAGGGTTTAAATTAAATTAGCAATAACTTTGAAATACTAATAATTATTTATTTTATATAGTTGATATGAAGTGATATTACTCATAATTGTTTCATTATTTAAAATAAATACGCAACTTTAAAACCAACAATGCATAACTAGAAAAGGATGTAATTAAACAATACTTATGAAGTATATTGAGATTGAAATTGAATCATACCAACATACGGTACTATCAGTTTCGCTACAAAAGGCATCTTACTAATTTAACATTCATAATTAATTCATATTCGCCTTAAAATTCATGCGATTTTGTGTCTACGTATTATTTTGCCGTAGCTCGAAGAGTGGTAGAACTCATATATACACATGAACGTACGGTTCGAGAAGGCTACAGCTAATGAGCTATAATTATTAAATATGGCCGTTCAAAATAGTGTCATGGGAAATATAAACTCCTAAATTTGCTATTTTCGTAATTGTTATATAATATATTGCGGTCTTGTATATATGATTATTACTCGTAAAGACAAAAGTAATTATAAGGATAATTCAATTTTGATATTCGTTTGAATAAATAAAACAATCCTATTTAATTTAATCAAAAACCCGCAAATAGGGTTATGAAAAAAATATTTTAAACAAAATCAGCTGACTAGTAATTTTGATCACGTGACTTGTAAAAACCACTGATATTTACTAGTAGTAGAAAAACGTTTATGAAACAGAAAATATGAGCACTTGTAAAATAAACACTAGTAAATACTAGACTTGTAACTTGTAAACTAGTATTTTTATGAAACAGGCCCCAGGTGTCAATCAAAAACATACCGCATAACGCGTCCAGGGTTCATTTTGATTGTTGGTACCTAAAAAGTAGGAGAAGTAGGTTTACGGCCTCAAAAAGTAGGAGAAGTAGAAGCTTATTCGAGTAAAATTATGATATTAACTTAAGAAGACGCTCCAGTCATGAAACATTTTGTGGTTCTCCCTGCTTCCCCTACAAGGTCAATGTTAACTTTCAAAGCCTGTCCTTCCTCACGGGATTATATGATACTGTCGATTCTGCTCAATTAAAACGCAAGGTATTTTTTTTTTTGCTCTTTAAAACGAACCATAAATCCAGGATTTCGGATAATCCATTGAGGAGGGACGGGCTTTGAGAGTTTGCATTGGTATTATAGTCGAAGTGATACGACCCAAAAAGGTATAATTTTCTTGCCGGCTTGAAACTTACACAGTTGAATTAGATGTTCCAAAGGATAAAAAAATGCATATTATAAACTTTTTAACAGGAGTTTAACAAGATGTCGGATTTACGTATTTAATAAATTAGTCATATCTCGGTTATACTTTATCTAAATTTTCCAACTATTATTTTATTGTATGGATAATTTTATTTAAAAAATAAAGTGTTCTGACAACATTATCTGTGTATGACTTGGTTTTCTTTATTTAACCAAATATGTGAGAATTACACTGTATTAATTGTTTTAGACCTAAATATCTCTTAAACTATACATTTAAATTGAAATACACTTCCTATATAAAAGATAGACAATATTATAAGCCTTACAATGACATACAACATAGGGGATTTAACCTACAAATGCAAATTTACAGGTCCAGAAGTGGTGGATGGCAGCGCTCGGTGCGATGTGGTGACGCGGGCCGGCCTCAGCATGGTCCGTGGCGATAGGCCGATAATAATTCACATCTGGCTACCGGTACCAAATTTTGCTCGTTGTTCTTCGTCTAATTAACTTTTAAAATCCGCTGGGAGACACTCTCTCAGAGCTGCCTAACCTCCTATGATGACGTCATCAGGATGGTGGACTGGAAACTATACCGTAAACTGGGGTAACTTGAAACGGTTTTCAAGTTCAAAGTTATTTTTTTCATAAATTTGCTAATGTTAATTGCTGGTTTTTCCACCAAAACTTTGGTCTTGCTTAGGTTTAAGTATTTCACTAATTAAATTTATTTTTAGCGAATTTTCCCTATAGGGAATTAGCGAATTTCCCCTATAGGGAAGAAGCTATTACCGTAATCGGCATGGTAAGACCTAGGCCCGGGACCATGATAACTTTTCGTTTTGAGGTCCCCAGACCCCAAAAACACCATTCGTTCGAAACTGTATATATATATGTGTCCGTGAGCACGATAACTCTCGTAAAAATTATCCGATTTTGATGAAATTTGGTATAAACATGTAAAGCAACATTTATGACTTTAAGTTCGAAAACCAGCCAGATCGCTCTATCCGAAGGGGTATTTTGGGGGGGTTTTGTACCCCAAAAATGGGTTTTTCGAATTTGTTACATATAATTTTGGAAATAGTCAAATTTTAGATTTTCCCATTGGATTCAGCTTAAAAAAACACACAATTTGGTATTTTGATCATTTCTCTACGTCAATTGGTTACCGAGATATTGAAAGTGCTAAACACAGTACGTTGTCTAAT
The DNA here is from genome assembly GCA_963675035.1 of Allygus modestus. Classification (NCBI taxonomy): domain Eukaryota; kingdom Metazoa; phylum Arthropoda; class Insecta; order Hemiptera; family Cicadellidae; genus Allygus; species Allygus modestus. The sequence continues at coordinate 220,528,940 of OY776111.1, read as the reverse complement.
GTTATTCTTATGGGAAAAAATAAAAATTTTATATCTCGCTTATTTATGAACGTATACTGACGAAACTTGGTATACGACTTCATCTGGTTGTGGACCATTGATATTTGCTCAAAAAAAAAATTTTTACCAATGGCTCCCGTAGCAGCAAACCTGCATACTCAGCTCCATGTTATTCTTATGGAGAATAAGTAACGTGTTATCTCCCTTCATTATGAAAATAAATTAATGAAATTTGGTATGTGGCTTTACCTACATGAGTTGTATTGATATTTGTATAAAACCCCATTTTTGTACTCCTTGCTTCAGCAAACCTGCATACTCAGCCGCCATGTTATTCTTATGGAGAATAATTAAAATGTCATAAATTTTTTATTTATGAATGTAAATTAATGAAACTTGGTATGTGGCTTTATGTGGTATTAAGATACATATATATGCATTGGAAATTCGCTGAGTACGCAGGTTTGCTGCTACGGGGGTATTTAAAATTTAGTTTGATTAAAAATAATTAAAAAAGGTTGTTTTTAATGCACTACAAAAATACATGTTAAAATGAGTATATTGCAAGTTAGTATTGTCTGGGGTAACTTGAAATATAAAATAAGGGTTTTAAAAATGTATCAAATCAATAAACTGATAATAAGCAGATTACTTAAACTACATATCTTATAGTTGCTTGGAATTGTCCTGAAAGAGGATACTGTAAACAAATTAAACCGTTTTTCATTAAAAGTAAACTATTTACATAATTCATATTAAATAAAACGTAATAAGATAACAACAAAGTGAATGCAGTGGGTTTTATATAGTATAAAATATAAATACCCCCGTCGCAGCAAACCTGCGTACTCAGCGAATTTCTGATGCACATTTTTGTCTTAATACTACATAAAGCCGCTTACCAAGTTTCATCAAAATATATCAACAAATAAGCGATAATTTAATTATTCTACATAAGAATAACATTGGTGATGAGTATGTAGGTTTACTGACACAATTTTGATGCAAATATCAATACAATTCAACTAGATGAAGCCACATACCAAGTTTTATCAATATTCATTCATGAATAAGCGATATATGTCATTTGAATCATTCTCCATAAGAATAACATGGGGCTGAGTAAGCACGTTTGCTGAAAAAGGAACGCAAAATATGGGGTTTCAATCAAATATCAATATAACTCAACTAGGTGAAGCCACATACCAAGTTTCATCAATCTACATTCATAAATAAGCAATGTATACCATATTTTAATTATTCTCCATAAGAACATGGGGGATGAGTACGCAAGTTTGCTGCAACAAATGGTTTTTATGCAAGTATCATTATAACTCAGCAAGAGGTGAAACTACATACCAAATTGTATTTATTTATGCAATAACTAAGGGAGCCATAAGATTTGACTTATTCTCCATAAGAATAACATGGGGGCTGAGTACGCAGATTTGCTGCTACAGGAAGTATCGGTAAAAATTTGTTTGTGCAAATAAGAATAGACCACGACTAGATGAAGCCACAGACCAAGTTTCATTAATATTTGATCATTAATAAGCAAGATATAACATTTTACTTATTCTCCATAAGATTAACATTGGACAACGAACTTTGTTTAGCACTTTTAATATCTCGGTAACAAATTGACGTAGAGCGATGATCAAAATACCAAATTGTTTGTTTTTTAAGCTAAATTTAATGGTCTAAAAAGTTTGGGTTTAAAAAGAATTACATGTAAAAAGTTCAAAAACATTTTTGGGGTACAAAACCCCCCAAAACCCACTTTAAAATAGAGCGACCTACCTGGTACTCGAACTCATGAAAATATAGATTCTGCCTTACACATTTTTACCAAATTTCATCAAGATCGGACCATTTTTACGAAAGTTATCGTACCTATGGACACATAGACTATATATATCAACATATATATAAACATACATATGAATTTGAACAAATGGAGTTGTTGGCATCTGGGGGCATCAAAACGAAAAGTTGTCATGGTCTCGGGCTTAAGTCTTACCATGAGGCCTACGGTAAAAGCTTCTTCCCTATAGACGCAATTCGCTAAAACTCTGGTGTTTCAAGTTACCCCACCTCTGACGTCGAGTCAAAAAAATTGCCACAGAAAAAAACCTAATGAATTGGCGGCAAACGTACCACTCAGTTATGTTGTGTAAAATAGAGGAAATATTTAGACTCTAATTATATAGATTTTTCAGTGTTAGATTGGGCTGCATAAAATAAATTTTCACGCCCATTGTTTTTTTGTTTTTTTTGTAAAAAATTGGTACCAGCAAAAATATTAATCAAAAGTATTTACCTTATATTTATAGGTCTAGAATTTATTTAATACTAGCGTACCTGGCGCACGAAATCGTGCGCTGTCAAGGAGAAACTCTGTCCACCAATATTGCGAGTGTAAATACGGTTGTCTCGACGAAGTCGGCCTTGGTGTTCTCCATCTTTTATGTAGACTTTAAGTCCATCAAATGATCGGGCTCTACTTACTGCGACATACAATTGGCCGTGACCAAACACCGGTTCTGGGAGAACTACTCCAACCTTACCCAAAGATTGGCCCTGTGCTTTGTTTATGGTGATAGCAAATGCCACAATTATCGGGAACTGTGTGCGCTGGAGACTAAACGGTAACAGGGTATCGGATGAGCGCATATGTATTCGTGGTATAAGGATTCTTCTATTTGTTTGAGCTCCAGTCAATACTTCACAGTCAATTGAATTACGATGCAATCTCTTGCCTCTCATCCTTGTTCCGTTAATTAGACATTTTGCTGTATCAAGATTACGAATCAACATAACCACGGCGTTCTCCTTCAACTTGAGTTAATTAGCCGGAAGTCCGCTAATTGATAAACTATTTAAGAATTCCGTCGGGTAGTTGATATCGTCGCTGCCGTCTTCTGTGAGTACCTTGTCAAAACTATAATAAGTTGTATATTGGCCTGGTATTTTCTCCAAAATTGTTGAATTTAGCGAAGAACAATCTTCGTTTTTCGGGCAGAGAATTGCACGATCAACGATTTCATCTGTCTCAATAATCTGCGAAATCGAACCATAAATGTCTTCAGTTGGATCGCCGACACCAAAGATTTGATTAGGTAACTCGATTATTTCTTCTCCTAGATCAAGCTCCACTGGCAGCGTGCCATCTCCCAAATTTTTAAAGAAAGACATGAATTCGGTTTCGGAATTGTGTGCTCTCATATTTGTGCTTAATTTAAGTTGCTTGATTTGATTCCAACCGGGAAAATACTTGACGCAATTTTCGACGGTAACCGCACGACTTGCGCGAGTAATAACCGGTAGTGTTTGCCGGAAATCTCCACAAAGTAGAATGGTTTTGCCACCAAACATCTGAGAAGAGTCACAAAAGTCCCTGAGCAGGCGGTCAATTGTTTGCAAAGCGTACACGGGACACATAGATATTTCATCAATCAAAATCAAAGTACTGTTACGAATAGCATCACCTTTAGCACTGTTCGCAGTTATGGATGACACTGAATTCTCTAGTATCGGAATTGGAAGTCCAAACCGATGATGTAGAGTGCGCCCGCCGTCTAGTAGACTTGCTGCGATTCCACTGAAGGCACACGGGAGGCAAGATATATTGAGTGAACGAAGTTTGCAAAGAATTGCTTTTTGCACGAAGGTTTTCCCACATCCCGCACGAGCAGAAAGACAGAAAACTTTTTGATTCGATGAACCTTGGACAGATAACAAAATTGTATCGATGATGGTTTTCTGTTCTTGATTCGCCTTGGCATACATTTCTTCAAAAACACTGTTTTGTTCCATAACGTCAAACTCATGCTCTAATCTCGAATTTGTAGACGGCGTTGGAAGTCCCAATTGGTTGCATGATGTGTTGTTTGTTAAAAGGATTTCTTCTATGTCAATGAGTGCTCTGTTAATCGCGATATCCTCTCTCATTTGTCTGGCATAATCTTCAGACATTGGAGTTCTAAATTCTTCCCAAAGCGCCAATGCATTAGTCGGCACGTTAAGTGCACAAATTATGCCAAAAAGTTGTCTCAGTGCATAAGGCGTCTGGTTTTGGCAAGCCTCGAATAACGTTTCTCGCCATTCGTTGTCGTTCGACGCGATTCCTCTCGCATGAGCAGCTCTACAAATGTATTGTAAATCACGCCGTTATATGTTCGCATATCCTCAAACATTTGGCTCCTCTCACGTGTAGAAGCAACAGCCGAAGATGGAAAAGCTCGACGTTTTTCGGGTTTACTGTATAAAGCCGACTTATAACTTTATCAGAACCACGTTGTCGCTTTTTCCAAGACTTGTTGCTTTCATTCCAAGTATAATGCTGAGGTATTTCATTGTAGAGATGAATACGTGCCTCGTGATCAACCTGGTTCAATCTGAAATATGCTTGTAGTTTAGTTTGCCTGGGATTAGCAACTGCCTGATCTTCTCCGCCCTCGCGAAAATACACAACTTGTTGATTAGGAAGATGGCAGTCAAGGCGAACAATAGTGTGGGTCTGGAATTGCATTTCATATTCAAAAATTCTCCACACAGCCTCCGTTGATCCAACATATCTGCCGCTTAGGTAGGAACTAATTTCGTCATAAACTAATTGGTTCGATACTTCTTCGCCGCGTGTGAACTTAACAGTAGCGCAATCGAATCCTTTGTGAACATATTTGAAGATGTATTTGATGCTCTTGGTATATGGCTTCATCTGGTTGTGGTTTATTGATGTTTGCACAAAAAAAAACAATTGTTCGCCTATGGTTACCGTAGCAGCTAACCTAGGTACTCGGTTCCTATGTTATTTTCATGGAGAATAATTAAAATGTTATATATAGCTTTTCATGAATGTATATGGATGAAACTTGGTATGTGACTTCATTTAGATTAGTTCTATTGATATTTGCATAAACAACCCATATTTTGTCTCTTTTTGCAGCAAACCTGTGTACTCAGCTCCCATGTTATTCTTATGGAGAATAATTAATATTTTAAATATCGCTTATTTGTGAATATATTTCTTATAAAGTGTATGTATAATGTGTAATTGAGACATATATATTAATTGGAAATTCTCTGAGTACGCATGTTTGCTGCGACGGGGTATTATTAAAATATATTAAAACACATTAATGGACCTTCCAGGGAGTTGGCTTATGTACTTTGACAATACCTGTACAAAAATATGTCTTTTTGTTAAATATAATCTAATTATTTGAGGTGCACATGAATCATGTCTGCAGACGAGCCCCCACTCTGCGATTGCATGACAACGATCGTGTAGTGCAATACGGTCCATATAAGCACCAATACACTAGTATTTCCAGTTGCACAGGTAACTAAACGTCTCACCTCGCCCGTCGGACAGGTCTACTTTCCGCCAACCGGCAGCAGCTTTTCCCCTGAATGTTTTCGACAATAACTCGTAAACGGCGCGAGTTAGAGAGAAACACGCGGTTAGACGAAACGAAGAGACGGTCTCGGAGAGTCAGAAATGCACTCGCCGATCGGCCAGTGCGACGAGTGCAGGCCTTAAGTAGGCTTTGATCCATGCATCTCTAGTTACACATGAAATCAGTTAAATGATTTATATGCAATCGGTCGTATAGTCCACTGGTGGTCTAAGAATCAATGTACCGTATTTACAGCTCCACATGCGACCAATTAGGTTGCACGTTAAGTTGCAGACATGCCATGAAATTGATCTGCAACCGATTTAAATCGATTGCTTACTAGTACAATAGCTCCCATATGATCCTATGTTTCTCCAGTTGCAGGGGCATCTAGCTGAGCTCCATGTCGCTGGCCCGGACATACCGGATATTGATACATTTGACCATACCATAGCATATATTTCCTTAATAGCATATCACGGGAATGTATAATCACTCTGGGAAGTGTTCTATTAACCTATACTAACCGTATATCAACCTCTGGATTTTTGTCTTAATACTACATAAAGCCGCTTACCAAGTTTCATCAAAATATATCAACAAATAAGCGATAATTTAATTATTCTACATAAGAATAACATTGGTGATGAGTATGTAGGTTTACTGACACAATTTTGATGCAAATATCAATACAATTCAACTAGATGAAGCCACATACCAAGTTTTATCAATATTCATTCATGAATAAGCGATATATGTCATTTGAATCATTATCCATAAGAATAACATGGGGCTGAGTAAGCACGTTTGCTGAAAAAGGAACGCAAAATATGGGGTTTCAATCAAATATCAATATAACTCAACTAGGTGAAGCCACATACCAAGTTTCATCAATCTACATTCATAAATAAGCAATGTATACCATATTTTAATTATTCTCCATAAGAACATGGGGGATGAGTACGCAAGTTTGCTGCAACAAATGGTTTTTATGCAAGTATCATTATAACTCAGCAAGAGGTGAAACTACATACCAAATTGTATTTATTTATGCAATAACTAAGGGAGCCATAAGATTTGACTTATTCTCCATAAGAATAACATGGGGGCTGAGTACGCAGATTTGCTGCTACAGGAAGTATCGGTAAAAATTTGTTTGTGCAAATAAGAATAGACCACGACTAGATGAAGCCACAGACCAAGTTTCATTAATATTTGATCATTAATAAGCAAGATATAACATTTTACTTATTCTCCATAAGATTAACATTGGACAACGAACTTTGTTTAGCACTTTTAATATCTCGGTAACAAATTGACGTAGAGCGATGATCAAAATACCAAATTGTTTGTTTTTTAAGCTAAATTTAATGGTCTAAAAAGTTTGGGTTTAAAAAGAATTACATGTAAAAAGTTCAAAAACATTTTTGGGGTACAAAACCCCCCAAAACCCACTTTAAAATAGAGCGACCTACCTGGTACTCGAACTCATGAAAATATAGATTCTGCCTTACACATTTTTACCAAATTTCATCAAGATCGGACCATTTTTACGAAAGTTATCGTACCTATGGACACATAGACTATATATATCAACATATATATAAACATACATATGAATTTGAACAAATGGAGTTGTTGGCATCTGGGGGCATCAAAACGAAAAGTTGTCATGGTCTCGGGCTTAAGTCTTACCATGAGGCCTACGGTAAAAGCTTCTTCCCTATAGACGCAATTCGCTAAAACTCTGGTGTTTCAAGTTACCCCACCTCTGACGTCGAGTCAAAAAAATTGCCACAGAAAAAAACCTAATGAATTGGCGGCAAACGTACCACTCAGTTATGTTGTGTAAAATAGAGGAAATATTTAGACTCTAATTATATAGATTTTTCAGTGTTAGATTGGGCTGCATAAAATAAATTTTCACGCCCATTGTTTTTTTGTTTTTTTTGTAAAAAATTGGTAACAGCAAAAATATTAATCAAAAGTATTTACCTTATATTTATAGGTCTAGAATTTATTTAATACTAGCGTACCTGGCGCACGAAATCGTGCGCTGTCAAGGAGAAACTCTGTCCACCAATGCGTGTAGGCAGTTAATCTTAAGTGTTGCTATTTATAAAAATCAAGTCAATTCAATAATGTTAAAAAATTTACTTTATTAATAAACCTTATAAAATTTCTCTATAAACAATATTGCGAGTGTAAATACGGTTGTCTCGACGAAGTCGGCCTTGGTGTTCTCCATCTTTTATGTAGACTTTAAGTCCATCAAATGATCGGGCTCTACTTACTGCGACATACAATTGGCCGTGACCAAACACCGGTTCTGGGAGAACTACTCCAACCTTACCCAAAGATTGGCCCTGTGCTTTGTTTATGGTGATAGCAAATGCCACAATTATCGGGAACTGTGTGCGCTGGAGACTAAACGGTAACAGGGTATCGGATGAGCGCATATGTATTCGTGGTATAAGGATTCTTCTATTTGTTTGAGCTCCAGTCAATACTTCACAGTCAATTGAATTACGATGCAATCTCTTGCCTCTCATCCTTGTTCCGTTAATTAGACATTTTGCTGTATCAAGATTACGAATCAACATAACCACGGCGTTCTCCTTCAACTTGAGTTAATTAGCCGGAAGTCCGCTAATTGATAAACTATTTAAGAATTCCGTCGGGTAGTTGATATCGTCGCTGCCGTCTTCTGTGAGTACCTTGTCAAAACTATAATAAGTTGTATATTGGCCTGGTATTTTCTCCAAAATTGTTGAATTTAGCGAAGAACAATCTTCGTTTTTCGGGCAGAGAATTGCACGATCAACGATTTCATCTGTCTCAATAATCTGCGAAATCGAACCATAAATGTCTTCAGTTGGATCGCCGACACCAAAGATTTGATTAGGTAACTCGATTATTTCTTCTCCTAGATCAAGCTCCACTGGCAGCGTGCCATCTCCCAAATTTTTAAAGAAAGACATGAATTCGGTTTCGGAATTGTGTGCTCTCATATTTGTGCTTAATTTAAGTTGCTTGATTTGATTCCAACCGGGAAAATACTTGACGCAATTTTCGACGGTAACCGCACGACTTGCGCGAGTAATAACCGGTAGTGTTTGCCGGAAATCTCCACAAAGTAGAATGGTTTTGCCACCAAACATCTGAGAAGAGTCACAAAAGTCCCTGAGCAGGCGGTCAATTGTTTGCAAAGCGTACACGGGACACATAGATATTTCATCAATCAAAATCAAAGTACTGTTACGAATAGCATCACCTTTAGCACTGTTCGCAGTTATGGATGACACTGAATTCTCTAGTATCGGAATTGGAAGTCCAAACCGATGATGTAGAGTGCGCCCGCCGTCTAGTAGACTTGCTGCGATTCCACTGAAGGCACACGGGAGGCAAGATATATTGAGTGAACGAAGTTTGCAAAGAATTGCTTTTTGCACGAAGGTTTTCCCACATCCCGCACGAGCAGAAAGACAGAAAACTTTTTGATTCGATGAACCTTGGACAGATAACAAAATTGTATCGATGATGGTTTTCTGTTCTTGATTCGCCTTGGCATACATTTCTTCAAAAACACTGTTTTGTTCCATAACGTCAAACTCATGCTCTAATCTCGAATTTGTAGACGGCGTTGGAAGTCCCAATTGGTTGCATGATGTGTTGTTTGTTAAAAGGATTTCTTCTATGTCAATGAGTGCTCTGTTAATCGCGATATCCTCTCTCATTTGTCTGGCATAATCTTCAGACATTGGAGTTCTAAATTCTTCCCAAAGCGCCAATGCATTAGTCGGCACGTTAAGTGCACAAATTATGCCAAAAAGTTGTCTCAGTGCATAAGGCGTCTGGTTTTGGCAAGCCTCGAATAACGTTTCTCGCCATTCGTTGTCGTTCGACGCGATTCCTCTCGCATGAGCAGCTCTACAAATGTATTGTAAATCACGCCGTTATATGTTCGCATATCCTCAAACATTTGGCTCCTCTCACGTGTAGAAGCAACAGCCGAAGATGGAAAAGCTCGACGTTTTTCGGGTTTACTGTATAAAGCCGACTTATAACTTTATCAGAACCACGTTGTCGCTTTTTCCAAGACTTGTTGCTTTCATTCCAAGTATAATGCTGAGGTATTTCATTGGAGAGATGAATACGTGCCTCGTGATCAACCTGGTTCAATCTGAAATATGCTTGTAGTTTAGTTTGCCTGGGATTAGCAACTGCCTGATCTTCTCCGCCCTCGCGAAAATACACAACTTGTTGATTAGGAAGATGGCAGTCAAGGCGAACAATAGTGTGGGTCTGGAATTGCATTTCATATTCAAAAATTCTCCACACAGCCTCCGTTGATCCAACATATCTGCCGCTTAGGTAGGAACTAATTTCGTCATAAACTAATTGGTTCGATACTTCTTCGCCGCGTGTGAACTTAACAGTAGCGCAATCGAATCCTTTGTGAACATATTTGAAGATGTATTTGATGCTCTTGGTATATGGCTTCATCTGGTTGTGGTTTATTGATGTTTGCACAAAAAAAAACAATTGTTCGCCTATGGTTACCGTAGCAGCTAACCTAGGTACTCGGTTCCTATGTTATTTTCATGGAGAATAATTAAAATGTTATATATAGCTTTTCATGAATGTATATGGATGAAACTTGGTATGTGACTTCATTTAGATTAGTTCTATTGATATTTGCATAAACAACCCATATTTTGTCTCTTTTTGCAGCAAACCTGTGTACTCAGCTCCCATGTTATTCTTATGGAGAATAATTAATATTTTAAATATCGCTTATTTGTGAATATATTTCTTATAAAGTGTATGTATAATGTGTAATTGAGACATATATATTAATTGGAAATTCTCTGAGTACGCATGTTTGCTGCGACGGGGTATTATTAAAATATATTAAAACACATTAATGGACCTTCCAGGGAGTTGGCTTATGTACTTTGACAATACCTGTACAAAAATATGTCTTTTTGTTAAATATAATCTAATTATTTGAGGTGCACATGAATCATGTCTGCAGACGAGCCCCCACTCTGCGATTGCATGACAACGATCGTGTAGTGCAATACGGTCCATATAAGCACCAATACACTAGTATTTCCAGTTGCACAGGTAACTAAACGTCTCACCTCGCCCGTCGGACAGGTCTACTTTCCGCCAACCGGCAGCAGCTTTTCCCCTGAATGTTTTCGACAATAACTCGTAAACGGCGCGAGTTAGAGAGAAACACGCGGTTAGACGAAACGAAGAGACGGTCTCGGAGAGTCAGAAATGCACTCGCCGATCGGCCAGTGCGACGAGTGCAGGCCTTAAGTAGGCTTTGATCCATGCATCTCTAGTTACACATGAAATCAGTTAAATGATTTATATGCAATCGGTCGTATAGTCCACTGGTGGTCTAAGAATCAATGTACCGTATTTACAGCTCCACATGCGACCAATTAGGTTGCACGTTAAGTTGCAGACATGCCATGAAATTGATCTGCAACCGATTTAAATCGATTGCTTACTAGTACAATAGCTCCCATATGATCCTATGTTTCTCCAGTTGCAGGGGCATCTAGCTGAGCTCCATGTCGCTGGCCCGGACATACCGGATATTGATACATTTGACCATACCATAGCATATATTTCCTTAATAGCATATCACTGGAATGTATAATCACTCTGGGAAGTGTTCTATTAACCTATACTAACCGTATATCAACCTCTGGTATGGTCAAATATACTAATATTCGACATGGCGGGGCCAGCGACATGGAGCTTATTTACCAGTAGTGAAAAGGGTCCTTAGGAATACAATGTTAATTCCGAAAGATAATAAATAGGATGGAAGCAAACTTGGAGGGGAGGAGGGTGGTTTGTGTACCATGTACCACCTGAACATTTGCTTCGGGTAGAGGATAGCTAGGTAGAGTGAGTGTGAGTGGAGAAGGAAGCTGTGACCAGGAAACACGACGGAGTCGGCGGCCTTCACTTTCCCTCCAACTCACAACACACTTCATTACAACTGTCGCTGCTGCTACCTCTCACCGTCAGCACGGCATTGTCACCTCTGAGGTCATTCAAGATTCAAGATTTATTTGCCATTAAATATTTACAATAAATACAATAGGCATCGTCTACAACTAAATAAATAAACTGAGCAACACTGAGGCAAAGATCTAACTCAAACAATTCTCTAGGCTAAAGTACAAGTTATGACTGCCAGTATCGGAAAAGTTGGAGAAAATTTAAATGATTGATAAGGAAGAACAAAATGGAACAAATGTACCTGTTTTGTGGTGGGCGGTGGTTAGTATGTTAGTGTAGCTTGTGGTACAGAACGGTGGACAACTTAACATGGTTTTGTCATCAGATCTGTCATGTAACCATGTATACGGTATACTGCAGATGAGGAAAACAATACAATAGCGCTATATAGCCAACGTTTTAGTTTGTAAGGTTAATAAATTATGGCATCCCTCATTCCTCAGTTATAAACTTTTCCTTTATAAATATGACTTTGCAAACTTTGAAACAAGCAATCATTTGTTCAATAGGGTGGGATCTCAAATAAATGCCACCACTTTCTTAGGGAAATGTTTTTTCAGTAATGTAATAAAACTCATCACATTTTTCATTATAAATGAACATACAAAATATGAATTAGGCATAAGAAAATATATTGTTTTTTTTCTATTAAAATTCTAAACCCTCATTACTAGTTCCAGACGTGTTTTATACGCACTACGTTCACTATTTATACACAGCACAGCTACACCGTTTTACATTATGTTATTTATGTGTACGGTGCAATTCACTTCAGAGAAGTTTGTTATTTTCCCACTTTGAAAGTAAAGAAAACCATTGAAAATCCTTACTCTTTAAATTCTTCGTGGTTTAGGTCGAACAGTGATGTTTTAGTGAAAGGACCAAGAGCAGTGACAAGCAAGACAAGTTCAACTTTCGCGGGTGTAGGAGACATCGCTCGTGTGGGGGCAACGGGGCGACGCAACATCAACAGCAACGGCAACGGCAACGGCGGCGAGCTGGCGACCTTGGGAGGTTTCCCTCGATCAAGGACCTTACTTGGAGACCCGCGACATGACTCACCCGCCGGTACAGGACATCAGGATCTGGACCTATTGCCTCGTAGGGAATGACTAATTTATAATATATCAATGGGACAATCGTATTCGGTTCCAATCAATTGTTTACAAAATAACAGGCGCGGTGGTTCCGAATGTTTCCTTGTATACCAAAACCACAATTTAGTGAACAATTCTAATGATGGACATTTTTTGCGAATATATTGTTCCAGGTTGAACATTGTACTGACAAAAAATAAAATATAAATGATCTGAGTTTATGACATCGATTGATGGTACAGGGCCAGCGGCGACAGGTTAGTGCTGAACCAATATGAAATTGAAAATACCTAATACCTATAATTTTACACGCCACACCAAAGCGGGCTTAAAATAAACAAAAAAAACCGGATTATATGATTAAATTATTTCATAAATTGCAATTGTGATTGACAAATAAAAATAAATGAAGATGTTTCCTTTCGCAGTGATGCATTCCTCTCGTGGACCAGGTCCGGCCGCAGCGCGGTGCGGCGGCGGTGGCGGCAACAGCCAGAGAACGAGACAAAACCAGTTGTGGAACAAACACTAAAATATCGATGGCTTCCCTGACCTGACTATAAAGAGCTGAGTCCAGACTGCTAGACAACAGCAAATGGTTCTCCTGTATAGTCCGGCACTTCAACGGATAACACAAGGTAACTGTATGCTGGTGATACAAATCCCAATTAAATTGTTCCTACCTTAACCAGCACACAAATATAGAAACTACTATCCAATTTTATAAGTAAAACGTAGCCAAAGAAATTAAACGGCCAAATACGATATGTTAGAAGATGTTGGGTATTTTATTCAAAGCGTGTTATGGCAGGCCTTCACATAGGAGTGGAGATGTTATGGAAGCGCGCACCCTGCAACAGCGACATCCTACGGGACGGCAACTCCCAGGGGCAGTCTCGAGATTGCTCAAGGACTGCGCGACGTATTAACAACTACATTTTGCTAGGACAGATCAATCGATCGCGGTGAAGCTTGTATTTCGCCAAATGTGTGAATCAAGTAGTAGCCGCGAGAGAAGTGAGCAGTTTGTGTCACGCCCTTTCGCCGATTCCGGAGTGATGACGCCGGGTAATGATACTCCGCCTCACGCCACGCTACGGCATCGCTTACGAGAGTTAATCGCTCCGTAACAGCCTGGCGTGTCCTGTTACACTAACCTGGCCCGCGGCTCGCCCAAACTGTTCGACTTCTGCCACTACTATATTGCAGAAACTCGCCATTGCCATTGCTATCTGATCGGTAAAACGTAAAAACAACAACAGATAAATACCCCCGTCGCAGCAAACCTGCGTACTCGGCGAAGTTCCAATAATATAAAAAAATAAACGATCTCAGCTAAAACTTATTAAATGTAATTTAAGATTTAACACTATCAACATAAATGATACAGGACTGCACCAGATCTTAGAGTTAAAATGTGTGAGTTAAGTAACGTTGATCCAAACCTCCCCTGCCCCCCTTGAGTGCGTTACGTAATATGTGTATGACCCCTTTATGTTATTTGTATGGATATTAAGTAAAGTTTGATATCTCCCTTAATTATGAACTTAAATTAATAAAACTTAGTATGTAGCATCACTTGGTTGAGTTATAAATTGCATAGAGAAACGTTTCTGATCTTCTTTGTTGCAATAAACCTGCGTACTTTGCCCTAATGTTATTCTTATTGAGAATAAATAAAGTGTTTTAAACCACTTATTTATGAATGTCATTTTATGAAACTTGGCAAGTCGCTTTTTGTGGAAGTGAGAAACATTGCATATAAATCGGAAATTCGCTGACTACGCTGAGTTCACTGTAAAAGCTCTTTGATAAAGTAGTTACTATTGTATTGTGTAATGTGTTTGTTTTTCATTGTCTCTACTTAATGCTTATAGGCTACTATGTCAGTGTCAGTCATCTTGAATTGTATTCTTGCATTGTATTCTATATATAGTGTATTCTCATTCTGTATTGATTCATAAAAAAATGAGATGTTTTCCGTTGGAATGTAAAATAAATAAATAAATAAGCACTCAGATTTGCTGCGACGGGGGTATTTTCATCAACAACAGAAAGAAAACTATAATTAACGAAGAAAGATATAGAAAGACCACTCGAACGAAGTCGCGGGTACCAACTATAAGATTTATAATCTTCAATACCTCCTACCTAAACACCTAACCGAACATTCTGTTAAAGCCCCGTTTCCATTCTAACAGTTTCTTCTCAAAACATAGTTTTGAGCTAAACTCAAAACAAAGTTCAAGTAAAATGTTTAATGGAAACGCTCGCAAACTGTTTTGAACATTGTTGACCAACAAAATGAGTTTTGAGCCGATGCAGCTGACAACAAAGTTTCGAGGAGAGCTCAAAACAATGTAAACGGTGTCCCAACACTGTTGTGAGCAGGGCTCGCGCATGCGCGGTGAGCGGTAGCAGCCGACGCCACGCCACCCCCGCACCCTTGCGCGGTCGTGTCCTTTCCGTCGACAACACGTGGTTTTGTTTGGGACTGGGTCATTTATGCCGTTTAATTAGTTTATTTAACAGGTAGGACTATTGTCCTTTAAACCTGTTGGGAAATTATTTATAAAATTTTTAAATCGTCCTGCATATTTATTTCAATGTTTTATATATATATATATATATACTAGTGATTTACTGCAAGTTTGCTATATTTTTTAGCGAATTTTTCCTATAGGGAAGAAGCTATTACCGTAGGTCTCACGGTAAGACTTAAGCCCGAGACCATGATAACTTTTTGTTTTGAGGTCCCCAGATGTCAAAAACACTGTTCGTTCAAATTTGTGTGTGTGTGTGTGTGTGTGTGTGTGTGTGTGTGTGTGTGTGTGTGTGTGTGTGTGTGTGTCCGTTAACACGATAACTTGAGTAAAAAGTCCGATTTCAATGAAATTGGGTTCAAATGTATAAAGTGGCATTCATGACTTTAGTTCGAAAACCAGAAAAATTGGACTATGGGAAGGGGTGTTTATGGAGGTTTTCAATTGTCCAAAAATCAGTTTTTTGCACTCTTCACCCTAAAATTTGTAAAACACTCAATTTTGGTTTTGAGCATTTTATAGAGCTTAAAAAACAAATAATATAGTATTTTAAATTATTAACCTAGGTTAAGTGGTTGCGGAGAAAATCCAAAAAACCTGCTCATAATATCTCCCACGTTGATCTTATGGGAAAAAGGTTTCTGGATTTTCCTCAGTTCATTTTAATGTAAACTTCACATTTGCTTTTACCAATCAATTCAGCTCTACAAAACAATCATTTTAGTGTTTAAATTGTGATTCTACGTCCAACCGTTGCAGAGATATTCAAAGTGCTAAACACAGTACTGTACGTTGTCCCATGTTATCCTTATGGAGAATAAATAAAATTTGATATCTTGATTATTTATGAATGAATATTGATGAAACTTAGTATGTGGCTTCACGTAGTACTGGTATATTGATATTTGCACAAAAAATTGATTTTTTTTGTTGATTATCCCAGTAGCAGCAAACCTGCATACTCAGCACTAATGTTATTATTATGGAGAATAAGTAAAGTTTTATATCTCCCTTAATTATGAACATAAATTAATAAAACTTAGTATGTAGCTTCAACTGGTTGAGATATATTGATAATTGCATAAAAACACATATTTTGTGTTCCTTGTTGCAGCAAACCTGCATACTCAGCCCTAATGTTATTCTTATGGAGAATAAATAAAATGCTATAGATCACTTATTTATTTATGTATTTTTATGAAACTTGGTAAGTGGCTTTATGTGGTAGTGGGAAACATATGCATGCATTGGAAATTCGCTGAGTACGCAGGTTTGCTGTGACGGGGGTATTTAACTTCTTGTTAGTTCGAAATAAAGTTTTTCTATACATATTAAATACAAATTTGGTATAACTAATAAAGCTTGTGCATAGAACCAAAATTCCTTATCAGTTCATCTCCATCAGATTTATAAACTAAATAACTGGTTTAAAATGTCGACCTCTAATTGTTAATAGTTTTTTATTTTGCCTTATTTAAGTGTGTAAGAAATTATAAGTAGGCCTATACCAGCAAATACAATCTTATATTAGTTTGGTTTCTTAAAAATACCGACACACTAAATTCTAAAGAAAACTCTCCATTTAATTGATTTATTTCAGTGAAAGATAAATACTTAACTTGGTTGGATATAGTCAGAACATTTTGATGATTAATTTAAAACTAGGGCCTGTACACAACTTCTATTGAGAAGAGATGGCTTTTCGCGGGGAATGTTGGCACGAGTTGGGAGAATGAAAACGGCCTCCACAATGTTTAATGGAAACGGGGCTTAACTTCATCAAGCAAAACATAATTTAACATAATCATTATTTAATTGTAAATCAATAGAACCAGCTGCATCAAAGTAGCAGCAAATTAAAATATTATCACATTTGTACAAAAGTCGGCTCATGTGCCCGCTTTAAAACCTTATTTAATATTTTGAGTTATAATTATGGAAATCTGATTCCCTCTCGTCAGCGTGCTGCGTGCGAACTCGTTTTCAATTGACATTATGTGTTGTTTAGAACAACACTTAAAGCTTATTCGAATACTAATCCAGAGTAATGGTGTTTTATACAACATTTCATGCATAATCACGCAAATTCGTTAACACTAGGGACACAAAACAAAATTATCCAATTTCGCTTATGGAACAACGTGAGACTTGCTTACATATTTGCTATTCTCGAATAACAGATGTAAGGAAACCTACGCATCAAAATTCAACAGGCCTTGGCCTAGATCGCAACAACAAACGTGAGGTAATAGTACAGTCAGCTGTTGATAACACCTAGCCCATTGTTGGCTTACTCAGCTGTTATCCAAATTGTCGGATCAGCTGTTTTAGTATAATGTGCGTGCAAACCCAGAGCCAGCGGGAATAGCTAGAATACTAGCTACTCTCGCCGGTCCTGTGCAAACCATCCAGTCTACGTCTGTTCCACTCAGATTATTGTTCCCCCTCAATAATAAATTATTGTACTTTATTATATTATTGTAAATTATTGTATTATCCATTCGGATAAATTGTAAATGCGTTTCACAACGCGGTCACGGTCAAACTGTACGTCGAACGGAGCGAGTCTTAGCCAGCTCAACGACGTCCATGCTAAATCTAGAATTGGTTGTCGTTTTGTTTTGTGAATTAATAAATGAGATTGAATGAATAAACCTATCGAGCAGTTTTTTTAATGAACAAGATCTGATGTACCGCTAAACTGATTGTTATGCTTGGGCTGAGTCAGTTTAAATAGATCGAGGATTCGTCTTTAGGGGTCGCTGCCCACAGGCCTTCAAACCTTCAATGCAAATCTTATAGAAGAATATAACTCAATTGAACAGAATAGGCCTATTTAACAGTTCTAAATAGTTATCACACCCACAACATACCTGTTTTTGTTGGCGGCACATTAACAAAACACAACACAGAAGCAAGAAAATATGCATTACTGACCAACGAGGTAAATATCTATAGAGGTCTCGCTGGGGTAAAAAACTGCAGCCTACATGCTGACCGCCATTTTGACCCTCTGTAAACTCTGCCCCCATGGAGGAATCAATAAAGCAACTAATCAAACCCTCTCTTCACAAGTTATATAAGTCTGTATTACTCTTTGGCCAGATGTTTTGTTTACAAAAATATTATCCAGTGAGGCTTCACTTTTTTAACACGAGACGAAACGATATTTAAAACTAATTGGTAGTGACTACTTGAATTAAAACGTAATATGCATACTACATTATGAGAGATGATACAAATTCAAAAGCACAAAAATAACATTTGCTCGAGTTCGAGCAAAAGGTCAAATTAGAGAGTAAGTAGCACCAAAGTAGTCCGATGGAAGTTAATACATTGTTGCCAAATAGCTTTGGTCTAATAAGTCATATGGTAAAGTATATCTGTCGTCTTTTTTGGAATCCATTCTTATTGTACACAACATAAAAAACAAGCAGACTGAATCATTGTTTGCAAAATTCGCATGGCAACAGTGTTTTATGAGAGGGGGTGAGGGGGATATCGTATGGGCAATCAACCATCGGACCATTTTCATGTGGTCTACTCTAGTAGCAAATATTCTACAAATTTGTAAATAGTGACTCTTAAAAATATATATACTTGTTACTTCATCGTACATCGTAGTATTTATTTGGTGATTACTTAAACACGAGTTCGTCAATCAAGATGATTCAACACAGTCTGAAAAACACTCAAGGTTACGTTTAATTGAAAACTACACTTGAAATCGTATCGCTAAGAAGTTTAAACTAAATGATTCGTATTTCGGTACGAACAAAGCATAAGCCAACCGTACACAATAGCTGTAAGGTGTTAAGTGGTTTCTAAACGCCGAACAGAAGAGGGTTCCTAATCTAAACGTTTTACGGCAGATTAGCAAAATAAGCTATGTGAATTTATCAACAATATGAGAAGGTATTTGACTGCGTGCGTGTATTGAGGCACAGCCAACTGCGGCACGCAGGTGTCTCAACACGGTTGACGGACGGCTCTCCCACTGCAGCTGGAACTACTGTGAACGAAATGTCCATTCAGTCGGATGGTATCATAGAGCGGTGTAAGTTTAGTAACATTCAAATGTAAACCGCTTATTTAGAATTTAATTCAATTAATTTTGGTTCAATTTCAATTTAAGGTTTATTTACGATTATAACATACCAAAATAGAATGAATAAAAACACCAATCGTGTTGTTAAAATTAATTAATTAAATTCTGCTAGATTACATGTGTGTGCTTGATAACATTAAATGTGCATTGCATATTAAATAGAATGGTTATATAAGTATGAACAAGGATTGTATATTAACTGTTGGTCAAGAAAAATTTGTTTCCACCGTGACGTATTCGATGGCAGACGTTTAGTAAGTACTTACACACTGAGCTATCTATAAGTAGGGGTTGAGGGGATTACGTTTTGGCAAACTGCGTTTGTCTGCTGGGAACTCCCGTCGACTCTCAAAGGAATTTGTATATAAGAACCTCTTGGGTCCCCCGCCACCAACCGCAGGTCAGAACCTCTTGGGTCCCCCGCCACCAACCGCAGGTCAGAACCTCTTGGGTCCCCCGCCACCAACCGCAGGTCAGAACCTCTTGGGTCCCCCACCACCAACCGCAGGTCGTCTTCAAGTATAACCAATCGAAATACCCCAGTGCAGTAAACCGGCAACGGCGGACTCAGCGAATATTTGGTACATTTTTAATTGTGATTTATTTTCTTCAATCAGTACTGGCAAAAGTCCGCCTTAATTAACAGAATGCTACATATTATTTTAACTCGCCTTTAAGAACGTAACGTGGTATATAGAATTGATCTGTGGAGAGCCATCAGTTAAACTTTTACAGAAATTGTCAAATTTTGTTAAAACCATTTAATTGACTAAAGTAAAATTGTTACAGTTACCCAAAACGCTCGAAATTTCATATTTAAAAGAACGGTAAAATGGAACCGTCACATGTGTGTTTAGCTCATCTGAAGGTTTAGGTTTGACGTAGGTAGAACATCCGGTTAGTTGGCAACGTGACTGTCATTACCGACATGCGACGAGAGTGATCGCGAGACGGCCCGGGACGTGACGTCAGCAGAGAGAGCAAAAACACGTTGAGGCGAGTGGCAGCTGATCAGTAGCTAAATGGAAGCTGCAGCCAACAATTCTACTGATCGTGGGTCCTGTAGACCTCGAGCGAATCTTCGTGAAGCCTGGGTGTTATTGGGTTAAAGTGGTTTAAACCGGTTTTTTAGGGTGGGGGTGAGTGATCGACATCTGTTCTTAGTCTGTTTACTAAAAATCGCTTGTGAGAATCATCTGTTACGTGCCAAACCAAAAACATTGCAACCACTAAGTGATTGCTGTGCAAAGATCTTACGTTATGATTGTTCCACACATCTTACGAACACGCCTGAACATTCGGCAGAACATCCTCCCGAATGTTCACTGAACATCCCGTCCCGTGTACTTGCTACCAGTACACTATGACCCAACAAAGGCGAACTAAGGCGAGCGCGATAGTGTACTCAGTGTGCTCGTTTATGTTCGGGATATTTCGCCTCGCCATGATTCGTGTTCGCCGTGCTCGTTTTTGTCGGGTTTTTGGCACGAATCAAAAGAGATGAACGGAAGCGAATGGGCGAGCATGGTATTCGGTGAGCGTGTACTTGGTTAGTTCGCTGTGCACATTCGGTTGATTTGGTGCAAGACTCGTTGTCGCGACTCGTTCCGAACATTCGGCCGGGCATTCGAGTGAATCATTTGGCGATAGTGTATTGGTACCAAAAGTTCGTGCAGCTCCCACATTTCTCGCGACTACTCCGAACATTCGGGGTTCGGCCGAATGTTAGGGCGTATTCGCGAGAAGTGTGGGGCAGCCTCTATTGATTAGGCCTAACACAATTATTTTCATTTGCCTTCAACCTAGTGAGTTCGCTGCGCCCATATGTTTAACCATTACGTTTATTGGAAAAAATATTGAAATTTCAATTAAACAATCAACAAATAAAGCAAATAAACTTTTTTGAGAGAAAAAACAGCTGATCGTACAAGAAAAAATATTCCAAATACTATAGCCAAATGTATGCCGCAGGAATAGTATTATGACACATGGTGTTGTGAACTTCCCCTCCAACGCTGATCCCCCCCACTCTTCTGCTGGCACCCCCTACTCAGGCTTCACGAAGATCCGCAAGAGGTTTAGCACCAAATCCTTAGGCGTGCGCACGGTGGGTGCCGTGGCACCCACGGTAGCCACAAAGAGAGCTTGAGGAGGGCGCCAACATAGATGATTAAATAAGTGTTTATATTAATAGGGCGTTGGAGAGCGGCCATGTTGGATTTTACCTCCATAAGAACAATGTTAAACTTAAAAACATATATCTCGCTTATTTATCAACATACGATTATGAAAGATGTCTCAAATTAAAGGTATTTTGAAGACGCAGGTGGTTTGCTCGCTATTTTCTAAATAAAATAATACATTTACAAAAATATAGCAATTTAAAGTCTATATTTTTATACATATTTTGTTGTTTTTCGTAGTCATTAAAAAATAAAACTCCCAGCAAACACTAATCAAAACTTTATAGATTCAAACAAAATTTCTTCCAAATCGATAGGTCAAACAGTAACAAAAAAATATGCTTTTCAGTAAAGACATGTTTTGTGCGTTTTAACATTGAAATAGCCCGTAGCGTCAGCGACGATATTTCTTGTGACTCCAAAGTCCTCAGCACACGCAGCAAACGATTTACTTATAATTTCTTTGAGTCAACTATTTAGATATTTTCACGCACCTTCTTTAAATGATGAAGAATGAATTCAAATAAACTTCCCATTTAAAAATAGGCAAGATGAACTGGTTTTACGACTTTTTGTCCTGTAGACCTACAATGAGCAGCCCAAACGTGAAACATTAAAATAAATAAACGGTATCAGGAAACTGACACATACTTTCTCCCTTCTAGCCCAACTTTAATGAATAAATTACTTTTTATTTACTAAATATAGAATACAAAGCACGGTCGAATGTGCAGAAAATCTTGTAAACAAGTTGTTTTAAAAAACATCCACCCAAATCCCTGCTTTGGAGGCACTACAGAATCCATTGCTGCACTCGTGGTTTTAAGAGGGGAAATGCCCCCTATTCCCCCCCAGGGTTATTAAGGGGCAACATATTTCGAATTTCCTCTGTTGGTCAATACTAACTTGACAAGCATATCAAATTTGAATGAAATTGATCAGTAAATAAGAGAGAAATAGTAATTTTTTTATTCCCCATAAGAATAACATGGGTACAACGTACTGCGTTATTGCAAAATGAAAATTTCAATTTTCTCCGAAACCAGCAATCGTAGAATAGTAATTCAAAATACTAAATTATTTAGTTTTTTGAGCTCTTTTTAATGGTGAATAGTAATATTTTTTTATGTTTATGTATTTTTATGAAAAATCCAAAAAACTGAATTTTTTATGTTTTAAGTCCTGTAATTTCTGAACCGGAATTTTTACAGGAATGCGGGTGGTGCCATTTTGTTGGAAAACTAAAGTTCTACAAACGACTAAAGTTTAATCAAAATCGTTAGAGCCGTTTTTGAGAAATTTGGATTTTTCACGTTTTTTGGCGGTTTTGGGGGGATAATTACCCTTAAAAATCAAAAATTCAAAAAAATGAAAAAAAACGCCTGGAGATATCGTGGATTAGTACCTACCAAATTTCATAAAAATCGGCCCATTGGTTAAGGCTCTAGCT
Source organism: Allygus modestus (assembly GCA_963675035.1). Classification (NCBI taxonomy): domain Eukaryota; kingdom Metazoa; phylum Arthropoda; class Insecta; order Hemiptera; family Cicadellidae; genus Allygus; species Allygus modestus. The sequence goes on along the minus strand of OY776111.1, from coordinate 220,506,106 downwards.
CTGTACACATCCACACAGACACACACACACACACACACACACACACACACACACACACACACACACACACACACACACACACACACACACACGGACACACACACACAGACAGACATCACGTAAAAACCACTTTTTTGGGTTCAGGGAGCACCAAAACGAATATTTCCACTAACAGCTCGAATTCGAAAATTTTGACGAAAACAATACTTTCTCCATATACTATGTATAAGGGGAGAAAGTAAAAATAAAAACTGCACAAACCTTGAAATTACCGATTAAAATACATAGATAATTCAAAACTGAATACCCCCAACATTATAATATTTTATTCTTGTGTAGATCTTCACGAGACGAATATGTTTTTCTTGACAGCTGATGATTAACTATGCAAAATGAGCTGACAATATCCGGTGAGATGTTTGCACTTCCGGCCGGGGCGTGACCGGATTGACTGCCACTCAGGACGGCGGTCATCAACTTGATTACAGTAATTATCAGCTGATTGTCTCATTACATGCCCCAATAGAGGACCGGATTGTTGGTTTTATAGGTGAACCTTTTAACTTGATAGCGCTCGAAGGTAAAATTGTTATTACATGGATTATTAGTTGCTCTAAACATGCTTCAATGCTACAAACATATAGGGCCTTGGCAAAAATAATTGAATTGTATAAATTCACATGTATAAAAATGAATACTTATAATGTACTAAGTGGCAGAATTATTTGGCTATAGTATACCTGCGATGTCATCATAATATTTTCAAATACTGCGATTTTAAAATGACTGGTTTTATTATTTGATAAATGTGTTGGTTCCTGATCACACCCATATTACCTCATTCAAACACAAATATAACTTATCAGCTTCTGAGTATCTATGATTTATCAGCTGTCAGCTGAACGCTTTTATCAGTTATTGAAAAAAACGCGTCGAGATCACTTCACAAGACCAGTTCAAAATATAAAAATGCAATCGTGTAAACCTTTATCGCTAGTTAAATTATCTACAGTTCCCACGATAATTTTATTTTCATTTTACCTGATGTTTCCTCATATATGTGTCTGATAATGTCTCGAAATATTATAAAATCGCATCTCTTCCAAACTAAGGATTTGGATGCTAATATTAATCCATTATCCTAAGGTTTATACGAGAGTAAAAAATGGCTCCCTCATTTGTTTTTGTAATATTGTTTTTTTAAATATATTTTAAATATCTTCATTCATAAGGGTAGAAGGAGGAATTATCTTTAAGTATGATTTGTTTAATAAGATTAAAACATACATTGATTGAGTAGAGTTTCATATGTTTTCAATTAACTTTTGAAACAGTGGAATACAATTTAACGGGAATAACAAACATAAAAGAATTATGAAATTTAGTGAGGGAGGGTAAAGGCGGAACTCGGGGAGGTAAAAGAGCGAAGCGCAAACGTAATAAACTGTCAAAGATTTCGCTTCGTTGGTACAGTACCTATAAGCCTACTTGATCACCGAGGTAAGGATGAGTCCTCCCTACCACTCGGGTTACGTCATTTGGGTACGTTTCTCTATATTTTAAGCAAATTCAATTAGCTCATTAGACTTTCTTCTCAAGACGAGCGCATTCGAATTCGCTACGTGCTAATAAAGCATACTCCTTAGGATTTCGCTTAATCTATGGTGCTACCTGTGTAATCCCCGCCTTCAGTCATGGTGTTTTATGGTAGTCCGTTATGTGACACTGGCAGGGCACAGCCAAAACTTTACAAGAAATACAAACTAAAAAATCAATTTCTCAATCGACGGAGGCCTATCAGAAATAGTTTCCCACATCGAATCTACAGTTTTCACAGATAAAGCTTTTTAGTTAGATGCAGGTTAATTAAGGGGCCACGGAAACGTAAAAGGTAGATTTAAGGGTAAAGATAACACAACATTTTGTGTAGCTCAATTATATCAGGGCCTAAAAAAATCTGAGTTATTAAATAAATGCAAGACTACGTTTGCATGTGTTTGTGATGGCGCACGTTTGTAAATATCTGCGAATCCAAAGATAATATTAGGCCTACGGACAATTAAAAAAGCTTTTTCGACAATTAAAAAAGCTTTTTCGTCATACTGCTTCAAAAACATCTGTTTTTGACAGATGCGTTGACATTCAAAAGTTCTTCTTTTTAGTCTTTGGATAATAACATATGTTTTGATGATCATTATCGTACTAGGACTAAAAAGATCATTGTTGATGATACTTTTGATTCGAGGTCGTCATAAATCGATTAAAATTCATTCGATTATAAATAATCGTCGAAACATTCATTGTTATTATCGAAACATTCATTGTTGTATTGTTATTTGAAGAACAACCGATTGATTCGAACCACAATGATTGGTTTGAATGATCGACTCAACAACCGATAGATATGAATGAACCGAAGTTATGCATGTGCAACAGCTGATTGTTTCAAGAGACAAGCTGAAAGAAACATTTGAGGTTATGAAGACACAGTACGTAAATTTTACTTTTGTTTTTGTTTAAACCTTAAGTTTTTTGGCAGTATGACGAAAAATATAGTTCGTCACTCGGATCAAAAGTGTCTTTTTAATACTCGCTCATTTCCCAGCCTCGGCAGTTAAACTGGAGCTCGTATTAAAAAGATCCACTTTTGATTCTAGTGACGAAATATACTATTGTGTTTGGCTTTGTTTTGCTGTTTTCAGTTTAAAACAAGCAGAGTATTAAAACTTTGGAACCGCTCAAAATATTTCACAAATCGCACATTCAGCAACGACTCTTGGCTCTTCTCATTGGTATTGTAATTGTAATTTTAAAAATATCCACAGTTATAAACACTTATACATGAAAACAATGTAATATAAATGAGAATGTAGGCTAATTCCACACTGATCAAAAATGTTATTAAAGTCAGTCAACAAATGAGCTTTTTCCCTTTTGTTGGAGATAATTGAAAAAAACACAAATAAACTTATCGGTTATTAAAAACCGAATATAACTATAAATTAAATTTGATTCATGGACTCCAAAATAAATATGGGCTACTCTAAATGTTTAAACTATTTTATATTTAAAAATATCTAATTACTGTAATACTGATTGATCTTAACTGTAATTAATTTTAAATCCAACCACCGAACGCCATAACAAAAAAAGCATACTTACAAAATCAAATTACAAGTTACATGCTATGTACGAGCGAGAACCGAAAAATCACGACAACATATGACAACAACCACGACGGGACTTCTCACAACACTGCAAGCGCGCACTCACTGACAGCGGACAGAAAACAGCTGTTGGACTCCGCGCATGCGCACACCGAGGTTGTGAGACGGCAACGCAACAATCGGCCACCGACGAACAACAATTAACTTACATCAACTGCAGTTACAGGTTACAGCTCGCAAATATGCAAATAAGCGGGGGCAATTTACGTTTGAAATGGCAAGGCTAAAGAATTAAGTCTCTTTAAAGACGACAAATTAAGCACAATTGAGTTTGGTAGGAGCAAGATTTGAACGTTTAGGATGTAAAAACATTGACTATAGTCAAAGGTAATAATCATTCTCAGTGATGTATACTTTGCCTAAAAATTGTTTTAATTTTTCGACAAGTAATGATTTCCATATATGAACACATATTATTATATTTACATATCATATTTTGATAAAGAAATTCAGTTTTCTGCCACAATGCCTCTAAACTTTCACAACACTGTCTCATTTGAGTTGTTGCTGATGGGCCATACACATTACGTAACGCACTTAAGGGGGGGAGGGGGTATGGCGTAGCGTTATGCTGCGTTAAGTGGGGGGGGGTTGGCTCAACGTTAGGTAACTCAAACATATTAACCTTAAGAGCTGGCGCACTCCCATATTTATTGATACTGTTATAATCTTTAAAATTAAAGAATAATCAAATAGATATCTAAGTCAAGATTACAGTTTGTTATATAAAAAATACATCCGTCATACTATTTTAATAACAGTTAAACTAAAAATAAATACATAACGTGTTTTGAGTAAGTTCTGTATTGCTTTACACCTAAGTTGTGTGTTGTTTTAGAGTGTAAAATCATGACTTGATACAGCAATACCACCCACATCTTTAGTTTTTTTAAGTTGTATTGTTGTGTTAGTTGGATTTTTGTACAGTTATAAATTAAATTTGTTAGGTTTTAGCTGATATAGTTTATTTTCTTGTTTATATTATTAGTGACAGTCTTGTCTGTTTGTATAAATTTTTCTTTGAAATAAGTTATTAAAGAATTGTCTTAAAAGAAAGTCATTTAACGTTTTATGATTCATTAAAATACATACTCCAAATTAATTATAAAACAATGTTTAAAAGGTTTAAGCTGTTTTAAAGTCTATTACGATTGAGTTACGTCACACGGGGGGGGGGTTATGGTCAAGCATTATGGCGCGTTATATGGGGGAGGGGGGTCTGGAATAACGAAAAAATGTATTACGTAATATGTGTATGGCTCCTTACATGGGGGAGGGGGGGGTCTGAAATGGTGAAAAAATGTGTTACGTAATATGTGTATGGCCCCTGATGGCTCTTATTACAGTCTAATTCAAAACCCTATGTTGTATCTTTTTGCTTAGTGGGGCGGTTTCTCACAGAAACATTTCAACCGTCTTTTTGACATTCAGAATATAACCATTTCAATATAAAAATATACATAAGATCTTGTTACAGAACAATTGGAGGACATTGTTCTGTAACAAGACTATTGTATCATAATTTTGTTTATGATTATAAAATTAAAATCACAATAATTTAGAATTTACAAATTAACTATTTACAAAAAATAGTTGTTTGTATATCCAATTTATTAAACGTGATTTGGTGTTGACCCCTTTATACAAATTTAAAAAAAAAACATAATTTAGTATTTGTAATTAAGTAATTACAGTATTACCAAGACCTGTTCAATAAATGTCCTAAGTTAATCTAATGAAGATAGTTTTAAGCTTTTTAAAAGTTAATTTAATTAAAAACCTCACTTTTGTTTTCCTAAAATATATAAATTAAAAAAATAATTACACTGTCCAATGCTACAGAATAAGTATACAGTTATCTCGCTTATTTGTGACGATACTTCAATGAAACTTAGTGTGTACCTTCTCATTTGGTTGTAGCCCCATTGATTTTTGCCTAAAAACCCCACTTTTTGGAGTTCCCTGCTATACTAATCCATTGTGATCAGCCTAATGTTACTCTAATGTAGAATTGATCAATTTACATATCTCACACTATGTTGATGAAAACTGGTGCTTCATGTTGTAGTTAGGTATATATATTTTAATTTGAAACTAGCTGAGTTGGTAAGTTTGCTGCGATGGTGGTATTTATTTTGGTGTTTGTCTTAAAACTGTTTAACACCAGCTGATAATCATACAACTTAATATGATTGTTTCTGTAGTTGTCAAGTAATAGCAATGGTAACAGACATTACTTATCTCTTATTTGAAAATTAATTCAACTCTTTCACTGGCATGAGCCTGTGAAGGCTTGGCAAGGTTCTTTGAACCACCGAGAGTCCATATGTAGGCAATGAACATATTAGTATTTTACTTAATTATTTTCTCTCATAATATAATACCAAACTAACATCGTTACATTTGGCATTTGACATGTGCTCCAAAACCACTAGTGATTTTATTTATGAAATACATTTTATAAAGTATAGGGAAGTCATCCATAGATATATTTATTATAAAGGAATAATATGAAGATCAATTAAAAGATAAAGTTCCATGTATTAATATAAGTTTAATATTAAAAATCATTTTAAATTGTTAAAAACAGTTAGGGAGCGCAGACTTGGACACGTAAGTCGGGAAATGTTGCAGCGACGACTCCACTCAGTCCTAAAGGTTTGGAGGTGGAAGTCATATGGTGTTCACGCCCCTTGCAACAACTATTACTGTTCCAACAGACCACGCCTCTGACCAAGGTTGCTCCCTCCCCGTCAGTGATGCAAACAGTAATAAACAACAGTTCTAAAATACTCATAAAATGAGACACTATAAAACCATACGTCTCCAATGACGTTCGAATCTTGCCATTCTTTGAACGCTTTGAACAGAATTTTATGCCGGTAATTAATTATATCCATGAAAGAGAACATTTAAATGGTTTTGGTGCACTTGTAAACTGTAAAGCATTGCTTGGATAAAAGTTGTACCTTTGTATTATTTTCTCCTGTTACAACACTTACAAAACACTTTCCATCATCTCAACAGTTACAGACTTGTTTTTATAGTCATTTTATCCTGAATAGTTACAAATTAAACTATACAATCAACATTTAAATCAAAATTAGCCAAGTGGGAATTGTAAAGGAAACAAATCATATGTTCAGTATTTGTTATATTTTCATTCGTTCTGTTTACTTCTAACAGATGCATGACTTGTTATTGGGAATGCTGCTTGATGTTATGAATTATTAAAAGTTTTCCTTTATAATTAAGTACTTTAATTACTTTACATGGTGGCAGCGGTGGGATAAACAGGATATGAGATGGATTTAACACCAGAATTGCTGAAAGAAATAATTAGTACAGTTATAGCAGCAAATAATGCACAAAACAATACAAAATAGGACACCAACTTTCAAGTCAAGCCTCCGGAGCCATTCAATTTTCTAGATCAATCTACATGGACGAGTTGGATCAAGCGATTTAAGATGTTCCGAAGTGCTACAGGATTATTAGGTAAATCAGAGGATCAGCAGATTAATATGCTCCTGTATGCTATGGGTAAAGAAGCTGATGAGCTACTGACCTCAACAGGAATGCCAGAGGAGGAAAGAACTACCTTTGACTCAGTTGTAGACAAATTTGAAGACTATTTCTCTACTAAAAAGAATATTTTCTATCATCGTGCCATATTCTTGCAAAAATTCAGGGATCTGAAGAAAAGATTGACCCTTACATTAATGAACTCCATAAGATGTCTGAGCGGTGTGAGTGGATATGCAATAACTGTAAAAGTAGAAGCTTTAATGATGAGATGATATTACTCAAGCTAGTAACGAGCATTAAGGATAAAAGTTTGTCAAAACATCTTCAACTCCAGGAAGGATTGACTCTATATAAAGCAGTACATACAGTATGTCAAGCCGAAGCTTTGGATGAACAAAGAAACATTCTTCAGGATGTCACGGATTCAACTGTGATGGAAGCTACAAGAAGCCTTCCACAGAGAGTTAAGCATACAATTGGACGACATAATTTTGCCGTCAGTTGATGAAACATTAGCTCAAATGTCAAATGCTAAAATATTTTCAAAATTAGATACTAATAGTGGGTTCTGGCAGGTAAGCTTGGACGAAGAAAGTGCAAAGCTAACCACCTTTATTACACCTTTTGGAAGGTTTAATTTTAAACGACTCCCTTTCGGTATTAATTCGGCTCCAAAACACTTTCAAAGGAAAATGTCAATGTGTTTAGAGGGTCTCGATGGTGTGGCAAATTTAGCCGATGATATTTGTGTCTACGGAAGCACAAAGAAAGAACATGATGAGAGACTTGATAAAGTGTTGTCACGTCTAATAGAAGCTGGAGTAATTCTTAACTCTGAAAAATGTGAGTTCACAAAATCAAAAATAAAGTTTTTGGGTCACATTCTTGAAAACGGACATCTCTGAACAGATCCTGAAAAGACAGCAGCTACAGAGGCGTTTCCATTTCCACAAAACCAGACTGAGCTAAAACAATTTTTGGGGATGGTAAACTATCTTATGAAGTTCTTGCCAAATCTTTCAAATATTGTTAAACCTTTAAATGAACTTCTTTCGACAAAGAATGACTGGCATTGGACTGACGTTCATGACAAGTATTTTAAGGAAGTTAAGAAAATGATAGTAAACCCACCTATTCTTCGATTGTATGACCCCTGTTTGGAAACAAGAGTGTGTGCAGATGCGTCAAAATTTGGTCTTGGTGAAATTTTGGAACAGAAATTGAATGACCAGTGGAAGCCAGTGCAGTATGCGTCCAGGACGATGTCTGACACAGAAATGAGGTACGCGCAAATCGAGAAGGAAGCACTATCGCTCACATGGGCTTGTGGAAAGTTTTATTTGTTCATCCTAGGAAAACAGTTTGATCTGGTAACAGATCACAAACCTTTGTTACAGATTTTAGGCCAAAAACCACTAAGCGACCTAACCCCACGACTTGAAAGATTCCGAATGAGGTTAATGATGTTTGACTACCAGATGAAATACGAAACAGGAAAAAGTTGTTTCGTCCCCGATGCTCTCTCAAGGGCACCAATGCTGCTGAAAATAAAAGAAGAAGATATTCTTGATGAAGATACAGAGCTGTATGTCAATTCTGTTGTGTCTTCTCTACCGTGTACGGACAGTAAACTTGAAATTATTTGACAAGCGGTCAAAGAAGATAAAACATGTGATTTAATATGCAAAGCAATTGACAGCGGAGACTGGACAAACTTGAAAAATACAGAGTTTTTTAGAGAATAAGGGAACTTATCATTCGTTGACGGACTAATATTGAGAGGATTGAGAATTTTCATCCCAAAAAAGCTACGAAGCGACATTCTTGGGCAGATTCACAACGGAAATTTCAGGGATAATAAATGTCTGGCTTGTTCCAGAGAAAGTGCTTGGTGGCCAGGTATATCCATCGAAATAAAAAGATTAGTGCAAGATTGTCCCAGTTGCTTAGAAAATCGTCGAAATCCAGCAGAACCATTGCCACCCTCAAGCCTACCTACCCGTCCATGGGAAGTTGTGGGAACTGATTTGTTAGATTATAAGAAGAACATATATCTTGCATGCAAGACTACTTCTCTAAATACATCAAACTAGTATCTCTCAGTGCTGTCAATACAAATGCCATCAAACGTGCATATTTGTCTATATTCTCACGGCATGGCATTCCGAATGTAGTAAGATCGGACAATGGCACAGCCCTTGTGTCTCATGAGATGGGTAACTTTGCAGCTGAGTTAGGTTTCACAATAGTTACTTCAAGCCCACGCTTTCCTCAATCAAATGGTCAGGCCGAGAGAGCCATGGACATCTGTAAGGGAATACTTAAGAAAAATAAGGATCCCTACCTCGGATTGTTGGTTCATCGTGCGTCGCCATTAGACTCTGGTGTTTCTCCTGCAGAGTTACTTTTTGGAAGAAAGATAAGAACTACGCTACCTTCTATTCCAGAGAAACTAAAACCCGGTTGGCCCGATTTAGATAAACATAGAACTGCCTGCGATGAGAAAGGTAGGAAGAATAAACTTTATTAAGATCGTCGTCACAGAGCACGGGACCTTAGGATACTCAAGAAGGGAGATACAGTATGGATTACGGATCTGAGGCGATACGGTACAGTTGTTGGTCAAGGTCCTAATGAGCGAGATTACATAATAAAATCTAATGAAAGTCAGCTAAGAAGAAACAGAAGATTTCTAATACCGTATAATAGATTTCCTTGGCTACCGTATGCTCCAGTTGAGAAATGTGATGGAAATAAAAATGAGCAGGAGACAGAGAGAAGAGGAGATTTAGAAGAAACAGATCAAAGAGAAGTTAGACAAGAACAGTCAAGAATTGAAAATCGCTCACATGGTCAAATGTCAAATGGTCGTTATATCACTAGATCAGGAAGAGAGGTAAAACCATCAAGACGCTACAACGAATGTTAGGATTCTTTTACTTCCTTGGGAAAGAGGGTGTAAAGGAAACAAATCATATGTTCAATATTTGTTATATTTTCATTCGTTCTGTTTACTTCTACCAGATGTATGACTGGTTATTGGGGATGCTTGATATTATGAATTATTAAAAGTTTCCCTTTATAATTAAGTATCCTAATTACTTTACAGGAATCATTTATGTTTACATGGGTTAAAACTGATAAATGGCCTTGGCCATTGATGTCCGCCCCACCCATGACCCGGCGACTGGTGCGACCGTTCATGCCAATAACTGTGGCGCTATATGACCTGCGAAGTCGGTCTGGTGGTCAAAGGGCTAAGTAACAATTATTATAATCTTCAAAGTATGAAAATTGCAAAGTGATTGAAAACTGGCAGTAGCTATTACAACATAAGTTATAGCTCTTTACAAAGCTTGTCACCTCAACACTTGGCCTCAGCGCTCTTGGTGTCTCCAAGGCTTGTAGCTCGAGGAAGACTGGGTGGAGACTTGCCTTTTCTCTCCTACATGAGCTAAATTGTTCGAGCAGGACACCAATACAATAACAATAACACAATTTAATAGACACAACATTTATCCCTCTCTGCCCAGTAACACCTTTCTTGATTACTTCTTTCTTGAAGCTTTTAAAATAATTTTAAACATACTTACAATTTTCTCTGATGTCTTTAGATTGTATTGGTAACACTAGAGAACCTGGTCAACATTCTAGTTCATCTGTTAAGACAGTTTGTTTTGGGAAGTGTTTATAGGACTGGATGTGAGGTTTGATACGTTCCATCAATTTGATTGACTTAGAAAAATGCATTTTGGTTGAATATTTTGGAAATGCTACTTTATCATACTTTCAAAAATACCCCCGTCGCAGCAAACCTGCATACTCAGCGAATTTCCAATGGAGATATAAATGTTTTAATACTACATAAAGCCACTTACCAAGTTTCATAAAAATATATTCACAAATAAGCGATATATATACAATTTTAATTATTCTCCATAAGAATAACATTGGGGCTGAGTACGCAGGTTTGCTGCAACAAGGAACACAAAAAATGGGTTTTTATGCTAATATCAATATAACTCAACTAGGTGAAGTCGTATACCAGTTTTTATTCATTTATGTTCATAATTAAGGGAGACAGAGCATTTAATTAATATCCATAAGAATAACATGGGGGCTGAGTACGCAGGTTTGCTGCTACGGGAGAATTATGCAAAAACAATTTTTTGGAGCAAATATCAATAGACCTCAATGAGATGAAGCTGTATACCAAGTTCCGTCAGTATACGTTCATAAATAAGCGAGATAAAAAAATTTTCTTTTCCTCCATAAGAATAACATTAGACAACGTACTGTGTTTAGCACTTTCAATATCTCGGTAACCAATTGACGTAGAGGAATGATCGAAATACCAAATTGTGTGTTTTTTTAAGCTGAATCGAATGGTCAAAACTAAAATTTGACTTTTTCAAAAATTATATGTAAAAAATTCAAAAAACCCATTTTTGGGGTACAAAACCCCCCCAAAATACCCCTTCGGATAGGTCGATCTGTCTGGTTTTCGAACTTAAAGTCATAAATGCTGCTTTACATGTTTATACCAAATTTCGCCAAAATCGGATCATTTTTACGAGAGTTATCGTGCTCACGGACACATATATATATATATATATATATATATATATATATATATATATATATAGATATATATATATATATACAGTATCGAACGAATGGTGTTTTTGGGGTCTGGGGACCTCAAAACGAAAAGTTATCATGGTCCCGGGCCTAGGTCTTACCATGCCGACTACGGTAATAGCTTCTTCCCTATAGGGGAAATTCGCTAATTCTTCCCTATAGGGGAAATTCGCTAATAAGTAAAATATGAAGTATGTTCATATTATTTTACTCTGGTTTTTTAAAATTTATTGGGTAGTGAAGAAGTGCAAGTGCAACACAACCAATAGTAAAATGTGATATACTATTACAATTGTTAAATAGACTGAAATTAATGACTTAAGAAGTTGATTTTACCAAATAAAATACAAGATCAAACTAAGGTTTTATTTGCTTTAAAAATTAATATGCAGCTTGACTTTGTATCTATCAAATTTAAACCAGGTGACTTTTATAAATTCAATATTTTATGAATATATTTGTTAGTTTGGGTATTAAGTACAGTCAAATTTGGAATGTTATTTATAGTTCTCTTTACACTCATTCCATTCACCACCCAATCAATATTATTTTAATTATGATTTGACTTGTTCCATTAAAACTCAAAAATATTGATAAATACAATGTTTTTCCAAATGTGGTTTCTAAATAGATTTAGAACCCAAAGATTTAGAAATAGAGCCTAAAACTTAAACCAATTTTAGTGTTAATTTTAAACATTTATGTTTTAAAGAGGTTGACAGCCCCCCCTTCCCCTAATCTACAACAAACTCTGCCGGTCCACAAGGGCTTCAGGCCTGTACGAGGAACTTATTGAGGGGTCAGCCGCTATGGTAAAAGCCAGACAGGTCTGCTAAAATTTACTTGCCTAGACTTGGATTCAAAACGAACGACCGGGCTGCTGATATGGTTCCAAAGTCACCTTGGCAGATGCCAGAGACCCATCAAATCTTATTATCTTTGAGCATCAAAGAGTGAGCGAGAATTTTATTAAATTAAATATTATTAAATAAATTAACACTAACCAAACAGTAAAAAAGTGGCAGTTGCGCAGTGCATAACTTGTTTGTGGTGTATTTTATTACCACTGATGACTAAATTCATCCAGTTTTTATAAAAAAATTAAAAGAAAAACAGATCCAACAATCAAAGGGAAATTTAATTATTTTTAAAACAACAATGAGGATAACATTTTTGATATAACTGGGGGCGTGCAAGAACTCAAAAGTTTGAGTTTTGGTAAAGATTTGTTATACTAAAAGTTAAAAAATAAAAACTTATTAACCAAATGAGTAATTGCTACCGATTTGCTAATGATTACAAACTGCTATTCGCAACATATTAAATGTGACTGGAACCACATAAATTCAGCTGAAATGAAGACTGGAAACATGACTCCATCATAAATGATAGCCGATCTGCGTGATATCGGCCATTAATGACAACAGGACCCCGTAACATCAGCTGCAAATGACGACGGGACAGCATAATAGTGGCTGTAAATACCAACTGAACTACCCTGAACTCTAATATCAGCCCTTAATGATGACCAGACCATGTAACGATGGCTGGGCATGCCGATTGGCCAAGAATGACACTTAAACCGCGTAATTTTGGCTTTAAATGATAACCAAACTGCAAAATAACAGCCGTAATGACAATGATTTTACCAAGAATTATCGGTTGTGAATGACGAGTAACCGTGAGAGTAAATAAACAAATGTAATATTCACCATATGACAACCAGATCACGTTTTAATGGCTGAAATCATTAACCAATTTTACTATCCCAAGCCAAAAATCTATATCTACGCACAATACGACTAGAATTCCATATTGATCGGTTATCAGATCTTATTACCACTTGAAACTACCTACTAACGATGATTAGTGCTGGTGATTGGTGATGATTAGTGATGGCAGGTACTCGTGCCTAGGGACGTTCCGATACTGGCCTGGACCCGATACTACTGAATCCAAAGTATCGATACTTTCAGTATCGTATAGAATGGAATTGAAAATTCAAATCATTGTTTACTAATGTTTTAACCACCATTACAGGATTAACCCTTTGCATTCCGATGTCCAATATATACCGGCCGTCGCCTTTTCAACCAAGGGGTCCGATATTTTTATTTTTTATTTTTTTAAATTGTATGTATCTTTATTGTTTAATTTGAATACAAAAGATGGACTAAAAGCTACATACAATTATGACTGAAACAATAACCACCATAGGTTATTACCTGTACTGGTGGATTTATCACACTATTTAACCCTTTGACCGCCAGGAGGTTGCCACCTACCTACTCTAGAGCGCCAGGCACTGCGGGGGTCTGTGTGACCTTGGCCGCCGCCGCCCGGCGTTATCGCGATTCGCTTCTCCGCCGGGCAAAAAAGGCCCTTTTTGTAAGACTACAAACAAACATTTATAACTCGGCTGAATATTATACAAAATTCACGATTTTTGTTTGTTTTGTTTGTTATTAATTATGCTTTTGAAAAATGCAAATGATCATATGTTTTTCGTAAAAAAGATTTTTATTATTTACAAAAAAAACAAACAAATTTATTTATGTTTTTATTTTTGTAATTTCTACATATTATTATATATGTAAATATATACACGTTTTTATGTATAACCTTTATATATTATAAAAGTTTATTTTCTCATGATTATTATCTAAAAATTGTATTAATTTTCTGTAATAAATAACAGTGCTATGATTGTTTTGGTAATTCACGGAGCCACGGCCATCTAAATATTACGAAATTTGTTTGAAAGAATATACTAGATAAAATATTAATCAATAAACATATTTTTAAACGTCATTTCATTGCACATTCAATGGTGATAATTTTTTTAGAATCGAGTAATAAATAATCATAAAAATTACAAAAATGCCGGACGCCAATTTATCGGCTCGCGGCGGCGAACGTTGCACAGCGCTCACGCCGATATATCGGCTCATGGCGGTGAACATGTCACAATACTCGCGCCGATACATCGGCTAGCAGCAATTTATGAAACGTATTGCAAAGCCGATATATCGGCTTTTTGTGGTGAAAGGGTTAAAACACAATCCTGGCAGATTCAAAGAGGTGATTGACCGGTCAATATTTTACACAAATTCATTATTGCAGTAGATAGTTACTCACTTTGCTCTTCCTTGCTACATATGTTACATCTACACATCACAGCTTCATAAAAAAAATTCTAACTTAATATAGTTTTATGAATACATTCATCCTATGATCTACTTTAAAAAAAATATTTATCGACTAAGGTTTTTAACTAATTAAAAAATGAATCGACATTTTCTACATCCATTAAGTACAGCCATAATCGGTTTACAAATTCTGTTTTAATCGACAAAGTTTTTAGTTGCGCTGGTAGGTGGTTGTCAAATTAAGGTGCTAGAAATAAATACAATTTTTTGAAAAATGTTAGCTTTGGTTTGGGAATATTGGCATCATTCTTATTTCTTAAGGTTTCTTTCCTGTTGCAAATAAATTTGTCATTTCCACTTTTGTCAAAAAATTCATGCAATACTTTAAAAATATATAAATTTCTCAAAGGTAGTATTTCAAGATTTTTAAATGAGGCGCTGCATGTTCAATTTTAGTCTTATTAAGATTATCCTAACAGAGGCTTTTTGTAATTTTATTAGTGGTTTCATTGATGAGAGATATGCTCCACCATAAATTGTTAGTCCGTATTCTAGTTTTGAATTTATTAAGGCATAATACACGGTTTTTAGAAGATGTCGATTACATACATATTTTAACATATAAAAAATCCCCACATAGTTTACCAGTTTAATTTTAACATAATTTATATGTGTTTTCCAATTTACTTTTGAGTCCAAGAATAATCCCAGGTATTTGATTTCATCCACTTGTTCAATGGATTGGAAATTGCAATTGAGAGAGTTGCATTTCACCTCATGATATTTTATCGGGGTTATAAAGTTAATATTCCTGGACAAGTTAAAGATTATATATTTATTTTTTGGGCTCATTACCATGGAATTTCTTGTAAACCACCAACTTTACATTAGCGTTTATACTATACTGCATATTTAATTTTAAATTTTCAATTGAGTCAGCTTTATAAAACAAGGCTGTATCATCGGCAAAAGCTACCAAATTTCCCTTAAATTGCCCATTACACAGGGTGTTTACATATAACAAAAACAAGGGCCCGGAGAGGACAGATCCCTGAGGGATACCATGTTGGACAATTCCTAGGTCACTAGTCACTCCTGCCACTCTCGTTTTCTGGGTCCTGTCTGTAAGGTAAGAGGAAACCACTGATGAGGCACTCCTCTGATACCAGCTTCGTGTAATCTACTCAGTAGAGTACTATGATGGACAGTGTCGAACGCTTTCATTACGTCCACGAAGACGCCTGCACCAATATCTAATTCCGTTTAAACCAGTATAAACTTGACTCATGAAATGAATTAATGCTGTGGATGTACTACGTTTTTTCCTGAACCCAAATTGTCGATTGCTAAAAAAGTTGCTTCTCTCTTTAATAATTTTTTCAAATATTTTAGAAAATATCGATAACAGTGCTATTGGTCTATAATTACCTGGAACAATTTTGTCATTTTTTTTAACAGAGGCTTAACTATTGCGGTTTTTAAATCTAAATATGTAGGCCGATTGCAAAATGTGCGAAAAAATTCGACGTCCGATTTTTTGGTCGTCCACGCGAAACCAATATTACTGGCTTTATAAAATATCCAAATGCGCTACTTTTGCAATAGATGGAAGCCAGATAGTTGTGGAATATCACTGTGTAGTCAGTATTGATATACTCTGTGCTTTTAGCGAATTTCCCCTATATGGAAGAAGCTATTACCGTAGGTGGCATGGTAAGACTTAAGCCCGAGACTATGATAACTTTTCGTTTTGAGGTCCCCAGATGCCAAAAACACTATTCGTTCAAATTTATGTATATATATGTGTCCGTTACCGCGATAACTTTTGAAAGAAACGCCCGATTTTGATGAAATTTGGCACAAAAGTGGAGAGTAGCATTTATGACTTAAAGTTTGAAAACCAGATCGATCGGACTATGGGAAGGGGGTTTTATGGGGGTTTATAATTTTCTAAAAATCGATGTTTTGCAAATTTTACCCCAAAATGTTAAAAACACTCAATTTTGGTTATAGCCATTTTATAGAGCTTACAAAAACAAATAATTTAGTATTTTTAATCATTAACCTAGGTTAAGTGGTTGCGGAGAAAATCCAAAAACGTGTCCCATGTTAATCTTATGGGAAAAAGGTTTTTAGATGTTTCTCAGATAAATTTACTAAAAACTTCACATTTCTTTTTATTAATATGTTTAGCTCAACAAAACAAACATTTTGGTGTTTTAATTGTTGTTCTATGTCCAACCATTGCAGAGATATTCAAAGTGCTAAACACAGTACGTTGTCCAATGTTATCCTTATGGAGAATAAATAAAATTTGATATTTTGATTATTTATGAATGTATATTGAAGAAACTTGCTATGTGGCTTCAACTAGTTGTGTTATATTGATATTAGCTCAAAAAAGTTTTTTGTTGATAGTCCCCGTAGCAGCAAGCCTGCATACTCGGCCCCCATGTTATTCATATGGAGAATAAGTAAAGTTGTATATCTCCCTTAATTATGAACCTAAATTAAGAGAACTTGGTATGTAGCTTCACCTGGTTCAGTTATATTGATAATTGCCAAAAAAAACCATATTACAATCTTCCTCGTTGCAGCAAACCTGCGTCCTCAACCGTAATGTTATTCTTATGGAGAATAAATAAAATGTTATAACATAAAGCCAATTACCAAGTTTATGTAGTAGTGAGACAAATATATATGCATTGGAAATTCGCTAAGTACGCAGGTTTGCTGCGACGGGAGTATTATGTTTTTGTGATGAGTTGTTTTGTTGATGACCTGTGAGAATCATGTTTGTTGTTTACACTGATACATGTTGTTATTATTTCAAGTTGTAGGTTATTTATATATGCTATATTCAATTTATATTTAGTCTAAAATGAATTACAATGAAATTTCTTCTGAAGAAGGACGTAGGCCTAGGCTAGGCTAAGCTTAAGGTGTAGTTATTTTTATATTTGTTTACTTTTGGAAGTTATATGACATTTTATGTTATAGTAAGAGCAAAGGCTTTATATTTGTTGTTAGATACAACAAAGTTGAAGTAGATTTTCTGGTAAGAAAAATGTTTATATATTTTTTTCTGTTATAATAAAGCTAAAATTTGGAGGACCGCTTGTAAATGAGCCTAATACAATTTTTTTTTACAGCAGAAGTCCGACTATCCGAGCCGCCGGGTTAACCGAGGCAAATACAGTACTGTATATAGCCTCGGAAATAAATCGTAAATAAATCAATAATCGTAAATCGATTGAAAAATGTAGCGGCTGTGTGCTAGGTCGCGATGAGCGCCTCTACTGGCTGTTGCTAGGTCGAGTAGTACAAGCTACTCCTATTGGTTGTTGCTAGGACCAATAGTCTTATCAGTCGACTGTGTTCGCGCCATTGTCTCAGTCTACGCCGAACTGCGCACAGCGGCAGATGCTACAGCGTTGGCGCTACACTTCCGCTAAGAAGAGAAACAAGCGTATGACGCAGAAATCAATAAAAGACTTTTTTGGCAAGTGATTACCTGTAAGTTCAAGAGAAATATCTTTTTATTTAATCATAAATCACTTATTACAGTATTAATAAACCGTATTCTCCAGTTTCAATATGATTTTTGTCTAATTATAACCTATAATTTTTACCCCCGTGTTATCCGAGTTTTTGATTATCCGAGGTAGTCTCGGTCCCGTTTAGCTCGGATAATTGGACTTCTACTGTACTTGCTTGTTTTTTGAGATAGTGCATGACATTTTGTGTACATGTTTATAACTAAATGAGAAATCTGAAAATATCAATATAATATTATATAAGGGATATAGGGGTATTTTTTTAGCTAAAAAAGTTCAAAGTCAGATTTAAATAAAAATAAACAAAATTATTTTGAGCATAAGTAAAATAAATAATTTTTTAAAGTTTTTAGGCTAAGTTTTTTAATCATATACAGACTTATAAGGATTAAAACAAGATAAAAAGTAATGCTTTATCTGGTAAAACAAAAATGTTACAATTTTTTCTAAACCCTTGCAAAATTGATTAAAAGGGTCCGGAGTTTTTGGCTAGTACTTTCTGCAAAGTGGCCAGAGTTTTTCGCGATGCAAAAATGTTTGGCTGGAGTGCAAAGGGTTAGTTAAGAAAAATATCTATTACAAATTAAGACCAATATTTATTATTAATGAGCGATATTAGAAAACAAAACAATGCAAATAATTATGTGAAAACGAATCACGATTTGGAAGGGGGGATTGCAGAATGAACAAATGTACTTCTGTAATTTTGTAAGAATATTTGGCTTATAGTCAATTCTCACTATGAAAAGATACAAGAACTATTTTTAAAGTTATTATTTGTGTTTATACTGCTAATTAGTATGTTAAGACGTTCAGGTTTTTGAAATGATTAAAAATACATTACAGCAAACAGTAGTCTGAACAAAAAGACGAAACTAAATTAACTGGTAATTATAACAGTATCGTCAAAATTTCTATTGATATTGTCTCGCATACACCGAAACTTTGTTGTGGGAGTGAAATTACGTAATTTGTAAGTGTACCACCGGTGGTGCACGTCGGCTGGAGGGTATTCTAGAATCCCCGCCGGCCAACGTGCGCCATATGTGATACACGCACTGTTTGCCGATGGCACGGAGCACGGCCAAGCGGTAGAGCTGCATTCAGTTAGTTATTGAAATCACCGTATGAGAGCAGCACTTCCCGGGTCTTCTGACGATCCTTCCCGCCATTCTGGTGTTTAGAAGTGTCAGTTACTATGCCTTTTGTTGGTTTGCCCAGTTAAATGTTTACATTTTCAAAATTAAAATGATTATTATTTGTATACCTTAAAAACTATTAGGTAAGTTTCAAGGTAAAGAAGTCAGTATAAAAATGTTCTCAAATGGAGCATTATTTTTCAAGAACATAATTCTGACAAAAAAATTACAGTGAGCCACCGGTGGCCACAGTGTGCCTATATAAACCTAAACCACGAATACGTAGTTTAAATAACTCAGCAAAGCTCCACAAATGCACCTTAAAAAAGCATCAAATCAAATGGAAACAGTGCGCCACGGGTAGTACACGTTGGAGTGTTAGAAAGTTTGCCGTGCGCCACCGGTGGCGCACATCGGGATTTTTGGGAAGCTCAAAAACTGATTATTTTCCATCGGGCTGAACGTGTTAACCCATTGGCGACGACTCACGAGGGTTACTCGTGCGGCCGCGGCAGGGCCAAATGCTGACTCACGAGTGCCGTTCGTTCATTACATTTGTGGCGTCACTAGTCCTTGTAGTTCGATGGCAATCTGATAGATTGCTCCTCAATTAACCTTTTTATTCATCTATGAGTATATCTGACAATGTTTCATAATAAAATCCCTGGTTTAATCAAGTAAGAATAATAGTAATGACGCCGCGTCGTCGTCTAAAACTGTGATTTTTCATCAGCGTATAAACACTATAGTTGACTGTTTTATAACAAACTGAGATTGATTTAGAGCATTTTATTATCAATAAGATTCTCATGGGTTGAAATATTTTTTGTTTTATATTTGGCAACATTGTTTTTTTGCCGCTAAAATGCCACTTCTGTTTGTTTTGGTATGATATTGGCAGTGTTTCTTCGACTGTTATTGATAAAACTCACGTTTGTGCATTATTAGTGATGAACCGTGAATAGTGAGAGTGAGGAAGAAGAGGATGATTTGGAAGACGATTTAGTTTACATTAGACTAATGACGAATCGGTTCTAGCCGGTCTTAGCACCCGCGAGCTGGATTTACTTGACGGTGAAGTAATAGAATTGGACGGGCCAAACTGTAAAGTGAGAGTGTAAATAGTGTGTATATATACTTTTATTTATATTTGTTACTTTTCCCAAGAAGCAGTGAAGAGAAAATGTGCACAGAACTGTGAAGCAATAGCAGTGACTTAGAAATGAAGATAGGCCCAGAATCAGCCTTGGTAAGCATTTTTTTAGGTAAAAAAAATCTATTACAGTTTTGCATAGGGAATTGATTGTAGATCGTGAAATAATTGCATTATTACGTTTTAGACCATTAGAATGGTTTTTATCACAGTTTACTTTTAACAATTTATTTTTTGTAAATTATATTTTTGTATATATTGCATTTTATTTCTAAATAAAAAATATATATACACATAAACTGTACCTATTTCGGCGAGGAATTTCATAATAAACGAAATGGTGAAAGAATTATTATGATATCTAAAACAGTTTTCTTTTTATAGCACTTTTACCAAATATCTACAAATTCATTGAAATTAATTACTACCCAAAGACTTACCTATGTTTTAACAACGTCAAATATTTACTTTTTATTGATACCGATACTCCAACCTTTCTTTTGATACCATGATAATACCAGTTAACCGATACCGATACCCTGAGTATCGAAAAGAAAATATTGATACCTACTTGTATCAGAAGTATCGGAACGTCCCCCTACTCGTGCCAACAAATTTGAAACTCAAGAATAATTGGCAGAAGTCGACTGGATCCATAAAATCACAACTTGTACACCCTTAAATATAACACAATTCATGTTTGTGGGTTTTTGCCTTGAGGTCCTCTATTTTCTTGTATTGTTTATAGTTTATTGCCTTTACTACTTAGCTAGATGCTTTAGCCACAGAGACGATTTTAGATATAGTTTGACTAGTTGCATAGAGTAGTTTATATCAAATTTGTATTTTAAGAGAGTTGATTTTGTGTGCTTCAAAACTCTAGATTTAGTGTATCTAGAAATTCATTGCACTGGCTCTTTCTTTAATTTCTCATAAAGAATACTCAACATTTCTCAACAACAAAAACAAATTGTAATGTGGAAAAAAGTGATTAGTTTATTTGCTCGAATGGAAATTGAAGTAATAAAAATAACGAGAAATGGTAATTAGTTTAATCACACAATCTGAAAAGGATTGAGATTTTAAGACCTAATACAAAATATAAGTTTATCTTCTTTCCTAGATATACAAACACTCCGTTGAAAAAGTTTAGTTACATTAACCAGCTATATATTTGCACTTAGTACATTAAAGTAATAAGCAAATGAAAAAGAAAATTGCATTTAAGAGAAGATTTCCAATATTATATCCAAGTATTTAGAGAACGAATGCACGCCTATAATTAAATATGTTAACAGATCACAACACATTTTCATATATTCATGTTTTTTTTTCGGAGCAAGCTATTATCTAAAAAATAAACAATAATAATATTTTATGAAAAAGATTCTTTATACAACTCAAATAAATAAATATTTCAGTAGGAGATCATACATTATTAGTTATTAAATATATATATTATATATAATGGTATAATATTTAGGCACTTCATCTAGAAAATAATATTTTACAACGAAAAGCAAATAAAAGATAAATATATAACACTTAAAAACAACAAAAATAACAAACGACATGAGACGGATATTGTCAAGATGAAAAATACTGAATACAGACCTTGTGAGGAAGCAGTACAACTCATTTATACAATTAAAGATTGGATTTAGGAAACGTTGTACTAATTGATATGAAAGTTATTGTAAATATTACAAGATATTAGTCTTGATGTTGATCGCTGCTGCCGCTATTGTCGTGGCGGCGACTTCGGGATCTGGCCCCTGTCAACAAACAACAAACCTTTTAATACCGAAGTTGATTTGGCATTGAAAAGCGGCCTTGAGGGGTTCATTCCTCTACTAAATGTTAAACTTTAACTTGATGATTATTTACCAGAAAATTAAAATTACGTATCACATATCGACAATATCTGAAACTAAGTATCATAGTAAGATATGTTGCAATGTAAAGGAATCACCTCAATGAGCACTATTATGATGCATTAAAATGAGATAACTTTGTTTTTATAGCCTATCAATATTTCATGCCATAACTAATCAGACAAGACAAGATGAAATGTTTGATGAGATGTTTGTCTAACTGGAATAAAACATATATATATATCTTCTTTTGAACTGCAAGACTGCTTGGAGTAAACTAATTACCTCACCTGATCATCCAACATATGTATTTTATCGTAACTGAGCAGGACAAGATCTTACCTCTTCTGATCTGATTAAGGCAGGCCAACATTCGGATCATGAAGGAGGCAGGAACTGTGATGGTGTCTTTGGTTTCTTCTAGCATCACTTCATTGCGTTTCACTAACTGGAATACAAATAACAATTTTCAATCAGCACAATTAATTTTTAAAGAATGACATAAGTTATGGACGTTAACCTGACACTATCTGAAGAGCTGATTAAAAATCAGAAAATATATTTATAGTACTATTAACTTATAATCTGTAAATTAAATTTCCCTTCTCTCTCTATTGTGAAGGAAAATTTAATTTATTTGTCTTTTAAAGCCATTATATTTATTAATGAAGTTGTAAATAACAAATTTTGATTGATTGAACTATAAATTTGTCTGGAAGGAGCTCCTAGACAAAAAAAACAAAAAAACAAATACGACTACTTATCTTAACGGCCAAAGATCGTGATCGCGATACAATTACGCTAAGCTTATACTGCTAGAGTCGCGATCGCGACCCTTTTCTTCATGATGCAATACATTGATACTCAAATCAGTGCCATGATGTATCGGATGTAGTCTTTCGGTGCGTTTTGGGATTTTGTAAACGATTATGAAAAGTTGTGTCTTTCCATTGTTGGCGCCATTTATAGTGTCGTGGTCGTGGTTTATGAGGTTTTTCCATGAAAAATAATTATTTTTAACCCTAAAACAGCAAATATTCTAGCAGGCTGTGAATCATTTAGCTTATTTTGGCTATCTTCAAATTGTAAACTACGTGTTTATTTTGTAACCACTATGGCACATAAGGAATTTTTTAAATATGAGTTTTCTGAGTTTGCCCCTGTTGTGTAAGCGGCTGCATACGGATTGCTCCCCCTGGCCAGTAGTGCCAGTGACTTACGGATTGCTCCCCCTGGCCAGTAGTGCCAGTGACATACGGATCTCTCCCCCTGGCCAGTAGTGCCAGTGACATACGGATTTCTCCCCCTGGCCAGCAGTGCCAGTGACATACGGATTGCTCCACCTGGCCAGTAGTGCCAGTGACATACGGATTGCTCCACCTGGCCAGTAGTGCCAGTGACATACGGATTGCTCCACCTGGCCAGTAGTGCCAGTGACATACAGATCTCTCCACCTGGCCAGTAGTGCCAGTGACTTACGGATTGCTCCCCATGGCCAGTAGTGCCAGTGACATATGGATCTCTCCACCTGGCCAGTAGTGCCAGTGACATACGGATTGCTCCCCCTGGCCAGTAGTGCCAGTGACATACGGATCTCTCCCCCTGGCCAGTAGTGCCAGTGACATACGGATTTCTCCCCCTGCCAAACCGATTTGATTTAAATGAGCATCATCATACGGATTACTCCTCCTGGTCGTGGTGAAATAATTAAGCCCAATTTTTGCCCTGACTGAGAGCTTCTAATAAATGACATCATTTTACATAGGATGAAAAATGAAAAAGCCACGGCACATAAAGATAACAGTCATAACTTAATATAACTTGTGATCATTTAATATCAATTTTGATTTTTTATTGTTTTATTGCCACAAACAAAATATTCCCACCCTAGGCACCCTTTTTACCACCCAAGGCAAATTTTTGATAAAACCAGATTATAAACCCTCTAGGTGCCGCCCGCCTGAATTCGGGTGATTTTTTGTTTACTTACAAGTGCCACCCGCCCGAATTCGGGCGATTTTGCAGACGTTCAGTTACAACGGTCTGAATACACTCTAGTTGTACTGAACTACATTGAATTTGGTATCACTGTAAACGGCAGATTTCAAGCTTTACTCCAATGTCTGTCTCGAGAGGTTCTACTCTATGTTGGAAAGAAAACATCTGCGCCAAGATTTGTTACGTCACTGTTGTTTTCTGACTTCTGTTTTATTTACGTTTTCGTCATTTATCATTGCTTTTTAGGTTATATTCAATTGAAAATGTTGTTTATTATCATTAAAGTGCATTTATTATTGCCAAATAAAGTGTTTGAACAAGGTTATTAGTAAAAATATAAGCGATAAGTGATATTGTGTGTCTTGGTTGGTTTTACATGCATCTTTATGGGATTGAGGTTAGTATCATGGTGATCATATTTGGTTTTATCGTCATAGATATTTATCTTATGTATTTTACTAATAACGAGTATATATATTCTTGTTCCTAATTAAATTTTGAACAAAATGTATATCTTGAATTTTGTACCTGGTGCACAACCTTTTTTTTACATATGTGGATACATAAGGAAAGTAAATTTTATTTTGCAATTTCTGGATTTGGTCCTATACTGGATTTTTTGTGTATAAATAAGGACATAAAGTTATATACTGTAAGATAGTCAATTTTATCTAGTTTAAAAAAATTTATAACAGTATACCATTTAGTGATAATTTATTTTTTTGTTAATTTTCAAATAAAACCCTGTACGAGAGCTAAAAATCACATGACATTTAAGACAATTATGACAAGAAACCTAGAGGGTTAAGCGATTTTCTATTTATGGCTGCTGTAAATAAATATAAATTATAAAATTACGGCATTTACAATTTTAAATGAGGCCAGAATTATTTTCTGGCTATTACATGGTTTAAAAAAGTAAAGTCTCAATGGAATCCTTGTAATAGTCATTAATCTGTTTTGTAAATTCTATATTATATTATTCTATTGTATTTTGTTATTCTATATTTTATAGTCATAAATAATTTTTAAACATTACGACATTAACTTGTACTTTGGTTTGGATAGATACAATCAGATCGAGAAATATGGACAAATGGACAAGCTGGGGGGGGGGGGAGCAATTCGTATGTCGTTGGCGTGGCCAACCATGGGGGAGCAATCCATATCCTCCTGTGTAAGCATGTCTTATGTATTCATTAACAAGTAATGGTTTTCATTTAGATTCTCATTTTCTTGTTGATCAAAGTGAATTTATGGTGGTTGATAAAGGTAAAATTATGCTTATTTTGTATAGATTTTCAAAAAACTCATACAAGATAGTGAAAAACGCCTCAGCATTACGGAGAAATATATTACGGTGAGCAATTGAAAGGTTGAATATTATTATGTTAAGACGATTTTTTTGCGAAACTCCTTTGTTATTTCTGATTGATTTCAACACTCGAGGTATTAAATGGTTTACAATGATTCGTAGTTGTGCTAAGAGGTCTTCCATTTTTTTATATATTAATTCTAAAAGACTGCCATCAAAGTTTATTTTTTTGTCCGAGCCGTAGGCTAAGATCAAGATCTAGAGGGCAAAGCCCAAGATGGTAAACAAGCAAAGAAAGTTTACTATATCTTTTCGAAAATAGAAGCTCATTGGATATACAAGTATGAATAAAACATGAGGACTTTAATTACAAAAATAATAAATGTATTCTTATTAGGTCAAACTTTTCTCAGATTCAAGCAAAAGGACGCCATGCTTAAGGTTGTGCTGCCAAAATTATTTGATATTTTTTCTTACTGCTTTATGTTTATTGCCAATGTTTAATATGTTTAAATGACCAGAACATTTCCCCCCCATTTGTACTTCTTTAAACGTAACAGTTCACTTGGTTATTAATTTAACCATAGTCCCAAGTCTCGCACAAGCGCCTCGGCAAAGGCATTCCGCCGGTATGGAGGCGTCATGACGCTGCTGACTTGCGCGGACGGAAGTTCATAAATTAAGTTAACATATTATTGACTGATTTGATAAATTTGTAAATGTAAAAATCAATG
The DNA here is from genome assembly GCA_963675035.1 of Allygus modestus. NCBI lineage: Eukaryota > Metazoa > Arthropoda > Insecta > Hemiptera > Cicadellidae > Allygus > Allygus modestus. The sequence goes on along the minus strand of OY776111.1, from coordinate 220,479,791 downwards.
TTTCTTTGTTATTTTCTTTTTACTCTTTGCCATCCATCCGATTGTGATGAAACTTTGCATGGCAATTCAGGTTGATCCTAGGAAGGTTTCAACCCATCAATCAATGTTCTAACCAACTGGACTTTGAAATTATCAGTATTAAGCTTTAACCCCAAGCGTTTTTAATGGAATGGTTCAATATGTTGTTTTGCTATTTTTTTAATATTTTAGTTTAGACACCTGAATTACAGTCATTCCAGTGGACACACAAACAATAATGATGAATAAAAAGTAGCAAAACACCTGATCAGATGTGCAACTCACAAATAATTCACCCATCCCGAGCTTGGACCCGTACCGTCCACTCTTTGCTAAGGTCAACCCTCCCCTTCAACACTGCTACACTCAGGTGAACTCTCCATAAGTTGCACATAAAAATCACCAACTAAGATGGGATTTGAACTGTCGATCCAAGCTCTACCCCCTGGCCGGGAGGATCAAAATGAATGTGGGCACTTGGGATCGGATGATTTGGGGTTGAAGCAGCTGGGCTAGGAACAAGGAAGCCAGTCCCTAGCCTGTCTGAGACCTAACCTGTGTTTCATGCTACAGTAAAAGCCCGCTAATCCGGCATCCGATGGTCCGGCACTTTCAATAATCCGGCATCGGTCTAAGGGTTCTAAAATAATAGTTTTGTGTGCTGTATGAGCCTTTCGGGGGCGATCGGCAAAGTTCGGACGCGACTGGCCGAGTCGCGGGCAATCGGCAGGATTAAGTATGTTTTAAGATATAATACAGTAAATAGTTTGTGGTTGAAATGTTTGTTTTTAACATTTTCCATCACTGCCGAAATCAGAGAAATCTCAATAAAACATGGAATAATAGACCAATGTTGGCCTTATGACTCTCTATTTTTAGCGTTATTTCCGCTACTCTCGCAACAACAGCTATTTTTAGACGGCAGGCAGTAATCCAGCATTTTCGGTAATCCAGCACTGCCAAAGTCCCGAACGTGCCAGATTAGCGAGCTTTTACTGTACCGGTACCAAACCGATTTTACCACCATGGAAACATTGCTGGGGATATGAGACGGGAATCTTTTACCCAGACCAGAGAGCAGTGCCAAGCCAGCTTTGATTTACTTAATTAACTGAAAACGTTGAACTAAACTAAAACCTTCCAAACTGATTTACTGTAATTGTGGCTAACCCAAAATGCCTTGATATTTCTAGAATTGATTTCAAAGGTACTAATAACTGGGATTTAAAACTGCAAGTGACTCTAAAACAGTTTCTGGGAGAATTTGATAATTAGACAAAACGTGGTTTTAATCCAAACATGAACTGACTGGGTCGTTAAGCGACGCCAACCAGATTTCTGATTCTGATTCCCTAAATTTCCTGAGCCGGGCGAAAGCCTGGCGGCTTTCCCCTTAAATTTGCAAGTCTGTTCTATCATTGGTTTGAGTGATTTAACTTAAAACCATCCATGGTACTGTAAGTATTTTCTACAAATAGACGGTTGGGTGATGTTGCACGAAGCAGGTTCTTTAAACAAGGAAGAAGGTAGGGGAGCGCCGAACTTTGACAAGTCGAACGAAGAAACGAGTCTTCTGTCATCATAAAACGTCAGACTGAAAGATGGGGCGAGACCGGCAGGGCAGCGAAATTGAGTTTGCTGCACTATATGAAAAGTGTGCCGCTATGCGTCACAAGAGTGCTTGGCCACTGTCAGGCTAGCTGCTGTGTCGGATTACAAGCTAGGTGCTAAGATCGTGTTAATTTCATTACTGTCTTCCGGGTTACATCATATTTTGGACTCAGACTGTGTAAAATGCTTCTACGATACAACTAATTGCTTAACAAAGTTTTTAAGTACCGAATTAAAATGTTGATATACCAGCTTTCAAAGTGCTCTCAAAGTGTTGATATGTTGATCAAAGTGTTAAGAAGTAATAATTTTATTGAAGTTTCTACGGTAAGAATATTTAACCAAAGGAAAAAGAAATGGGATTCAACGGAAAAACCACACAAAAGAAGTTGCGGGTACCAGCTAGTTATTAATGTATTATTACTGTTAGTAGAACATATGATTGCCACTTTAACTAGTTTTTCAATAATGTGTAATTTTGAAGTTTAGCACATATAGTGTTATACACATCCATACTTCCGATAACATGTGTACACATAGTCATTTCCGATTCCTGTGTCTTCATTTGATTTAGTGTACAAGGAGGGAAAAATTATTAAAATACATTTGATTTATTTATGTTATAATCATAAGTCACATAGTATTTATTACGTGCAAAGTAACTCAATTGCAAAACTCCATTTGATATTTTAAAAACACTTCAAAAGAAAGTGATAAGTTAAAAACTGGTAAAGGAAAAATAAAAAAACGTTTACTTTATAACAAATAAATATCTTATTAACACATTTATATGTTACAAATTAATCAGTTAGCATATAAGCACGGTTACCAATCTCTAATACTGTGTTGCCATCATCGTCAGATCTGAAACAACTACTACACAGGGCCGGACCACCTCTACAAACATCTTGGGGAGTTAAGGGATGGGGTGGTTGAGTGAAACCCTACCCTGAGTGAGCAGCGCTAGCATAACAAAAATCTCGTGTTATCTCTGGGCAGAATTATTTGTCAAAATCGGTGGCGACAACCTAGAAGTTACACTTTTACTTGTTCATTTTAAGAGTCTTCATCACCGGAAGTTGCCGGACGCTATTTTGGTGTTTTGTTCCATAAGGTCAATGTTAACTTTGTGCCTCCGTTACTCCTCATCTGATCGTCACAAACAATTAATTTCGGTGTCAAATTAAAGGTTTCGTCATCCTCTAGGGAAATACAATAGTCGAATTTGGATTTTGTTACTAATTAATGAGAACATGTACAATGTTTCACTTCAAAATTAAACTATTTATCATGAAATTATGATAGCCAAATTAAGGAATTCGACATTGTATTTCCCTAGAGGACGACTAAACCTTTAATTTGACACCAAAATTAATTTTATGTGACGATCAGGTGATGAAGACTCTTAAGCTCATCTTACTCATTACTGTTAAGATTTTAACATTAATAACGCTGTTTTAGGAATGATACATACTGATTAGCAGTTTCAAGTTGTTGATTTAAAAGTTCTATAATATAAAACGAAGTACTCACATTAAAGGAATATAATAAATATTACAATAATAGTAAAGAGTTTAACACTTTGACTGCGCGTGAGACACTGGCTTCCCACCAAGTCTGCTTAGAAACAATGACTCAGTGTAAGCGCAGGCTGGGCCGGAGGAAGGCGATATTTTTTGCGAGTGACACTCAAGATGCAAGCTTTATTTTGGCATAGGTTGGGAGCAAATTTCCTCCAGTATCCTGGCCGACACGGGACTTCCCTGCATTAGTTGTTATCCCACTTAGTCCCTCTAGATGGCGACCCTGGTTGACTACTGCTATCTGGATTGTTCTGCGACCTGTTGGCGCTTTGTAGAACCACGTCCAGTAGTACAGCACCGTACAGTGATTTTGTCCTTCGTTAGCCGGGAATTGAAAATGTGACCGCGCCCATCGGAACAGTTGCCGCTTGGTGGGAACACGCCCCACGTCCCACACACGGTCAAAGTGTTAATGGGTCTAGGGAAACCACTTTGCTTCAACGACAAGGTGACAAAATGGTGAGCTATATTCTTTGCACACACTCAAAAAGTATTTTCAGGTTTAAATACAGTAGGTGTAGAAATAGGAGTTAATTTGTTCACTTGGCTGTATGCCTATAAACAATACTTTCTACTTCATTACTAACTTTATACTGTATAATATTACATATAAATTACATACTTGCGATAATATACGTAATGACCGATCTGGGCCAAGAAATGGTTCCTACGCCGCTAAAGGAAAATGAAACTTCTTAGTTTTTTACAATACTCAAAATAAAAATTTCATCAAAGTAGTATTTTTCCTCGGAGAATTGCTAGATTTCTCAAATATAGAGAATGTACAATCAAAAACATCACTAAAGTTGAAAAATAACAATCCATCTGGTCAGTTTCCTAAACCTACACAATACTTGTATTTTGATGTATAAACCAAAATTTACTCACATTAACTATTTTGTATTTTTGGAAAAAAGAAAATAATGGTTAATTTTAATTCATGAAATTATAAAATATGTATTTTATTTTCTCATTTACGATGAGTATTATTGCCTTTTATCTCATATTAGGATATGCAACATTGTTTCCTGAATAGTGAGAGGACTTAGAATTTGGCCATGATTATTTTATCACTATATTTTACAAGTGTTGTGTTACTTTCATTGAAGACAGCCATACCCTTACTTTTGATCACTAATTTTGAGTTTTTTTGGCTTTCCAATCTTTAAATATTATATACCATTGTATATAATTATAAAATTGTATAACGATTCAGTATTTTATTTTTTTTTTAGTTCTTAAAGTTTAAAGGTCACTTTATTAGTACATGCTCGTAAAAGTTACGATTGATTTTGATCAAAGTCACACAATAGGTATCACATAGTAAAATCCACAAAACCAGGACTGGTGAAAATAATGAAAATCCTCACACAACGTCTCTTGTGGCAAAAAGGTCTTGAGTGAGTGAGGGGTAGTTGAGAAAGAGGCTCGGTACATTCCTTGCTGAAATGTATACTGTGTAGCAAAAAAACTCTCAGCTGTCATAATATTTACAAAGAAATACAGTTTTATGTTTAATGTTTTTAAAAATTTTAATGTTATTGAAAAAAAACACAAAAAAAAACATAATCACAGGCAGAAAACTGACCCAGATAAGACATGTATTACACTGTATTAGTCGCATGTTTTGACCTGACAAATAAACCCATAAAGTTGTTTAACAGTTGATGTTGAACACTAGGGTGGGCTGAAAAAAATTTTGTTTGTACAGAACCCTCAGCTAGCACATTAGACTTAAAATTTAGAAATTTCACAAAAATCACAAGGTTTTATAATTTTTTTGAAAGTACCTAAACAGCTGCATATTGGGGTTGCTAAAGTAAAAATCCTTTATGGTAGAGTTATAAAAACACACTAAATTATTGAAAAGGTAGTATCTTTTGTGGAGAAAATGCTTCAATATATTATAATTTTACACTTTTGGAGTGCTCGCTGGCACTTTTTGAATTTACACACGTTCTAATGAATATTTCAATAAGCAATATGTTGGGGCTTTATTACAAAACCACCTTTAAATTTGGCATGGCGGATATTACATGCAATTCAAAATTAGCTTTATAAATATAAAGTTTTAAGCCATTAGACTGATTTTATAACCAGTGAACAATACTTCTTTAATTTGTTCAAGCCCGTCATTTTTTACGGGCTAATTACAGATAGCATTAGATTATATATAAATTTATCAATAAGAGTTTATCAATTACTTAATTCATTGTGAAATACAAATTTTCAATTCTCACACTTCAACATTATTTTTATAACCTTCTTAAATCATAGTCCTTTACATAGTTGGAACATTGAAATGTCGTTTGCTTGAAAAACATGGCATTGGAGCTCTTGTTCGGATGAAACTATCTCTGTTCATAGCGCCGACGAGTTTTGAAGAGGCTTCAGTTACCAATTTCTCACAGCGCTCTATCGCTTGAGTGTGACACGGGAATTTGTGGAAGCTCCATTCTTTTTGCTGTTTGGCAGTTGAAACCTCAGCTCAAATAATACTCTTCGCAAATAAGGTAGTGAAGAAAGAGTAGATGTAGTCCAATCAATAATTTCATAATATTTTTTTGCCTGGAAGTTGATTTTTGGCAGTTAGAAAGTTCGGATTAGCTTTTTTTTGGAAGCTATGGCCCTTGCTTTTATAGTTCTTCTAACCCCCAACTCTCTGATATGGGCCCTTTCGTCGACTATCATTTGCGCAAAGTAAGCACCTTAAGGCTGTGCGAGCGAAAAAAAAGAGAATTTTAATAATTTTTTCCCTCCAATAAAACTTGTTTACTATGTCTCTAGGACATGCTGTACACATTTTGTTTTAAATATCATGCTTTGTTTTCCCTATATTTAGCTTCAAAAGTGGCTATCTTGAGGGTTTAGATACACACATATTGTAGAAATAAATAATGTTAACAAATTGAAAAAAAATATTGAACACTCTTTTTAATAGTATCTATAATGTAACGTAATTTGCATTTCAAAAAGCTAAAAATATTTTTTAGTAGCTTCTTTACACAGGTTTTGCAATACGAAGCAACAGAACAGTCAGCATAAAATTAATGTTAAAATGTAGCGGCGTTCTTTATGAATAATTTGAGACCTTCATGAATCGAATCGGTGTTAAAGAAATCTTGTAAGTGCATGTACTTTCAAAGCTCTGAAAAACGCTGCTTGGACTCGCTACGCACACAAAGCAGCTTCTACATGCGCCCGCACTCGCAACACGGGCAGCAGCGCGCGTGCACACACGGTTTGTCTCGTCTCTTCCCTCCCTTCATTCTTTAGTGAACGCCAATTGAGCAGATAACACAGGGTGGCCACTCTACAATTATATACAAATTCACGGTTTTTTCCCGGTTTTTCCTGGTTATTTTTGGCAAAATCACAGTTCAGTTTTTAGGGGTCTGCGGTGCACCGAAAAAATGGTACCGGTACGGTACACAACTAATTACCGTCATCGGTTCGGTACAGAACATAACCCCGGTACAGATTCGGTACGGTACAGTTTACTGCTTCAAACAATAAACAGAGATACCGGTAAGCTAAACAATGTTTAACAAAATAAGTGGTTTAAATAAGACCGACTCCTATTTATAACTAGTCATTTCCTTTAAGGAAAACAAGCCCCAAAACTCTAGGAAAAGAGACGTTGACAGGTGTTATTTATAGCTGAACGAGAATGGAGATAAGAAAGGTGTGCAAGGGGAGTGAGGAGTAGCTGGGTAGGGTCGCAAAAAATGCCCTTGAAGACAAGAAAGGTTTAGACTAGGAAAGCGTGAGGGGTAAGGGGGGAGGGAGGTAATTAGCTGTAAATCAGTTGTTTGTCAACATCATTCCTAGAGTGAGAAAAGGAATACTATCTTTTAAATCGCTTTCGTTCTCCATTATGATTTCAAATTAAACTGCTTTTATTTATGTATTATTATTATTGTTATTGAAGTATACTAGTTAAATTTTTAAATGATATTAAAAAAGGTTTAAAAAATGGTTGAAAACTATTTCAAAAATAGCCACTAACTTGATAAATTTCAAATGGTAGCATAAATTTGTTATTTTTTACTGTGCTGTGAAATTTGTACATACATATATCTGTTATATGTTAGATTATCTTGTGTGGTTTTGGAAAATTCAACTAAAATTTATTATTAACAATAACCTAAATTTATTTTTTGATAAGGTTAATAGCTAATTATTTCAAATATGATATAGGCAAATTACCATTATATAAAACTGTCTTACTTTTATTACTTTATTTATTTATTTTTCAGTTTTCCATGGTACTTATATGTTTAAATAAATGTACTGTAATATTTGTTATGGACTTCAATTTTGAATTTAGTAATGTAATTAACCCTAGCAGTGGCCAGCCAAAAACTGTAGAATGGCCAACCAATTTTGGCGATTTTGCAGACCTTTTTTTGAAAATTCGTATAAAATTGAAATGAGAACTAAACATAGCCAACCACATATTCATTTTGTTTAGAAAGAACAGGAGCATCATGTAATAGTCAAATAAAAAATATCTAAGAGATAATTGTTTCAGCAAAGTAAAAAAAATTAAAAAAAATTGAAATTTATTTTTGAAATTTCAAAAGCAGCCTCGGTAAAACTTTTTTGTCAGATTTTTTATGGAAAATTCATTATATACATTTTGTAGACAATTCAATTCCTTACATAGAAATGTATAATATGTTGGGGAAAATATTTTATTTGTAGGTATTATGTAAGTATATACGGAAAACCGCAAAATGTGAAAATTGTACAGTGTTAGTTAGTACTGTAAAAAGGATATGTAAATATGTATATGCTAATAATAATATGTATATTTTTGTAAAGCTAATAAAGTAGGGAATGTAAAAAAGTCATAAAGTTGATGGTAAAAAATTGTTATCACTTATGATTAGATGAATTTTGAAAATTTTAGGGTATTCGGAAAAAAAAATTCTACGATATTTAGTATATAACTTTTTTTAGAAATTTATTCCTCCAAATACTATATATACATTTAGTAGGACATTCAATTCCCTACATAGAAATGTATAATATGTTGGGGAAAGAATTTTATTTGTAAGTATTATGTAAGTATATACGGAAAACCGCAAAATTTGAAAATTGCGGTCACCATGTAGGAAAAATTACAAAATTAATATTTTTTATATTAGGCCTACTCAATAAATACATCCTACCTTACAATTGTAAAAGTAATAAAAATAAATATAATTACTCACCCCCTTCCCATTATTATGTTATCCTGTTGGCTTATATCACACTCGAACATACGAGACATTGTACTAAAGAAAAACAACTTTTTAGAAACACTATTTCACACACTTCAGTAATATTTATGCATAATAAAATGCATAAAGATTACTGTTATATACACACATACACTTCACTAACACTAACACTCCGAAATAATAAAGGATTTAGCAGTAATTCGCGGATAACACGAGAGCGTAACCTTACCAACAGCGACGACAAAACACGGAATGGCCGACTAATGCGCATTTGATGTGAGATGTGACGTATTTCCCTCGTCTTCCAGCAGCAGGCGGAAATAATAACCATGCGCAAGGCTGCCAATCTCAAACGCTAAATTTCTTCCTCTTCAAAATGAAATATTATATGACTAGTATTTATAACTTGCACTGGATGTAATTCGCATTTCCCATACCAGCGTATTACGCTGGTTGGCCATTTGTTACGAATTCAGAAAACAGGTGTTTTCATAAAATCGTAACTGTTGTGCAATCAATATTTTGTTCTAAAAATCAATACTACAGTGAAACTAAACTCTTTGGCTATGCAGTGGTACCACCCGCAACATCCTAAGACAAAAATTACCCGAGCAGGGTAATTCCAAAGAAGTCGTGTTTTTACATTTTCCGAGCGTCGACTGCAGGAATGGCGTAGTGGCAAAATTTCATAGTAATTATAATCGTCGTGACATTGTTATAGAACTTGTAAACGGTTCATTTATGTAATAAAATGAAAGTTCAGAATGTGATCTTTCGAATGGTATAAATATTGTTCACTTCTGAGTTGACTATTAATGATTTTTTTACCGTTACAAAAATTTCGACCCGTACCAGCGTATTACGCTGTTGGCCATTTCAGGCGACACGTGAAACCAGCGTATTACGCTGGTTGGCCACTGCTAGGGTTAAGTAATTTTAGAATTATTTTGATTTTAATCTTCAGTATTTATTGGTCTAATTTTTGTAGAATATAGAAGATATTTGTAGAATGAAGCATGTAGTTATACAACAAATAAATATTAATCGACGGCCTCAAGGTAGTTGGGGAACATCCACCATTATGTTCTAACAACGCAGTGGCAGTAGTGATGAGGTGTGTGACGACACACAGTGGGGTATACAGCCTATGATCGGTATCCATGGCAACCTGTTGTGCGCACTGGTCACTGCGTGTGCTAAGTGGGCGGGGATAGAAGATATGGGAAAGAAAGATAGGATAGGGGATAGGGGATAGAGAATGAGAGAGAGAGAGAGAGAATGAGAGAGAGAGAGAGAGAGAGAGAGAGAGAGAGAGAGAGAGAGAGAATGAGAGAGAGAGAGAGAGAGAGAGAGAGAGAGAGAGAGAGAGAGAGAGGAGAACTTGACAATTATTTATTTTTCCCTGTCTTGGTTTAGGCCAAAGGCCCACTCTTCACTGAGAGATATTTTACTTATTCTCAGATTAAATATTGTCAGAATGCATGGCATGACAGAATACAGAGAAATTAAAATAACCAACGATGTATATGTTGAGACACTGTTTTAATAAACAAGGGTCAAAGGCGTTACACGTAATTAATTTATGGTCACCAAAAGAATATTTGTGCAAGGAAAAGAACTCAAAAATAGGTTTATCTGTCAGACAGTTGTGTTGACTTCCAGGAATTTGGAAGGTATTTGCTCACTTCCGGACTAGCCGCTCTCTCTGCTCTCTCTCTCTCTCTCCGTTTCCCCTCAGTCAGCTCCTTTGGTTATCAATTCGCGAATAGAGCTGTAAATAAATCTCTTACCTGGAATTTCATCGGAGAGTTTGTAAAAAAATATCTTTAAGAATTGTTTTTATATTATTGACTTGCTTCTCTCTTTCTTTGGTTTTTCCTGTCAACAAATCTCTCACCGATACCTACTGTTTTTTCTGTACACCGAAACATATTTTTATATCTCAAATTAACTTTCCCGGTAACAATACCGACATTCGAGTCACTAATCATGATAGAATTTTCACGGTTTTACAGTGAAATTCACGGCTTTTTCACTGTTTTTTCACGGTGTGCCAAATTCACGGCTAATTCACGGTTTCACGGTTTTCACGGTTGGGTGGCCACCCTGTAACAGTCCGCGCATTGACGGGCTAGACCAATACATGGCAAAACGAAGTGATCCCGAGCGGTGAGCGCGGTGTCCTTTACACGCTCCTGTGCTCTTTACAGTAATAAAACTACAATTAAACTTATACATCCCTTTTTTGCATGAACTGCCACATCCAACGGTATAAATATATTTCAGTTTAAATGTATGTGTAATTTTTAATAATACAAAATATTAGAATGATGTAACAGCATGACATGAAAATGTCAGTACAGTAGGACCCCGCTAGTCCGACCTCTGATGGACAGACTCCTCGCTTAAACCGACCATATCCTTATCGGTGTTTTGTTTACGTATCTGATTGTCGCTCCGTTCATGTCGACGCATGTCGATGACTCATCGATGTAAGTCAGTAGACCGTGTTTTTGTAGTTTGTGTTATTGTTTAGTTATTTAGAGTGTGTCGAACTACATTATGTCAACTACAAAATGTAAACACGTCACGCTGTCTTTAGCGGTGAAGCATTTGTTTGTAGTTTGTCAACAAATGACAAACCTAACATAATAACCTAATAATAACCTAATAGACCTAACAGTCCATGTGGCAAAATATGTTTAGTTTAAACTAGAGTTTTATTATGTTTTTATGAATAAATTTGTTCCTCTGATAATCCGACCTTCTTTGCGTTCCGACCATACTCTCGGTCCCGTTGAAGACGGATAAAATGGGATGTTGTGTGTCTGTCTGTCTGTCTGCTTTTTGTTCCTCAATCACTCAAAAACTACTGAACTAATTGGCATGAAAGTTTACAGGAATTTTCCTTGTATACCAAATAAACACATAGGACTATTTTCGTTTTGAAAATCCAATAGGGCTTTGTCCCGCCGTAGTTCAAGGTTCCCATGTATTCCTTTAAATAAACGATTTATGACATTTTAATTATTCTCCATAAGAAAAACATGGCGGCTGAGTATGCAGGTTTGCTGGAGCAAGGAACACAAATAATGGGGTTTAATACAAATATTAATATAACTCAATGAGGTAAAGCCACATACCAAATTTTATTAATTTATGTTCATAATTAAGGGGGATAACACGTTTCTTATTCTCCATAAGAATAACATGGGGGTTGAGTAAGCAGGTTTGCTGTTACGGGAACTATCGGACAAAAAATGTTTTTTAGTGCAAATATCAATAGACCACAACGATATGAAGCAATATACCAAGTTTCATCAGGGAAATTTTATAAATAAGCGAGATATACAATTTTTCTTATTCTCCATAAGAATAACATTGGACAACGTACTGTGTTTAGCACTTTCAATATCTCTATAACCATTTGACGTAGAGAAATGATCAAAACACCAAATTGTGCATATTTTTAAGCTGATTCTAATGGGAAAAAATAAAATTTGACTTTTTCAAAAACTATATGTAAAAAACTCAAAAACCCATTTTGGGGGTACAAAACCCCCCCAAAATACCCCTTCGGATAGGTCGATCGGTCTGGTATTCGAACTTAGTCATAAATGCTGCTTTACACGTTTATACCAAATTTCGTCAAAATCGGATTATTTTTACGAGGGTTATCGTTCTTACCATGCCGACTATGGTAATAGCTTCTTCCCTATAGGGGAAATTCGCTAAAAAGGATGTTGATTTGTTTGTTTGTCTACAGGGTGTCACAAAAATGTGTAGTGCGCTATGCAGAACCGAATTCTATATATAAAAGCAAGTCGAAAATGTACAGTAACGTTTTTGCAAATTCGGATTAGTTTAGGCGTAATCCGCCATTTTGTATTTTTTTGAAAATAATTAATAATTCAAAAACCCTTGGAGATATTTTTATGAAACTTGGTATAAACTTTAAGTTTCTGGTTTTCAACATTTTCCAAAAATAATTTGTATTAAACTTATCAAATTTCTAAGTGGCGGCCATTGAAATATTTAAAAGTCAAATTCCATGAAAACTAGCAACTAAAGAAAATTTTCCAAGACATAAAATTTAAAGCACTTTGTAATCCAAATCCAATGATATTTTTACTGTAAAAATCGGTTAACAAATAAAAAAAGTTATGGTAATTTTTTATAATAAATTTCAAAATGGCGCCTGTATAAAAATTTCAAAGTCAAATTCCTTGAAAACTAGCAACTAAAACAAAATTTTACAAAACATAAAAATTTAAAGGACTTGTAATTAGATGGTCAAATGCACTAGGGAATTTGACTTTGAATTTGTTATATGGACGCTATTTTGAAATTTACAATAAAAAATTACCATAAATTTTTTATTTATCAACCGATTTTTACATTAAAAATTTTATTGGATTTGGATTACAAAGTGCTTTAAATTTTATGTCTTGTAAATTTTTTTTAGTTGCTAGTTTTCATGGAATTTGATTTTTAAATATTTAAATGACCGCCATTTTGAAATTTGATAAGTTTAATACAAATTATTTTTGGAAAATGTTAAAAACCAAAAACTTAAAAGTTTATACCAAGTTTCATAAAAATATGGGTTACAATAATTATGGGTTTTTTAATTATTATTTTCAAAAATTAAAAAATGGCGGATTATGTCTAAACCAAGCTGAAATCGCAAAAATGTTACTATACATTTTCGACTTGTTTTTGTATGTAGAATCTGGTTCTGCATAGCGCGCTATGCATTTTTGTGACACCCTGTATATATTTGAAGTTCATGGACTCAGACACCGTTGGCCATGACGTCGGTTGCCATGAAACGTGGTATATATATATATATATACACATATATGTAAAATTTCACGGAGAAAGTTGTTAAGCCACCCATTTCGTCCTAACTCAATTGGGTTCCTCCCAGAAGGCTCAAAAGAGTTCCCATATAAACCTTATAGAAAAATATTGTTGTTTACATAAAAGCTAATGACATGTTTACTTGACATGTCGAGCAACAGGACAACTAGTTTTATTTATCCTCTATAAGAATAACATTGGTGATGAGTACGCAGGTTTGCTGCAACAAGGAACAAAAAATAATGGGTTTTTATGCAAATATCAATAGAACTCATCTAAGTTAAGCCACAAACCAAGTTTCATTCATATACATTTATAAATAAGCGATATATAACATTTTAATTACTTTCCATAAGAATAACATGGGGATCGAGTACCTAGGTTTTGTAGTGGGTCGAAAACCCTAGTAACAATTAAATAATAACCTAATAATAATCAAATAAATACAATAAAACATCGTAAAGTAATATTAAAATATAAAGTCAGAAGACAGTTGAGATTTATTCGGTAACTTTCAACGGTCAAATATATTCCAGTTACAACGAGAAAGACGGTGGTTCACAGTAGAAAATTACAGCAACGTGAGTTACTGACCGCGATACTGAGCGCAGTACGAACTGCGGTTCAGGCCACGGTCCTGTAGAATCAAATCTCATTGGTCGAGGGTAGTCACGTGACAAGCTCCCTTATAACCCGGAGCAGGGCGGCACCCGGACAGTCGTCAGCCACCATTCTTGCCGGGGAGGTCGCAGTCGTCAGCTTACACTCTTGCCGGGTTAGCCCGTAGTAGTCGATCACTCATTACCGAGGCCTAGTTGCCATCTATAAAGTCATCGCCGATTACCCGTCCTGGGTAAATACAATCAGTCAGTTCTCAATAATAGGTGATTTTAATCGAGAATAAACGTTAATCGATACAGAAGAAAGTTGATCGTGATAATAGTTTGCTACGTATCCGGCCTATGAACATTACAATCTTACCAGTGGCGTAAATAAGAATTTGTTTAATAATTCGAGACTGTATGTGTGCGAGCGTGTTACATATTAAACACAAGACACTCTGATCTTCATATTAACACTTAAACTTCGCCGTGTTACAAGCAGCGTGTGCCGTATCTCCAAATAAGAACTATGTCAATGAACAATCGTCGCGATCATTCACCCGTCGCCGTTTCTCCAGTAAGGCGTCATGCTGCGGTCCATTCCACCAACTTCGAGACTTCACAACGACTGTAGAAAAACAGCTAAGTTCCTTCACCATTCACTGAACTATTTTAAAGTGTATTCCTCTGTATAGAATAACATCTGATTTATAACTTGAATTCTCAACCATAATAATTATTTTAGCATTTCATGTATTAATTTTTCAGTAACATATTATTAAATAAATTTTGACTTTTGAAACTTAACTTTTGTTCTTATTTTACAAACATTATTAGATTCTATTTATAATAAAAGCGACCCTGAGATTAAGAATAAATAATGAGCTGTGCATAAAATTGTCTGATCTTGTGGACATCAAAATTAATCTAAGACCCAAGACAGTGCAATAACAAATTTTACATTTAAAAGTATATACGAAGCTTTTATACTGCTTCATAATGGCCCCCAACTCGAGGCGATAATTTATTTATAATAAATTATCAAAAGAATCTAGTATTTTGTAGTAAAAGTAAAATTTTTTGTTAAAGTAATTTTTGAAAAAAGTAAAAATGTCAAGCAAAAGGGTAGGATGTTAGATATAAGTATATGTATTGATGTCGAGGGTTCAGTGGTAACTTAGCTTAGATGAGTAGTGCCGGATCCGAGTCATCAGACGACAATCTACCCCTAAGCTTATTAATCAGTAATAAAGTAAAAATGAATGGAGATAATGATTTGAGTACAATTTTTAGTGAAAGTAATGCAGAAATTGAAATCCATAGAGCAGTTGATAATGAAATAGCTAACTTAAGAGACGAAGATGAAAATAGTGTAAAATCAAGTAGCGATAGTAATATGTCGGAGTCAGTATTAACAAATATGGAAAACTGTAGTAAAGAAATTGTAATGGGGGGTGGTGAATCCATGTCTGAGGACATTAGGGAACCGAGTAATGTAGGAATGACTGGGAGTAGTGTAGTTCAGCAGCCGCAGTTGTCTGATGTGATGGCTATATTACAGGGTCTTATGGGCGAAATGAATAAAAATTCTCTTGAAATAAATAAAAATTCCCTCGAAATGAATAAAAATTCTCTTGAAATAAATAAAAATTCCCTCAAAATGGATGAAAATTCTCTTGATATGAATCTAAAACTTAATGAAATGAAAGGGGAAATGTGTAACAAACTCGAGAAAATCGATAAAAAATTTGATAAAGTTTTAGCAGAACATAAGAACAGAATTGAACAGTTAGAGTATAACATCACAAATGTTACTACAGAAGTAGGGATACTTACTAATAAAGTAAAAGTAGTGAAAGGAGAAGTATGTACTCTTAAGAGTGAGGATAATAATATAGGACAGGGGGTGAGAAATAATGTTCAGTCACTCAATGTTGAAAGTACTAAAATAATAGACCAACATTGTAGTGAGATTACTGCTAAGCTTAGTAAACGTAAAAATGAATGTTACAAGTTTAAGTCAGGTTTTGAAGTAGAGCGAGGGAGATGGAATAAGAAGTTTAAGGCGGAAGTAGCAGCGCAATTAATAAGCGAAGTAGAGGTATCACAGTATACGGAGAAAGTAGAGGAAGTATATAAGTACGTAATGAAAGTAGGAGAAAGAATAATAGGGGGTAGATTTGAAGTAGCAAATATGCGAAGTGAAGTAGGGAATGAAGTTTCAAGGTTCAGGAGTAAGCTAGGTAGTATTAAATGTAAGGGCGATAAAGCGAGACCATCAGGTAATTATCGACCTAATCAGAGTGTACCGTATAGCCGTAGACACAAGAAGAGTATAGTATGCCGGGGTGATAAGGCGGTGCCTTCAGGGAATTATATACCTAACAAAAATAAATGTATATTAAACAATCGTAAATTTGAAAGTAGCATTGAGACTGATGAGTGTAGTGAGGAAAGGGAAAATAAGTCTAGTATTTAACGCGAAGTAGCGAGACTTAGGACAGATAATAAAAAGGTTAACAAGTTAAAAAAACAAATCAAGATTATAGTAAAATAAACTATAGCTGAGTATTGAACATTTTTTAAGTATTATCAGATAGTTTTGAAGCAAGATTAAGTAATAGATTATTAAACTTAAATACGAAACGCTCACAGCGAAAGAAAACTTAGATTAAATTTTGTGCAGTTAAACGCGTAATGAATAAGGAAGATTCGGGCAAAATATATGTTGACCTAGTCTCTCAGCTGACAAGGCTATTTTTAGAACACGCACTCACACAGACGCACACTCACGCACACACGCGGAGCGCTCAGCTGATATTGACCGGAAGTTTGAATAACAAGTTTTTATAAATGGATGAGCGAATGAAATGAAGTGATTCTCCAAATAATAACTTAAGTTAATATTTAATATGGGCTCTTTTTTGTTGAGTACGATGTTTGATTCGTGCCCTAAAACGAACCAAAACAAGATACAGAACCGTATGCGGAACGATTTTATCATGAAGCATATTGGTGGACAAAAGAAACAATTTTATTAGTAATATATATGATCCATTAGTAATATTAAAAGTAAAGTAACAAGAGTAAATAGTTTGAAAAATAACGTAATAAGTAAATGATTTAAAATATATATGAGTTAATTAAAAATATCATAATATATAACTACTGAAAAAGATAAAATTGTTTCTTAACTTAACATAAACCGGACAAGACGAAATCTAGACACTAGATAGTTTTAAGATTCCCAAGCCAAACAGTTTGGTGAACACGGACTTCGTGAGACAAGATGTAAATACATGCAGATGTTCTGTACAAACAACAGACAAACGCACACACAGTCGCGTTATGCGATTACAAAAATGCGAGCTACGGCCCAGATGTTTTTTAGATGACGGGAAATGAGTCATTGTTTAGATGAGTCAACTCACCGTGGGATAGTTTGTAGGAGGAGTTGAAAATGAGTTTTAAGTTATAAGGTGATAAGTAAAATAGTTTGTAAGAAGTTGATAGATGTACTACTGTCTGTTAAGAAAAAATTAGTTGGCAGTTCGAATAAAATATGTTTAGGGATCATTGATGATTCAGATGTGGGAATAAACTATAGTAAATAGTTTTGGAGACAAATAGTCTCAGAAAAATATTGGAGTATTGTTAGAGGAAAGGTGGAGTAAACAATTTATGGAAGCTATAATAAATAGTTTGGAGGCAAATAGTCTCAGAAAAATGTTTGAGTATTGTTAGAGGAATGGTGAGTTAACAATTAATGGTGTTAGAGGAGTCCAATTGTCGGATAGGAAATAATGAAAATAAAGTTAATCGACAGTTCAAATGGAACTTGTTGGGATTTTTGATGAGTTGTATGTAGGGATAAGCTAAGCTGAATAGCAAATAAATAGCTGGAAATCTCACTGCAATGTTGAGGCGCAATAATAGGCGAAAAAATTAATATACCAAGAAGGATATTAATGTATGATGAAAACCAGATAGGTTATATTGAGAAAACATATTTATAAAAAGATGATGATATTAAACGTTGGTGAACGATGATAATGCGTTGGTGCACAGATATTAAAGTAGACAAGTAGGGGAATTTAAATATACCAATATAGTGGTTGAATTGGTGAATTTAGGTATAATGTAAATGAACTTGTAGGATATATGGGAGATGTAAAAAATGAAATGTATTTTAAGATGTATTAAGTATTGTTATAACTTGTTTCTTGTTAGATGTTTAAGATGAAAGTGTTTGATTATATTTAAGATGTTTAGATTAAAAATAAGTAAGGGTCATATGATACTCTTATGTGGTGTATAGTACATGAAATCTATGTATATATATAAATATATATAAAAAATATGATATAAAAACATAAAAAATTTTTTAAATTTTAAAATTTTTCAACTTGAAGTAGTAGAGGGAGTCTGATGATTCTGGTCGGGTAAAAAGTAGGTTATTAAGATAAGTGCCACTGAAACCCGAGGTTAGGTAGTAATTAAGGATTATTGTTTAGTTTAAGGATGAACACTATAGATATTTTAGTAGTGAGTGCATCGTGTGGACGTTCTACAAGAATGTGATTTGGACTTTTCCACCTAGGAAATGTTTTGGACATTTGAAAAAATGATGTATTGTTAGTTATAAGAGGGTATATGTATTTTATGATGATGAAGGGTATTGTATTTGATTTTTAAATATGTGTTAGACTTGTAAGAAATTGTTTGATTTAAGGTGATTATTGTAAAGGACAATGAATGGTGAAAGGACAGTTGAATTTTTCATAAAATTTTGAGAAATTTTCTTCAAAATCCAAGGGGGTATCTGTAGTGGGTCGAAAACCCTAGTAACAATTAAATAATAACCTAATAATAATCAAATAAATACAATAAAACATCGTAAAGTAATATTAAAATATAAAGTCAGAAGACAGTTGAGATTTATTCGGTAACTTTCAACGGTCAAATATATTCCAGTTACAACGAGAAAGACGGTGGTTCACAGTAAAAAATTACAGCAACGTGAGTTACTGACCGCGATACTGAGCGCAGTACGAACTGCGGTTCAGGCCACGGTCCTGTAGAATCAAATCTCATTGGTCGAGGGTAGTCACGTGACAAGCTCCCTTATAACCCGGAGCAGGGCGGCACCCGGACAGTCGTCAGCCACCATTCTTGCCGGGGAGGTCGCAGTCGTCAGCTTACACTCTTGCCGGGTTAGCCCGTAGTAGTCGATCACTCATTACCGAGGCCTAGTTGCCATCTATAAAGTCATCGCCGATTACCCGTCCTGGGTAAATACAATCAGTCAGTTCTCAATAATAGGTGATTTTAATCGAGAATAAACGTTAATCGATACAGAAGAAAGTTGATCGTGATAATAGTTTGCTACGTATCCGGCCTATGAACATTACAATCTTACCAGTGGCGTAAATAAGAATTTGTTTAATAATTCGAGACTGTATGTGTGCGAGCGTGTTACATATTAAACACAAGACACTCTGATCTTCATATTAACACTTAAACTTCGCCGTGTTACAAGCAGCGTGTGCCGTATCTCCAAATAAGAACTATGTCAATGAACAATCGTCGCGATCATTCACCCGTCGCCGTTTCTCCAGTAAGGCGTCATGCTGCGGTCCATTCCACCAACTTCGAGACTTCACAACGACTGTAGAAAAACAGCTAAGTTCCTTCACCATTCACTGAACTATTTTAAAGTGTATTCCTCTGTATAGAATAACATCTGATTTATAACTTGAATTCTCAACCATAATAATTATTTTAGCATTTCATGTATTAATTTTTCAGTAACATATTATTAAATAAATTTTGACTTTTGAAACTTAACTTTTGTTCTTATTTTACAAACATTATTAGATTCTATTTATAATAAAAGCGACCCTGAGATTAAGAATAAATAATGAGCTGTGCATAAAATTGTCTGATCTTGTGGACATCAAAATTAATCTAAGACCCAAGACAGTGCAATAACAAATTTTACATTTAAAAGTATATACGAAGCTTTTATACTGCTTCAGTTTGCTGTTACGGGAACCATGCATGAAAATTTTGTTTTTTGTGCAAACAACAACAAACCTCAACCAGATGAAGCCATATACCAAGTTTCGTCAGTTTATATTCATAAATAAGCGAGATATAAAATTTTTCTTTTTCTCCTTAAGAACAGCATTAGACAACGTACTGTTTAGCACTTGCAATACTCAGTAACCAATGGACGTAGAGCAATGATAAAAATACCAAATTGTTTATTTTTTTAAGCTGAATTCAATGATATAACCTAAAATTAGATCTGAATCAAAAATTACATGTAAAAAACCCTAAAAACCCCTTTTTGGGGTACAAAAACCCCCCCCCGAAACCCACCTCTAGATGGTGCAATTCGTCTAGTTTTGTAACCCTTTTAAATAAATGGTACTTAACACATTTGTACCAAATATCATTAAGATCGGACCTATTTTACGACACACATATATTACGGCTTACGGGTACACACATATATATAAATAAAACAATTTGAACGAATGGTGTTTTTGGCATCTGGGGACCACAAAAAAAATTTTATCACGCTCTCGGGCTTAACTCTTACCATGAGACCTACGGTAATAGCTTCTTTCCTATAGGGTAAATTCGATAAACCCCAGAAAGTTCACACCGTGAAGACGCAGAAAAATTATAATATGAAGAGCGAGTCGGCCTTGCGTTGAAATCAGTTTCATGTCAGTTGTGTGGAGGAGAGGAACGCGCTACGCAGGACAGAACAAAGATGTTTAGGGAATGAGAGAAGAGAGTCGAGAGAACGGAGAAGAGGCGGAGAGGGTCGGTTGAGGGGGAGGGGAGCAGTCTCCTCACACACATGCAGCACGTTGTGGCAGTGATACAGCGCGCGCCGTATAGCGGCCGGGATTTGGCGGAACTAGCCCTCGCTCTGCTTTAATCAAATTTTCTGACAGAAATCTTTAAGATAAAATATGTTTTGGACCATCTGTAAGGTGCTTACTTTTTAAATCTTAAACCATACAGGCATGTACGATTCAAGTATGAAACATACCAAAATATGATGCTCATCAGAGGGATTGTCATCACTTATGTACAGACGAAGAACTCTGTTTGCTGTTGTCAGCCATCGGGAATGGGAAAGAGGACCAGGTTCACGAATTGCTAAGTCTCCCGTGCAAGTGCCTGATTTAATAGCATAACTTATGTCCAGGAGATATTGCTGGTCTTTGCATAAAATTTTCCGATCGATATCAGGAATATCACATTCAATCATTCAATGCTTTGAAATTTCACAACTGGAAGTTTTTCACATTTCGTAAGTTGTGAGCCATTAGAACCACTAAAATATATTGGCCCAGTCGTTTCACAATCCAAAGATTGAAACAATTGTTTCAATTAACATTTCACTTTAATGAAACAATTGTTGAAATGTTAATTTATTAAAGTGCAAAAGACAAACTCTCCACTGCAGTGGTCTTTTAATTTATTCTTTAATCGTGCAGATTCCACCAGCCTTCCAGGCTGTGTTGATGATGGTGCCATAAGCGTAATTTTAATATTTTGATTGGAGGGGCAAAAATGGTCGGATCGTGATTATTGTGTCTTTTCATAAATTACAATAATATTTCCTCCAAATTATTGGGAGGGGTAACTGCCCCCCCTTGCCACCCCCGAATTACGCCTATGGACGGTACCATCACATCCAATTACGTCCAGCTTGTCTAACAACAAATTTGAGCTTTTCAAATGATCCAATATGGCATTGGCAATCTCTTTTGCATTTCCAGTAGTTGGTGATACATGGCCAATATAAATGGAGTCAGGTTCTTTTATAATTGAATAGTGCTCATGAGTAGTTGCGAAGAGTATTTGACAAAGATATTTGGGCTACTAAGGTTTCAACTGCCAAAAAGCAAAAGAATGGAGCTTCCACAAATTCCCGTGTCAAACTCAAGCGATAGAGCGCTGTGTGAAATTGGTAACTGAAGCCTTTTCAAAACTCGTCGGCGCTATGAACAGAGATGGTTTCATCCGAACAACGCTGCTATCAAGAGCTCCAATGCCAAGTTTTTCAAGTAAACGTCATTTCAATGTTCCAACTATGTAAAGGACTATGATTTAAGAAGGTTATAAAAATAATGTTGAAGTGTGAGAATTGAAAATTTGTATTTCACAATGAATTAAGTAATTAATAAACTCTTATGTATAAATTTATATACTATCTAATATTTATATTATTCCTTTAGGTATTTGTTGTATCAACATTATAAAGCTAAAAACACAAGAGTGTTGGGCTCAAACAAGCTACAGGCCACTGAGCCACAGCCAGTAGGCACTCAAAAAGTGATAAATTAACGACGTTGAAGCGCTTTGCGCTGAGGTTTAAAAAATACTACCTTATCAATAATTTAGTGTGTTTTTTATAACTCTACTATAAGGGATTTTCACTATAGCAGCCCAATAATGCAGCTGTTTAGGTATTTTCCTAAGAATTATCAAATCTTGTTATTTTCGTGTAAATTAAAAATTTCAATTGTAATGCGCTAGCTGGCGTTTAGGTAGAACATTTGTTTCTTTGTTGCATTTTAATTACCTATACTAGAGGATAGGTTTAGGTTGTTAAGTTTTTTTAACAATTTTCAGCCCACCCTACTGAACACCCTATGATTACGATATGCAATTATAACTGTAAATGTATGCAACAAACACATAAGTTAGTGTGTTGTACCCACCTCCTCGGCCATCTCCAGGTTGAAGCTAGGCTCAGGCTGTATGGGGCCCCACAGCTTGACGTCGTAGTCTATCCCGCTGGTGGCCAGGATGGGCAGATAGGGGTGGGGCTGCAGACAGTTGACCACGTGATGGTCCGCCTCCAGCAGCATCACGAGCCGCGCCGACTCCCGCTCCCACACAAACACGTGGCCGCAGTCCGACCCGCTCATCACAAACTCGTCCCCCCAGAACGTGGCCTCCTTGATCATCGTCCTGCAAAAGAACCTAGGGTAGGGACACACCACGCCATGCAAACACCATGCCTCGTTACTGCTCTGCGACTGACGGCCCGCCAGGCTTCCAGCCGTACATCCTACCTCACTACAATAACATTACTGCCTCCTCCCACCCTGACCAACTGAAATTCTACAACCAACAAGTTATTATTTCAAAAATATATTTACATGCTGGTTTTCTTAATTTTACTAGCACAGTACGAGACCATACACATGTTACACGACTCACTTGAGGGGGATGGGGGGTTATGTTATGACAGCAATGTTAACGTGAGGGAGGGAGAAAAATACAAACCTGCTACTCAGCGAATTTCAAATGGTACTTCACTAAGTCATGAAGCCACTTACCAACTTTCATCAAAGCATATTCATAAATAAGCGAGATATGACATCTATATATTAATACGCTAGGGCTTTTTTCTTCAGTCATAACTCGATAACGGCTGGATGGATTTTAACGTTTGAGGTGTCAAATTAAAGGGATTTTTACATAAATTTTCCAATACGTCTCAGAATTTTAAGAAAGGGCATCATTAATACAGTTAACACAGTTAACAGTTAATACAGTTAACAGGTGAATTTTCAGAACAGTGGCGTTATCTGACAGTGGAAGCCTAAACTAAGTGATTGAAAGTGCGTTGTCATCGTCTGTTTTAATATCAGATGTTTTGTTATGTTTGTTTCCTACTGAAGTAACCTTTCGTTGGGTGAATCAAAACTCAAAACTGCTGAGATTTTTTGTGTCTTTATTGTTGTTTTTTTAACAGAAATCACGCCCGTGTTTCGATCAATAATGCAAAGGTCAAAAGCCTACTGTCATCGGTCGTCTACCTTCACCTTTTTTGGATTATTGATTTTTTATTTCTGAAAGAACAACTCTAACCAAAATATATAATTAGTTTTAATTAATTTTTCTGGATTTATTTTTCATAACCATACCCAGGCAAGTAAATAGGGTTTCGCGATTTGAGTTTCGAGATTCGAGATTCGATTTTGTAAGTTTCGGTTTCGGTTTCGAGATTCGAAATTTCTGGTTTTGACCATCACTAATATATATATATAGACATATATATATATATATATATATATATATATATATATATATGTGTTTGCACTCTAGCGGTTGCATTTTTTGTCCGATTAACTTCAAATTTGGTAGGGACGTTCCTTTCTGAAATCAGTTGGACAAGTTCGTTGGGCAAAAGAATCGTAAAACTCCAAACCCCTTTTTTGAGGATTAATTTTCCAAATTTCGAGTTTTTGGGCCCAAAAAGGGTCTAAAAAGCCCCAAATGTAAAATTAATGCATGTAAAAAGATGGGAATTAGTAAGACGAAAGTTTTAAGCCCTCTTTCGTCATTCTAGCATAAATATTTACCGAGTTATTAAAGAAAATATGTTTAGACTAAACACAGTACGTTGTCTTATGGGGGTTTTAGACTAGAAAAGCCTGCTACTCCTTTGTTAGAGTACTTTTATCATCCCCAGCAACCTCACGCCTACTTTGAAGCCTGACTGGACCTTCTTCTAACATTATAATGCGCAAAATTGTATTCACAGCTTTGCAGGTAAATGAAACCAGGAGCATCAGAACAGCCAAAAAATCAATGTTTTCAGATTTCAATAAAAATTGGAATACAAGTATGTTTTTAGACTAATTTTAAGTTTTAAAAGTTTTTATGTGGAAATTCACTTCCCTCACGTCAGCGTGCTGCGTGCGAACTCGTTTTGTTTTGTAGTGGGAATTTTATCCCTACTATCGAGTACTAGAAATTCCTTTATTTATATTTTTACTACTACTTTCTTCATTTTTCAAAGCTGAGAGGGGGTTTTTATGTAAGAAGTTCACACCAGGAAAAGATTCCTGATTTTTAGCTGTTTTTTAGGATACTGCCAACTGTTACTGCCAGGAGTTTCACTGTGACTTTCGGCCCTTAGTATATTTACTATTTCACACTTAGATTTGAGTTCCGCTTCTAGTTCACTATTCTTCTTAAGAAGTATTTCATTAAGTTCAGATACAACTTGGAATTTGTTACATGTAGTGCGTAAATTTTGTTCGACTGCAGTTAACTTTTTAATAAGGATTTCACATATTTCAGATTTTTCGTTTAGCCTTTTATTTTCAGCTAAGGTTGCATCAAGCTGCATGTTATAAAACGATGCATTGGATTCACTTTCCATTAATTCCATTAGATGATTTAGTTTTTTATTGTCAAATTTGAACTGATTTATTTTTTCTTTCTGTAATTCCAACACATTGGCACAATCTCCATTACAGTTTATTAAGCAAAATTCAGTTTCAATGTTGTGTGGTAAAATATTAATATCAAAGTCCTGCATAACACCCATTATTTAATATTGTATGACAATTAATTATTTTCTTTATAAACTAAGTCTATTAAAGATATTCAAGTGATTTTAAGTCAAATAAAATCCTTATTTCATAAGTAAAACTACTCTTATATAACCAGTAGAAGGTTATCAGTGGTTATGTTATTAAATGACGACGGCTTGACCTGATCCTTAACGGCCAGTCTTATCAGGTGAGAAGCCCACTAATCAGTGTTTTAGATAATTTAAAGTCACCAACACAGTAAATGCATTACTCACTTATAAACCTTTAGGTAAGTAAAGTTAATTCACTATCTAATATTTACAATAAATCACTTATTAAGCAACACTTTTAACAATTATTGAGGAGCTCATTACTTGCTTTTAGTACTAACTGCCATCTTGTTTGTGTTATTCAAACTTAAAGTCACGAATAACTTTAAGTTATTCGCTTAACACGTTTGAGCCAAATTTGATTGAGACGTTTTTTACTCAAGTTATCGTGTTAACAAACACACACATATATATATATATATATATATATATATACATATATCAAAATTTGAACGAATAGTGTTTTTGACATCTGGGGACCTCAAAAAAAATGTTAACATGGTCTCAGGCTTAACTCTTACCATGCCACCTACGGTAATAGCTTCTTCCGTAGGGGAAATTCGGTTATATGTATACATATATGAATTTGAACGAATGGTGTTTTTGGCATTTGGGGCCTCAAAACGAAAAGTTATCATGGTCTCGGGCCTAGGTTTTACCATGCCACCTACAATAATAGCTTCTTGCCTATAGGGGAAATACGCTAAAAAATGTATTTAGGGTCCCCACTTAAATTAAATTATCAAAATTACAGTACCGGTATTAAAAATTTTCTCGCTTAAAAAATGTTTAATTTCACAGTTGTAACCGTCATAAAAATAACTGTCGTCGACCACACAAGAATAAATGTGTGTTGAATTTGAGTTGAATTAAAAGTTGAATTTGTTGAGGTGAAATAATTTTTTAAAGTTTAAAAATGTTCATATGAAATTTAATTAAACTCAATCATGGGCTAGAAATGAAATACTAAACACCCTCACCCCATAATAAAACTTGGATTGACTTTAAACCACTACTGTACCGTACTACTGTGTCTTACTTGCCGAATCATGATGTTTCAATGCAACAATTATCAGTAGGAATCAAGCGGCCAACCAGGCAACTTGTCATGTCATTTCCCAACGTACTACTTGTCATGTCGCAACAACTTACGATACGAAATAATTCCGTAGTACACTTCTGTGTCCAAAAACTAATTTTATACTTCAGTGACAAGTTATTATTGTTGATTTGCAAGTTTTATAGATTTTTAAGCTTTGAAAACAAAACTAACAGTTTCTCAATTAGGTGGGGACCCTGGTCCCCACCTAACATAATAAGTGTTAATAAGTGAACATAATAAGTGTTCGGCCCCTTAGCTTACGCTAGATCAATGTAATTACAAGTAAATTTTACATTTTTGGATTCAATTTATAAGCAAGATACAAGTGATTCTAAGTGGTTTTAATGTACACCAGGCAAATTTGTTCTGACTTCTTATTCTTCTGCTCTAGCTTTAGTGATATCATTTCCACAATTGGTATCAATTATAGTGACAGTGGAAATTACGTAGCAACAACAAATTGATATTATTTGAAAAAAATAAATACTCCCGCCGCAGCAAACCCCCTGCGAACTCAGCAAATTTCCAATACATATATTTGCAGGTCACTACACCAAATGAAGTCACTTACTAAGTTTCATCAAAATATAGTTATAAATAACCAAAATATTTGATTATTTCCCCCTAACAATAACATAATGATTGAGCATGCAGGTTAGATACAACGGGGATCCCAAAAAAATGGGTTTTTAATCCAAATACCACAACCAGATAAAGCTACGTAGCAATTTGAATAAAAATATGTTTGTAAATAAGTGGGACATAATATTTGATCTATTCTGCATGAAAGCATAAGACGAGACAACATACATTATTTAGCAACTAGCAAATCCAGCTGCTTAAATTCGAGCAAATACGGTTCTATTAGTTTAAATTGTGATGTCATTCCATAAGTTTGTTTAAAACAGCTGATATTGCTTCCAGCCTGTGTTTTGTTACCTTCAACAGATATCAAATGCTCAATTTCAATGATTACTGTTCTTCCATAAGATTAACATTGCAACTATGAAGGCCTATGGGGCCTAGTCCTGAGAACCAATGTAAATTTTAATGATAAATGGTATTGTTAGCATTTCTTATTTTTATATTGTTTGTTATTTTTTTATATGTTAAATGCTTTCCTATACTGTGCCTATTTATTGATATTGTTTATAAGCTTATCGCAAATCTACTTTATACTTGCAACTTGCTTGCCATATTGAAGTGAATAAATTGCATGATTTGCATTATGCATTAATTTGGAATATAGATGTAGCATGAATAAATTTGGCTTGATCACAATTACAGATTTGCTTAGTTAGCATGTTATATTTAGCTTGAATTCTGATATTGTAATATTGTATTTTGCATGTGATATTATATGTTATTGAAGAATGGTATGTGCACGTCTCTTGTATTTCTTGTGACGTTGTCTATTTCAATTGATTAATGGCAATAAAACATCATTATTATTATTAACCTTCGCATCGAGTGCTTATAGATGCTTCAATCATAACAATCGATCCAGTGGTTCCTGAGATCTCAGCATGACACAAAATCTGCTCGTGTATTAGATATTAAGTAGGGGTGTGTGAGTAGTGATTTTTTTAATCGAGTCGAGTAGTGCTAATTATTTTTGAGTTTCGAGTATTTTCGAGTGAGTATTTGTATCAGTTGATAGTTTCAAATAGTGTAATGGGATTTGGATACAACTCCATATTTGATAATCCAAACATGGTTTCTAACTAATGCATGAGTAGCAATACAAAGTTTTGGCCAGTACAATCAAACTGGATTACGTATTGTCAAACAAAACATGGTTTGATCTTTTTTTCCGGCCGATAAAACACGGTCCGGTTGTCATTTGGCCAATATTACCTGGTCTAGACATCCTTTATAATCAATATTAGATGACGAAATCGTTAGTTACGGCCGATATTAAGTGGCCCGGATGCCACTTTTGCTGATATTATGTATACCGTCGTCATTAAAGTTCGAGCGAGTATTTCCGGACGATCGCTAACGATTGCGACCGGCCAAATCGCGTAGTAACGGCCACAAAAGGCGATCGCATAACGTAAAATCAGCCGAAAATGACGATCGGACCGCATAATTTCGGCTGATATTATGTTATCCGTCGTCATTTACGGCCGAAATTACGCGGCCCGATCGTAAATTTAGACTGATTTTATGTTATGCGATCGCCTTTTGCGGCCATTTCTACGCGATTTGGCCGGTCACAATCGTTGGCTATCGGCCGGAAATACTCACTTGAACTTTAGAGTATTTTTAAAAACTTCCGAGTCTGGTTCGAGTATTAAAATACTCAGCAGAAAACTTAAAGTTTTGAGTACTCGCACGCCCCTAATATTAGGATTTCAATATCTGTTACCGATTGACATAAAGCAATGATTGACAAAAATTACTATATTGTTTTTTTAACTGAATGCAATTGTGCAATATAACAAATTACATTTGTTACATAATAAGTAACAAGTTTTTTTTATTTGGAGAAAAAACTCCCCTTCTCTTGGTGCGATCTGTCAGCTTTCCAAACTCGTTCAAATAAATGCTACTTTACACATCTGTACCAAATTTCATCAAGATCGGACCTTTTTTTCCAAAGTTATCGTGCCCATGGACACACTTTAAAATATTTAAATACATTTGAATAAACAGTGCTTCTGCCATCTAGGGTCCTTTAACAAAAAGTTATAATGGTCCTGGGTTTAGGTCTTACCAAGCGAGTAGAAAGGTACGTTCATGGTAAATGAAAAATATTTGATTTATTAAAGATCAAACTAATGGGGTTCCACTATAAGTGTATTCAAAGGACAGATGTGTTGAAACCATGTAAGCCTTGACAAATAATCCTTGATAATAATCATCATTCTAAGACTCAGATCCGCGAGAAAAGCTATGCTCCTAACCAACAACAGCTCCCAAAACTTCGCATAAGCCAAATGAAGAGTTATACATTTTATCATTGTAAATTAAAACATCTCATTTTAACACTTTGCTGCCTGTAGGTATATTCTTGTAACCCTCTCCTCTCCCCACCTCAAAACCCCTAAGTCCGTCCACACACAAGGTAATTCTGTGTTGACTGAGTGAAAAGTTAAAAGATCCTCTTGACCTCAGTTTCCCAATTGTATGAAATGGTTGAAACTACTTTTTGAATTGGTACATATTACAATTTAGTATTACTCTTGTTTATATTAATTTTGTAAATTGTAATCATTCAACAAGAAAGCTACAATTACAAGCACTACAACAAATTATACATATCTTAATTAAGTGAAAACTACAGCCTCAATCAACAAAATGAGATGATATGTATGTGACTCAACATGGTTAATGGTGTTACATACTTTGATGCTGATCAACGTTTCAAAAAATAATACCATTCAAAAGATAAGTTACAGGATAGAAACTGATTTAGTATGGATGTACGACTGAAAGCCTTCAATGAGTGTTAATGAGGAAGATAGTTTTAGGCGGGTATAAATTAACTTGATTAAATAAAAAATAAGTGATCAAGGCATGAAAATCAAAGTCCTCCATTGTCCTGAAAATGGTCTTTTGTGATCAGCCAAACTAAATGACAAAACACAACACATTATGAAAATTAACTCCTATCTACCCCTCACCCTTCCCCCTCCATGGATAGAGAGACAATATATTTTACATTTGTCTCACTTTTTTCTCATGTAGGTTTTCTCTTATGGTTGATTTATAAGAAAAATATAATAAGCTATTTTTACACATTAAGCAAATGGGGGTAGCTTAATGTTTTTTGTTTGGGGAGGGAATGGTAAAACTATTTTAAAAACACAAATAAAGTTATGTGTCTTGAAAACATTTAAAATCAAATTTACAGACATTGACGGGCAGACTCGATTTCTGGAACTTACACACTTCAAACTATGTACAACATTTTATGAGACTATTTTTAAGAAAATTACCTTCTTGTTTTGTTTTAATTTTTTAACATACCAACAAAAATCAAAATTAAAACATTAAAAATACATTTAGATTGCTATAGGGATGGAATTGAATATTAAATTTCATCTAACTCAGATAACTGATGTGACCTAGATTTGTCCCTTCAAATTAAAAAAGGTTTTGATTATTAAGAGCAAACAAAAAACTGGAGATTTAAAAAAAATTGCCAATAAATCGATACAATCAAAATCGGACATAGGTATGGTCTGTAGTAAGACATACACAGACATTATTTTGTGAAACATATTTGAATATAAGGGCCAGAAAACCTATATTAAAAAAAACAAAATAATAACTATTATGAAAACAACATTTTTTATGGAATTTAAAAATATTCTAAATGTGTTGCGACTTCAATATAATCCAAAATTCGTGGTTTGAAACAGCTTTAAAACACGTCATATTTGCAATTGTAAAGATTCACTAAAAGTAAATAGAAATAGACAAATGAAAATCTAATTAACAAATTTGCTAAATGGTAGTCTAAACAAATTACTTTTGTTAATTTAACACCCAATAAAGGTACACACCTGGCGTTCCGGTGGCCAGTATACTTCTGCTTGACCAAGGGCTTGCGCACCTTCACTCTGTCGTCCATTGTGGTCTGTGACGGTCCCCCGGTAGCGTTCCTAACGGCTCTCTCCATCTCTTCTTCTATTGGGTGAGGCTTTCTTCGACTGCTGCTTCTTTTTGGTGTGCTAATTATATAACAGATGGAATGAAAGGTTAACAAAAAAAACGTGTTGACCTGTAAGTACACATTATACTTTACTAATTTGTATTACAAATTGTAAACTATATTATAGCATGAACAGGTAGTATTTATTATCAATCCTTTTAGCAGTGTATTACTAAACCTCGTTTTTTAGTATTGAGATCTTTTTGATAAAAAACACATTTTTCACATGAAGGTCCTTTAATTATTTTGGTCAAGAGTCACCAAAAGTTATCCTTATGGACATTCAATTTATTTGACCAAATGTTCTTTTTAAAATTTTCATGTAATCCATCCGCGAAATGTAATTTCAACCACCTATTATCCCACTTATTACTTGACCACTTGTTATGTATATGAATAAGCTTTTATAGCCATTTTCAAGATGTCTTACAATCAAGAAGGATTACAAATTATTAGAGTTTTAGAATAGGATGAACTTGTTTTCTATTCTCAATGTATTTTTTTCTACATTAAATTACTGCTAACCTATTAACTGGTTCTGAAACAAAATTAAAAAATTTCTGTGAATATGAATCATTGCAATCTTCTAACTAAAGAGGGCAACTATGATTACACCATGCCGTTGTTTACCTTGATGTGGGGTGTGGTTCATCCAAATGTTCATCATCATC
Source organism: Allygus modestus (assembly GCA_963675035.1). NCBI lineage: Eukaryota > Metazoa > Arthropoda > Insecta > Hemiptera > Cicadellidae > Allygus > Allygus modestus. Next base: position 220,447,977 of record OY776111.1, on the reverse strand, counting down.
CATCATGAAGTCTATGTCGTCGTTGTCCAATGACGGCCCTAAATATAAACAATAAATGTAGTTAACACAGGTTTCTTCCTGTTATAGGCCTACTAATTTTTTAAAAGAAGTGTGAAATAAAACCAGTTTGCATGCAGCACACTGACATGACGGGAACAAAATTTCCATATTTAAAACTCAAAATTATAAATAAGGTGCTAAAGCAAAATATGTGTGCCGATTTGGGTGAAAATTTAATCAAATAATTTGCTTTTCTGATACACCTGGTTCTATTTATTAGTAAAGAAATGATGGTCATGTTGTGCATGATGTAACTAAGAGAAGTCTTCAGGTTGGTGTTGAAGTGGGTATGGGGTACTGAAGATGGTAAAACTATTTTGCTTAACGAAAAACAGCTTTTCCAAAGTTAAATCCCTATAAGACAACGCACTGTCTTTAGTCAATTTACATTTGCGTTAGGATCTCGAGATATATTTATGCTAGAATGCTGGAAAAAGACTTAACATTCATCTTCTATTGTTTTACATGCAATCAGGGGGGAGGGGGGGAGAGAGAGAGAGAGAGAGAGAGAGAGAGAGAGAGAGTGAGAGGGAGAGAGGAGAGGGGTGTCATGAACTCTGTGTACAGGTCCTCTCACTCTCTGCTTCACCAGAAAAGTAATGATACATTTTTGGATAGGTTTAGTATTAATAAGTGGTTACTTAAACATAAAAAAATCACCTGGTTGAGGTAAGGGAGTAAGTGAAGTTGTTGAGGCAGCTGGGCTTTCTCCTGTACTTGGTCCCGGTAATTCTGCAGAGTAAAGAATACCGGTAAAAAAAATATTTGCATCATTTATAAATAGTTGTATTTACACATGACTGATAAATATTTCAGGTAAGCTTTTTGTTAAGCAAGAGTTAGTTTGGTCAGTGGTAAAAATTACGCCTCATTTATTTTAGGCAGTAAGTGGTTTATTTTGACGATTGTTGAGGTTAGTATTTAGTAAATATGTTTACTATGTCAGTAATAAACTAAAAAACAGTCCCGCCGATTTCGCAAACATAACAATATGACTTCAGTTCATGAGCTTGGATACAGCAGCAAAGTAATTCTCAGAATCTGATGCGTGTCTTGTATCTCACAATCCAAAAACCCTGATATCAACTTTAAAACAAATAACTAATGTAAATAGTATGAAAACAGACCTTGCAGAAGTTGTTGTTGGGACACAGATTCCCGGTTCACTTCATCAGCCACAGAGAGGGAGATGCGGGATGCGTCCATCCCCTTGTCTGAGTATGTCAGATTCACCACTGGCTCCGTCCCATGCCTGGACACACCAACAACACATTAACAACTTTGAGCGTCTCGCTAGCATAACACTTCGCGTCTTGGATTTTGGTGCAAGAGGTCACAGAGGGTCCTCTAACAAAGTTAAATACAAAACGCCACAAGCAAAACAAAAAGAAAACAGTTACCATGGTCCCTTTTACTAATAAAAATCAATAATGAATGATCAGTAATAGTTTTGTATTATTTAGTTGCAGTCACAATTAATGCAAAAAACGATAGATCAGGGCCTGTCTTTACTTGGACTATGACTAATACCTTTGATTCATGCGACTTAATACCAATTTACATGTGGCTCCAAGAACTTTACATTGAAACATTAAAAAAAACTCCTATGTCGCAACCCAGAATACTCAAGAACAGATATATATCAAAATGAAAAGGAATCGCCGTCCTGTACCTTGGTATCACCATGACTTCCGTAATAGCATATTCCCTAAAGGATAAATTCACAGAACAAGTTAAGACAGTTTTTTTTTAAACTAGGAGATAAAAATAATACTAGAGGTGTGCAAGTACTCGAAATTTCGAGTTCGAGCCGAGTTCGGCACTGAAACTCGAAAGTTTCGAGCGAGTTTATTTCCGCCATTTACCCACGCTACCAAGGGTCGTCCGCGGCCGCGCGTTGACTGTAAATTCAAATTGAGTGTGAACGCATTTGAGGGGTTAAGAGTTGTAATGTGGATTTTAGTGTTTTATTGTTGTCGCTTATAAATTTGTGTTACTCTTTACACCAAAAAGGAGGATTTACCAGGACCTTCAGATTGAGTTGTATGAACCCTGTCTGTGTAGTCACTTTTAGGTTAACCTAACCTTGTTGTTTTTTAAAGTAAAATATCAAAAACATATCTGTAATTAGAGATGTGCGAGTAGAGGTGTTTTAAGTCGAGTTGAGTAAATGGCAAAAGATTTGAATCTCGATTTCGAGTCAAGTATACAAATAAATACCCCTGTAGCAGCAAACCTGCATACTCAGCGAATTTCCAATGCATATATATGTAACTTAATACCACATAAAGCCACATACCAAGTTTCATCAATGTACATTCATAAATAAACGATTTATGACATTTTAATTATCCTCCATAAGAATAACATGGCGGCTGAGTACGCAGGTTTGCTGAAGCAAGGAACAAAAAATACCCCCGTCGCAGCAAACCTGCATACTCAGCGAATTTCCAATGAATATATAAAATAACACATTAAAACACATAACAGGATTCATAAGAAATTTATTCACTAACAAGCGATATTTAAAATATTAATCATTCTCCATAAGAATAACATTGGGGATGAGTACGCAGATTTGCTGCAACAAGGAACACAAAATAATGGGTTTTGATGCGAATATCAATAGAACTTATCTTAGTGAAGTCACATCTCAAGTTTCATCCATATAAATTCATAAATAAGCGATATATAACATTTTAATTATTTTCCTTAAGAATAACATGGGGACCAATTACCTAGGTTTGCTGCTACGGGAACCATAGGCGAAAAATTTTTGTTGTGCAAACAACCATGAACCACAACCAGATGAAGCCATATACCAAATTTCACCAGTTTATGTTCATAAATAAGCGAGATATACAATTTTTCTTTTTCTCCATAAGAATAACATTAGACAACGTACTGTGTTTAGTACTTTCAATATCTCAGTAACCAATTGACGTAGAGCAATGATCAAAATACCAGATTATTTGTTTTTTTATGCTGAATTCAATGGTAAAAATTAAAATTTGATTTAAATAAAAATTACATGTGGAAACCCCAAAAAAACCATTTTTGAGGTACAAAACGCCCCCAAAACCCCCCTTCGCATTGTGCGATTCGTCTGGTTTTCGAACTCGTTCAAATAAATGGTGGTTTACACATTTGTACCAAATTTCATTAAGATCAGACCTTTTTTACGAGAGTTATCGTGCTTACGGACACTTATATATATATATATATATATATATATATATATAAAACACATGACTGATAAATATTTCAGGTAAGCTTTTTGTTAACCCATTGGCGTAGACATACGAGCAGGTCTCTTTCCTTACTTGTAATTTTATTAACGTGTGAATTGGAGTATAAAATTGGTGTTTTTAAATGGATTAATGGCATATTTTAATTAAAATATTGTTTTCTTTCAGTTTAGAGAGTCGCATTGGCACACACACAGTAGACATAAGTAAAAATTAGCAAAATCAGTATTGACCATGTGCAAGTCTCAAAGAATTAACCTATCCCGTCAACTTCCAAGCAAGCCTGCCACCGTTTATTTTACTTGGGCCCTCCCACCAACGTTGCCACAGACTGGTTAACTCATTGAGAGTTGCACAACTGGTCAGTTTTGGTCGTGTGCGGGAATCGAACCCACGAACATCGTATCGCCACCTGGCCAAGGTGTTTCCACGACGTAGCCAACTCAGCTAACACGACCAAAGGCCTGGCGGCGATATTAAGTGTTTTCAGTCAGTCCGCGCCCCTAGCGGATAGAACCGTAGACGCCCGCAGTCATTAGTTACATATTTTGATACTAGAGTGCAGCACCAATCAATTCCCGTTATAGGCTACTACAAATAGAATAAAATTACTACCTCAATGGGTTAAGCAAGAGTTAGGTTGGTCAGTGGTAAAAATTACGCCTCATTTATTTTAGGCAGTAAGTGGTTTATTTTGACGATTGTTGAGGTTAGTATTTAGTAAATATGTTTACTATGTCAGTAATAAACTAAAAAACAGTCCCGCCAATTTCACAAACATAACAATATGACTTCAGTTCATGATATATACATATAAAAATTTGAACGAATGGTGTTTTTGGCATCTGGGGACCTCAAGATGAAAAGTTATCATGGTCTCGGGCTTAAGTCTTACCATGAGACCTACGGTAATAGCTTATTCCCTATAGGGGAAATTCGCTAAAAAACACATAGGTCGAGTTGAATTGGATCAAAACAGTGTATAGGGTTCCATTTATAAATGTTGTTATTAAAATATACTTTTCTAGTCACTATGACCTGAAAATAACAATAGGAAGTAAAATAAATGGATTCCTGTTTCATTGGAAAAAGGTAAGTACATTTGTCTGAAAATAAATCATACCAAAGTTATTGCATAACATTTTGCCATGAAGATAAAATACTTTTCATCTTTTGGTATTAAGGTTGTTATAGCCTATGTGGTATTAATGAACAGTTTCATTAAAAAATAATCTCAGTGTTTTATTGTATTTCCTCTTTTAGCGAATTTCCCCTATAGGGAAGAAGCTATTACCGTAGGTCTCATGGTAAGACTTAAGCCCGAGACCATGATAACTCTTCGTTTTGAGGTCCCCAGATGCCAAAAACACCATTCGTTCAAATTTATATATGTATATATATATGTGTGTCCGTAAGCACGATCTCTCGTAAAAAAGGTTCGATCTTAATCAAATTTAGTACAAATATGTAAAGTACCATTTATTTGAACGAGTTCGAAAACCAGACAAATCGCACCATCCTAAGGGGGGGTTTTGTACCCCAAAAATGGTTTTTTTGGGGCTTTCACATGTAATTGTTACTTAAATACAATTTTAATTTATACCATTGAATTCAGCTTAAAAAACAAACAATTTGGTGTGTTGATCATTGCTCTACGTCAATTGGTTACTGAGATATTGAAAGTGCTAAACGCAGTACGTTGTCCAATGTTATTCTTATGGAGAAAAAGAACAATTTTGTATCTTGGTTATTTATGAACATAAACTGACGAAACTTGGTATAACGCTTCATCTGGTTGTGGTTTGTTGTTGATTGTACAAAAAATCAATTTTTCGCCTATGGTTCCCGTAGCAGCAAACCTAGGTACTCGGTCCCCATGTTATTCTTATGGAGAGTAATAAAAATGTTATATATCGCTTATTTATGAATGTATATGGATGAAACTTGGTATGTGACTTCACTTAAATGATTTCTACTGATATTTGCATGAAAACATATTATTTTGTGTTCCTTGTTGCAGCAAACCTGCGTACTTATCCCTAATGTTATTCTTATAGAGAATAATGAATCATTTTAAATATCGCTTATTTATGAATATATTTCTTATGAATCCTGGTAAGAGGCTTAATGTGTTATTAGGACATATATATTCATTGGAAATTCGCTGAGTATGCAGGTTTGCTGCGACAGGGGTATTTTATTTATCCTATGTTTGGTTTATTATGTTTAAATTCAAATTCAAATTCTTTATTGAGCATGTTGACAAAATTACATTGCATATGCCAAGTCAAAACAAAAGTTTAAACAATGTTCTTAAAACATAAAATACACTACATAAAATGGGGTGGTACATTTCCAGCAATAAATCGTTCTAAGCTAAGAAATCTTTTACCCTATAGTAGGCCTTTTCAATGAGAAAACATTTCAATTTTCAATTAAAGTTACTTTCAAGCCTTGAGTGTTCAGGCAGTCTATTAAACAGTTGTATGGCAGAATATTTTAGGTGCTTCTGAAAAAAAGAAGTGTTATGTATTGGAACATTCATAATGCATTTTGGTTTGCTCCTCGTACTATAGCTGTGCGTTGGAAGAAATGGTTGAAAAACGGAGAAATTTCTATAGAGAAATGATAAGGTTTCAAGAATGTAAATTGAAGAGAATGTCAGAATTTTATTTGAAATAAATATATCACCACATGAATAACGTTGTGGCACCCGGAAGATTGATCTTAGGGCCTTTTTCTGTTGCCTAAACACAAGCTTTGTTCTTGTACTTTCCGATCCCCAAATGGAGACACCATAGGACATGTATATGATACCGTAGTAAGCAGCAATAAGAACGTCGATAGTTGCAAAACAAGCCAGTTTCCGGAGTACAAAAACCCCTTGACTGAGTTTCTTGCATACATGAGCTATGTGAAGGTCAAATGTGAGGTTTGAGTCGATAAACAGACCAAGAAACTTCACGCTAGAAACTGAAGAAACTGCTTCATTATCAAGTTGAACACTGAAAAAACTGTCCCTTGAACTGTGTTTTGGCCTAAGCTACATCTTTCTACGAATGGAGAAAATAAAAATAATTAGGCCTATAAGTTAAAATAAACTTATTTTGATATTTAAAAGACCTATTACATGGTAAAACTTTAGCCTACTTACTTACCACAAAAAATGTATTTACTAACATATCTTAGCATTAATTTTAACACTAATAGTCCTAATAAGAACAATCAGTTAGTAACAACATGAAGATATGTTTGAAAGTGCCTGGCAAATCAATTGATAAAATTGAAGCCGTGTCTGAAATAAAGTTTTAAAATATTACAAATTATTTAAAAGATCATTAATGAAACTTAAACAAGGCCAAAAGAAATCACTTGTCTTTAAAAACAGCTCAATGCCAAAGGACAGTTGAGCCTAAAATTAATGGATTGACTCAATTTAAACTAGCATGGAACAAAAAACAAGCACAAACTCCATATGCTTACCTATTAGATTTCATTACAGATATGTTTTTTATATTTTACTTTAAAAAATGACAAGGTCAGGTTAACCTAAAAGTGGACTATACAGACAGTGTTCATACAACTCAATCTGAAGGTCCTGGTAAAACCTCCATTTTGGTATAAAGAGTAACACAAATTTATAAGCCACAACTAACTTATTTATTAATAAAACAGAATCCACATCACAACTCTGAACACCTCAAATGCTTTCACACTCAATTTGAATTTACAGACGTCACGCGGCCGCAGATGACCTTTGGTAGCGCAGGTAAACGGCGGGAGTAAACTCACTCAACACCTTCGAGATTCAGTAAAACCTCGAGTTTCAGTGCCGAACTCGGCTAGAACTCGAAATTTCGAGTACTCACACATCTCTATCTGTAATGAAATCTAATAGGTAAGCATATGAAGTCTGTGCTTGTTTTTTGTTCCATAATAATTGAAATTGAGTCAATCCATTAATTTTAGGCTCAACTGTCCTTTGGCATCGAGCTGTTTTTAAAGACAAGTGATTTCTTTTAGCCTTGTTTAAGTTTCATCAATGATTTTTTAAATAATTTGTAATATTTTAAAACTCTATTTAAGACACGGCTTCAATTTCATCAAGTGATTTGCCAGGCACTTTCAAACATATCTTCATGTTGTTACTAACTGATTGTTCTTATTATTAGGACTATTAGTGTTAAAATTAGTGCTAAGATATGTTAGTAAATACATTTTGTGTAGTAAGCAAGGAGGCTAATGTTTTACCATGTAATAGGCCTTTTAAATATTAAAATTAGAGATGTGCGGATACTCGAAATTTCGAGTTGGAGCCGAGTTTGGCTCTGAAACTCGAGGTTTTACTGAAACTCGAAGGTTTCGAGCGAGTTTACTCCCGCCGTTTACCCGCGCTACCACGGGTCGTCCGTGGCCGCGCATCTTCTGTAAATTCAAATTGAGTGTCAACGCATCTGAGGTGTTAAAGAGTTGTGAAGTGGATTTTAGTGTTTTATTAATAAGTAAGTTGTGGCTTATACATTTGTGTTAGCCTACTCTTTATACCAAAATGGGCGGATTTACCAGGACCTTCAGATTGAGTTGTATGAACACTGCCTGTATAGTCCACTTTTGGGTTAACCTAACCTTGTAATTTTTAAAGTAAAATATCAAACAAAAATCTGTAATGAAATCTAATAGGTAAGCATAAGAAATTTGTACTTGTTTTTTGTTCCATAATAATTGAAATTGAGTTAATCCATTAATTTTAGGCTCAACTATTGTCCTTCGGCATTGAGCTGTTTTAATACACTGCATTTAATTTTATGGACAAGTGATTTGTTTTGGCCTTGTTTAAGTTTCATTAATGATTTTTAAAATAATTTGTAATATTTTTAAACTCTAAGACATGGCTTCAATTTTATCAATTGATTTGCCAGGCACTTTGAAACATAGTGTCTTAAATATATTTTGAGTGCTAAGTAAGTAGGTTAATGTTTTACCATGTAATAGGACTTTTAAATATTAAAATAAAGTTTATTTTAATTTATAGGCCTAAATGTAATTTTATTTTCTTCATTCGTAGAAAGATGTAGCTTAGGCCTAAATATAATATACGAAACATTGGATAAATAACAAAGAGGAAATAATATAAAAAACTGAGATGATTTTGTAATGAAACTGTTAATTAATACCATATAGGTTATAACAACCTTAATACCAAAAGATTAAAATTATTTGACCTTCATGGCAAAATGTTATGCAATAACTTTGGTATGATTTATTTTCAGATAAATGTACTTATCTTTTTCTAATAAAGCAGGAATCCATTTATTTGACTTACTATTGTTATTTTCAGGGCATAGTGACTAGAAAAGTATAATTTAATAACAACATTTATAAATGGAACCCTATACACTGTTTTGATCCAATTCAACTCGACCTATGTGCTTTTTTTTATTTGTATACTCGACTCGAACTCGAGATTCGAATCTTTTGCCATTTACTCGACTCGAACTCGACTCGACTTAAAAAACCTGTACTCGTACATCTCTAATTAAAATACAGTTTGTTTTAACTTATAGACCTAAATGTAATTTTATTCTCTCCATTCGTAGAAAGATGTAGCTTAGGCCTAAACATAATATACAAAACATAGGATAAATAAGAAGTAGGAAATAAAATGAAAAACTGAGATTATTTTTTAATTAAACTGTTAATTAATACCATATAGGCTATAACAACCTTAATACCAACAGATTAAAAGTGTTCTATCTTCATGGCAAAATGTTATGCAATTACTTTGGTATGATTTATTTTCAGATAAATGTACTTACCTTTTTTCAATGAAGCAGGAATCTATTTATTTTACTTACTATTGTTATTTTCAGGTTATAGTGACTAGAAAAGTATATTTTAATAACAAAATTTATAAATTTGTATCTATACACTGTTTTGATCCAATTCAACTCAACCTATGTGTTTTTTAGCGAATTTCCCTTATAGGGAAGAAGCTATTACCGTAGGTCTCATAGTAAGAGTTGAGCCCGAGACCATGATAATTTTTTGTTTTGAGGTCCCCAGATAAAACACTATTCGTTCAAATTTATATATATATATATATATGTGTGTGTGTGTCTGTGAATGCGATAACTTGAGTAAAAAACGTCCGATTTCGATGAAATTTAGCTCAAATGTGTAAAATGACATTCATGACTTTAAGTTCGAAAACCAGAAAAATCGGACCATGGGAAGGGGGGTTTATGGGGGTTTTAAATTTTTTTAAATCAGTTTTTTGTATTTTTCACCCTAAAATTTTTAACAACTTAATTTCTAAACTCTTAACCATGTTATAGAGCTTAAAAAAACAAATAATATAGTATTTTGAATTATTAACCTAGGTTAAGTGGTTGCGGAGGAAATCCAAAAAAACCTACTCATAAAATCTCCCATGTTAATCTTATGGGAAAAAGGTTTTTGGCTTTTCCTCAGTTTATTTTAATGTAAACTTCACATTTGCTTTTACCAATCTGTTCAGTTCCACAAAACAATCATTTTGGTGTTTAAATTGTGATTCTACGCCCAACCGTTGCTGAGATATTCAAAGTGCTAAACACAGTACGTTGTCCAATTTTATCCTTATGGAGAATAAATAAAATTTGATATCTCGATTATTTATGAATGTATGTTGATGAAACTTGGTATGTGGCTTCACGTAGTACTGGTATATTGATATTTGCACAAAAAATGATTTTTTGTTGATTATCCCCGTAGCAGCAAACCTGCGTACACAGCCCCCATGTTATTCTTATGGAGAATAAGTAAAATGTAAAGAATCCCTTAATTATGAACATAAATTAATAAAACTTGGTATGTAGCTTCACTTGGTTGAGTTATATTGATAATTGCATAAAAACCCATTTTTTAGCGAATTTCCCCTATAGGGAAGAAGCTATTACCGTAGGTCTCATGGTAAGACTTAAGCCCGAGACCATGATAACTTTTCATTTTGAGGTCCCCAGATACCAAAAACACCATTCGTTCAAATTTTTATATATGTATATATATATATATATATATATATATATATATTTATATATATATATGTGTCCGTAAGCACGATAACTCTCGTAAAAAAGGTCCGATCTTAATGAAATTTGGTACAAATGTGTAAAGCACCATTTATTTGAACGAGTTCGAAAACCAGACGAATCGCACCATCCAAAGGGGGGTTTTTGGGGGGTTTTGTACCCCAAAAATGGGTTTTTTGGGGTTTCCACATGTAATTTTTATTCAAATCAAATTTGAATTTTTACCATTTAATTCAGCATAAAAAAACAAACAATTTGGTATTTTTATCATCGCTCTACGTCAATTGGTTCCTGAGATATTGAAAGTGCTAAACACAGTACGTTGTCTAATGTTATTCTTATGGAGAAAAAGAAAAATTGTATATCTCGCTTATTTATGAACATAAACTGACAAAATTTGGTATATGGCTTCATCTGGTTGGGGTTTATCGTTGTTTGCACAAAATACAAAATTTTCACGTATGATTCCCGTAGCAGCAAACCTAGGTAATCGGTCCCCATGTTATTCTTATGGAGAATAATTAAAATGTTATATATCGCTTACTTATAACTGTATATGAATGAAACTTGGTATGTGACTTTACTTAGATGAGTTCTAATGATATTTGCATAAAAACTCATTATTTTGTGATCCTTTTTGCAGCAAACCTGCGTACTCATCCCCAATGTTATTCTTATGGACGATAATTAATATTTTTAATATCGCTTGTTTGTGAATATATTTCTTATGAATCTTGTTAAGTGTTAATGTGTTATGTTATATATTCATTGGAAATTCGCTGAGTATGCAGGTTTGCTGCGACGGGGGTATTTATCCTTGTTGCAGCAAACCTGCTTACTCAACCCCCATGTTATTCTTATGGAGAATAACTAAAATGTTATATGGCGCTTATTTATGATTGAATATTGATGAAACTTGGTATGTGGCTTCGCCTAGTTAAATTATATTTATATTTGCATAATACACCCGTCGCAGCAAACCTGCATACTCAGCGAATTTCCAATGAATATATAACATAACACTTAACAGGATTCATAAGAAATGTATTCACAAACAAGCGATATTTAAAATATTAATTATTCTCCATAAGAATAACATTGGGGATGAGTACGCAGGTTTGCTGCAACAAGGCACGCAAAATAATGGGTTTTTATGCAAATATCAATAGAACTCATCTTAGTGAAGTCACATACCAAGTTTCATCCATATACATTCATAAATAAGCGATATATAACATTTTAAGTATTTTCCATAAGAATAACATGGGGACCAAGTACCTAGGTTTGCTGCTACAGGAACCATAGGCGAAACATTTTTTTTGTGCAAACAACAATAAACCATAACCAGATCAAGCCATATACCAAATTTTGCCAGTTTATGTTCATAAATAAGCGAGATATACAATTTTTCTTTTTCTCCATAAGAATAACATTAGACAACGTACTGTGTTTAGTACTTTCAATATCTCGGTAACCAATTGACGTAGAGCAATGATCAAAATACCAAATTGTTTGTTTTTTTAAGCTAAATTCAATGGTATAAATTAAAATTTGATTTAAATTAAAATTACAAGTGAAAAACCCAAAAAACACATTTTTGGGGTACAAAACCCCCCAAAAACCCCCCTTTGGAAGGTGCGATTCATCTGGTTTTCGAACTTGTTCAAATAAATGGTACTTTACACATTTGTACCAAATTTCATTAAGATCGGACCTTTTTTACGAGAGTTATCGTGCTTACGGACACATATATATGTATATATGTATACAAATATATATATATATATATACATATATAAAAATTTGAACGAATGGTGTTTTTGGCATCTGGGGACCTCAAAATGAAAAGTTACCATGGTCTCGGGCTTAAGTCTTACCATGAGACCTACGGTAATAGCTTCTTCCCTATAGGGGAAATTCGCTAAAAACAAATTGTTTATGTTCCTTGTTTCAGCAAACCTACGTACTCATTACCAATGTTATTCTTATGGATAATAATTAAAATCGCTTATATGTGAATATACTTTTATGAAACTTGGTATGCGGCTTTATGTGGTATTAAGACAAATATTTTGCATTGGAAATTCGCTGAGGACGCAGGTTTGCTGCGACGGGGGTATTTTTATTTGCATACTCGACTCGAACTCGAGATTCGAATCAGTTCCATTTACTCGACTTAAAAAACCTGTACTCGGACATCTCTAAATAATACCATATCTGAAGATTGTAGGATTAAGATTAATCATGTATATTCAGGATAATTGCATTTGTCTCCTTGCTAGGCAACCGCCAGAAATCCGGCACGCCGCACAAAACGTGTTAAACCCCTTTTTCACAATGTATCATGTTGTACTTATCGTTCACTAAACATTTTGTGTATGTTTGCGAGTCAAACTTAACCCTTTGAGCCCGAAGTGCCAATGTATCAAAATTTGAATCAGACACCTGAAAATACGATTAATTTGGGTATGGAAATTGTTACCTTAGAAACACTGTATACAATATGAGTCTGACATGTGATGTAAGAAACGGTATGCAGAAACGGAACTGACACATCTAGCGCCTAGCTTGTAATAACAGACGATCCAATACAACTGCTAGCCGATCAGGTGTGCTGAACGGTCTAAGGCGCTATCCCCCCAGCCTCGGGGGTAGTGTTTGGATTGAGGGTTCGAATCCAGTTGGCAGTTTTTATGTGCAACTCATGGAGAGTTCACCTCTCAGTGACAGTTAAAGGAGAGGGTGGACCTTAAGGAACGGTGGATGTCATGGTCCAAGCTGACCGGATGGGTGAATTCTTTGTGAGTTGAGTTACACATCAGATCTGGTATGTTGCTATAGCTTACCTATCCTTACTGTGTTTGTGTTCGTGTCCACCAAAATAATAACAAACCAACCCAGAATGAACCAGTCTATTTATGGGGCTCAAAGGGTTAAACTATTAAGGTTAGAAATTATAACCTTTATATTAAATTTTTTGGGTGCAAATTATACTTACACCCAAAAAAAGTCTTTCACTCAACTGTCCCTCAATAAGGTGAGTTAGCTGTGTTCTGTCTTAATGTGTTGTATCCATCTACTGAAATGTTGAAGCCTTGTGTTTTTTCCTAAAATCCTTACCAAACATTTTGAAACCCTAAGCTTTATTTTTACATGCATATTTTTTTATTGCTTGCTTGCATGCATAAATACCCCCCGTTGCAGCAAACCTGCGTACTCAACGAATTTCCAATGCAATTATATGTTTCTCACTACTACATAAAGCCACTTACCAAGTTTGACAAAAATACATTCATAAATAAGTGATTTATAACATTTTATTTATTCCCCATAAGAATAACATTAGGACTGAGTACGCAGGTTTGCTGCAACAAGGAAGATAAGAAATGAGTTTTTATGCAATTATCAATATAACTAAACCAGGTGAAGCTACTTACCAAGTTTTATTAATTTATGTTCATAATTAAGGGAGATATAAAACTTACTTATTCTCCATAAGAATAACATTAGGGCTGAGTATGCAGGTTAGATGCTACGGGGACAGTCAACAAAACATTTATTTTTTGTGCAAATATCAATATACCAGTACAACGTGAACCCACATACCAAGTTTTATCAATATAAATTCATAAATAATCGAGATATCAAATTTTATTCATTCTCCATAAGGATAACATTGGACAACGTACTGTATTTAGCACTTTGAATATCTCTGCAATGGTTCGACGTAGAATCACAATTTAAACACCAAAATGATTGTTTTGTGGAGCTGAAGTGATTGGTAAAAGCAAATGTGAAGTTTAAAGTAAAATTAACTGAGGAAAAGCCAAAAACCTTTTTCCCATAAGATTAACATGGGAGATTTTATGAGCATGTTTTTTGGATTTTTTCCGCAACCACTTAAGCTAGATTAATAATTCAAAATACCATATTATTTGTTTTTTTAAGCTCTATAACATGGTCAAAAGCAAAATCAAGTGTTTTAAAAATTTTAGGGTGAAAAATTCAAAAAACTGATTTTTGGAAAATTTAAAACCCCCATAAACCCCCCTTCCCATGGTCCGATTTTTCTGGTTTTCGAACTTAAAGTCATAAATGTCAATTTACACATTTGAGCCAAATTTCATCGAAATCGGACGTTTTTTACTCAAGTTATCGCATTCACGGACACATATATCTATATGTATATATCTATATGTATATATATGTATGTATATATATATAAATTTGAACGAATAGTGTTTTTGGCATCCGGGGACCTCAAAACAAAAAGTTATCATGGTCTCGGGCTTAAGTCTTACCATGAGACCTCCGGTAATAGCTTCTTCCCTATAGGGGAAATTCGCTAAAACACTTTTTTTCTCAATTCTTCGGGCCAAGCCCCTTTACCTGACTTTTCTCTCATAACACTTCAATTTGCTACACCTCCATAGTTTATCTTCAAATTTTGCTTACAGAATAATGTTTAAGGATTTATTTTATGCAAAAAAATTTGCATAACATTTGCATTGTATTTGGGTGGTTGTTTTATTTTCAATACACATATTAATTTACAACAATCTTCAATTACATATACTAATACTAGTTGCAATTTCAGAAATTCAACAGCCTATTTAGATCCATTTCTTTGCTCATAACCCTGGTTATGTTATGAGGTTACCTCTCAATAAACCCGTGCCGCATGGTGGAGAGCTGGTCAGTGATGGTGCTGAGGTTGGTGTCTCTACCCCCACCACCGCCACCGCCACTGCCACTGGCATCACCGTCGCCACCACTGCCACCGGTGGACGTGGACGGTAGGCTCTCGGAGACGATGGTGGTGGGGGGCGTGGGAGGTGTAGGGGGCGTGGGAGGGGTGAAAGACGACTCGAAGGACGGCAGTGAGACAGCGTCCTCCGCAGGCGTGGGGGTGGGGCTGGCAAGGGGAGGGGACCACCGCACCTGTGACGATTCTGTGGGCACATCCGCCATCTCTGCGTCCTGAAACATGCAGTCAGCATTCACACACACGAGGAGGTGGTATTACCAGAACAAGTTGAGGTTTCCGAAGGTGCTTAACACGTTGGATGCGAAGGGCGATAATTCTCGTCCTCTAATTAACATTGAAACTTATGTGATTTTCATGTTTAAACATGTTTGTCAGCATTGAACGTGTTAAAGGTGGTTACATAAAACATTAACTGCTAACATCTACATCGCAACACAAAATCTAGGCATATTCAGTCCTCTTTGTAACTCAATAATCCGAACCATATATCACCAGGTAATATTTACAAAATAACTACTGGTTAGGATAAATATAAATTGTTAGTCATAGTATATTTTTTTAAATCCCAGAATTGGCATGATACTTGGTCACTGACAATCACTATCTAAGACGCTAATACGACTAAGGCGAATATGAATGAATTATGAAAGTATAATGATTAAGATGCTATGTGTAGCCTTGTAACTGGCTAAGACCGGCTGATTATTTTGTCAGAACCAATAATTAATAGCTCAATGACCAAAGACAGCTGGGTCCAGTTTTGATCCTTCACAAAATTTTTCAATTTTGTGCAAGATTGATCTGGCGAACCTCAAATTGTGAGGCAACCACTCTAATCACTAAGCTGCCCAGCCAATCAGCATATTACTGAGGTAAATAGTCATAAAATACGTGAAATCAGTACGCAATTATGATATACACAGTGGAATACTTTATTTAACACCGATACAGATTCCATCATAAAGCCATTATAAATTCCTACATGTAAACAACTTTATCATAACACATGATTATTTGCTGAGGGCCCACAGCCTGATTAATAAATATTCAACATTTGTATGTAAAGGATTATATAAAATAAACAGGGTTGATTTTTATTGTTCAAACATAAATGACCAATGCTACAAAATATCAATGGCAATCTACCCTCAGACTCAAAGATAAGTTACCGGTTGTGAGCTTGACTCCGAGTATATCCCCTCAATGGAGACGGCCACCACTGGAGGATCGCCTCCGAGGAATGACGGGCTCCTGACCCCTGAGCCCTCGT
Source organism: Allygus modestus (assembly GCA_963675035.1). Lineage (NCBI taxonomy): Eukaryota > Metazoa > Arthropoda > Insecta > Hemiptera > Cicadellidae > Allygus > Allygus modestus. The sequence goes on along the minus strand of OY776111.1, from coordinate 220,431,561 downwards.
CCGACCGGTCACTGGTGCATGAAACATGGTGTTGATGTGGATCAAACATCGGAAAATATGTCCAAACTTTAATGAAACAGCAGGGATGGATACAAATATTGGCAAGCAACAATTATTGATACAAAGATAAGTTTAGATCCAACAGACTGATTCATTCAAGATATATATATATATATATATATATATATATATATATATATATATATATATATATATAATTGTCTTCAACGAACCAAATTAAATTCATGTTTTAAAACAGATTTAATTTAGGCCTACAGGTTTTTCCAATGGAACCCAATGGAGACTTCCTTGAGACTAAAATTTGTTGAGGTAAGTTACAAAAGTTCATCCGAAATACTAGATCTTCAAAACGTATACAAAAGCATATTGTCTATAATTATATTTTATATTACTTGTTTGAAATTCTATGTTAGTAATGGTGTGTTTATTTACAAAATTACTTGTTTTTCTCTAACCAGTTATAGAAAATGTCCACAGTAATTTCTTAAATAAAATATTTTAGATACTACAACAAGGTCAATTTTTTATGCCATCAAAAATATGGGAGTGGCTCTGCTGCACATATCGATGGCCCATCGACCATCTTGTAAAAATTTAATAAATACAAGAGGGTCTATGGCCCATTGAACCTTTTAAGTGAATTAAAGTTATATTTACTATCTGGGTTGATGGATCATAGACCAAATATGAGTTCTTTATAAAATATACAAATTCGGTTTGATGTACCATCGACCCCTAAATTATTATTTAAAAAAAAAAAACGGGTCTATAGCACATCAATATAATGTGCTATAGAACGTATATTTCTAAAGTTTTAAAATAAATTTAGTGGCTCTATTACACATCAGATAGATGGACCATCAACCATAAATATTATTATTCTGTTATTATTTTATAAATATTAGAGGGTCGATGGTTCATCAACCTGATGTGTAATAGAACCTGTATTTTGAAAGTGTTTAAATAAAAGCAGTAGCTCTATTACACATCAGATCGATGGACCATCAACCCTCTAACATTTATAAAATAATAACGGTTTGATGGTCCATCGATCTAATGTGTAATAGAGCCATTACTTTTATTTAAAAACTTTAAAAATAGGTACAGGTTCTATTAGACATCATATTGATGGGCTGTAGACCATCTGACATTTATTAAACAAGAACGGGTCAATTGTCTATCAGTATGACGTGTAACAGAACCTTCACTTAAATGATCCATTTATGTATTGTAGGTTCAATGGGCCATCAATATGATGTGTAATAGACCCAGTCCAAAAAATATAATTAGCTTGAAAAATTACGTGTAACCACTCGTGGAGGCAGCCCAACTAAACTCATCTGTTCTAGTTCATGTTCGGTTTTGCAGTGATAAACTAGTGTGGTTTTCCCACTTGATTGCACAAGTGGGAAACGAGTGGGGAAAAAGGTTCATTGTTACTCTTATGGACAAAAAAAATCTATTTTACATTTAGCTTGCTTAAAAAATCTGGTTGTGATCTAAAGATATCATAAGTAAAAAATAAAATTACAAATATTAGTAATCTGGTTAACTTTATAACTTAACTAAGCAAACCTGCTTATTCCACCCACCCAATGTTATTCTTTTGAAGAGTAAAATCAAGCAGTATATAATATCGCTTTACTTTATATACTATTTCTCAAGGTTTTTTTTCGGTATGCCATATCTCCCACATAAAAACAAATTGTTAAATGTGAAAAAAATAAACAAACAACAAAAAACAAAAAAATGTTAATTTAATGGGGGTGTGGAGAAATTAGCCCTCTTGGAACAGGGTGATTCTCACTTACTTGTTTACAGCGGGTGGCACCATATTACAGCGAAAGGTTCAACTATCTCAAAAAGGGTGTTCATAGCGCCTTTACATTCCTAGCATATAATAATACATATTTTTTAACCCTGTTCTTTCAGTCATAAGTTGTTAAGATTAACAAATCTTTGCAACATTTTCATTGTAAAAATGTGGAAACATTTTATCTGTAGCAAAAATAAATGCAATAATTCAGTAAGATTTCATCTCTGTCTGCCAACACAACCAGTCAGTAGTCACCTGCGGCTGTTGTCTTCGACATACTCGTTGTGATCCTCGTCTCCGCCGTGACTCAGCGCGGCCCTGGTGGCCGGGTCGTTCAACATGCGAGACAGCACATCGGTCATGCGCTGCATCAGCGTGGCGTGGAGCGTGGGCCGGGCCTGGGCAGCGTCTGGGCAATACAGGCATATCAGAGGTGTTACCACACTGTTCGTACAGTGGCTAGTGACCACAGAAGAAATGACATTTGTATTTTATACTTTTGGTCTAACTACTCTCGGTCCTTAAAACTCAAAGTAACTAGTATTTCCTTCGTGAACCCACTTGCTATGTTCATTGGCCATTAATGTGCTGATCAAACTGCCTCTGGTTAATTAGGCATTTTTTACTAGAAAATCCTTGGAAATGTGCCTTCCTTTAAAAGACTAGCCCCATTTGATTTCTCAATGGCTTTGTCTGGAGTTAAATTAAATTAAAATCAAGGTGGAATAGTACACTTATTTTTATGTTTTGCTTGTTGCAAACAACCAAGATCACAATAGTTTAGAATCGACATAACAAGAGGTTATAAAAACCACTGGGATCATTAACATTTATACAATTGTTCTAATTTTCTTTACTTTTACACTTTCTGGCAGATCTGTCACTACTGGCTATGGTGTAGTGAAGTGTAGTGTTGATGTGTATCAGTTCTAATTTCTTTAATGGAAATTGGATCTTAGTTATCATTATTGAGTACTGTTTTATAAAAATTATACTAACTTTTTTGCAAGGTCTTACTTATAATAGATATATAACACCAAAATTCGTCAATATTTATAATAGACAGAAAGGTTGCAGTTTTGGTCGATGTTAAGCAATCAGTTTTTCATTTCTATGCCACATGGCACAGTAGATGTCTTAGTTAATACTATGTGGTTTATTTCTAATTTATGGTTGATTGTGGCACAGCATCATATCTTACCGACTTTGTTCAAACATAATTTACAGGAAACATTTTATGTTCAGTTCTTCAATCATGCTGAGGTTACGTGTTGCAATTAAAATTTATAACGCATATCACGAGATTGAGTCTTCAGATGGATGAAACCAGAACCAAGAAAAATGAATCAGTTCTCAGTTTTGGTTTTTGGGGAAAAACAATAAAACCAAGAACCACAACTGACACTTCACAGCGCAGTGCAGTGTAGTGTAATTTTACCTGTGGACCTGCCAGCGTCCCGCTCTGGTCGAGCATCAGGCCCCGTGTCCGACCAGTCTCCCCGCAGTCTTAATCGTCTGACAGGTGGAAGGCCACTCATTGGCTTGGAGCCCTCTTCCTCCTCTTCATCCCCGCTTGCTTCTACTGAGTACTCCATAGTTGTCTCATCCTGTAACACCACAACTGTTGTGAAATAGGATCTAGGTTAAGATGTAGGTGTCCTCAGTATAACTGCTTTTGGTAAACAGTGATCCAGCTAAGTAGCTCATCACTGCTAAGAAGGTAAGTAGATGGTCAACAAGCGATTTAACCCATTGGCCTGTGAATATTTTTGCATAGGTCATCCTGTTAAAATACGTGAAAATACAGGATTTAAGAGACAAAATTCCAAATGAAATTAATGTATTGTATATTATTAATATGCATTGTATATTTGAACAAATGGTGTTTTTGGCATCTGGGAGTCTCAAAAACAAAATTTATCATGGTATCCGGCATAACTCTTACATGCTACCACCTATGGTAACAGCTTCTTCTCAATAGGGGAAATTTGCTGAAAGCTGTAGCTTTAGTTATGTAATATTTGTACAAGTAGACCAACAAAAAATAACGGGTTAAGTAATCAAGCCCAAACTGGACTGAACTTTTGTAAAATTAAAATTAATAATTTTGTTATACGATTTTGTTAATATTTTTTTATATTCAACCCTCTGAGTGACCATTGCCCGTTTTCGGGCAACTATTTTTCCCGCCGAGTGTCAAGTCGCCCGACTTTGGGCGACTTTGCACGCCTCCAGTTTTGTGTAATATTTCGGTGTACGATTGAGCGGTCCCGGGCATTGAGCATCCCAGTCATACGTTGAGATTGACATTACTTTAAATGGATACAGACAAATTCAATCTAAAGTGTACCTTGATGCTGAACAGATAGAGGTGTTCGGAGGAGTAGCTAACGAGCACATCTTCTCCCTGGGGAGAGAAACCAAGGGATGTGATGCGGTAACTGCGGTCCTCCATCCCCGGGGCGGTGAACGACACAAATGGCCGCGGGCTGCGACCTCCGACTGGCTTGAAGCCTGCAACACACAATAGCGGTTAGACTGAGGCTGTGTGCAGTTACAGCACTGGACATGTCACTAGCCTGACGGTTAGCACCTTAGACTGAATGAAACTAAAAGCGTTTGTGTGTTCTACAACTAAAGTGCCATTGGCGTTAAAATACAGAAAAAACAAAACAAATAAACAAAAAAATAGAGGTCACATCTGAAAGCTCTGCACTGCACTCATTTAGAAAGGGAGGTGTGACTAAGAAAATCACATTACAGTCAACGTGAAATATTTCACGGTTGAATGAATTCATTTGAGTTATTTGAAATATAAAACTTCTTCGTTAGCAAGACCTGGACATTTGAAAATGTTAGGCCTACAGTTTCATGGACCGCTCAAGATCTTGGACTAGAGGTCTTAAAGATAAATTCAAGTAGACTTAACCCTTTGAGCCCAAGACAGTGATGGTGGTTGGATATGTGTTATTTTGTTGATTTTTGAAATATATTGAACGTCTGCACACTTAAAATTGTAAAAAAGTACTTCCGGAGAACACACTAACAGTAAGAATATGTAGCCTAAATAAAAGGTACATGTGATGAGATGTGCAACTCACAAAGAATGAACCCATCCTGTCAGCTTTGACCCGTGCCGTCCACCATTTGCTTATGGTCCGCCCTCCCCTTCAACACTACTACAGACAGATGAACTCTTCATGAGTTGCACATAAAACCTACCGACTGAGATGGGATTCGAACCCTCGATGCAAGCACTACCCCTTGGCCGGGGAGATAACACCTTAGACTGCTCAGCCAACCTGGCAGGCTAGCAGTTGTGTCGGACCTATTCCGTGCACGTAGTATGACTTGCCAACATGGTTATTTAAAATAAATGAATTATTTTAAATAAGAATTTTGCATTTAAAAGTTATTATGTTAATGTACATGTATACATATAATATATACCGTGTAGGACTAATGCATAAGATATAAAGATACATATGAACAAATTTGAACTAATGGTGTTTTTGGCATCAGGGCACCTCAAAACAAAAGTTATCATGGCCTCAGGCTTAAATCTGACCATTTCACCTATTGTAATATAGGGGAAATTCACTAAAACAAACAAAGCTTCATTTAAATGACTTTAAATTTAAAGTATCATTAGTGAATTTCCTTTGGAAAGTTAACTATTAGCATGACCCGCACGGTGAAACTTAAGCCCGGGACCACCATAGAAGTTCCTAATGTGACCCCCAGAACACGTTTTGGGGGGTCGTTCAAAATTTTATATAAATATATATGTGTGTGTTTGCACTCTAGCGGTCGCATTTTTTGTCCGAGTTACTTCAAATTTGGTAGGGACGTTCCTTTCTGTAATCAGTTGGACAAGTTCGTTGGGCAAAACAATCGGAAAACTCTAAACACCTTTTTTGGGGATTAATCTTTCAAATTTTGAGTTGTTGGGCCCAAAATGGGCCATAAAAGCCCCAGATGTAAAATCAGTGCATGTATAAAGATGGGAATTAGAGAGGCAAAAGTTTTAAGGCCTCTCTCGTCATTCTAGCATAAATATTTACCGAGTTATTAAGGAAAATGTGTATCGACTAAACACAGTACGTTGTCTTATGGAGGTTTTATACTAGAAAAGCCTGTTATTCCTTTGTTAGAGTACTTTTGACATCCCCAGCAACCTCACGCCTACTTTCAAGCCTGTCTGGACCTTCTCCTAACCTTATAATGCGCAAAATTGTATTCCCAGATTTGCAAGTAAATTAAACCAGGAGTATCAGAACAGCCAAAAAGTCAATGTTTTCAGATTTTATTAAAAACTGGACAAATGTATGTTTTTACACTTATTTAAAAAGTATTACTTAGTTTTAAAAGTATTTATGTGGAAATTCACTTCCCTCACGTCAGCGTGCTGCATGCGAACTCGTTTTAATTTGAATTAAATGAATAGCTATCTTTAAAAAAAAAAAATTGTTGATCAAATAATTTCTTATAAGTTTACGTTGTAAAAAAAAACTCAAACCTAAATGTTGATGATTGTCTTTTTCAGCTCTTTTTAGCGAATTTCCCTTATAGGGAAGAAGCTATTACCGCAGGCAGCATGGTAAGATCTAGGCCCGGGACCATGATAACTTTTTGTTTTGAGGTCCCCAGACCCCAAAAACACCATTGGTTCAAAACTATAAATATATTGATTAAAAAGACCAAAAACTTACTATATTGTTATATTTCGCTTTAAGCTTCTTCAGACATAATATAAATACCCCCGTAGCAGCAAACCTGCGTACTCAGCGAATTTCCAATGCATATATATGTATCTTAATACCACATAAAGCCACATACCAAGTTTCATCAAGATACATTCATAAATAAACGATTTATGACATTTTAATTATTCTCCATAAGAATAACATGGCGGCTGAGTATGCAGGTTTGCTGAAGCAAGGAACACAAAAAATTGGGTTTTATACAAATATCAATATAACTCATGTAGGCAAAACCACATACCAAATTTCATTAATTTATTTTCATAATGAAGGCAGATAACACGTTACATATTCTCCATAAGAATAACATGGGGCTGAGTACGCAGGTTTGCTGCTACGGGAGCCTTTGGTAAAAAATTGTTTTTTTGAGCAAATATCAATGGTCCACAATCAGATGAAGCCGTATACCAAGTTTCGTCAGTATACGTTCATAAATAAGTGAGATATAAAATTTTTATTTTCCTCCATAAGAATAACATTAGACAACGTACTGTGTTTAGCACTTTCAATATCTCGGTAACCAATTGACGTAGAGAAATGATCAAAATACCAAATTGTGTGTTTTTTTAAGCTGAATCCAATGAAAAAAACTAAAATTTGACTTTTTCCAAAATTATATGTAAAAAATTTGAAAAAACCCATTTTTGGTGTACGAAACCCCCCCAAAATACCCCTTCGGATAGAACGATGTGGCTGGTTTTCGAACTTAAAGTCATAAATGTTGCTTTACACGTTTATACCAAATTTCATCAATATCGGGTAATTTTTACGAGAGTTATCGTGCTCACATATATATATATATATATATACAGTCTCGAACAAATGGTGTTTTTGGGGACCTCAAAACGAAAAGTTATCATGGTCCCGGGCCTAGGTCTTACCATGCCGACTACGGTAATAGCTTCTTCCCTATAGGGGAAATTCGCTAATACCCCCGTAGCAGCAAACCTGCGTACTCAGCGAATTTCCAATGCATATATATGTATCTTAATACCACATAAAGCCACATGCCAAGTTTCATCAATATACATTCATAAATAAACAATTTATGGGATTTTAATTATTCTCCATAACAATAACATGGCGGCTGAGTATGCAGGTTTGCTGAAGCAAGGAACATAAAAAATGGGGTTTTATGCAAATATCAATATAACTCAAGTAGGTAAAGCCACATACCAAATTTGATTAATTTATGTTCATAATTAAGGGAGATAACACGTTACTTATTCTCCATAAGAATAACATGAGGCTGAGTACGCAGGGTTGCTGCTACGGGAACTATCGGCCGAAAAATGTTTTTTAGTGCAAATATCAATAGACCACAACGATATGAAGCAATATACCAAGTTTCATTAGGATAAGTTCATAAATAGGCGAGATATGCAATTTATCTTATTCTCCAAAAGAATAACATTGGACAACGTACTGTGTTTAGCACTTTCAATATCTCCGTAACCATTTGACGTAGAGCAATGATCAAAACACCAAATTGTGCGTATTTTTTAGCTGATTCCAATGGAAAAACTGGAATTTGGAATTTTCAAAAATTATATGTAAAAAGCTCAAAAAACCCATTTTTGGGGTACAAAACCCCCCCAAAATACCCTTTTGGATGGGTCGATCTGTCTGGTTTTCGAACTTAAAGTCATAAATACTGATTTACACGTTTATACCAAATTTCGTCAAAATCGGATCATTTTTACGAGAGTTATCGTGCTCACGGACACATATATATATATATATATATATATATATATATAGATATATATATACAGTTTCGAACGAATGGTGTTTTTCGGGTCTGGGGACCTCAAAACGAAAAGTTATCATGGTCCCGGGCCTAGGTCTTACCATGCCGACTACGGTAATAGCTTCTTCCCTATAGGGGAAATTCGCTAAAACTTGTAATAACCTAACACTTAAAAAATTTACATTTTCTTAATGTAAATAAAGCGATTGATAAAGAATTTTTAAAAGTAATGACAGCTGATTAGATAAGACACACTTTAGTACAGATTTTGTGCAAATTCACAAGAATTTATATGAAACTATCTCAAATTAATACCTTGTGGATACTTTGATGTTGTTAATATTTGATAGGCTTGTTCCATATCACTTAGTTTTGAAATGTTTGATTTGTTTTGTAATTGTCTAATTGGTTTGACTTTATATAGTTTTTCAAAGCTGTCACTATGTTCGGTGGCATGCTTGACTAATGGTTTTGTCGTAACCTTGTGTTTATAGTCGTAGCAATGGCCTGTTAATCTGATTCTTAGATTACTAGTTGTCAAACCTATATATATATATATATATATATATATATATATATATATATATATGTGTGTCCGTGAGCACGATAACTCTCGTAAAAATTGTCCAATTTTGATGAAATTTGGTGCACACGTGTAAAGCAACATTTATGACTTTAAGTTCGAAAACCAGACAGATCGATCTATTTGAAGGGGTATTTTGGGGGGTTTTGTACCCCAACAATGGGTTTTGTTGAATTTTTTACATATAATCTTTGAAAAAAATTAATAAATTTTATTTTTCACATTAGATCCACAGCTTAAAAAACACACAATTTGGTGTTTTGATCATTGCTCTACATCAATTAGTTACGGAGATATTAAAGTGCTAAACACAGTACGTTGCCCAGTGTTATTCTTATGGAGAATAAGATTCATTTTATTTCTCGCTTATTTATGAACGTATACCGACCAAACTTGGGATATGGCTTCATCTGGTTGTGGGCTATTGTCATTAACACAAAAAAAGTGTTTACCGATGGTTCCCGTAGCAGCAAACCTGCATACTCAGCCCCATGTTATTGTTATGGAGAAAAAGTTAAAATATTATCTCCCTTAATTATGAACATAAATCAATAAATCTTGGTATGTGGCTTCACCTAGTTGGGTTTTATTCATATTTGTATAAAAACCCATTTCTTGTGTTCCTTGTTTCAGCAAACCTGCATACTCAGCAGCCATGTTATTCTTATAGAGAATAATTAAAATGTCATAAATCTTTTATTTATGACTGTATATTGATGAAACTTGGTATGTGGCTTTATGTGGTATTAGATACATATATATATACATATATACAATATATATGTATATATATATACAATATATATACAATACATATATATACATATATACACTATACATATATACAAGATAATATATATATATATATATATATGTATTGGAAATTCGCTTAGTACGTAGGTTTGCTGCTACGGGGGTATTTTAGGGACAGGAAAGAAACGCAGATACGTGCACACGTAGCTATCCAGAAGTAAATATGAGAGATTCCTACTGGCCCACTTAGCATATCCTTTAATAACCTCCTTTCTCTTTAAGATTGTAGCCTGGGATCAATTCATCACAATTTATCAAGCTAGGCCTCGATTTGGCCTAATCTCACAGGGCTTGCACATTTCGCAACTGTCTCGTTGAACATTGGCTCAGTCTAGATTAAATTCATCCTGAGCAACAGTTACAGTAAGCCTACAAGGGGTTATGCTACCTTTGTCAAAGTAAATATGAAAGGTGAATACACAGTGAACTTCGAGTTAGTTGCAGTCATTGCTTTTAGTGTTTTAATCCATCTTTCACCTAACTTAATTATAACTGTGCCTTTAACACAATAACTGCGTTAATCGTGTTAATTCATGATAATTGTATTTGTTTCCTTGTTAGGCAACCGCCGGAATTCCGGCGCACCACACTGAATGCATTAACTAACCAGAAGACTTGGTGCCGATCATCCTGCGATCGAATATCCTGACGGTGCTGTCAGAGCAGCCGATGGCCATCTGGTAGGGTCGGATGTTGTTTATGGCCAGGGCCGTCACCGCCCGCTGGCATGAGATGAGCACATCCTGTCACACACAGCACACATTAGATGACGGAAATAGTTCACTATTACAAGAGAACTATCTCTGTTGACTGCAACTAAAATAAAATTTAGTTACCGTAAGTCAATTTAACTGATAGAGGGAACTCAGATTTATATTGGATTTCAGTAACTCTTCAGTTGCTTTGGCTACCTTGCAATTTCAGTCAGTTCTAATCCAAAATATTTAGCAACATTGTCCAGCAATTTGGTAGTAGATTTTTCTAACTGAAAATTATATTGCAAACCTTTAGCACATAAATCCTACACTATACTAATAAACAAGCAGGTTTTTTGGAAGAGCGAGGTCAAAGGTACTACTGAACCGATTGTCAATTTAATGAGATTAAAGTGTAGTTGATTGTTACAGAAATTATATGAATAGGGACTGTTGGAATGACAATGAAGTAAATTATGAAGGATAACTTCAACAGCAGGAGAAGAAAGTTTGCTCAAGTTTGTGCAGCAGGTCCTACTGGTCATCAATAAAGAACAAAATTCAACAATTATACAACCGAGCTATTAAGGTATGAACAATTAATTACAAATTTTTAAAAGTTTACATCAAGGTGAATAATGGTTATTAATCAGAGGCACGTTACACCATAAGAGAACCATTGATGCATATAATAGTAAATCATCACCCTTTCTTACTATTGATTGGGCAATTCTGTTTAATTTAAGATTGTTATTCCCAACATCTACGTTGTTGTAATACATCTATTGTTTCCCAACATCAACATCTACGCTAACACATTCATTGAGCTACATGTTTAAACATGAAAATTGCATAAGTTTCCATGTTTATTGGCGTGACCTATGACTGACGCTAACACTCAACGTGTTAATACCGTTTCTGACTGCTGAAATTGCTAACGGGAAGAATGGTTAAACAATGATTTGCGGTTCTTGGTATATTTTCCTTTTCAAATAGTTCCCCATGTATTCTAGGCACGCTTGCACAATTAAAACGGTGGCGGATGCTTGGCCAAGCTTGCCCATAGAAACAAATTTGCAATAGAGCTTTGAAAATAAGTGGCAGCTTTTCGAGGCCGGTTAACTTGCTCGCCACCAGCAAGCTTCGCTAGTGCAGAATAGCATCGCAACTCCCGTATTGACTTTTAATAATTATAGAGGATTAATGCTAATTGAAGCAGTTTGGTAAAGAAGGCCCATTTCGGGATGCGTTTCTGGAACTGCACAGCAACATAGATTACCGGTATGTTAGGAAACCTGGTTAAGAAATCTCTAACTAAACAAGGTGCATAAATCCCGCAGCAGTACGATAAATATTCTGGCTTTTCTCTTCAGGAATGTAAACGTGCCTTAAATGAACTGTATAATAATGAAAATAAATTATTATGATACAAAAAGCATGCTTTTTATTAACTTTTAAAATCTTCCCATGTCATAATTTGTATATGTTCATTGTAATGTTAAGACGTTTCGTCAAACCTACGCATCAATCTCTTTTAATTAGTTTTGACTATTTCCACTAGTTATAATAAACTCTCAATAGTTTGTTTTTTGTTTAATTAATCATTGTTTTTCTTACTCTTTCCTAGAGTTTTGCATTTCTTGCATTTCATTTTCTCAACCAGTAAAATAACTGTCATTCATTAATGTAGATGTATTTTTTTCCTTAACATTTAATCATAACATAAGTTGTTGGTAAAATTTATCTAATTACCTCAATGTGACCAAAAGCTTTTCTTCAAGTGAAATATTATGTCGGATATTGGAGTGTTAAATCATCGTTTTTGTTGACACAAATAAATAAACGGTATCAGAAAACTGACACATACTTTCTCCCTTTTAGCCCAACTTTAATGAATAAATTACTTTTTATTTACTAAATATAGAATAGGCTACAAAGCACAGTTGAATGTACAGAAAATCTTTTAAACAAGTTGTTTTCAAAAATATCCACCCAAATCCCTGTTTAGGAGGCACTACAGAATCCATCGCTACACACGTTGTTTTAAGAAGGGAAATGCCTCCTATTCCTCAGGGTTATTAAGGGGCAACATATTTTGAATTTCCTCTGTTGGTCAATGAACTTGACAAGCATATCAAGTTTGAACGAAATTGATCAATAAATACGAAAGAAATAGAAATTTTTGTATTCCCCATAAGAATAACATTGCGAGAACTACTGTGGTTACTGCAAAATGAAAATTTAAATTTTCTCCGCAACCAGTAATCGTAGAATGGTAATTAAAAATACTAAATTATTTAGTTTGTTTAGCTATTTTTAATGGTGAATAGTAATATTTTTTATATTTATGTTTTTTTAATGAAAATTCCCAAAAAACTGAATTTTTGATATTTTTGTAATTTATACAGGTATCCGAATTTTTACCGGTATCCGGGTGGTGTCAATTTGTTGGAAAACTAAAGTTTTACAAATTAATAAAGTTTAATCAAAATCGTTAGAGCTGTTTTTGAGAAATTTGGATTTTTCATGTTTTTTGGCGGTTTTTGGGGGATAATTACCCTTAAAAATAAAAAATTCAAAAAAAATAAAAAAACGCCTGGAGATATCGTGGATTAGTACCTACATACCAAATTTCATAAAAATCGGACTATTGGTTAGGGCTCTAGCTCTGTACACATCCATACAGATAGATAGACAGACAAATCCAGCCAGACAGACAGACACACAGACATCATGTAAAAATCACTTTTTTGGGTTCAGGGAGCACCAAAATGAATATTTCCACTAACAACTCAAATTCGAAAATTTTGACGAAAACAATACTTTCTCCATATACTATGTATAAGGGGGATAAAGTAAAAATATCTGTAAATTTATCCAGTTTTAAGCAGATCAAAGAGTTCTCTCCGTCTTTTTAGTCCATAAAATGTGAATTTGCCAACTCATGCCTAACTCTTTCAGAAAAAAAACAATAAACAATCAAAAGCTTGATGTCCTTATCGTACAACAATTCCATGTTGACTGATCAATTAATTGGGAGCGATCAATTGCACTTGCTTGCTTAGCAACTGATTGCGCTTGCACTTGCTTTTGCTTGCTTGCTCACACTACACAACCAGGCAAGCTATGAAAGCGTGTGCCACCATTTTACTTGCGCAAGCGTGCCTCCAATGTAAACGCAGCCTAAGTAATGCTGCCAAGCCATCAAGTTTAAACTCCTAGCTTGCCAAAAAATTCCCATATATTTCACACTATTTTAATCACCAAAATCCACTAGTCGGTTTCCCAGTTTGCCCCTGTATCCCTGTACTTTTTGGACAAATGGCTTAAAATGTTTTCAATAAAGACCTAGTCCTTATATGCTCTTGTTTTCAACTAATTTTCAATAGTCAATAGTAAATTTGATCTAATGGCACTAAGAAACTCCAGTCAAATTTTGTAGTCCATATAAAAATATTTATCATACCATTTAAAACTTAAAAAGATCGGACATTGTAAAATTAATATCACAATAATATTATGTTTAGTGTAGTTTTTGGAAAGTGCTTCACAAGATACCTACCAAATGGTACAAAAGTTAAACTAATACAAAAACCTTGCAGGATTCTAAAGAGAGAAAACTTTATTGTACAATTAAAACGCACCTCGTCGCAGTTCTCCTTGTAGCACTTCTCCTTGACCCGCAGATCATAATACCTCACTGTGTAGTCCTCCCCACAACTGAGGAACGTGTGAGGCTCGTTAGGAACTGTGGCAATCTCGTATGTTGTACCTTTGTGGCAGTTGAACTGGTTGTTACGGGTTTCTGACGATCTAAATAGGTCTGAAATTTTTTTAATACATTAGCTGCCAAATAAGACATTTTATCCAGAAATCCAATAAAGTTATTCTAATTCTTAGACTTATTTTATTAAAAAAAAGTAAACTAAAATCTTATCTGTGCCATTTTAAAAGGTAAGGGAGTACAGACTTAGGTAAGGGGGAGTAAGGTAAGGGGGGATACGTTAGCTGCCAAATAAGACATTTTATCTGCTTCGCTTTATCGTTAAATATGTGTTCACTGAATATTTTCAGTTATATCATGTTATTTATATTTAAATGGGGTTAGCTATTATAAATGTTATCAAAAATATTTAAAAAATGCCAGGGAAAAGTGTAATACTGATCAGTATAGGACAGCAACATTTTTCTGCTGAAATTCAACTTCACTCGCAGGGTTGGCAACACCGGCAGTTCTGGGTGAAGGCGGATCACGGACTGCACCAGTAGGGTTCTCACCCTCACCATACCCCTCACTATCCCTGCTCCAGCATTATAAACAACATGCTGTGGAATGTATCTTAGATAGACGTTTTTGGAATGTTCTAAGAGATTAAATTGAGTGACTATCTCAATAAAAGGGAAAAGATTGAATCTGAAAAAAATACTCTCGTCCAGTGAAACTGATAGTTGGAGTATTGATGTTCTTACCATTATATAACAGTTTATTTTTATTATATTTCAAAAACAAAAATTGCATTGAGAGTAGTATAGTTAGTAAAAAATCCAATAAAGTTATTCTAATTCTTAGACTTATTTATTTAAATAAACGGTATCAGGAAACTGACACATACTTTCTCCCTTTTAGCCCAACTTTAATGAATAAATTACTTTTTATTTACTAAATATAGAATACAAAGCACGGTCGAATGTACAGAAAATCTTGTAAACAAGTAGTTTTAAAAAACATCCACCCAAAAACCTGCTTTGGAGGCACTACAGAATCCATTGCTACACCCGTAGTTTTAAGAGGGGAAATGCCCCCTATTCCCCCCAGGGTTATTAAGGGGCAACATATTTCGAGCTCCCTCTGTTGGTCAATGCTAAATTGACAAGCATATCAAGTTTGAATGAAATTTATCAGTAAATAAGAGAGAAATAGTAATTTTTGTATTCCCCATAAGAATAACATAGGACAACGTTCTGCGTTTACCGCAAAATGAAAATTTCAATTTTCTCCGAAACCAGAAATCGTAGAATAGTAATTCAAAATACTAAATTATTTAGTTTTTTGAGCTCTTTTTAATGATGAATAGTAATATTTTTTTATATTTATGTCTTTTTATGAAAAATTAAAAAAACTGAATTTTTGATGTTTTCAGTCCTGTAATTTCTGAACCCGAATTTTTACAGGAATACGGGTAGTGTCATTTTGTTGGAAAACTAAAGTTCTACTAACGACTAAAGTTTAATCAAAATCGTTAGAGCCGTTTTTGAGAAATTTTGATTTTTCATGTTTTTTGGTGGTTTTTGGGGGATAATTACCCTTAAAAATCAAAAATTCAAAAAAATGAAAAAAACGCCTGGAGATATCGTGGATTAGTACCTGCATACCAAATTTCATAAAAATCGGCCCATTGGTTAGGGCTCTAGCTCTGTACACACACACACACACACACACACACACACACACACACACACACACACACACGCACGCACGCACGCACGCACGCACGCACGCACGCACTCACGCACGCACTCACGCGCGCACTCACACGCACACGCACACGCACACGCACACGCACACACACACGCACACACACACACACACACACACACACACACACACACACACACACACACACACACACACACACACACACACACACACACACACACACACACACACACACACACACACACACACACACACACACACACACACACACACACACACACACACACACACACACACACACACACACACACACACACACACACACACACACACACACACACACACACACACACACACACACACACACACACACACACACACACACACACACACACACACACACACACACACACACACACACACACACACACACACACACACACACACACAGACAGACATAACGTAAAAACCACTTTTTTGGGTTCAGGGAGCACCAAAACGAATATTTCCACTAACAACTCAAATTCGAAAATTTTGACGAAAACAATACTTTCTCCATATACTATGTATAGAGGGAGAAAGTAAAAAGTAAACAAAAATCTTATCTGTGCCATTTTAAAAGGTAAGAGAGTACGGACTTTAATCATAACTTATCAGTTAGCTTGGAATTAGTATTGCAGACGTAGTTTATTAGACTGCAGCTAAATGTCAAAGGGCTGGGGCAAAAAATGAAAACCTTACAAATGCTATTTGACAATCCGATTGGGTAAAGAAGCTCACAAACAGAAAAGGTTTGCCAGCTCGGGCTTACATTTCAGCTAACATGTTAAATAAAACTAGGCCTGATGATCCCAGGTACACCAGGAAATTTATGGAGGGCGAAAAACCTTTGTTTATGTTACACTCTCAGAAGAAACTGAAGAACTTTTGCAACTAACAGACACATGTTTACATAATCACCTGACCAAATATAATCATCATGTAAAAACTCTGAAACTTAGAAAGCCAATGGGATGAAGCCATGAGAAATATCAGACATTTTCTGAATTTCGACAGATATATGATTTTTAATGAGTATTTTGATTGCAAAATATATTTGGGTTTTGTCAAGATAACACCTTTAAATCTGGCACGACAAATTTCAAATGAATTACAGAATTAAAGTTTAAAATCAAGATTTTGAGAAATAAATGTAGACTAGAATAATTGCTCATGCGCAACTAGTATTTTTTTAATCTTCCGAGTCAAGTATTGAAACTTAAATTTTGAGTACTCAGACATCCCTAGCAATAATATGAACTATCACTTAATGTTATATAATAATTTAACTATACTATAAAATATTAATTAATTTTAGGTTATACAGAATATATCAATCTAAGAAGCATCACTGTTTATTTTATTATACTCATTTTGATCTTTTACAAATACAAATTTAGATTATGACTCAAAATAAGTACCATTTTGCTAAAGTTGTAATGGAAAGTGGCCTATATCAATAAATGTATATAGCCTAATTAAAAATTAATAAGCAGACGTAATATGTTTTGGTAGCAATGTCAATCACAATATTGACTGTTTGGAAACTGAATTATATTAGTTTTAATTATAACTGAACCCTCTGAGCGTTATGCGTAGACTAATTTGTCGCTCCCTACTTGTCTCTGATCGTTTACCGTTGATTTATCGATGGTATTGCAGCTGCTATGGAATTCTTCTGAGTCTGTTTGAATCAGGTTGGAACTGTATTGATATTGGCATAGCCATAAACGGTAGATTTCAAGCTTTCTTCCAATGTCTCTCTCTAGATGTTTTACTCTATGTTGGAAGGTAAACAGCTAATCCAAAATTTGTTTTGTCACTCCAGCTGTTTGCATGATGTTTTTATTAGTGAACTTCTTATAGAAAGTGAACTATTAGCATGACCCGCACGGTGAAACTTAAGCCCGGGACCACCATAGAATATATATATATATATATATATATATATATGTATATATGTATATATATATGTATATATGTATATATGTGTGTATGCACTCTAGAGGTCACATTTTTTGTCCGATTTACTTCAAATTTGGTAGAGACGTTCCTTTCTATAATCAGTTGGACAAGTTCGTTGGGCAAAACAATCGGAAAACTCACCCCTTTTTTGGAGATTAATCTTTCAAATTTCGAGTTTTTGGGCCCAAAATGGGTCAGAAAAGCCCCGGATGCGACATGAATGCATGTAAAAAGATGGGAATCAGTGTGGCAAAACTTTTAAGCCCTCCCTCGTCATTATAGCATAAATATTTACCGAGTTATTAAAGAAAATGTGTATCGACCAAACACAGTACGTTGTCAAATAGGGGTTTTACATTAGAAAAGCCTGTTATTCATTTGTTGGTGTACTTTTATCATCCCCAACAACCTCACGCCTACTTTAAAGCCTGACTGGACCTTCTCCTAACCTTATAATGCACAAAATTGTATTCCCAGCATTGCAGGTAAATAGAACCAGGAGCATCATAACAGCCAAAAAACAATGTTTTCAGATTTGAATAAAAATTGTAATAAATGTATGTTTTTAACTGATTTTGAGTTTTTGTAGTTTTTTATGTGGAAATTCACTTCCCTCACGTCAGCATGCTGCGTGCGAACTCGTTTACATTATAGTTGTTTTTATTGCTTATTATGCTTTGTATAGGCCTAATTTAAAGTAATGTTAATTAAAGTTAAAATACACTCTTTATTACTACAACTGATGTTATTACAAGAAATATAAGCAAGAAGCAACAGTTTGTGTCTCGGCAGATTTTGCATGTGTTCTTATGGGATTTAGGCTCTAAGGCTTAAAGCATATGACCTTTGTGATATATTTTGTTTTTATAAAATGTGATTATTATTTTATGTAAGTTTATATTTTCTTGTTCAAACTTTAGGACAAATTGGCTGTTTCAATTGACATAAATTATTTGACAATTAAGTTATTTTTATGATATATTTGTTGATTGCAAAGTTTGCAAATAAAATGTTTTTAGAATTTTTTGGTTTTTGAGAACATATATCCTTAACAACTTATGGTAATCTATTCAATTGTATTATTTAATAAAAGCCAGTTTTATGTAGAATAATATGATGTGTAATATGTTAGAGTTTTTATGTATTTTATAATTTGTATGATATTTTTAATGAAACTGTGCATAACTGCCAAAAACGCTTAACGCTCCAGGGACATTACATTGAATGCTCAGAGGGAAGAGGGCGCACCAGTCACGAATTCACATTTCTACCTGCTTCCTCCAGAAGGCTAATCTTGACTTTCAAAGCCCATTCCTCCTCAACGGACCATCCGCATCATTGATTTATTTTATTTATCTTTTGAGGGAGAGGAGGGAAAAAGCATTTACGCACACAGAATGCCAACCTGTAGTGTGAGACTCATACAAAAATAAACTACCCACTAAAAAACCCCTCTACTCTTTAGGACTCTAATCTGGGATTGTTTGTTGTCACATTACTTCAGGCTAAGCCTAAATTTGGATTAAGCCCGCAGGACTCGCTCCGTTTCTAGCCGTTCGATCATTCGATCTAGTCCACTTCCCGGTCTAGATCAGTCTTTTTCCTGCGGAGGATGACCTGGAAAAAACGCGACAAACAGTCCCAACTGTCCTCCCCCTCCATTATTTTGTCACAGACTGTGTCCACTGATAATGCACCCAGTGAACATGTGGCCTCCAGGCAGGGCCTTTCCCAATGCGGACAGCGGAAGAAAGTCCGTGTCCTCGGACAAATGTGTCCGTGTCAGCGGAAAGTGTGTTCCGTGTCCTCGGGAACGCCCGGGCAGCAGATGCAATCCGGTGAACTGGCTTTGCCCATCTGGTACAAGTACGACCTGAAATAGCCATGTCCTGTTAGGAACTGTGTTAGGTAGTAATCCACCTCACCATGCCGCCATTCCACATACGGTTGGACTTGCTTGACAAGTCTCGCAGTCCATCGTCCCCGGGTTCCCAGTTCCGGCTATGTTGCCAGCTGTGTTGTGCCATAGCTATGTTGGTATAGCTGTTCCCAGCTATGTTGCCATTGCTGGTAGGTGCGGGGGCGCTCTTCGGATCTGGCAGCTTCCTTACCGATTTCGCCTTGTCACTGATAAATTGCATTCCTCTATCCTGCCAAAAGCTTGACAGGATGACTCCAGCGACCACCAGGACGGCCGGTTCGGACACTGTACGGTAGGCGGAACACACTCAAGAAGCGCAGCTTGACGCTGTACTCGAGCGAGCCGTATCCGATAAATCTCTTTATTGAGAGCATCTGCCCACACCTCAGCCCCACAGACTGGACTGCGGACATAAACAAACGTCTTCTGCTAGATCTGGGACCACCGACAATGACCATCAGCTTGCTAAGATATGTGACTCCCTTAGCAGCCTTGTCCGTCGTTCGGAAGATCTGGTCCCTCCAGTTTAACTTATTGTTTACCATGACTCCAAGGTATCTGGCAGCACGCATGGTCCGGACCAACTCCTTTCCCATTCGCAGCGGGACGACGGTTTCCATCCTTTTTTTGTTAGGATCACGATCTCTGTCTTGCTCAAGGGAAGCGAGAGACAGTGATCAGACATCCAAGCATTAACTACACACATTACTTATAGAATGATTTACAATTGTATGATTTACAATTGTAGAAATATAAATCGCGTGTACTTTGTAAATTTTTTCTGTAGATATTTCATGTAAATATATTGTGTTGATATTTAGGCCTAATTTGACTTTTACTGTGACTGAAAAATGTATATAAATATGCACTGTGAAATAGATTAAGAACCTTTGACAATGTTTATGCATGTAATTACATGTTTCGAACAATAAAGAAATTTGAATTTGAATTTGAATTTGAACTTGGTTCAGCTTAGGCTGGGCCATCTCAACATTGCGGGCAGCGATGAGAGCTGCGACGACATCGGCATACCCAACCAAAATGGTTTCCTCAGGCATCTCAGATCTCAGAAGGCTGTCGTAAGCGACATTCCAGAGATCCGGACCGATTATAGAACCCTGCGTGGCACCGGTAGTGTCATCCATTGCCCGCGTTCTGTCTTTTGTGTCATAAATCAAGAGCCTGGAGTGGAGACAGTCTTTGATGAGCCGCAACAGATACAATGAACAACATATCCACACAGCCGCAGCGCATCCAACATATCGAATCACCTCGCCGAGTTGAAGACATTCTTGACATCAAGCGTAACAAGAAACACCAATCGACGGGAGAAATAGTTGTAGCTCTCAGCTCTTACCACCGCTTTTTGAACCCCCGTAACTGTGTCAATTTTTGATCGGCCCTTTCTGAAGTCATACTGTCGGGGGCACAAATCCCCGGCAGCTTCCATGGGAGAATTCAGTCGGGAGCGAGTCAACTTCTTACCCACCATATTTATTATCCATATTTGTTGGATGTGGTGGGCAAACAGTTTACCCACCATATCCAACATACAGAGAGGCCTGTAAGAAGATCGCAGGTCAGGGTCACCTTTTCCGTTACTGATAAGAACAAGCCTAGCCATTTTCCAACGAGAGGGGTACACCCTCTCGGGCAGGCAGGTATTGTACATACTCAGCAGCAACCGGGGATCTATAGACAATATTTTCTTGATGGCCTCGCTGGGGATCCCATCAGGTCCAGGAGCCTTGTTGCTCTTCAGGGAGAGAACAGAAGTTTCAAACTCCTCAATGCTGAAGAGGGGAATGTCCTCTACCCAGGGTCTGATTACCCATCAGGCTGACTAGGCTGCAGCCTAGAGCACCAGTCAGCCAAGGGGCGCCATAGGGGCTCAAAATAAAATTTAAAAAAATAATGAAGGTGCGGTGATCAATTGGCTAGAGGGAATTTTTAACTAGCCACACCTTTGTGGCTTTTCCGTCGCCACACCTGCTTTATTCTCAGTTTGACACTTTGACAGAAGGTTACATAGTTTAGTTGTTCCTTAGCTCGTTATTACGGATGAGTGGGTCCCGAAATTTTGGAAACTTTTCGGGAAACATTTTTGGCGGGATTTATTTTAACCTAAGTTTATTTTGGGACAGGATTACATCCTCAAAACGGTCATCTGCGGTGCGATCACCATTTACGAACAATTATAACATAGTGCGATCGTTAATTATGGCATTTATCACGTAATGGGATCGTCAGTTATGGCTGTGATTAGCGATGCGTTCGTCATTTACGGCAGATATCATTTGGTCTGGTCGTCTGTTTCGGCAGATAACGGCGCGATATTCATTATTTTTTATGAAGTGCGGTGCGATCGTCATTTATGGCCGAAGGCACACGTTGTGATCATCAATTACGGCAACTTATCACGTGGTTCGGTCATCTATTGCGTTGATGGTGCATGGTCCGGTTGTCTTTAACGGCTTTTACATGGTGCGATCATGTAATCGTCAATTACGGCCGATGTTGAATGGAGCCATCGTCATTTACAGCCAATGTTACGCAATCTTGCCAACATTTACGATGGGATTGAAACCGAGATATATATAGGTTCTCAAAATCGGGTTTATCCATAAACCAAAACAAATTTTTGAGAACCAAAACTGACACATACCGATATGATTTTAAGTCTTAAATATTAAATCCTTTTCCCGGTAGGTTTTTATAGTCATTGGGGGGGCTCTGCCTCTACCCGTCCGAAATCAAGTGCAGAGGATGTTCTGAAAACAGGGTGGTGACGATCCTCTCCATGGTGGCGCCCTCCATGATGGAAGGTGGAGAGCAAACACCGAATATCTGAGTTACAACTTTGTACCCCCAGGCCCCACAGATCAGAATCGACATCTTCCCGAAGTTTCCTCCAACTGTCAGCTTTGCTCCGGTTGATAGCCCTGCGGAGAGACTTTCTTGCAGCCTTATAGATCTCCGTCTTACCAACTCTGTCTGCGGGAATCCTTGCTCTCGTGGCGGCTTGTCTGGCTCTTCAACATGCTCTGCGGAGTTCCACGATTTCTTCAGTCTACCAGTAAGGGTTGCTTATAGCGCCGGGGTTTCCTGCATGGCATAAACCGGTCACAGGCCGAGACAATCAGTTCCATCGTAGATGTTGCTAATGCCTCGGCACCAGCCTTGCCAGGTGCTGCAGGAACTTCTTGCGTTCCCTGTAAGATGACCTGGGTGAACTTGGCCGTGTCCAGCTTATTTGTGTTCCAGCGGCGTGGCCCTTCCCGTGATGCGGGTCCTCTACATTGACTGCCATGAACATTCAGTACAATAAATTGGTGGTCACTGCCAGTGTAATCCTCCACCACTCCAGTCAAGAGATCCTCGATAGAAGCGACTCAGATGCAAGGGTTATTTCGGGAGATATCGTTGATTTATGGCTCATTTTAAAAAGCAAAAGATATTCAGTGATTTCAGTGAGCACAATTTTGACAATCAAAAATAATAATCAATCAAATAACTGACAAATAATATTCAATATTTACGATTTTTTTATTGGCACACTATTTATGATAACAACATTTTGCTCACTGAAATCGCTAGATATATTTAAAGATCTTTAAAATGAACTATAAATCATTGATTTCAGATAATCCATTGTGAAGGGACGAACTTTGAAAGTTAACATTGGTCTTTTGGGAGAAGCAGGTAGACGCAGAGGACTGGTGCCCCCGCTTGATACCCTATATTTATAGGGTATAGCTTGGGGTTTTTCCAAACTCGCATCAGGGAACTATATGATCTCTAGAAACACGTTTAAATTGAGTTTGTGTGACTACTGTCATTCATTAAAAGTTTCCAATAGAATGATATAATAAAATGACAGTTACTATTATATCATTTAAATATGATGATAAAACTCATAAATATGCTACCTATCTAAAATATTTATTTAAGATGTAATAAAATGCAAATTATGAATAAGAGTATTTAAAACTAAAGTAAATATTTTAGCTTACCTGTAAATAATATCATGCCATCCCCGGAACATGAAACTATATTTTTATCTCCACTGCAGGGAAGAAATTTGGCACTGAATATATTTGCTCTATGACTAGTTTTGTAATCTGTTAACAACTGCAACAAAACAAAATAAAAACCAGTGAATCAAACGCATGGAAATTCCAAATATATGACATATAAAAGTAAAATGTATGAACTAACAGAACTCCATGTGGAGGCATGGTAGTTACCATTATAAAATAAAACTAGGCCTGTCCACTCCAGTTAAACTGGGAAGATTCATGAGTGTAAAACATTTGATTGTGCTGCATTCTGTGAAGAAACTTGTCAACTTTTGCGACTAATATACAATTAACTACCCAAACAAAACCACTGACTGCCACTGATCAACAGTGAACAGTGAAACTTGAAGAGCTATTAGGGCGAAGCCCTGAAAGAATTTTGGCATTTGTCTGATCTTAACGAACCTTTTGATATGCAATAACTTGTGATTTTGTCACAATAACAACTTCAAATTTGATTTGGAGGATTTCCCATTTGATGACATTCATTCCAAAATTATCATTTTAAATACCTATAGATTTTGGCAAAGGAAATATAATGGCAGACTACATTATCCTAATAATCAGAAGCAATGAATTAATAATACAAACTAAACTCTCATAGGCTTTATTGTTTTTTTAGGATGGTCTGCCGTTACACTTTAGACGCATAAATGAGCGAAGCAACAGTTATAACGTTAAAGCGCAAACAAAGAAGATCTACGGGAAAGAACGCTACATTTAGTAAACAAACTTAAAATAATGTAAACAAAACAAAGACAGTTTTTAACAGCTGTTTATTTAATTTAAATGAAGTCAGTTAAAAACATGTGACATAAACCCAATAAAATATTTCTTCCATCACAATTACATGTGAACTTTAAGACCCAGTGGGGCGTAACCTAGGAAGAATTTTGCAAATCTCTCTAAAGAAAAAACTTCTCCTCGATCACCTAGCTACTGGCCAAATTTCATATCAATCGGTAAAGCCATTACACTGTGTTGCCGTTACAAATAAGTGACAAAGTGAGGGAAAGAGAGCTTCGCTCAATAATTTTGTTTATATAGTTGTTTACTGTTTTATTTTGTTTTACATTTTCTGTATGTTTTGTTTTGTATTAGCTGATACCCGTGCCTCGCACAATTGATTAAAATTCCTGCTGCAACTAGATCTGTTTAAATAATTATCTGGTTCATTAAACTTATTGCCTATAAGAAT
Organism: Allygus modestus; assembly: GCA_963675035.1. NCBI lineage: Eukaryota > Metazoa > Arthropoda > Insecta > Hemiptera > Cicadellidae > Allygus > Allygus modestus. The sequence goes on along the minus strand of OY776111.1, from coordinate 220,406,481 downwards.
AACATTGTAACTTTAAGGGCCACTGGGGCGGAGCCCTAAGGGATTGCCAAGATGGGAAAAGCCTTTGTAGCCAGATAAATTATCTACCTACATGCAAATTTTTAGCTTGATTGGTTCAGTATTTTATACGTTAAAAGTTAACATACAAGTTGATAGACAGATAGACAGACAGACAGACAGACACCACCTTTCTTTTATATGTATTGGATTTACTAATAAAATCTTCCTAAGTAAATCTTTACAATGCTAGCATAAGAAAATACCCCCATCGCAGCAAACCTGCGTACTCAGCAAATTTCCAATGCATATATATTGGTATCACTACTACCTAGAGCCACTTACCAAGTTTCACAAAAATACATTCATTAATAAGTGATATATAGCATTTTATTTATTCTTTATAAGAATAACATTATAATTGAGTATGCAGGTTTGCTGCAACAAGGAAGATAAGAAATGTGTTTTTTTCCAATTATCAATATAACTCAACCAGGTGAAGCTACATGCCAAGTTTTATTAATTTAGGTTCATAACTAAGGGAGATATAAAACTTTACTTATTATCCATATGAATAACATGGGGCCCGAGTATGCAGGTTTGCTGCTACCGGGAAAAATACAAAAAAAACAATTTTTTGTGCTAATATCAAAATACGAGGGTCATCCAGAAAGTAAAGAACGGTTGCTTGCTGCGTCTAGCACAGCTCCCCCATCACCGCCACTGCGTGTGCGGCAGTCCACTCACCTCTCCACCAAAGTCTGAGCCGAGTCTCGTTGCTGTGCGGTCACACGTCTTATTTCTACAGCGTTTCAAAATGGCGGCGGCAATCGAAAATCCTGCCAAATATGGGATAAGCAGTTTTATTCGGTTTCTGAGTTAAAAAATGTCTAGACCATCAATTTTTTTAGAAAAACACCAAATAGAATTGGTGGTGAAAGTGCAAACAAGTCTTCAAGTCGAGTTTTCAGGGGAAAAATGGTGCAACAGGTTTAATGAAATAAAATCCATTATGCACGAGGATCGGAGTGGCAGGTCATTGCCCGCAAAAGACGATTTGAAAGAATGACTTGAGGGAAGATTGGAGGAAAACAGCTGCTAAAATCTTAGCACATTACATCAATTTTAAGATTTGTGTTTTTGCACTTTCATCATTAACTTTCTTTGGGGTTTTTCTAAAAATTTCTTCGGTATGGACATTTTTTTACTCAGAGACCGATTGATTTGGCGAGATTTTCGATTGCCGCCGCCATTTTGAATCGCTGTAGAAATAAGACGTGTGACCGCACAGCAACGAGACTTGGCTCAGACTTTGGTGGAGAGGTGAGTGGACTGCCGTACATGCAATGGCGGTGATGGGGGAGCTGTGCTAGACGCAGCAAGCAAACGTTCTTTACTTTCTGGATGACCCTCGTACCACAATTAATTGAAGTCACATACCAAGTTTCATCAATATACATACATAAATAATCGAAACATTTTATTTATTCTCTATAAGGATAACAGTGGACAACGTACTGTATTTAGCACTTTGAATACCACTGCAACGGTTGGACGTAAAACAACAATTAAAACGCCAAAATGATTGTTCTGTAGAGCTAAACTGATTGGTAGAAAGAAATATGGAGTTTTTAATGAAATTATCTGAGGAAAATCTAAAAACCGTATTCCCATACGTTTAACATGGAAAATTTGATGGTCAAATTTTTCGACTTTTCTCCACAACCACTAAACCTAGCTTAATGATTCAAAATACTAAATTGTTTGTTTTTAAGCTCTATAAAATGGCTGTAACCAAAATCTAGTGTTTTTAAAATTGTTGGGTAAAAAGTTCAAAAAACTGATTTTTGGAAAATTTTAAACCCCCATAAAACCCCCTTCCCACAGACCGATCGATTTGGTTTTCGTACTTAAAGTCATAAATGTTACTCCCCACATTTGTGCCAAATTTCATTAATATCGGGCGCTTCTTTCAAAAGTTATCGCGGTAACGGACACACACACACACACACATATATATATATATAAGTTTGAAAACCAAATCGATCGGTCTGTGGGAAGGTTTGTATATATATCAATTTGAACGAATAGTGTGTTTGGCATCTTGGGACCTCAAAAAAAAAAGTTATCATGGACTCGGACTTAAGTCTTACCATGCCACCTAAGGTAATAGCTTCTTCCCTATAGGGGAAATTCGCTAAAACAACTTGAATCAAATAAATGAACCAAGTACCAACCAAAAAGTAAGAAATTATTAGTGAATTTCCTTTGGAAGGTGAACTATTAGCATGACCCGCACGGTGAAACTTAAGCCCGGGATCACCATAGAAGTTCCTAACGTGACCCACTGAACACGTTTTGGGGGGTCGTTCAAAATTTTATATATATATATAGACATATATATATGTGTATGCACTCAAGCGGTCGCATTTTTTGTCCGATTTACTTCAAATTTGGTAGGGACGTTCCTTTCTATAATCTGTTGGACAAGTTCGTTGGGCAAAGCAATCGGAGAACTCCAAACCCATTTTTTGGGGATTAATCTTTCAAATTTCGAGTTTTTCGGCCCAAAAAGGGTCAGAAAAGCCCCAGATGTAAAATTAATGCATGTAAAAAGATGGGGATTAGAGAGGCAAAAGTTTTAAGCCCTCTCTCGTCATTCTAGCATACATATTTACCGGGTTATTAAAGAAAATGTGTATCGGCTAAACACAGTACGTTGTCTTATGGGAGTTTTACACTAAAAAAGCCTGTTATTCCTTTGTTAAAGTACTTTTATTATCCCCAGCAACCTCACGCCTACTTTCAAGCCTGTCTGGACCTTCTCCTAACTTTGTAATACGCAAAATTGTATTCCCAGCTTTGCAAGTAATTGAAACCAGGATTATCAGAACAGCCAAAAAATCAATGTTTTCAGATTTCAATAAAAATTGGACAAATGTATGTTTTTACACTGATTTTGAGTTTTAAAAGTTTTTATGTGGAAATTCACTTCCCTCACGTCAGCGTGCTGCGTGCGAACTCGTTTAGAATTGTATTTTTGTGATTCACAACCACAAACCAAGTCAAATCTGATGATACATTTCAGCAACAACAGAATAAACAAACTATCAAGAAATTGCACAATAAGGCATAAAAACGACAGCAGTTACACAGGTCATAATCTCATGTGAATAATATGAAGAGTTGAAAGGCTTAATTATTATTAAGAAATAGGTCATTCCATTATAATCTTTTATTTTAAAGCTATAATCTGATAATTTTGTTGTTCTAAGAATAAACCATTGTTAAAACTTACATATAACAAAATTTAGACGGTATAATTAGTTTTAAATTAATTAGGCCTGTTAATGAACCAAGCACTAATAAAACTAAAAAGTGAAACTAAAACTATAAGTAAAACTGAAACTGAAAGTAAAACTAAAAGTGATATGAACGAAGAGACAGGAAATGCAACGGACGATAATGTTTAGAACTTTCAGCTCATTTAGTTTGGGGCCAAGGCAACAGCCTTCTGTTATAAATATCCTAACCCACAAATTCTATGGACTGTGGTATTTTTGTATTAATTGATCAAATCTTTTGACGGTGACTTCATTTTAAGCGTTTAAAACCAGTATTATAAACTTTTATAACATGGCAAATAATATTAAAACTTGGTGGAATTATTTGTTAATGATTAGTTGATATAATGTCGGTATATTTTTGATCTGCCAGACCATTCGAAAGTCACACAAACATATAATTTGTTGTCATCAAACAGCTGAAAATAACTTTAATCAACTTAGAACCAAAGGAGTACAAAGTTAAACCACACCTAAATTTTACCTTGATAAAACATAACTATGCACAGTAAGGCTTGATCCCTTGAACCCTATTTGGAGAAAGTCAATATAGTAAAATGTATTTTTATTTATTTCTGATTACTCAATATATCATGCAATACAGTTTACAATGCAAAATAATTTTTCTAGGAGGCTACAGAAACTTCAATCGAATCCACGGGTAAAAATATTTCAGTCAGTTTACTGTTGATTCTGTCTAATCAATTACAAGTTGAAACCAATTTTTGATGTTCAAACTCTTTCATGTTTCAATAAAGTAGGTAACTATTAGTGATGGTCAAAACCAGAAATTTCGAATCTCGAATCCGAAACCGAAACTTACAAAATCGAATCTCGAATCTCGAAACTCAAATCGCGAAACCCTATTTACTTGCCTGGGTATGGTTATGAAAAATAAATCCAGAAAAATTAATTAAAACTAATTATATATTTTGGTTAGAGTTGTTCTTTCAGAAATAAAAAATCAATAATCCAAAAAAGGTGAAGGTAGACGACCGATGACAGTAGGCTTTTGACCTTTGCATTATTGATCGAAACACGGGCGTGATTTCTGTTAAAAAAACAATAAAGACACAAAAAATCTCAGCAGTTTCGAGTTTTGATTCTCAAAACTCACCGATCGAATCTCGAAACCGAAACTTTTCCAAAGTTTTGGTGGTTTTGAGATTCAAGTTTTGGTTTTGACACATCACTAGTAACTATAAATTTGTTTGTAACCACACATATCCATGGTTAAAATCACATGTGTACTACATCAACCCTGGAATAATATTACCTCCCCAACAAAATCAAGTCATTCAGAATGAAAACTATGAATTTTTTTGTATTTAATATAACGGAAATAGGCAAGTAGAATCATGTAAACAACCAGTCAAATGTACATTCTTGAAGTGGTTACATATGCAAGCAAATGACAAAGAGGCATGGATAGACACAACCATAATACACGGCAGTCAATGAATTTCACCCATCCCTCTTTGAAACAAAGCCTGCCTGTAGGTATACAGCCCCATAAGGGTATAGGTTTTTTCTATAGGTTAGTCTCATGGCATATATGGGAGTGAAGTTCCACAACCTAGTACCTGAAAAAGAAAAAGGCTTCAGAAGGCCTAAGGTTTTTCTTGTTGTGTGCAGCCATAATGATGTAGGCAGCACACAACAACAAATAACTGCATGCCATGACTTTTGGAGAGATCTTTTAACAAGACTAAGGAGTTCATGAACTGTAGAGCGTCATCTTTGATCCGGTGACAACAGCAGTTCCTACAAAACTATTTCAACTTAAAACTATAATTTACTAAATAGTAGATAGGCTAAGTATTTTTTTAGCATTTTGGGGATATATTCTGTACTCAAAGTTGATGAATAAAGTTAACTGATTCCGACTCTAATACACTCTCAATTGCAGTGATAGGGACTAGTGCGGTACTTCTAATGTAAACTCTGCTGTAAGTCTGCTACATTGCAATAGAGTAGCATGTAGCTGTAGCGCATTACATTTATAGAGCAGTATTTAGCAGATTGCTTAGCTATTTCTACAAGTTTTGTACGAGTGTTTTAACACACTTCACTGTAATACATCTACTTATATAAAGCACTTCCCGTAATCGGACCCTACTTGACGTCACACTGGAATTAAAAGCTCTTGGCAAAATTGCTAAAAGCGAAAATTTTTTAGTTTTAGAGGCACTTTTTGGGCAGGAAAAAGCCCACCTTTTTCAATTTTCCCACTTTGAGCACGTTTTGTAATAAAACGGTATGAGATGGCAAAACATTAAATAAAAAAGTTGCGGAAAATTTAATTTTAAACTAACGATTTTTCGTCAAATTTAAGATCCAATCATCCATTTATTATTCATCCGAGGATTAGGTTACTATAATTTTGTCGTGAACTCCAGCCTAATCTTTTGTTACATTTTACACGTAAATCCATTTGTAGAACAGAACTCCAATTTAATATTGTATCCACATATTTTTATTTAACTTATTATATCTGCTTTGAATTTGAATTGAGGTTTAATCTATTTTTTGCTTTTACACCACGAAACAACTGTCGCAGTCGGGAGTTCATTTGATAAAACAAACAAGCCGGTTGGGAAAATTTTTCACCAAAGCTCACTGTTGTGTAGTTTTTCTTTGGTTAACAAACTAGAATAGTTGTGTTTGATTTAAACTTTTGTTAATTAAGGAATGCAAGTGAGCGAAGCGAACTCCAAAAGGGGGTTGGGGGCAAAGCCTCCAATGGCAATAAGCCTAGTTAATTATAAATTGGTTCAAGTAAATATGTAATTCTTACGATTAACGCTTTTATCGCTTTTCTTTATATAGTAAGTCAGCAGTTAATTTGTTGTAACATTAGCATATACAATAACAATTAACTTAATTATTAAATAAATAACTTAAATTAATGTAATAAAAAGAACATAGATTATTGATCCATTTTTAGGATAGGCCTAGAAAAAACCAGTTAACATGTAGTTCATATCGGAGAACGTATTAACCAGGAAAGAACCTTAATGAACACAATAAATTATTGATTTAAAACAGTGAATTGTAGAGGTTTATTTCTTTGATGTAGGTATATATTTTCATTCAGCAAAGTATCTCTTTATATTAATATATATTGCAAGAAAACTTTAAGGAATTTCTTCTGGGCAATACTTTGGTGCGTCCCCCGCCATGCAACTCCCGCTGAGAAGTTTTCATCCCATCCCCCATGACCCCATGATAGTGCTAGAACTCCATTCCGTTCATACTGAAGCGCCCAACTAATTTGAACACGTTATCGGGCGTTTGGAACACGAGCACTCGGAAATTTCACGTGATTCCCATTCCCGGACTTCTAAAAAAAGAACGGCAGGTGGTCTGTTGCTTCCTGTGAGAGAATAGTGTGCGCCCCCTTAAGAAGCAATGCTACTGACTTGGAAAATGGTATGCTGTCTGCCCAAGACGGCCTTGATGTGAGCGTGGACCTGTAACCGTTGGCCTGATGCCCAGAAAGGTAGGCCACGGAAGTGATGGCCACTGTAACTGTTCGGTAGTTATAAAGAGTGCTCCATCATAAAAAATACAAAATTGCAGCCCCATGGTAGCGCTTGTCTTTTCAGGGGATACGTCATAACTGGTTTTGATCAAAGTTGTCTTGTCATAAAAAGATAAGAAGTTTCGTGCTATTTCATACAAAAAAGTTAGTCCACCATCATACCAAGGTGGCTATTCATGATGGCTAAAATAATTCTCATCTTGGGAGAGAAACAATTTTCTTTAATTATAAAATACCCCCGTCGCAACAAACCTGCGTACTCAGCGAATTTCCAATGCATAATATATGTGTTAATACCACTTAAAGCTGCATACCAAGTTTCATAAAAATATATTCACAATTAAGCGATATATACAATTTTTTATTATTCTCCATAAGAATAACGTTGGGGATGAGTATATAGGTTTGCTGAAACAAGGAACATAAACAATTGGTTTCTATGCAAATATCAATATAACTCATACCTAGTTTCATCAATACACATTCATAAATAAGCGATATATCCCTTATTGATTAATCTCCATTAGAATAACAAGGGGGATGAGTACGCAGGTTTGCTGCAACAAGGAACACAAAAAATGGGTTTTATGCTAATATCAATATAACTCAGGTGAAGTCGTAAACCAGTTTTTATTCATTTATGTTCATAATTAAGGGAGACATAGCATTTAATTATTCTCCATAAGAATAACATGGGGCTGAGTACGCAGGTTTGCTGCTACGGGAGCCTTTGGCAAAAAATTTTTTTGAGCAAATATCAATAAACCACAACCAGATGAAGCCGTATACCAAGTTTCGTCAGTATACGTTCATAAAAAAGCGAGATATAATTCTTTTCTTATTCTCCATAAGAATAGCATTAGACAACGTAAGTTACTGTGTTTCGCACATTCAATATCTCGGTAACCAATTGACGTAGAGGAATGATCAAAATACCAAATTGTGTGTTTTTTAAGCTGAATCCAATGGTGAAAATTAAAATTTGATTATTTCAAAAATTATATGTAAAAATTTCAAAAAACCCATTTTTGGGGGTACAAAACCCCCCAAAAATACCCCTTTAGATAAAGCGATATGGCTGGTTTTCGAACTTAAAGCCGTAAATGTTGCTAGACACGTTTATACCAAATTTCATCGAAATCGGATCTTTTTTACGAGAGTTATCACACTCACGGACACACACATATATATATATAGATAGATAGATAGATAGATAGATAGATAGATAGATAGATAGATAGATAGATAGATAGATAGATATAGTTTCGAATGAATGGAGTTTTGGGGTCTGGGGACGTGAAAACGAAAATTTATCATGGTCCCGGGCCTAGGTCTTACCAGGCCGACTACGGTAATAGCTTCTTCCCTATAGGGGAAATTCGCTAAAAAGATAGAAAATGGAAATATTTCTATATCAATTTTCAACGCCAACCAAAAATAATTACTAATAGTAAATTATGGCCTCCTCCCTCTGTCACTGCTTGGGAAGGGTCAATAATCATTTTTGAATTTGCCTAAATAATAGGCCTACCGAATCATTCTGCCACAACATTTTAAATCTATTTTAATAGAAATAGCTATTTTTTATATACTTCACTAAATTTAAAAAAAATCCTAGATCTACTTTCATATTTTGTTTATAAACTGAAACATGAAAGAGCCGTTCAACGAATTTTTGATATCTTTGGTCAGATGGAATTCTAGAATTATAATAAAGTAAAAAGCAATAAAAGCTTCAGAGTCACTTTTGAAAGGCATTTATGAAAACAAATAGGTTAATTATATTGCATTGAAGTGATGCATGCCAAATTATGTTCATATGAGCCATTTAACATAGTCAAGCTTCTTAATGATATAGACCACCAACTTTATTAAGTAGTATGAAGCTATATAAATTCATCTCAAACTCAATTACTATATGTACCTAGTAAGGTATATGCTATGAATGATAAAGGTCCTCTGATTATCTTATAAGTGACTAGCCACTAGTAACCACATGCTGCCTCCGGTAAATTGATAGCTAGTAGTCTCCTTTAGTGTTTAATATTAGTTATCAATAGTTGCCTTCCCTAGTATCAACTGGAATTCCTTGATTATACAGTTTGTTACTAAAATATCTACAAATGAGGCTTCATGTTTCATCCTCAAATCAGCACTCTATAGTAATAAGTCGGTTGATTTTCAGATATATTCCAAGAATGTTATTATTAATACAGAAAGTAGTTAAACCTGAGATGTAACTAACATTGTCATGCCTTTTATTCAAATCAAATCGGGATATGTACAATACACAATTATTCACCAACCGATGCACCAACTATTCGCTTGGGAATATTGTTTTCCACATTATTTTCAATGCTACTTTTTATCTAAAAAATTAGTTCAATTGATTTGTTTACCTTATAATTATAGGCGTGAGAAATAACTAGGTGCTGATCATCAGAGCCGGAGAGCAAGTATTCCCCAGTGTCGTTCCAGCAGATACAGTTGACACAGCCATTGTGGACGGGCAGTGACCGCCGCAAGGCCAGCCGCTGAATGAAGTCCAGATTTCCTGCACCACAAATATGCTGTGAACCACCACCACCGTCGCCGCTTAGTAATGCTCACTGAATACGCACCTTAGCTAAGCTATACATTAGTTGGATAATTACCGCTTCAATACTTCAAATTCCCTCCGCCTATAGTTAATAAATCATTGGAGGGCTTTAGGAGCTAGTAGTTGTTGAACTGCACCTATATAAAATACTTAATATCGGTAGATGTTAAGTAAAAACCAGGTTAAATTTTTCAGTACTCAATTTTTAGTTACTTTCTATCTAGGTCTAAAGACTTATTTATTACTTTTAATCATTTAGAGCCTACCACTTTATGGAACTCTCTAAGGTATAAATAGTTAATGCAGCCTCTATATTAATATATTCTTTACAATACTATTTTATAGATTAACGGTTACTTATTAATATGCCAATTTTAGGGTTAATGAGTAGTATAATAGGCTAAAAAAGATGGCTTAATTTTTTATGGAGTACTGAATAATATCTCTTATCACGTTATCTAAAGGTTGTCATTTTAGGAAACAAGGCCTAAAATGATTCTTATGATCTTAAAACCCACGTCTAATTTTGATTATTTAGTCTAGGCTTTAATAAAACTAGCGATCACCCTGAGGCAGAAATTCGACCAAAAATAATTCTACATAAAACCAAAGCAGCACGCACGAATAATGGTTGCTTGCATGATTGTTTTGCCCCATTTTGCATGAGCAGATAAATAAAATGCATTTGAACCAGTGTCCTTATGCTTCACTCCACGAATAACCTCTCTTTCTCTATCTCCCTCCCCCCTCCGTCACCCTCTTCCCCTCACATCCAGGCTTAATTTTTTTAATGTGAAGTTAAAAACGGATAAGAGAAGGGTGTTACCATTCCAGTAGTCAATAGTATTTTTATTTATATTAATCCTGAAACATCTGTTCTTGCTGTTTTGCTAGCATTTGTTATTATGTCAGTGTCAAATATGCAGTTCAATTGATTACTGTTCTTCCACAGGATTAACACTGAAACTTTGAAGGCCTGTGGGGCATAGCTCTGAAGGCTGATGTAAATTGTAAGGGGTTTCTGCACATCTACACAACAATACCTTTCTAACTGTACGTGTGAATTTCTCCTACAATGCACACACGCCGAGAAAAAAAGGAGGGGCAGTTTTGTGCTTGCCTATTTATAATGATTTACATAATTTGTCATACATGAGAAGTATGGATACACTGGAAATTGAAAGAAAATGATTTTATTTGTTAGGCAACACAATTCTCTTCAGTCTTCTTAGTTTTTGATAGAGTCAACATTTCCAAAATTTACTGATATGCCATGATATGTTCTGCTTTTAAAAATTGTTATATAAAATAACTAGCCTAAGTAGTAAATAATTTATAACATAAACATTTTATTTAATCAAAATACCCACTAAATTAGATACCACACCATTCATACTAATTTATTGTAGGTACAGTACCAAAAGAATATTTTGTAATACAGGTTACAATTGGCCTGCCAAAGATTTTGTCATCAGTTTTTGCTGATTGACCCTCCCCCCCCCACACCAATGTATAACCATTTTACTGTCATAATCTGGCAATTCAACTCCTCCACCCTGGAAAAGTGCAATAATCTTTGAAGGAATGACAAAAAGAAAACATTTGGTTGGTAATAAAGAGATATTTTTTCCTACAAACCATAGAACAAAGTAGACTGGGCATCCCCATATCTTTAGCATTGCAACCGGCGAAGCATGGTTTTGGCAAGTCCGCCGTCTTGGTAATCCAAGTTAGTATAAAAAATTCCTTATATGAATTTCGGAGATTTAATAATGCTTGTCATAATTTTTATGAAAGAACAAGGTAGTGCAAGCTAAAGTATTAATTTTTTGGAGTTGTCAGATTCATAAATTTAGTTACTGTAAATAGAAATATCAAGTACGGTAGCCTATATGATAGTAAATGTTGTTGGGTTCCCACAGTTTTATTTTTAACTGATTCCAACGGACTATAACAGATACGGTAGTGTTCCTATCACTACTACAGGCAAAACATTGTCCTTACTTTCTTATATGCTTTCAAAAATGTTGTGGTCTTTGTTTTCAAATAATTTTGTTGAATACCGTTATCAAATGGTTACATTTAATTTAGGTTAGACATAAATTTAGCTATAACCGGTGGTAAAACCAATCAAAGCATTACAAAAATATTGATTTCAGTATCTTACAATTTTTTTGAAGGAATATCAGTTGATCAAAATCAGCAAACATGGATCTATTAATATTTAAAACGCTCATTTTGAAATGCTTACATTAAGAATCCTAGTTGTGCCAAAATTTGGAAAATGCCCAAAATTCCCTAAGGGCTTCATACTATTGGTAATTAAAAGTTGTAATGTTCATCTATTGCAGACCACAACTTCCCTTGGTCAGTTGATTATACCAAAATGGGAATATTAGCAATAACAGTTCATCAGTAGGGTTACCATATTCGGTACTTTGGTATTATACGGATGCCACCCTTATACAGCGCGCTGCGGCAGTTATGTTAGGATGGGTTATCATAAAAATGATTGTAGGACTTTTCTTGTTTCATTACAAATCGAATGATACCTGATGAGTCATACTTCCGGCTGCCAAACCCCCTCCAAATAGGCCAAGGTCAGGTCGTTGACTGGAGCGCGCGCATCACCTGTCACCGCCTGTATCTGGGACTATCTGGGTCAGTGTCATGAGTGATTTATTGCCGTGCACTACGTTACATTTGTTTCATAATGAGTGACGTTCTTTTGGTGTGGGATTTACCTCGAAATGAAGAGGAAACCGTACGTATAACCCATCCTAACATAACTGCCGCAGCGCGCTGTATGTTTGGCGGAGTACATGTGGCGATCGGGTGTGGCTGCTAGCGGCGGCGACGCATTCAACACGATCCTAGCGGACATCGCTGCCTTTTGGGAGGCACAACACAAAGACCGCTCATCAGAATGATGTAAAATCTGTACAGTAAGTCAATAAAAGTACGTTTTTTCGATTTATGTAGTTATCCTTTGTATCCGGTAAAAATTTAACCTCCAAAAATAGTGGCATCCGTATAATACCAAAGTACCCCATATTCTCTAGGTGTGGGGCCATACACATATTACGTAACGCAATTTTCATTATCTCAAGCCCCCTTCCTCCCCCACATAACACACTGTAACACCTGAGCTTACCCCGCCCCCCCTCACCACATAATCATAGTAAAAATGTTAAAATGCTGCAATCGTTTAAACATGTTTAAACATAGGGGTACCGGTAACAATTTTGCAAACATTTCAATGAGGTATTGTTTATAATTTCTAAAACAAACCTATTATACCATTCATAACAAATTAACAAAAATTAAAATTAAAAAACCTAGTCTTTAAACTAACAAAAAAATTAGATTATGATAAAGCTCATAAGGTTTGAGGTAAACGACAACATAATAGTAACATTTACTTTTTTTCTTAAGTAACATTTTTGAGATTCAAACAAGACAATAAACTAATAACTGTTATAAATTTAAAAAAATTGTTTAATAAAGAAAACTAAATAATTAAAAACGTAATAAATAGTAAAAAGAAAACACTAAATCAGATCATGAAACGCACTTTAATTTTTAACTCCTACATTATATTTAATATGTGTGATTTACGTAACGCTGACCATATTACGCAGAATAACGCTATGCCGTACCCTAGCCCCCCTGTAGTGCATTACGTAATATTTGTATGGCCCCTTTGATAGCCTAGTCACTGAAATGAGTTTCTTTCGTATGGAAAAGTTGTTACTGTGGCTCAATTGTTCCAGCAGGGGTCTTATTGTAATTGACTTCATTTTTTATTTGATGGAAGCCATAACATATTTTTAAAATGGTTAATGAAACTGAGGCTTAGGTTCTAGTTTAATAAAATAGTTTTCTAAAGTTAGCAGTGATCGATCAGCAAAAGGAAAAATGGGACACCGTCACATGGGGGATATGAAATCACCCCCATGCAAAAGGGCTGGTCAAGGTCCAGTGGAGATTCTCCCCCGAGATATTTGTGATACTTATACAGTATTTTTCTAAATCCATTAATCAAATTTATTCTCTTCAAAATTAGACATTATTTTACTAACACGATTTTAGAATTCTGCATGTCACTCAAATTGTTCATTTAGACCTAATCATTTTGGTGAATACATACGGTAGATGAAATCGTCATTTATCAGTTCCGACGGAGTTTTTCGGGAGAATGGGACAGACCGCAAAAATGGTATGAGACCGTTCAAATTTTGTTTTTCTAAGACTCTGATACCCAAATAATACCCTTGTCTCGCCAATCTTTGTACAGAAAATTTAAAAAAATATAAACTGCAGGATGAGGTACTAATGCCTCAAGCAATTTCTCATTTGATTGATAAAAAAAGTAAACGTTTCTACTTTGGGAGCACTTATTTTGCGCTGAACACACGTAAAACAGACGCGCAGCTCCAGCGTCTCCAACTGGTCCGAGAGCAGTCGGGCCTGAGTCTGACGCTGAAGACGCTAGAGCCGCTAGCGTCAGCCGCTCGGAGGAATACAGAACAATGGAACTCAGGTAAGAGCAGTAGCGCGCGATGATCGCAGAGCGTCGATCACTGAACGATTGTCGCAACAGCCGCTCCGAGCAAAACAAACCTTAAGGTCTAAACATTACATTTTCTAAAGCAAAGTAATGAGTTTTGGGCGACAAAACTGATGATTCTATTACTAGTATGACGAAATATCAACTTAATCTTGAATATCAAGTCGATAGAAACGTAATTCCCAATATTCAGTTTGCTGCTTGTAAAAACCCGGAAAATATGTGGGTTTCTCAAAAATCCGCCCAGATATTCTCGAATGATTCAAAAAGGGGACATCTCCGGGGAAAAGAGGACGTATGGTAACCCTATTCATCAGCTACCCATAGAATAAATCACAAATGTTTTTCACACCCATGAATCTTCCCGGTGTAACTCGGATCGTCAGATCTCGTGGTTTAATAATGTGTTTTTGTTTACAAAAAATTAGTCACAACAAAAGTAACACTATCTATAAACTTAAGTACTATGAGAAATGATCGGCTGCCATCTTCGTTGTCCAAGGAGCTTCACTATTATACCTTGGATGCCGAGTCTACTTTTTTCTATGGTCTGTGATTTCTTCCCTTTTATGATGTGTTGTACAAAATAATATAATCAATGAACTTTACCCTTTATCATTCAGAAAACTTCTATAACATTTATAGTTAACGCATATACCTAATTATGATGATTTAAAATTAAACCAAAAAACATTACAGTAGACACTTTTTGAACTGGTATACTAAGAACCGGTACAATCTACTAACCGGCATCACTGTATATTCTATTATCTCGCAACATCAATTATCCGGCATGGCCGTGGTCCCAAACGTGCCGGTTAAAAGAGTGTCCACTGTAAGTTACTAGGCCCTATTAAAATGTCATGTTGGAAGTTGATGTGGTAGCCTAATACACTCATTGTGGAACTTAGCCTACACTAGAGGTAAACTTAGCCTTCAGTAGGCTATCACAATTTTATTATAGTTTGGCCAATTATAAATGTAAGGTATGTTTTACTCTTTAGAAGAAATGTTAATGTTTAAACCTAGACATTGGGGGACTGATAAGTTAAGTAGTGGCAAGTTGATTTTGTGTTTAAGCTGTGCTCACTGAGAAGGAACCAGTTAACTTAGATCAAGTTTTTCAGAAGTGGAGCAAGTGAGTTAAAGGACAAGATAAAACTCTGTTGAGGTATTAAGTGCACACTAGTGGCTTACAGGGGCTATAGCCCCTAACATATGTTTTTTTTGTAAGTGGATAATCACAGCTGATCATTAGTTCATCTTGCTTATAGAGACAAAAACACTGTAGAGACATCTCTTCACCCTAGACCCCAACACCCTCCCCGATGTGTCACCGTTTCACCCCCTGTGCTCTGTCTGTGTTGAAACAATAAACAAATTAAGTTAAACAAATATTTGTTTCACAATTGTGGCAAGATTACTGAAGGCCTATTGTTTTAAGGGCTGCTTTATTAAGAGTTCATTTAAACCTATCATACGAAGGTTCTCTGTTTTGTGCATAGCCAACAAAATCTATCAAATTAATTGTCACATAGGAATTATGACAAATTTTCTAATATTTCCTAAGATCAAAAATGCTTTAATTTATACTGATGACTAAACTTATTTGAGTCCAAATGTCATAAGCTTAGGGTCTACACAAAAAATGGGGGCTGCTGTTTCATAACTGGGCTGTTGTGGACACAGAGCCCTGTGTTACTAAAAAGCTTACAGTATTCCATATAAATGTAAACATTATTGAATTAGTATTGTTATGGTTCACCGTTTAAATAGATTATTAGCCTACTTCAGCTAGTGACACCTCCAAATTATTATTTCGTTTAATGTAAAAGTATACGACTATTTCGGTCTTATTTCGTAATAATTTCCAGAACACTGTGAAATGAAAGGTTTGCATTACCTTTAGCACTGCTATATAGCTTCAATCGTGTACGTTCATTGTAAGGTTGTTCACAAATATGTCTAAAAATACTGTTCTTGAATTTATGGGGTGCTTTCATGGTGAAAAATAAAAACTAATCCTTTAACTGAAATCCACTAGTTTACAGCTTTCCAGACTGACACTGACTGTGACTTCAACTTGGTATTTAAAATGGATGAAGACCCAACTATAAAGTAAAAATATTAAACCTGCACCAATGTCAGCAACTAGCTGCATTTACCACCACGACCACACTGGCACACTACCAACAGAATACAGAACGAAGTGACTACGTACACGTCCAATGTAAGGGCAAATTCACTTCGCTACCGCTTAGGTTAGGTTAGGTTACGATACGTTACGTTAGGTTATGTTACGTTAGGTTAGGTTAGGTTATGTTACGTTAGGTTAGGTTAGGAGGTTTTCTGGCTCTCAATTTGTTTAAAAAATCACAGGAAAAGTAACGTACGGTGCATAATTTGGAACGGACGTGAACAGTAGCGGCTCACGTCGGACGTGTACGTAGCCTCTGCCAATACAGAATAGATCAGCTGCCAGCTGGGCTAGTGGGCTGGAGGCTGAGGCTGAGGCTGAAGACTGAGGTGAGCACTTTTTCGCCTACAAAATTTAGAGGTTGTTTGGTCAATATCGAACAATTTTACCAACCGGTTGTTTTATCGATTGAATGTTGACTACGATAGTAGATAGATGTTTTCGAAGTTGGAAGGAAAATAATGGTGGTTGTTGGAATACAAAATGAGTAGCGCTAGTAGATTTTATGAAACTGAAACGTTCGAAGATTGTATAGGAGTTTATAGGTTTATAGGAGTTTAAGAGTTTACAGGTACAGTACTTTAAATTATGGATATTGAAAGTTAATATAACTCATAATAACTGAGCCTTTCAAGTCCTTAGCTATAATTAAGCCTATTACTTGGGCAAGGAATGGGTTTTATTTCATACTAGTTTAATTTATGAACAATTTTTCTCTTATCACAAGTAATTTTTAGAGAGACCGATAATTAGCATAACCCTACCTCGGGGTCTTTGTATGTATGATTGCAACCAATTTGTAAATTTAAAGGCATCTTATCTGTTGAAGACCTTGTATACATTACTTAATTAACTTAGCATTACAAAGTTTATTTAAATTGGGTATATATCTTTTGCCATATTAAGTGGATGTAAGGTATTTCAATTTCAAACTGTCCAATGGCCAAACTTATACTTCAACAGGCCCTAGTCGAGTCAGCTTAGAACTTCCACAGTGGTTTCCATTTCCAAGTTTAACTTCTTGGCAGTCGGCAAACTCAAATCATCCTGTAGAATGAACGAACAATCGGTTGATGAAACGTTGCGGTATCGTCTGTTCGATATCGACCAAACAACCTCTAAATTTTGTAGGCGAAAAAGTGCTCACCGAAGACTGAAGTGAGATTACAGTTTTGCCAACATAACATATTGAAACTGATCTCACTACTTATATCATAGACTAACTACATGTTTATACAAATTACCATACATTTTCAGCAGATTTTAATCTCTCCATATAAAAATGAATGTTTGTTTATCCTTTATACGCTCTTATACCATACCCTTAATCTGATTGTGATGAAACTTTGCATGGTTATTCAGGTTAAGCCTTGGAAGGCTCCTAGCTACTAATCAAGCTCCTTAGAGTTTGCTGTATAGATTTCGCCCAATTGGACTTTAAGTTACCATATTATCCTTATGGAGAAAATATTTGCTATGATTTTCATAGATGACTACAAATAAATACAAATATTGTAAACAGCCATCTATTTATTTACGTACAAAGCAAGGAGTTCTATTGGTATTACTGGAGGTACCACTGTTGAACAAAACTGCGAGCTGTTCATTCCAAATTTTGATGAAACGAAGAAGTACTTGCTGAAATCGAACGAGGCGACAAAGTGAATCAAACTAATAATGAATCAATCTATATATACTATCTAATTCCGTAAGCCCAAATTTGACAATGAAACTGTGAGTAAACGGGAGGTCGAAGAAATCTGGAGAGGTCTCATTTTAAAGGTCTGGTTATGAAATGTTGGGAAAAATTATTCATTTTACTCAATTATGTTATGGAATAAAATATGTCACATTTAAATAACATGGAGATTTAAAAACGTTTGCTTTGTTTGCATTAAACCATGTGATTAAACGTTTACTTTGTTGTGAACTGCCATATGAGTCACTACTTAAATTTGTTTAATTTCCTCAGCAAGTCAAGAGTAAAGAAAATCAGATAAGGCAGAGTATTGGATAAAATTTAAGAGCTATGGCCTATTTTTCAGGCCACTAGTTACTTCGTAATCGGTTCGTGGTGAGAATTAAATGCAAACACAGATCAAGAATTAAGTTTAATTTTATAGATAATATTTCACTCAAAATGATGTTGATAAAAATAATATTGCTCCGTGGAAAAACCAGGCCTTAGCCTATACAAACAAGCCAAATGTGTACTCATCCGGCTCTGCTGAAGTTTTTGCGTATTCGGAACGTACTTGACAAGAGAGACAATAAAATACAATATTGAAGCCTAGATTTACACAGTAGCCCTCACCTCCCATATATTAGTACAGATAAGGCTTAAACAAATAGTTTGCCCTAAAATAGGTAGGTACGAGTAGTATTGTAATGTTGCAAAAAGAACGCTTCATTTGTCTTCAACAGGAAGTTACAGAAGTCTTTCGCCGACAACACAGGCACACAAAACTTGTTTATATTTTATTTATCGTGTCTTTCGGAGGTAAGGTCGTTAAAAGCCCAAAGTGTCAATAAAATCTCTGTGTATGATTTTATAGTACTTAAAAACATTTAAAAGATACTTTAAAATACTGTTTAGCCATTATTTATTGTAAATCTATTATCGTACAATAATATCTGGGAAGCCTATTCTAATAACAAACGAGTTCGCACGCATCACGCTGACGTGGAGGGAAGTGAATTTCCACATACAAAACTTTTAAAACTCAAAACCAGTGTAAAAATGTACATGTATTCCAATTTTGTTGAATTCTGAAAACATTGATTTTTTGGCTGTCCTGATGCTCCTGGTGTCATTTACCTGCAGTGCTATGAATACAATTTTGTGCAATATAAGAAGGTCCAGTCAGGCTTGAAAGTAGGTGCGAGGTTGCTGGGGATGATACAAATAACCGACACATGAATAACATTCTTTTCTAATGTAAAAACCCCATAAGACAACGTACATATGTGTTTAGCCGATATACATTTTCTTTAATAACTCGGTAAATATATATGCTAGAATGACAAGAGAGGGCTTAAAACTTTCGCTTCGCTAATTCCCATCTTAATAAATGCATTAATTTTACGTCCGAGGCTTTTCTGACCCTTTTTGGGCCCAAAAACTCAAAATTTGAAAGAATAATCCCCAAAAAAGGGGTTTAGAGTTTTCCGATTGTTTTTTTCCAACGAACTTGTCTAACTGATCATAGAAAGGAACGTCCCTACAAAATTTGAAGTAAATTGGAAAAAAATGCGACCGCTAGAGTGCATACACACACACACACACACACACACACACATATATATATATATAATTTTGAACGACCCCCCAAAACTTGTTCAGGGGGTCATGTTAGGAACTTCTATGGTGGTCCCGGGCTTAAGTTTCACCGTGCGGGTCATGCTAATAGTTCACTTTCCATAGGAAATTTACTAAAAACGACCAAACTAAATATGTTAGAGCTGTTAATTAAACTAACATTAACATTTAAATATTCTATGAACTTATACTAGTTTATTCGTTAATAGTTTGTCATACTGCACTGTAAGAATAGATACACAATAAACGGACAGAATAAATATGTTCGTATTTTGATTGCTTTTATCATAGACTAACTACAGTATGCTATAGTTAGACTACTATAGTTAGTCTATGCTTTTATTTTAATGATTTAAAAGAGTGGGTTCACTTTTAAGAACTGAACAACCTATTATTGCAGTTCAAAGAACGATAAATTTGCCTCACCAAGTGTACCAACCTCAAGGCTAGTACCACCCTGACAAAATCACCGGCTCGCGTTTTTGACCAAAATCGTTAAGCAGTGTTACCTCCAGTTATACAATAAATCCCCCTGGTATATAGCAATAAGCTGTAAGGTAAACTGTATGGATTATTTCAAATCAAATAAAAAAGTGCATTTATTTAAATTTTTATTACATGTTTACAAATCAACAAGTTGTACATTTTGCACTGTAAAACAATGGTCAGACCTTCTGTTTCGGATTTTTACTTTCTCCCCTTATACATAGTATAATATGGAGAAAGTATTGTTTTCGTCAAAATTTTCGAATTTGAGTTGTTAGTGGAAATATTCGTTTTGGTGCTCCCTGAACCCAAAAAAGTGGTTTTTACGTGATGTCTGTCTGTGTGTGTGTGTGTGTGTGTGTGTGTGTGTGTGTGTGTGTGTGTGTGTGTGTGTGTGTGTGTGTGTGTCTGTGTGGATGTGTACAGAGCTAGAGCCCCAACCAATGGGCCGATTTTGATGAAATTTGGTATGTAGGTACTAAACCACGATATCTCCAGGTGTTTTTTTTCATTTTTTGAATTTTTGATTTTTAAGGGCCAAAAACCGCCAAAAAACATGAAAAAATCAATATTTCTCAAAAACGGCTCTAACGATTTTGATTAAACTTTAGTCGTTTGTAGAACTTTAGTTTTCCAACAAAATGACACCACCCGCATTCCTGTAAAAATTCGGGTTCAGAAATATCAGGACTTAAAACATCCAAAATTCAGTTTTTTTGATTTTTCATAAAAATACATAAATATAAAAAAATATTACTATTCACCATTAAAAAGAGCTCAAAAAACTAAATAATTTTGTATTTTGAATTACTATTCTACGATTGCTGGTTTCGGAGATAATTAAAATTTTCATTTAGCGGTAAACGCAGTACGTTGTCCAATGTTATTGTTATGGGGAATACAAAAATTACTAATTCTGTCTTATGTACTGATCAATTTCATTCAAACTTGATATGCTTGTCAATTTAGCATTGACCAACAGAGGATGTTTGAAATATGTTGCTATTTAACCCTGGGGGGGCAAGGGGGCATTTACCCTCTCAAAACCACTGTGTGTGGCAACGGACTCTATCGTGCCTCCCAAAAAGGGATTTGGGTGGATATTTCTGAAAACAACTATTTTAGACAATTTTCTGTACATTTATCTATACTTCATATCCTATATTTAGTAAATAACAAATATTTTTGTTATTAAAGTTTGGCTAAAAGGGAGAAAGTATGTGTCAGTTTCCTGATACCGTTTATTCTCCATAAGAATAACATTAGACAACGTACTGTGTTTAGCACTTTCAATATCTCGGTAACCAATTGACGTAGAGTAATGATCAAAATACCAAATTGTGTGTTTTTTTAAGCTGAATCCAATGGGAAAAAATAAAATTTGACTATTTCCAAAATTATATGTAAAAAATTCGAAAAACCCATTTTTGGGGTACAAAATCCCCCCAAAATACCCCTTTGGATGGAGCGATCTGGCTGGTTTTCGAACTTAAAGTCATAAATGTTGCTTTACACGTTTATAACAAATTTCATCAAAATCGGATAATTTTTACGAGAGTTATCGTGCTCACGGACACACACACACATATATATATATATATATATATATACAGTTTCGAACGAATGGTGTTTTTGGGGTCTGGGGACCTCAAAACGAAAAGTTATCATGGTCCCGGGCCTAGGTCTTACCATGCCGACTACGGTAATAGCTTCTTCCCTATAGGGGAAATTCGCTAAAAGAACTACAACACCTATTTATAGAATAACTATGCCACCATCTGGTTCAATATAAATAAATGCTTTGTTGTCCATAAGAATAGCATAGGATCTTTAAAACCCTATGGGACAGTGTCCTAAGGTAATTTAAAACAATCCAATTAGCCTAAAACCTTCTAACGCACATACAGAACATAGAAAAAAAGTTGTATAAAAATTGGTGCACCCGTTTTCCTGTGAAAAGCGAACAAAAACCCGTTCTTGAGCGTTACCGGCAGACAGACAGACAGGCAGACAGACAGACATAAATTGATATAAGATTTGTTTTGGTTCCCCTAGGGTGTAAAACGTGAAAATATGCAAAAATTTCATAATTCCAAGCAATGTACAGACAAAACTCTAATTTTATTTATATAGATTAATTATACGGTATATTGAATATATATATATATATATATATATATATATATATATATATATATATATATATATATATATATATATATATACTTGATGTACACGTTCTTGGCACAGGGGTTTTCCTTACCCGTTCTATAGTCAATGCAAATTGCACTTTAGTTAGCTTGAAACAGCTGTTGTTCTTGCATCTGCTCTTTAAGCTGTCAAATGTAAATGCCCTCAGCTGTCCGCATTACAGTTTCTGAATGTTTACTTTCTTATGAAATGTTAACATTGAAACTTAGGACGTTCACGGGGCCTAGCCCGAGGGGATTTTAAGGAAGTCAATAGGCCATGTGTTGCATGGGTTCAAAATCTACCTTTGTGTAAAGTTTCAGTCCAGTCGGTTAAGTAGTTTTTGCGTTCACCCGGAACATCAGACAGACAGACAGACAGACAGAAACCACCTCTTCTTTATAATATTATATATATATATATATATATATATATATATATATATATATATATATGTCTGTGTGTCTGTGAATGCGATAACTTGAGTTAAAAACGTCCGATTTCGATGAAATTTGGCTCAAATGTGTAAAATGACATTCATGACTTTAAGTTTGAAAACCAGAAAAATCGGACCATGGGAAGGGGGGTTTATGGGGTTTTTAAATTTTCCAAAAATCAGTTTTTGCATTTTTCACCCTACAATTTTTAAAAAACTTAATTTTTGTTTTAACCATGTTATAGAGCTTGAAAAAACAAATAATATAGTATTTTGAATTACTAACCTAGGTTAAGTGGTTGCGGAGAAAATCCAAAAATTCTACTCATAAAATCTCCCATGTTAATCTTATGGGAAAAAGGTTTTTTGTTTTCCTCAGTTCATTTCAATGTAAACTTCACATTTGCTTTTACCAATCTGTTCAGTTACACAAAACAATCATTTTGGTGTTTAAATTTTGATTCTACGCCCAACGGTTGCTGAAATATTCAAAGTGCTACACAGTACGTTGTCTAATGTTATTCTTATGGAGAATAAATAAAATTTGATATCTCGATTATTTATGAATGTATGTTGATGAAACTTGGTATATGGCTTCACATAGTACTGGTATATTGATATTTGCACAAAAAATTGAGTTTTTGTTAATTGTTCCCTTAGCAGCAAACCTGCGTACTCAGCCCCCATCTTATTCTTATGGTGAATAAGTCAGATGTATTGAGTCCCTTATTTATGAACATAAATTAATAAAACTTGGTATGTAGCTTCACTTGGTTGAGTTATATTGATAGTTGCATAAAAACCCATTTTTTTGTTCCTTGTTGCAGCAAACAAGCTTACTCAGCCCCCATGTTATTCTTATGGAGAATCACTAAAATGTTATATAGCGATTATTGATGATTGAATATTGATGAAACTTGGTATGTGGCTTCGCCTAGTTAAATTCTATTTATATTTGCATAAAAACCAATTGTTTGTGTTCCTTTTTTCAGCAAACCTATGTACTCATTACCAATGTTATTCTTATGGAGAATAATTAAAATCGCTTATATGTGAATATATTTTTATGAGACTTGGTATGCGGCTTTATGTGGTATTAATACATGTCTTATGCATTGGAAATTTGCTGAGTATGCAGGTTTGCTTCGACGGGGGTATTTCATTATATCCTGATTTTACTCCAAACCCAGAATACCGTCAAAACTTGTCCACACTCATGATGCAACTGAATCTCTATCGTTTAGGTTCTCATTATATATACGTCTACTGAACAATTATTCCTTGTTTCGCAGTTCATCAACCAAAGCTACCGATTCGTTTTCTAAACCAGTGTGCCCGGCTTCCATAGCTTCATGTAATAACATCATTCGATCAATTAACTTATTTATATCGTTGTAATACATTATATTAGTTTTATACAAATTTTTCAATTATCCCCTTCCTGATGCGGTAGGATCTGTTATTTTCTCTTTTTATGCAAAACATTTAATTCAGCAGAAGATAATGCTCGTCTTTTAACTTGAGCTTTATTTAATTTCGAGGGGAAAAGACTAGATATAATACTTATGTATTTTATTGACCGATTTCTATGAATAGGTAGGTCTTTGGAATATTTTTTTCTATGTGCATTTGTATACTCTAGTACATTTTTAAACAATTGTAAATCCTTTTTAGTATTTTTAATAGGATTAGTTTTAAAGATGAGTTCAAACAAACCTTTTGTACCTTTATATTTTTTATCACCAATAACTGTATCATCATTTTCGTTAATATCTAACTTGCTATCTCCAATCATTAATCCTTTATCCTCTATTCTGGCTCCATATGTATGATAATTTCGATTAGAATGTGCGGCGTATAACATTTTTAATGTATATTTTCTTCCAAGTGTTCCTTTAACCATAATATCTGTGCCTAATTTGTTTAAGTTGGATGGGTTAATAACCTCTTCTTCTGCACTTGTCTCTTCTGCACTTGAATCTTCTGCAACGTCCTTTTCCTTTAAATCTTCTATATCTCCGCTTTCTTCATACTCGTCGCTTTCTTCAGATGTTTGTAATTGGCCAAAACTTTCATCATCCTGAAATTCTTCTTCATGTTTGGAAATTGGAACCATTTTGTCTCCTTCGAAGCGAATTGAAGGTTTTTCCATATTTTGCGCTAATTGCTTTAACAGGTTTGAATATTGTTTCTAAAAATTGCTCTCTTTCATTTATACCTAATTTTAAAGCTAGGTTTTTTTGTCTAATAGAATCACTAAGTGATTTTATTTCCTTTAATAGCTTCTCCTGATTAACCATCTTCAACCCATGAAGACTTGTCTAGTAAAACCGCTACAGTGTATTAAAACAAATTTATCAAAACCTATTCTATAACGGCCACGTTTTATAGCTCGATCTTTCATAATAACCAGAAATCCATACTTTTCAATCCATGCTTTTCCGCAAAGCTCTTTAAACTTTTCAAATGGCATATCCGCATTCACATGATCGTTATATATATGTTTTAGGTTAGTATCGTCTTGTTTAAATACAATTAAAATCTTTGCATTATCTCTGATAAGTTGTTTTGGGATTTTGCTATAAGTTTGTCCTATATATATGCTGTCGATGTTATTATGTCTTTCCATGGCAAAGTAGTTTCTAATAGTATCCTGATTTTCACAAGATACATAGTCAAATATAAATACAGAATACGGTTTCGCTTCGTTTGGTTGCATAATGCTATTACTAGCGTTAAATTTATAAAAATTAACATCAGACACATCAGATAGGATTTTATCCAGCAATTGATACATTGGTTGTTGTAGAGACTTTGAAAAATTATATAGGTTATTAAACCTTAATCCTTGCGAATTAGTGATCAAATTAAAGACAACATTGGTCTTTCCACAGTTTGAGGGACCACTTACTATACATCGAACAGTGTTTGGAAGTAAACTACCGTGTTTACCATTGTTGATTTTAACGTCAAGCACAGTTAAATCATCAATATTATTAATATTGAATCGGTATTTATAGTGAATAATCTCCATATTTACGGATTAGTAAATATAAGGGAGAGTTTACCAAGAAATACCTTCCCAATTAGACGAATGAAGTTTTTACGGTGTATAAAGTGCAACCGGCTGTACCTGAGACGTATATTTTAAAAGATAACAAAGGAAATTTGTTGCAAGGTGCATTTTATGGGCATGAAATGTTAAAATCATCAGTAGGTGATGTATATCTTGTTGAAAATGGTTTCATCCTTTTCAAAGGTTAACGATGAAATGAGTTGCTTACATTAAACCAAGTCCTTTATAGCTATCCATGAATCCTCAGTTTTGTTAAACCCCAACCACCGCACTTTAACTGCGTCCTTTTTTCTTTGTAACACTTTTTCAACAAGATATACATCACCTACATTTCCGTCGGATCTTCTCTTCATAAATTCTCAGTTAATTTCATTAGGCTAGAAGATATAAATCTAAACGAATCAACAAATCTAAGTTTTATTATACCAACCTTTTTAGAGAAGCTTATAAATTTTTCCATTGTTGTTGCTAAAACATCTATCGCCCCATTACCCCTTCCCAATTCGGGAATTATAAAGTGAGAGTCATATCCACTAAGGTTATGTAGAACAATGGGGATAAAAGATGGAAGTTTGTAATTTAAGTTGCAAGCGTTACAGGCTGCGCCTCTGTAAGCTCCTGTAAGGTGGTCGTTGTCACGCACTTTAACGTTATCTGGTGTAAATAGGTTATTACATAGATAACATGTTGTTGCCGAATTGTGATGTTGAAGTTGATGTTCTTTCATAGGTTGCATCGGTATTTTACTTTTGTAGAGTTCTTCCACCTTAGAAATAATAATAACGTTATCTGGTGTAAATAGGTTATTACATAGATAACATGTTGTTGCCGAATTGTGATGTTGAAGTTGATGTTCTTTCATAGGTTGCATCGGTATTTTACTTTTGTAGAGTTCTTCCACCTTAAAAATATTGTAATTCAAATTATTTACAAAGTATTTCGCTGCTTGTTCACCGTGATAAATCTTCGGAGCAGATGATAGTCCAAATTCTTGAAGATGTTCTTCAGATAGCGTGGATTTTGTTAGTATACAATAACTGTTTGGTGCGTGCTTTTGATATTTGCTTCTTTTTGTGATATCCTCTTCTTGTTGTTCAATTGAAAGTAAAGATGCTTCGAAATCCGCGTACACAACAATTGGAATAGGGTATTGTTGATTTACTTTGTCAAATTGTACGTATAATCTGCTAAGAGGTGGCAATTTAATTCTTACCTCATAGTTTCCACTACATAACCTTTGATGTTCTACTAACCATTCTGAACCTACCCTTCTTAATGGGTTGCTTACATGACAAAAACATATTTTGCAAGTGGTGTTCTTCTCTCTGTTACGTTTCGATACTTGTTTTGAAACAAGAGCTTGTCTCCTTTAGTGATCAATAGCAAATCCGTATGATCTCTGCGCTCAATAGATGTTATGCGCAAGGGGTACGCATTTTTTGACAAATCCAAGCCAAAAATGTTGACAGAAGCTGAAGGATTTTGCTTTTCAAATTTTGATATATCAGTAATTGCAACAGGGTAAGTCATTCCCTGGAAATTATACTTATGTTGAACTTCTTCATATGCTTGAGTTGGTATTTTTTGGTGGTCTTTTTTACATATTTTACCAGCATAGCATATTTAAAACATTCGTTATCTTCATTTTGCACATTAATACAGGATTTGGTATCACTTAAGAGGAATGTAACTCATTCCATAACCGTGTTTATGAACTCTAACGTCCAGATTTGATATACTTAATAAAGTCCACCCAGATCCTCTTCCTTCATGTTCTTGTAATTTTGTCAAAAGTTCTTCAAAACATTCTGTTACGATCTTTTCAATATCCGACGCAGCCATGATGGTTCGGTTTTTTGTTATGAATCCTCTTGGTGATGTTTCGTTTTGAATGTTAGTCAACACAGCATCTATTAACAGTCCAAATTTTATAAAATTTAATCTTTTTAGCGAATTTCCCCTATAGGGAAGAAGCTATTACCGTAGGTCTCATAGTAAGACTTAAGCCCGAGACCATGATAATTTTTTTTTTTGAGGTCCCCAGATGACAAAAACACTATTCGTTCAAATTTATATATATGTATATATATATCTATATATATATATATATCTATATATATATATATCTATATATGTGTCCGTGAATGCGATAACTTGAGTAAAAAACGTCTGATTTTGATGAAATTTGGCTCAAATGTGTAAAATGATATTCATGACTTTAAGTTCGAAAATCATAAAAATCGGACCATGGGAAGGGGGGTTTATGGGGGTTTTAAATTTTTCAAAAATCAGGTTTTTTGCATTTTTTACCCTACAATTTTTGAACAACTTAATTTTGGTTTTGACCATGTTATAGAGCTTAAAAAATCAAATAATATAGTATTTTGAATTATTATCCTAGGTTAAGTGGTTGCGGAGAAAATCCAAAAAAACCTGCTCATAAAATCGCCCATGTTAATCTTATGGGAAAAAGGTTTTTGGCTTTTCCTCAGTTTATTTTAATGTAAACTTCACATTTGCTTTTACCAATCTGTTCATTTCCACAAAACGATCATTTTGGTGTTTAAATTGTGATTCTACGCCCAACCGTTGCTGAGATATTCAAAGTGCTAAACACAGTACGTTGTCCAATGTTATCCTTATGGAGAATAAATAAAATTTGATATCTCGATTATTTATGAATGTATGTTGATGAAACTTGGTATATGGCTTCACATAGTACTGGTATATTGATATTTGCACAAAAAATTGAGTTTTTGTTAATTGTTCCCTTAGCAGCAAACCTGCGTACTCAGCCCCCATCTTATTCTTATGGTGAATAAGTCAGATGTATTGAGTCCCTTATTTATGAACATAAATTAATAAAACTTGGTATGTAGCTTCACTTGGTTGAGTTATATTGATAGTTGCATAAAAACCCATTTTTTTGTTCCTTGTTGCAGCAAACAAGCTTACTCAGACCCCATGTTATTCTTATGGAGAATCACTAAAATGTTATATAGCGATTATTGATGATTGAATATTGATGAAACTTGGTATGTGGCTTCGCCTAGTTAAATTCTATTTATATTTGCATAAAAACCAATTGTTTGTGTTCCTTTTTTCAGCAAACCTATGTACTCATTACCAATGTTATTCTTATGGAGAATAATTAAAATCGCTTATATGTGAATATATTTTTATGAGACTTGGTATGCGGCTTTATGTGGTATTAATACATGTCTTATGCATTGGAAATTTGCTGAGTATGCAGGTTTGCTTCGACGGGGGTATTTCATTATATCCTGATTTTACTCCAAACCCAGAATACCGTCAAAACTTGTCCACACTCATGATGCAACTGAATCTCTATCGTTTAGGTTCTCATTATATATACGTCTACTGAACAATTATTCCTTGTTTCGCAGTTCATCAACCAAAGCTACCGATTCGTTTTCTAAACCAGTGTGCCCGGCTTCCATAGCTTCATGTAATAACATCATTCGATCAATTAACTTATTTATATCGTTGTAATACATTATATTAGTTTTATACAAATTTTTCAATTATCCCCTTCCTGATGCGGTAGGATCTGTTATTTTCTCTTTTTATGCAAAACATTTAATTCAGCAGAAGATAATGCTCGTCTTTTAACTTGAGCTTTATTTAATTTCGAGGGGAAAAGACTAGATATAATACTTATGTATTTTATTGACCGATTTTTATGAATAGGTAGGTCTTTGGAATATTTTTTTCTATGTGCATTTGTATACTCTAGTACATTTTTAAACAATTGTAAATCCTTTTTAGTATTTTTAATAGGATTAGTTTTAAAGATGAGTTCAAACAAACCTTTTGTACCTTTATATTTTTTATCACCAATAACTATATCATCATTTTCGTTAATATCTAACTTGCTATCTCCAATCATTAATCCTTTATCCTCTATTCTGGCTCCATATGTATGATAATTTCGATTAGAATGTGCGGCGTATAACATTTTTAATGTATATTTTCTTCCAAGTGTTCCTTTAACCATAATATCTGTGCCTAATTTGTTTAAGTTGGATGGGTTAATAACCTCTTCTTCTGCACTTGTCTCTTCTGCACTTGAATCTTCTGCAACGTCCTTTTCCTTTAAATCTTCTATATCTCCGCTTTCTTCATACTCGTCGCTTTCTTCAGATGTTTGTAATTGGCCAAAACTTTCATCATCCTGAAATTCTTCTTCATATTTGGAAATTGGAACCATTTTGTCTCCTTCGAAGCGAATTGAAGGTTTTTCCATATTTTGCGCTAATTGCTTTAACAGGTTTGAATATTGTTTCTAAAAATTGC
Source organism: Allygus modestus (assembly GCA_963675035.1). Lineage (NCBI taxonomy): Eukaryota > Metazoa > Arthropoda > Insecta > Hemiptera > Cicadellidae > Allygus > Allygus modestus. Next base: position 220,376,406 of record OY776111.1, on the reverse strand, counting down.
TCTCTTTCATTTATACCTAATTTTAAAGCTCGGTTTTTTTGTCTAATAGAATCACTAAGTGATTTTATTTCCTTTAATAGCTTCTCCTGATTAACCATCTTCAACCCATGAAGACTTGTCTAGTAATACCGCTACAGTGTATTAAAACAAATTTATCAAAACCTATTCTATAACGGCCACGTTTTATAGCTCGATCTTTCATAATAACCAGAAATCCATACTTTTCAATCCATGCTTTTCCGCAAAGCTCTTTAAACTTTTCAAATGGCATATCCGCATTCACATGATCGTTATATATATGTTTTAGGTTAGTATCGTCTTGTTTAAATACAATTAAAATCTTTGCATTATCTCTGATAAGTTGTTTTGGGATTTTGCTATAAGTTTGTCCTATATATATGCTGTCGATGTTATTATGTCTTTCCATGGCAAAGTAGTTTCTAATAGTATCCTGATTTTCACAAGATACATAGTCAAATATAAATACAGAATACGGTTTCGCTTCGTTTGGTTGCATAATGCTATTACTAGCGTTAAATTTATAAAAATTAACATCAGACACATCAGATAGGATTTTATCCAGCAATTGATACATTGGTTGTTGTAGAGACTTTGAAAAATTATATAGGTTATTAAACCTTAATCCTTGCGAATTAGTGATCAAATTAAAGACAACATTGGTCTTTCCACAGTTTGAGGGACCACTTACTATACATCGAACAGTGTTTGGAAGTAAACTACCGTGTTTACCATTGTTGATTTTAACGTCAAGCACAGTTAAATCATCAATATTATTAATATTGAATCGGTATTTATAGTGAATAATCTCCATATTTACGGATTAGTAAATATAAGGGAGAGTTTACCAAGAAATACCTTCCCAATTAGACGAATGAAGTTTTTACAGTGTATAAAGTGCAACCGGCTGTACCTGAGACGTATATTTTAAAAGATAACAAAGGAAATTTGTTGCAAGGTGCATTTTATGGGCATGAAATGTTAAAATCATCAGTAGGTGATGTATATCTTGTTGAAAATGGTTTCATCCTTTTCAAAGGTTAACGATGAAATGAGTTGCTTACATTAAACCAAGTCCTTTATAGGTATCCATGAATCCTCAGTTTTGTTAAACCCCAACCACCGCACTTTAACTGCGTCCTTTTTTCTTTGTAACACTTTTTCAACAAGATATACATCACCTACATTTCCGTCGGATCTTCTCTTCATAAATTCTCAGTTAATTTCATTAGGCTAGAAGATATAAATCTAAACGAATCAACAAATCTAAGTTTTATTATACCAACCTTTTTAGAGAAGCTTATAAATTTTTCCATTGTTGCTAAAACATCTATCGCCCCATTACCCCTTCCCAATTCGGGAATTATAAAGTGAGAGTCATATCCACTAAGGTTATGTAGAACAATGGGGATAAAAGATGGAAGTTTGTAATTTAAGTTGCAAGCGTTACAGGCTGCGCCTCTGTAAGCTCCTGTAAGGTGGTCGTTGTCACGCACTTTAACGTTATCTGGTGTAAATAGGTTATTACATAGATAACATGTTGTTGCCGAATTGTGATGTTGAAGTTGATGTTCTTTCATAGGTTGCATCGGTATTTTACTTTTGTAGAGTTCTTCCACCTTAGAAATAATAATAACGTTATCTGGTGTAAATAGGTTATTACATAGATAACATGTTGTTGCCGAATTGTGATGTTGAAGTTGATGTTCTTTCATAGGTTGCATCGGTATTTTACTTTTGTAGAGTTCTTCCACCTTAAAAATATTGTAATTCAAATTATTTACAAAGTATTTCGCTGCTTGTTCACCGTGATAAATCTTCGGAGCAGATGATAGTCCAAATTCTTGAAGATGTTCTTCAGATAGCGTGGATTTTGTTAGTATACAATAACTGTTTGGTGCGTGCTTTTGATATTTGCTTCTTTTTGTGATATCCTCTTCTTGTTGTTCAATTGAAAGTAAAGATGCTTCGAAATCCGCGTACACAACAATTGGAATAGGGTATTGTTGATTTACTTTGTCAAATTGTACGTATAATCTGCTAAGAGGTGGCAATTTAATTCTTACCTCATAGTTTCCACTACATAACCTTTGATGTTCTACTAACCATTCTGAACCTACCCTTCTTAATGGGTTGCTTACATGACAAAAACATATTTTGCAAGTGGTGTTCTTCTCTCTGTTACGTTTCGATACTTGTTTTGAAACAAGAGCTTGTCTCCTTTAGTGATCAATAGCAAATCCGTATGATCTCTGCGCTCAATAGATGTTATGCGCAAGGGGTACGCATTTTTTGACAAATCCAAGCCAAAAATGTTGACAGAAGCTGAAGGATTTTGCTTTTCAAATTTTGATATATCAGTAATTGCAACAGGGTAAGTCATTCCCTGGAAATTATACTTATGTTGAACTTCTTCATATGCTTGAGTTGGTATTTTTTGGTGGTCTTTTTTACATATTTTACCAGCATAGCATATTTAAAACATTCGTTATCTTCATTTTGCACATTAATACAGGATTTGGTATCACTTAAGAGGAATGTAACTCATTCCATAACCGTGTTTATGAACTCTAACGTCCAGATTTGATATACTTAATAAAGTCCACCCAGATCCTCTTCCTTCATGTTCTTGTAATTTTGTCAAAAGTTCTTCAAAACATTCTGTTACGATCTTTTCAATATCCGACGCAGCCATGATGGTTCGGTTTTTTGTTATGAATCCTCTTGGTGATGTTTCGTTTTGAATGTTAGTCAACACAGCATCTATTAACAGTCCAAATTTTATAAAATTTAATCTTTTTAGCGAATTTCCCCTATAGGGAAGAAGCTATTACCGTAGGTCTCATAGTAAGACTTAAGCCCGAGACCATGATAATTTTTTTTTTTGAGGTCCCCAGATGACAAAAACACTATTCGTTCAAATTTATATATATGTATATATATATCTATATATATATATATCTATATATGTGTCCGTGAATGCGATAACTTGAGTAAAAAACGTCTGATTTTGATGAAATTTGGCTCAAATGTGTAAAATGATATTCATGACTTTAAGTTCGAAAATCATAAAAATCGGACCATGGGAAGGGGGGTTTATGGGGGTTTTAAATTTTTCAAAAATCAGGTTTTTTGCATTTTTTACCCTACAATTTTTGAACAACTTAATTTTGGTTTTGACCATGTTATAGAGCTTAAAAAATCAAATAATATAGTATTTTGAATTATTATCCTAGGTTAAGTGGTTGCGGAGAAAATCCAAAAAAACCTGCTCATAAAATCGCCCATGTTAATCTTATGGGAAAAAGGTTTTTGGCTTTTCCTCAGTTTATTTTAATGTAAACTTCACATTTGCTTTTACCAATCTGTTCATTTCCACAAAACGATCATTTTGGTGTTTAAATTGTGATTCTACGCCCAACCGTTGCTGAGATATTCAAAGTGCTAAACACAGTACGTTGTCCAATGTTATCCTTATGGAGAATAAATAAAATTTGATATCTCGATTATTTATGAATGTATGTTGATGAAACTTGGTATATGGCTTCACATAGTACTGGTATATTGATATTTGCACAAAAAATTGAGTTTTTGTTAATTGTTCCCTTAGCAGCAAACCTGCGTACTCAGCCCCCATCTTATTCTTATGGTGAATAAGTCAGATGTATTGAGTCCCTTATTTATGAACATAAATTAATAAAACTTGGTATGTAGCTTCACTTGGTTGAGTTATATTGATAGTTGCATAAAAACCCATTTTTTTGTTCCTTGTTGCAGCAAACAAGCTTACTCAGACCCCATGTTATTCTTATGGAGAATCACTAAAATGTTATATAGCGATTATTGATGATTGAATATTGATGAAACTTGGTATGTGGCTTCGCCTAGTTAAATTCTATTTATATTTGCATAAAAACCAATTGTTTGTGTTCCTTTTTTCAGCAAACCTATGTACTCATTACCAATGTTATTCTTATGGAGAATAATTAAAATCGCTTATATGTGAATATATTTTTATGAGACTTGGTATGCGGCTTTATGTGGTATTAATACATGTCTTATGCATTGGAAATTTGCTGAGTATGCAGGTTTGCTTCGACGGGGGTATTTCATTATATCCTGATTTTACTCCAAACCCAGAATACCGTCAAAACTTGTCCACACTCATGATGCAACTGAATCTCTATCGTTTAGGTTCTCATTATATATACGTCTACTGAACAATTATTCCTTGTTTCGCAGTTCATCAACCAAAGCTACCGATTCGTTTTCTAAACCAGTGTGCCCGGCTTCCATAGCTTCATGTAATAACATCATTCGATCAATTAACTTATTTATATCGTTGTAATACATTATATTAGTTTTATACAAATTTTTCAATTATCCCCTTCCTGATGCGGTAGGATCTGTTATTTTCTCTTTTTATGCAAAACATTTAATTCAGCAGAAGATAATGCTCGTCTTTTAACTTGAGCTTTATTTAATTTCGAGGGGAAAAGACTAGATATAATACTTATGTATTTTATTGACCGATTTTTATGAATAGGTAGGTCTTTGGAATATTTTTTTCTATGTGCATTTGTATACTCTAGTACATTTTTAAACAATTGTAAATCCTTTTTAGTATTTTTAATAGGATTAGTTTTAAAGATGAGTTCAAACAAACCTTTTGTACCTTTATATTTTTTATCACGAAGCGAATTGAAGGTTTTTCCATATTTTGTGCTAATTGCTTTAACAGGTTTGAATATTGTTTCTAAAAATTGCTCTCTTTCATTTATACCTAATTTTAAAGCTCGTTTTTTTTGTCTAATATAGAATCACTAAGTGATTTTATTTCCTTTAATAGCTTCTCCTGATTAACCATCTTCAACCCATGAAGACTTGTCTAGTAATACCGCTACAGTGTATTAAAACAAATTTATCAAAACCTATTCTATAACGGCCATGTTTTATAGCTCGATCTTTCATAATAACCAGAAATCCATACTTTTCCATCCATGCTTTTCCGCAAAGCTCTTTAAACTTTTCAAATGGCATATCCGCATTCACATGATCGTTATATCTATGTTTTAGGTTAGTATCGTCTTGTTTAAATACAATTAAAATCTTTGCATTATCTCTGATAAGTTGTTTTGGGATTTTGCTATAAGTTTGTCCTATATATATGCTGTCGATGTTATTATGTCTTCCCATGGCAAAGTAGTTTCTAATAGTATCCTGATTTTCACAAGATACATAGTCAGATATAAATACAGAATACGGTTTCGCTTCGTTTGGTTGCATAATGCTATTACTAGCGTTAAATTTATAAAAATTAACATCAGACACATCAGATAGGATTTTATCCAGCAATTGATACATTGGTTGTTGTAGAGACTTTGAAAAATTATATAGGTTATTAAACCTTAATCCTTGCGAATTAGTGATCAAATTAAAGACAACATTGGTCTTTCCACAGTTTGAGGGACCACTTACTATACATCGAACAGTGTTTGGAAGTAAACTACCGTGTTTACCATTGTTGATTTTAACGTCAAGCACAGTTAAATCATCAATATTATTAATATTGAATCGGTATTTATAGTGAATAATCTCCATATTTACGGATTAGTAAATATAAGGGAGAGTTTACCAAGAAATACCTTCCCAATTAGACGAATGAAGTTTTTACGGTGTATAAAGTGCAACCGGCTGTACCTGAGACGTATATTTTAAAAGATAACAAAGGAAATTTGTTGCAAGGTGCATTTTATGGGCATGAAATGTTAAAATCATCAGTAGGTGATGTATATCTTGTTGAAAATGGTTTCATCCTTTTCAAAGGTTAACGATGAAATGAGTTGCTTACATTAAACCAAGTCCTTTATAGGTATCCATGAATCCTCAGTTTTGTTAAACCCCAACCACCGCACTTTAACTGCGTCCTTTTTTCTTTGTAACACTTTTTCAACAAGATATACATCACCTACATTTCCGTCGGATCTTCTCTTCATAAATTCTCAGTTAATTTCATTAGGCTAGAAGACATAAATCTAAACGAATCAACAAATCTAAGTTTTATTATACCAACCATTTTAGAGAAGCTTATAAATTTTTCCATTGTTGTTGCTAAAACATCTATCGCCCCATTACCCCTTCCCAATTCGGGAATTATAAAGTGAGAGTCATATCCACTAAGGTTATGTAGAACAACGGGGATAAAAGATGGAAGTTTGTAATTTAAGTTGCAAGCGTTACAGGCTGCGCCTCTGTAAGCTCCTGTAAGGTGGTCGTTGTCACGCACTTTAACGTTATCTGGTGTAAATAGGTTATTACATAGATAACATGTTGTTGCCGAATTGTGATGTTGAAGTTGATGTTCTTTCATAGGTTGCATCGGTATTTTACTTTTGTAGAGTTCTTCCACCTTAGAAATAATGTAATACAAATTATTTACAAAGTATTTCGCTGCTTGTTCACCGTGATAAATCTTCGGAGCAGATGATAGTCCAAATTCTTGAAGATGTTCTTCAGATAGCGTGGATTTTGTTAGTATACAATAACTGTTTGGTGCGTGCTTTTGATATTTGCTTCTTTTTGTGATATCCTCTTCTTGTTGTTCAATTGAAAGTAAAGATGCTTCGAAATCCGCGTACACAACAATTGGAATAGGGTATTGTTGATTTACTTTGTCAAATTGTACGTATAATCTGCTAAGAGGTGGCAATTTAATTCTTACCTCATAGTTTCCACTACATAACCTTTGATGTTCTACTAACCATTCTGAACCTACCCTTCTTAATGGGTTGCTTACATGACAAAAACATATTTTGCAAGTGGTGTTCTTCTCTCCGTTACGTTTCGATACTTGTTTTGAAACAAGAGCTTGTCTCCTTTAGTGATCAATAGCAAATCCGTATGATCTCTGCGCTCAATAGATGTTATGCGCAAGGGGTACGCATTTTTTGACGAATCCAAGCCAAAAATGTTGACAGAAGCTGAAGGATTTTGCTTTTCAAATTTTGATATATCAGTAATAGCAACAGGGTAAGTCATACCCTGGAAATTATACTTATGTTGAACTTCTTCATATGCTTGAGTTGGTATTTTTTGGTGGTCTTTTTTACATATTTTACCAGCATAGCATATTTAAAACATTCGTTATCTTCATTTTGCACATTAATACAGGATTTGGTATCACTTAAGAGGAATGTAACTCATTCCATAACCGTGTTTATGAACTCTAACGTCCAGATTTGATATACTTAATAAAGTCCACCCAGATCCTCTTCCTTCATGTTCTTGTAATTTTGTCAAAAGTTCTTCAAAACATTCTGTTACGATCTTTTCAATATCCGACGCAGCCATGATGGTTCAGTTTTTTGTTATGAATCCTCTTGGTGATGTTTCGTTTTGAATGTTAGTCAACACAGCATCTATTAACAGTCCAAATTTAATAAAATTTAATCTTTTTAGCGAATTTCCCCTATAGGGAAGAAGCTAGTACCGTAGTCTCATAGTAAGACTTAAGCCCGAGACCATGATAATTTTTTGTTTTGAGGTCCCCAGATGACAAAAACACTATTCGTTCAAATTTATATATATGTATATATATATCTATATATATATATCTATATATGTGTCCGTGAATGCGATAACTTGAGTAAAAAACGTCTGATTTTGATGAAATTTGGCTCAAATGTGTAAAATGATATTCATGACTTTAAGTTCGAAAATCATAAAAATCGGACCATGGGAAGGGGGGTTTATGGGGGTTTTAAATTTTTCAAAAATCAGTTTTTTGCATTTTTTACCCTACAATTTTTGAACAACTTAATTTTGGTTTTGACCATGTTATAGAGCTTAAAAAATCAAATAATATAGTATTTTGAATTATTAACCTAGGTTAAGTGGTTGCGGAGAAAATCCAAAAAAACCTGCTCATAAAATCGCCCATGTTAATCTTATGGGAAAAAGGTTTTTGGCTTTTCCTCAGTTTATTTTAATGTAAACTTCACATTTGCTTTTACCAATCTGTTCATTTCCACAAAACGATCATTTTGGTGTTTAAATTGTGATTCTACGCCCAACCGTTGCTGAGATATTCAAAGTGCTAAACACAGTACGTTGTCCAATGTTATCCTTATGGAGAATAAATAAAATTTGATATCTCGATTATTTGTGAATGTATGTTGATGAAACTTGGTATGTGGCTTCACAAACTGGTATATTACTGGTACTGGTATATTACTGCTATATTACTGGTATTACTGGTACTGGTATATTGATATTTGCACAAAAAATTGATTTTTTGTTGATTATTCCCATAGCAGCAAACCTGCATACACAGCCCCCATGTCATTCTTATGGAAAATAAGTAAAATGTAATGACTCCCTTAATTATGAACATAAATTAATAAAACTTGGTATGTAGCTTCACTTGGTTGAGTTATATTGATAATTGCATAAAAACCCATTTTTTTTGTTCCTCGTTGCAGCAAACCTGCTTACTCAGCCCCCATGTTATTCTTATGGGGCGGTTCACGAGTTCGGGTTTAGCTAGTCCGCGTCTATCGTTAGTCCCGGCCTATCTTAGACCGCAGCTTAAAAACTGACTTCAGGAGTCCGCGCCTAAACTGCTTAAGCTCGAGTTTACGTTAGGCCGAGTCTAACTAAGACAGGCCTAATGGACAGGGAATCGTGGGGAATTCATGTCGTAAGGTTGGCAGTAGCCGGAAAATAACATATGCTCACAACAAAAGTTTGTAGTCATCAGATCTGATTTGTGGTTAATGTATTGTTGTTTTTTAGTGCTGGCCCGACGTGAAATTGTTTAAATTCATTGTGTTTGAGTTGTGAGTGCCGCTTTGATATAATTTGCTGTATATTTGTTATTTTAAATAATACTCTGAACGATGACTGACACGAAAAGCAAAAAACCACGCAGTGTAAACTTTTCACAAAAAGAGTTGGGTTGTGTTAAATCTCTCGTGCTTGAAAACCCAATTATAGAAACAAAGCTACACGACCAAAAAACAGAAAAGATTAGGAAAGCGGCCTGGGAGGCGATAAAGGATAAGTTTAACTCTGATCCCTTAAATACTAGGCGCACAATACAGCAGTTGAAAGGGGCGTGGAAGCGATTGAAAAGTATTTACAAATCTCAAAAAGCTGCAGAGAGGCGTAGTAGGTTTAAAACTGGGGGAGGGCCTCAATCTCCACCACCAGAGGATGACGGAGAAATGGATGAAATCTTCAGCGAGCAGACGCCCCTGGAAAATATTCCAGACGACGACGATGATTACACTGGTGAGTTAAATAGGTTACATACCATTCTTTATAAAATGAATTCAAACTAATAACTTGTTATCGATATTAGTTTATTTTGTAACAGTAGGACGGATGGTAATTGCGTGTGAATCTCTTCTTGTTGATTACTAATTGATTAGAACATAATTAAACGTTAAATTACTAATTAATTTAAATTTAATAAAAAGGTAATTATAACACATTTTTAATTACATTTGTTACTATAGTATTTACTGTATTCCTTTTGGTGTCACACTTGAGGGATTAGAAAACACATTTACCTAACGGACGGAGCAGCTGCGTTTGTATGATTACTGTGTGCAATGCCACATATGCGGCGGCAAAAGGAGCTAACTATAATTTTTTTCAAAATATACGTTAGACTAATGGTGATTTCATTTTTTTTAGACGACACTGTGGAAAATGGTATAAATGTACCAAAGATGGAAACTCCAGTATACCTGGACGCCCCTTCAACAACTGCAACTCCAAGGGCTACCACTCCGTCAGCGACAACGCACGAGGTTGGGGAACATTCAAGGAAAAAAACGAATAAGAAAGTAGTAACGTTTGCCCAAGAATTTCACAAAAAAAGGATGGAGTATTTGAAGTTGGAGCACGAGCTGAAAATGCAGGTGTTGGAAGAGGAGAGAAGTTATTGGCAAATTATGAAACAAAACTCTCTCCAAGCATCACTATCTGTGTCAGGAAGCATGGATAATTCTGTAGAAAAGACTTACCACCTATTCAGTGAAGACCTTAATTAAGCCATAGCTAGTTAAGAAAACACAAAACTTGTTTCACTTTACTATCGTTTTTAAAACATATTGTTTACATATGTAGGCCTTTCTAAAATGTTGATATTAAGTTGAAAAAGTTTAGCCTGTATGATTTGTATTATAAATCAGGATTTTTTTGTTTTTTTTGGTGATAAATGTTTATTGCGATTGTTTTCGTTTAACTTTAAAAAATATGTTTATTACAATTACTTTAATTTTATATTTAACTTTACTAAAGACTTTTCCAAAGCGTTTTGCTTGAAATAAAATAGGTTTTAAAATATAACATATTATTAATTATTAATCATGAGGTAAACAATAATTAACTAACATATAAGTAAAATTGCAAAGTTTTTTATTGATTACCATGTATTCTTGAGGACAGTACGATGAAAATTAACATTTATCAAAATTAATATAAAAAATGAATATACAAATATAGAAAACGTGACATGGGATCTCATTTTTTATCCCAACTTTGATTCTTATAACCATATCTTTAGTCCTAAAATGCCACTTCTTTAGTTTGAGAAGTGTCGTCGGATAATGTCATTCCGCGACAATATGCCCTCTTGGAGGTCCCCTGGACGAGGTTGGTCATTGTCGAAATCATCGGGGAAAAGTTCTTGTTCTTCGGCGAGCGGCTCCAAGGCATCTTCCCATTGCCCCCTCCGTAGACTAAAGTTGTGTAGCACAGCACAAGCAACTATTATAATACAACAACGGCGAGGACGAAACCGCAAAGTGTTATTGTCATGAAGGCATCTGAAAGAAAAATATTATTAAATAAAAACACTAACTTTGATCATAAGTCTTGAAAGTTTGAACTACAACAGTTTTATATCCCAAATTTTAGATAGGCTTAGCATTTTGAATTTACTTGTTAAATTTATATGTTATCATAATGGGAACTTGGGGTCGCTTTTCGTTATGCTTTTCATTTAATAAGCAGCTGCGCTATTCTTAAAAATATATAACACAACAGTAAGAACAGATGATTCAGAAATACAAAATATTTCTGACTGCTCGAATGGTAACACCCTTCTCGGAACTCCTTCTCCTTTTAGACTCCACATTAAACAATTAAACAAATTTTGCGTGGGGGGGAGTAAGAGGGACGTGGATGTGATAAGGTGGAACGGTTACAAGAATAAATATAAAGGCTTCTGATTACTGGAATGGAAACGCCCTTCTGCTATCCGTTTGAATTCCACGTTAAAAAACTACCTAGAGTTGTGGATGGGGGAGAGGGAAGGAGAGCGAGAGAGAGAGAGAAGGCAGATGGAGACAGAGATGACTGCGATATAACCCATCAGATATTAAACGTTTCTTCATTTATTCGTCGACTTTAAATTCAGAATATATTTGGTCGAATTTAGACCACTGGGCGGTCTCTATTTACTATAATTAGACCTACCTGAATCTATTTTTTAGAAGACCAAACATTCTCTCGACTGATGACCTAGTCCGTATTAGAGCCCTTTGGTAACGCCACTCGGCTGGTGTAACAGGTCTCAGAAGGGGTGTCATCAAAAATCTGAAATCCGAAGGTGAGGGTGTTAACTTAAACCTGCATATGTTTAAGAACCCCTACAACCTATACGAACGAAACACTGTTAATGAGGTTTGTTAATTAATTGTAAATGCCAGGACGTAGAACTTGACTACAAGAACATAGTATTAATTTGCAAGATAATCAAATAGAGTTTTAAAATTTATAACATATATTTAATTTTTGTTAATAATTAAATTTATTTTACAGCCCATAAAATTATAAAATAAAATTATGTATAAATTGATTAAAAATAATTTGTACTTGCCTGTTACATTCGTATCCACTGTCTCCAATCAACAGACCGCCCATATCACGTTCTTCAAAAACTGCGTATAACGAAGAATTTTTTTAAATTCTAGAATCATGTGTGCTTCCCTTCCATCTAGCAACAATGAAAGTGAATTCTAAATCTGCACCTGCAGCTCCTAGTACATTAATGGTGAAGTCTCCCTTTCGGTTCCTATACTCCTCCTTGTCCGGAGTTGGAGGGCAGACAATCGGAATGTGGGTGCCGTCGATGCAGCTCAAAACACCCGGGAATTCATACTTTGTAAAAAAGTTATTTATCGTTGTAGTTGCATACTCCCCAGTTGGAAATTTTATGTACTCTCTTTTCAGTTCCAAACAAATAGCCATCGCCACAACATGAACCGTTTGACAAGCAAAAGACTCGGAAACACCTAACAAATCGCCAGTTTCCCTGTGAAAAGTTCCGTCAGCAAAGAAGCGCAAAGCAATCAAAACCTTTTTCCAATTCGGGTTACTGTTGGGCCTCTGGGGTCAGGAATACCAAGCCTCGGTGCTAATAAATCAACCAATTCATGAACTGATTCTTTTGAAAATCGAAATCTGTCTTTAAACTGCTCTTCTGTTAAATCATGAAATGGATTGTAATCATCGTGATTACGTCGTCGTTGCATTCGAGGTGGTTGAATTCTTATGTATTTAACATAATCTAGGTATTCCATAATAAGGCACGGTCACGACACAGTCACTCCACAACACAACTCATTCGACTGTTAAACAATAGCGATTAAACAACATTGATGCCAACCGCACTGCGCGTTATCAGGTAAATGCCAAGAAAATGTAATTAAACAGTTCAGGAGTTAGGGTTTGGATATAGTATTATAGTCCGCGTCAACCGTTAGTCCTGGCCTATGTTAAACCGCGACCTAAAAACTGACTTCAGGAGTCCGTGCCTTAATTACTTAAGCTCGAGTTTACGTTAAGCTGAGTCTAACTTAGTCCACATCCTAATGGGCAAGGAATCGCGGGAAATACATATCGTAAGGTTGGCAGCAGCCGGCAGTTAGCACTGTAGCCGTCTAGTTGTCGTCGTCGTCAGCTGACTGCTCACGACAAAAATGCCCCCGATTCGTATTAAATAAATTATATTTTAATTATTTACTTCTACTTTGCCAGGGCTTATGGCTTTGGGGCTTGAATGCGTGTACATTTTATACGTAAAACATAATTCTACAAACAAGTAAGATGTCATTTTCTATTTTATTGTTTGCTGCTGTTATAAAATTCTATATTGTTGTAATTATATTGTTTTGATTAAAACCTAGAGTAACTTCTCAATTCCAAATATATTATTTTACTGTTTGATAAGATCAGGGATCTTAATTTGTACTTTTCAATTTCTCCCCCTATACATAGTATATGGAGAAAGTATTGTTAAAAAAGTATTGTTATTGTGTAAAAATGTTTGAATTTGAGTTGTTAGTGGAAATATTCGTTTTGGTGCTCTCTGAACCCAAAGAAGTGGTTTTTACGTTATGTCTGTCTGTCTGTGTGTGTGTGTGTGTGTGTGTGTGTGTGTGTGTGTGTGTGTGTGTGTGTGTGTGTGTGTGTGTGTGTGTGTGTGTGTGTGTGTGTGTGTGTGTGTGTGCGTGCGTGCGTGCGTGCGTGCGTGCGTGCGTGCGTGCGTGCGTGCGTGCGTGCGTGCGTGTGTGTGTGTGTGTGTGTGTGTGTGTGTGTGTGTGTGTGTGTGTGTCCGTGTGTGTACATTTATGTATACTTCATATTCTTTCCACTGTAAAATATGACAACGTACTGTTTTTAGAGAATTTTTGTCATTTTCTTTAATAACTAGATAAATACTGTTAAAATGATGAGAGGGGCTTAGAATTTTTGGCTTTATAAGTAGAATAATTTAATATGCAATAGTTTAACATTGGGGGATTTTCTTAACCTTTTTGGGCTCTAAAACTCAAACTTTGACGGAGTGCTAAAATCACTGAAATAGAGGGTTAGAGTGTTCAAATTGATTTGCCCAACGAACTTGCTCAACTTTTTACAGAAGGAAAGGTTCCTACCAAATTTCAAGTAAATCTGACAAAAACCACTTTGGCTAGAGTGCAAATGTTTTGATGTGTTTAGGGGGTCACATTAGGAACTTCTATGGTGGTCTCGGGCTTAAGTTTCACCATGCGGATCATGCTAAAAAATACATTTCTTAAATAAGACTTATGGGTAATGAAATGGTGCGGTATTATTTTTAACAACGAATAATTAAGTAACGAGTGATTGTCGATCTTTCATAAGGCTCCGACTTAAACCTGCCGCCGGTCAGGTCTAAGTTGGGGCGCAAATTCGCTGATTTTTAGCAGCTGACTATCTAATTTACGCTCGAACTTGGACTCCTGAACCAACAGAGTCTATCTCTTAAGCCTGAGTTTATCTAGACCGGGACTCGTGAAGCGGAATTTTTTAGCGTGGGTTTATCCCTCCCATATTTAAGCCAGGACCATCTCTAGGCCAGGTCTAACGTTAAACCCGAGCTCCTGAAGTCAATTTTTGGTTTTCACCAGTATTTAAATTCGGACTTAAAATAAACCCGAAAACCTTAACCGCTCCTGAGAAAAATATTCGGAAATATGACTTGTGTATAGTGAAATTACGCGTAATTTAATACGGATCACGAATATAATATTTTTTACAACCGATAATGAAGTAACAAATAATTTTAGTTATTTCATTAGGCTCCGACTTAAACCTGTCTCCAGCCAGGTCTAAGTAGGAGCGTAAATCAGCTGATTTTAAGCCAAGGAATATCTAATTTACGCTCGAACTTGGACTCCTAAACAAAAAGAGTCTATCTTTTAAGCCTGAGTTTATCTAGGCCGGGACTCGTGAAGCGGAATTTTTGAGCGCGGGTTTATCCCTCCCATATTTAAGCCAGGACTATTTCTAGGCCGAGTCTGACGTTAAACCCGAGCTCCTGAAGTCAATTTTAAAGCTGCTGCTCAAATACCGGTTTTCACCGGTATTTAAGCTCGGACTTAAGATAAACCCGAACTCCTGAACCGCCCCTAATGTTTTCGGAAGATTAATGTAACTACTTCCTCTCATTCCATAACCGTGTTTATGAACTCTAACGTCCAGATTTGATATACTTAATAAAGTCCACCCAGATCCTCTTCCTTCATGTTCTTGTAATTTTGTCAAAAGTTCTTCAAAACATTCTGTTACGATCTTTTCAATATCCGACGCAGCCATGATGGTTCAGTTTTTTGTTATGAATCCTCTTGGTGATGTTTCGTTTTGAATGTTAGTCAACACAGCATCTATTAACAGTCCAAATTTAATAAAATTTAATCTTTTTAGCGAATTTCCCCTATAGGGAAGAAGCTAGTACCGTAGTCTCATAGTAAGACTTAAGCCCGAGACCATGATAATTTTTTGTTTTGAGGTCCCCAGATGACAAAAACACTATTCGTTCAAATTTATATATATGTGTATATATATATATATACGAGGGTCATCCAGAAAGTAAAGAACGTTTGCTTGCTGCGTCTAGCACAGCTCCCCCATCACCGCCATTGCGTGTGCGGCAGTCCAATCACCTCTCCACCAAAGTCTGAGCCGAGTCTCGTTGCTGTGCGGTCACACATCTTATTTCTACAGCGATTCAAAATGGCGGCGGCAATCGAAAATCCCGCCAAATATGGGATAAGCAGTTTTATTCGGTTTCTGAGTTAAAAAATGTCTAGACCATTAAATTTTTTAGAAAAACACCAAATAGTGGTGGTGAAAGTGCAAACAAGTCTTCAAGTCGAGATTTCAGGGGGGAAAATGGTGCAATAGGTTTAATGAAATAAAATCCATTATGCACGACGAGGATCGGAGTGGCAGGTCATTGCTCGCAAAAGACGATTTGAAAGAAAGACTTGAGGGAAGATTGGAGGAAAACCGCTGCTAAAATCTTAGCACATTACATCAATTTTAAGATTTGTTTTTTTGCACTTTCATCATTAACTTTCTTTGGTGTTGTTCTAAAAATTTCTTCGGTATGGATATTTTTTTACTCAGAGACCGATTGACACTGCTTATCTTAGATTTGGCGAGATTTTCGATTGCCGACGCCATTTTGAATTGCTGTAGAAATAAGACGTTTGACCGCACAGCAACGAGACTCGGCTCAGACTTTGGTGGAGAGGTGAGTGGACTGCCGCACACGCAATGGCGGTGATGGGGGAGCTGTGCTAGACGCAGCAAGCAAACGTTCTTTACTTTCTGGATGACCCTCGTATATATATGTGTCCGTGAATGCGATAACTTGAGTAAAAAACGTCCGATTTTGATGAAATTTGGCTCAAATGTGTAAAATGATATTCATGACTTTAAGTTCGAAAATCAGAAAAATCGGACCATGGGAAAGGGGGTTTATGGGGGTTTTAAATTTTTCAAAAATCAGTTTTTTGCATTTTTACCCTACAATTTTTGAACAACTTAATTTTGGTTTTGACCATGTTATAGAGCTTAAAAAATCAAATAATATAGTATTTTGAATTATTAACCTAGGTTAAGTGGTTACGGAGAAAATCCAAAAAAACCTTCTCATAAAATCGCCCATGTTAATCTTATGGGAAAAAGGTTTTTGGCTTTTCCTCAGTTTATTTTAATGTAAACTTCACATTTGCTTTTACCAATCTGTTCATTTCCACAAAACGATCATTTTGGTGTTTAAATTGTGATTCTACGCCAAACCGTTGCTGAGATATTCAAAGTGCTAAACACAGTACGTTGTCCAATGTTATCCTTATGGAGAATAAATAAAATTTGATATCTCGATTATTTGTGAATGTATGTTGATGAAACTTGGTATGTGGCTTCACGTAGTACTGGTATATTGATATTTGCACAAAAAATTGATTTTTTGTTGATTATTCCCATAGCAGCAAACCTGCATACACAGCCTCCATGTTATTCTTATGGAAAATAAGTAAAATGTAATGACTCCCTTAATTATGAACATAAATTAATAAAACTTGGTATGTAGCTTCACTTGGTTGAGTTATATTAATAATTGCATAAAAACACATTTTTTTTGTTCCTCGTTGCAGCAAACCTGCTTACTCAGCCCCCATGTTATTCTTATGGAGAATAACTAAAATGTTATATGGCGCTTATTTATGATTGAATATTGATGAAACTTCGCATGTGGCTTCGCCTAGTTAAATTATATTTATATTTGCATAAAAACCAATTGTTTATGTTCCTTGTTTCAGCAAACCTACTCATTACCAATGTTATTCTTATGGATAATAATTAAAATCGCTTATATGTGAATATATTTTTATGAAACTTGGTATGCGGCTTTATGTGATATTAAGACAAATATTTTGCATTTGAAATTCGCTGAGTACGCAGGTTTGCTGCGACGGGGGTATTTGTTCATTCTTTAGTGTTTTGATTACTAATCCTTTGGCGTTATTTAAAAAGTTTTTAAGTTGTAATTTTGCATTGTCAATTTTAAAATGTGTTACTACTTTACCAGGTAGTACTTGAGCGTGTAATTCCACATCTACTGCTGTTGATGTTGAAGGACGGTGAAGTGTAGACAGAGCAGAGGTAGAAGTCGATGTTGATGGTGTTGATTGTGCATATTGAATAACACTTGGTCTTAAATCTCGGTGTTGAGCTAACATTTGATCTATTTCTTTCAATTCTTCTTCATATACTTCATTCTGATTGGTGTTGTGTTTAATTTCCTTATGAATTATTAAAAAAATTCATCCTTAAATGAAGTCTTACAAATATCTCAGCGATGCATAATGTAGGTGCGATCTCCACAATAAAGGTCAATGCAGTAATAAGAAAACCAACGCAAATGCACCTCTATTTAAACCCTAGCAAAACTAGTGGGGGTAAGTATTAGGTTAGGTTTACTATTGTAGCTGGAGGCTACGAAATTCTGTAATTGGGTCAAGGTCATTTAAACATATTGCCAAAACGGGGAATAGAGCAGTAAATGATTTCATTTAAACCATAAACTGATCTATTCCCCGCTCTGTATTTAACCAGGACAATTTCCTCCAACAAATCCAGAAGTTACCCCACCATTAAATGTATAAGTTACCCCCACTTTTTCAAAGAATTGTAAGTGGGTCAAGGTTATACAAAGACATTATCAAAACGGGGAATAGAGCAGTAAGTGATGTTATTTTTAACCATCAACTGATCCATTCCCCGCTCTGTATTTAAAGTTAAGCAGTTGAAGAAAAAACAAACTATTCTGATGTTTGTTTGAAGCAGTCTCATCTGATGAATCAGAATCAGAAGACGACAAATATCAAATACCCCTCGCACGACATCGAAAGCTAACCCATCCGAACTACTGCTTGGAGTTTCATGATGCATTTCTTCAGTACAGAGAAGATGCTTATAGCTTCTATAGATTTCAGAATCCACGTCACTTAACAGTTCAATTTGTTCCATATATCCTGCTTCAAGATCATCAAAATTTTTCATTCCGTCCAAATTACTCAATACTTCAACATCTTCCATAATTCATCTTCACTTTCAGTCAAAATATGTTTTATAATTCCCACAATTGATTTTGCGGAAGGAAATAAATTATCCTTTGGTGACATAGCTGCTCTATATCCGAGTGCTCGCACCACTGATTTTACTCACTCTGGCTCCCTTAAGGTCCTCTAGTCGATATAAACCCAATGATACAGATAACTATAGGGCTTCACAGTTAACATCAGTGGCGGATCTAGAACTGGTAGAAGGGGGGGCTAACTGGGGGATCTGGGGGAGTCCCCTCCAGCTGAAGGGGTGTTCCGGGGGCTCCCCTCCGAAAATTTTCAAAATTTAAGTCATAAAAACGACAATTTTACGCTATTTCTTTCTCAGTCTTACAATGGCATAATGTTAAAAACAATATGCAAATTACATACCTAATTGTGTTGCTACGTGGAAAATGTTGTATGATGCAATGAAAAAATGATTAATGCAACAAGAAAATGATAGGCTAAGAGACAGTTTAATCAAGCCTACTGTGGATTTAATTAACTATTAAACTAGGGAGAATTACTTAATTGTATAATACCCCCGTCGCAGCAAACCTGCGTACTCAGCGAATTTCCAATGCATGCGTATGTTTATCTCTACCACATAAAGCCACTTACCAAGTTTCATAAAAATACATAAACAAATAAGTGATCTATAGCATTTTATTTATTCTCCATAAGAATAACATTAAGGCAGAGTACGCAGGTTTGCTGCAACAAGGATGACAAAATATGTGTTTTTATGCAATTATCAATAACTCAACTAGGTGAAGCTACATACTAAGTTTTATTAATTTATGTTCATAATTAAGGGAGATATAAAACTTTACTTATTCTCCATAAGAATAACAATAGGGCTGAGTATGCAGGTTTGCTGCTCCTGGGATAATCAACAAAAAATCAATTGTTTGTGCAAATATCAATATACCAGTACTATGTGAAGCCACATACCAAGTTTCATCAATATACATTCATAAACAATCGAGATATTAAATTTTATTTATTCTACATTGGACAACGTACTGTGTTTAGCACATTGAATATCTCTGCATCGGTTGGACGTAGAATCACAATTTAAACACCAAAATGATTGTTTTGTAGAGCTGAATCTATTTGTAAAAGCAAATGTGAAGTTTACATTAAAATGAACTGAGGAAAATCCAAAAACCTTTTTCCCATAAGATTAACATGGGACATTTTATGAGCAGGTTTTTTGGATTTTCTCCGCAACCACTTAACCTAGGTTAATAATCCAAAATACTATATTATTTGTTTTTTTAAGCTCTTTAAATGCTCAAAACCAAAATTCAGTGTTTTAAAAATTTTAGCGTGAACAGTGCAAAAAACTGATTTTTGGAAAATTTAAAACCCCTATAAACCCCCTTTCCCATGGTCCGATTTTTCTGGTTTTCGAACTTAAAGTCATGAATGTCACTTTACACATTTGAGCCAAATTTCATCGAAATCGGATGTTTTTTACTCAAGTTATCGCATTCACGGACACATATATATATACGAGGGTCATCCAGAAAGTAAAGAACGTTTGCTTGCTGCGTCTAGCACAGCTCCCCCATCACCGCCATTGCGTGTGCGGCAGTCCACTCACCTCTCCACCAAAGTCTGAGCCGAGTCTCGTTGCTGTGCGGTCAAACGTCTTATTTCTACGTTTAAAACTCAAAATCTGTGTAAAAACATACATGGATTGCGATTTTTATTGAAATCTGAAAACATTGATTTTTTGGCTGTTCTGATGCTACTGGTTTCATTTACCTGCAAAGCTGGGAATACAGTTTTGCGCATTATAATGTTAGGAGAAGGACCAGGCAGGCTTGAATGTAGGCGTGAGTTGCTGGGGATGATAAAAGTACTCTAACAAAGGAATAACAGGTTTTTCTAGGGTAAAACCCCCATAAGACAACGTACTGTGTTTAGCCGATACACATTTTCTTTAATAACTCGGTAAATATTTATGCTAGAATAACGAGAGAGGGCTTAAAACTTTCGCCTCTCTAATTCCCATCTTTTTACATGCATTAATTTTACATCTGGGGATTTTCTGACCCTTTTTGGGCCCAAAAACTCGAAATTTGAAAGATTAATCCCCAAAAAATGGGTTTAGAGTTTTCCGATTTTGCCCAACGAACTTGTCCAACAGATTATAGAAAGGAACGTCCCTACCAAATTTGGAGTAAATCGGACAAAAAATGTGACCGCTAGAGTGCATACACATATATATATATATAAAATTTTGAACGACCCCCCAAAACGTGTTCAGGGGGTCACGTTAGGAACTTCTATGGTGGTCCCGGGCTTAAGTTTCACCGTGCGGGTCATGCTAATAGTTCACTTTCCAAAGGAAATTCACTAATAAAGGGTTGATTTAACACTCTTCAGTTAACCGAATGATAAAATTCAATGTGATCTTCAATATTCTCTTCAAAATTTGCATAAGTTTTAGGAGCTAATAAATAATTATTAAGAACAAATTATTACTTCATGTATATAGGGGAAAGTGGGGGACCTGGGCGCTCCTAAGTTAAACCCATTCTGACTCAAAGATTTTTATAGTTAAACTTCAATTTATTCATATTGCCTCTAGGATTGAAGTGTGACTCGAAATAAAACAGTTTTAGCGAATTTCCCCTATAGGGAAGAAGCTATTACCGTAGTCGGCATGGTAAGACCTAGGCCCAGGACCATGATAACTTTTCGTTTTGAGGTCCCCAGACCCCAAAAACACCATTCGTTCGAAACTGTATATATATATATATATATATATATATATATATATATATATATGTGTCCGTGAGCACGATAACTCTCGTAAAAATTATCCGATTTTGATGAAATTTGGTATAAACGTGTAAAGTAACATTTATGACTTTAAGTTCGAAAACCAGCCAGATCGCTTTATCCGAAGGGGTATTTTGGGGGGGTTTTGTACCCCAAAAATGGGTTTTTTGAATTTTTTACATATCATTTTGGAAAAAGTCAAATTTTAGTTTTTACCATTGGATTCAGCTTAAAAAAACACACAATTTGGTATTTTGATCATTTCTCTACGTCAATTGGTTACCGAGATATTGAAAGTGCTAAACACAGTACGTTGTCCAATGTTATTCTTATGGAGGAAAAGAAAAATTTTATATCTCGCTTATTTATGAACGTATACTGACAAAACTAGGTATACGGCTTCATCTGGTTGTGGACCATTGATATTTGCTCAAAAAAACAATTTTTTGCCAAAGGCTCCCGTAGCAGCAAACCTCCATACTCAGCCCCATGTTATTCTTATGGAGAATAAGTAACGTGTTATCTCCCTTAATTATGAAAATAAATTAATGAAATTTGGTACGTGGCTTTACATAAATGAGTTATATTGATATCTGTATAAAACCCCATTTTTTGTTTTCCTTCCTTCAGCAAACCTGCATACTCAGCCGCCATGTTATTCTTATGGAGAATAATTAAAATGTCATAAATCGTTTATTTTTGAATGTATATTGATGATTCTTGGTATGTGGCTTTATGTGGTATTAAGATACATATATATGCATTGGAAATTCGCTGAGTATGCAGGTTTGCTGCTACGGGGGTATTTATACCTTTCTATCATCAATCCTCTGGTTTACTAGCAGAAGACTAGTTTCGGGTCTACTGTCCCATTATTAACTCTGGCGTCGATAAATTAAAATATTAACTTATAACTTAGTCACAATATATACACTAACACAAGACAAACGGACGCTACGATTAAAACAAACATTTATTTGGTTTGGCCGGCCAAGGAAAAGTCCAGACAGCAGGACACGAACATGCGGAAGGCTGCGACTATCTCCAATACCCAGGCCTACATGACTACCTACCTACCAATGTACCTTGTCATGCCGCAGCCTTCCGCGTGTTCGTATCCCACTGTCTGGACTTGTTCTTGGCTTGTTTTAGTGTATATATTGTGACTACCTATGTGTTCATATTTTAATTTATCAACACCAGATTTGATAATGGGGCAGTAGTCCCAAAACTAGTCACCTGCTAGTAAACCAAAGGATTAACGACGGAAAGGTACGTAAACCTGTTTTATTTCTACTTCAAAGGAAGACGTCTAACTGCTCCCCGTTTATTCTAGTTTCTTAGGGGAAAATTACAATTTAATCTAATCAACCGTTATTTGTACAGAAATCAATAAGTCAAAGTATGAAAAAGCGCCCAGTTCCCCGACTGCTGTGTAACTGTGCGCATCGGGTAAGGTAACTATGCGCAGTACCGCTATAGCCTAATTACAACTTTGGGTGAACAATAAAAGGATGTTACCTACAATCAGAGTTAATATAATTCAACACATATGGATAGGAATTATAAATTTTGTAAAGAAAACAACTTTTAAAGCTAAAAAGTCTTTAGTCTTCTTACGATTATATAAACATAAATCCAGGCTCCCCATAAGAGTAGTGTTAATTGTAACACTGGCCTTATGGAAGTATGGAAAGCTTGGTTTTAAATTCGTGCAACACACTGTATACAGTACCGGTACCGGTACTGTTTAATTGCTTGCTATAATAAAGTGTGATTCAAAACAACTGAAATATGTTGGTTCTGCACAATCAGTAACATTCCATAAACAAACCATCCTAGTGGAATAACTCTTTATTAAATTATGAAGAAAAATTAACTAGGGTTAACCTCTAAATCTGTTAAGTATGTTACTTACCAAGAGCAGTACTGTATTCAAAACAGCTGTAGTAACTCTTTAATGAAGATAATATAATTTTTCTCAATTCAAACCTGCAAAACTTAAAACTTGGTAGCCTAAGTAGAAAGGAACTGAAATATAATTTACCAAGCCAACACGGATTGACCGTTACAACAACAATGCACGTCTTCTGGTCTCGGTCGTCTCATCGTCTATACCGTACTGTACAGTTGGGTTGGATGGCTGTGATGCGTCGGATTTTGTTTCTATTTTCGCTAAAGGGGATTATGGGAGATCGGATTGGCCGTTAATTTACTGGTGTAGCGGTAAAAAAATAAAAATTTTATTTTCTCTTCTCATAAATTGTCAGAATTTTTTGCATATTTCATCGATATATAAACTGTAAATTTATACTTTCTTTATACATGTGCTTTTGTTGATATCTAATCATTATCCTTTTTATTCAATTTGGTTTAAATACTAAAACTCTAAATAAAACTTTTAATTAATTATAATACAAAAATTGGTCTGGGATGTAGAGGATGTCCGTGGGATGCCCCCATGATATCCACGTTATCCCGCGATATTGTGGACATCCCTTGGACGTCTACAAATGTCCCGGGACATAGCAGGATATCCTAGGGATGTCCTGTTTATCCTGGGATGGCAATGGGATGGGTGGGACACAAATGGGATAGCCTGGGGACGTCATGTGCTGTGTGGGTATTTTCAGATTTTCTTCCTTAGTTGACCGAATCATTTAGACAATCTGTCTGTAATTTTGTTTTTCACATTGGATAGCTCTTTTAAATCTACGGTCTCTGAAATTATTGTGTTCACCTATCAAGAATTTTTTTTCACAGTTTGACCCTCAGGGATCAGGTTTATTAAAGGTTGGTTGTTACAGTGGATCATATAATAAGCGAGACGTACCTTCAACAGCCGCAGATGCATTGCCTTCTGCAGTTGAAAAAGACTTGAACTTGGGGAGTCGCTGATGGCAGTAGTTGTGCTGACAGGGGTGCCGGCAGAACAGCGGTGGTAGGGGTTGGGTAGGGGTGGCGCCGGGCGGTGACAGCATCAGCAACTATACCCCTGTCGCAGCAAACCTGAATACTCAGCGAATTTCCAATGGAGATATAAATGTCTTAATACTACATAAAGCCACTTACCAAGTTTCATAAAAATATATTCACAAATAAGCGATATATACAATTTTAATTATTGTCCATAAGAATAACATTGGGGCTGAGTACGCAGGTTTGCTGCAACAAGAAACACACAAATTGGGTTTTTATGCTAATATCAATTTAACTCAACTAGGTGAAGTCGTATATCAGTTTTTAGCGAATTTCCCCTATAGGGAAGAAGCTATTACCGTAGGTCTCATGGTAAGATTTAAGCCCGAGACCATGACAAATATTTTTTTTAGGTCCCCAGATGACTAAAACACTATTCGTTCAAATTTATATATATGTATATATATATATATATATATATATATATATATATATATATATATATATATATATATATATATATATATATATATATATATATATATATGTGTGTCCGTGAATGCGATAACTTGAGTAAAAAACGTCCGATTTCGATGAAATTTGGCTCAAATGTGTAAAGTGACATTTATGACTTTAAGTTTGAAAACCAGAAAAATCGGGCCATGGGAAGGGGGCTTTATGGGGGTTTTAAATTTTCCAAAAATCAGTTTTTTGCAATTTTTACCCTAAAATCCTTAAAAACACATAATTTTGGTTTAGACCATGTTATAGAGCTTAAAAAAACAAATAATATGGTATTTTGAATTATTAAGCTAGGTTAAGTGGTTGCGGAGAAAATCAAAAAAAACCTGCTCATAAAATCTCCCATGTTAATCTTATGGGAGAAAGGTTTTTGGCTTTTTCTAAGTTAATTTTAATGTAAACTTCACATTTGCTTTTACCAATCAACTCAGCTCCACAAAACAATCATTTTGGTGTTTAAATCGTGATTATACGTCCAACCGTTGCAGAGATATTCAAAGTGCTAAACACAGTACGTTGTCCAATGTTATCCTTATGGAGAATAAATAAAATTTGATATCTCCATTATTAATGAATGTATATTGATGAAACTTGGCACGTGGGGTCACGTAGTACTAGTATATTGATATTTGCACAAACAAATTGATTTTTTGTTGATTATCCCCGTAGCAGCGAACCTGCGTACTCAGCCCCCATGTTATTCTTATGGAGAATAAGTAAAATGTAATGACTCCCTTAATTATGAACATAAATTAATAAAACTTGGTATGTGGCTTCACCTTGTTGAGTTACATTGATATTTGCATAAAAACCCATTTTTTTAGTTCCTTGTTTCAGCAAACCTGCTTACTCATCTCCCATGTTATTCTTATTGAGAATAATTAAAATGTTATATAGTGCTTACTTATGATTGAATATTGATTAAACTTGCTATGTGGCTTCACCTAGTTAAATTATATTTATATTTGCATAAAAACCAATTGTTTGTGTTCCTTGTTTCAGCAAACCTATGTACTCATCACCAATGCTATTCTTATGGAGAATAATTAAAATTGTATATATCGCTTATATATGAATATATTTTTATGAAACTTGGTATGCGGCTTTATATGGTATTAAGACATATATTATGCATTGGAAATTCGCTGAGTACGCAGGTTTGCTGCGACGGGGGTATTATTCATTTATGTTCATAATTAAGGGAGACAGAGCATTTAATTATTCTCCATAAGAATAACATGGGGGCTGAGTACGCAGGTTTGCTGCTACGGGAAATATCAACCAAAAAATGTTTTTTAGTGCAAATATCAATAGACCACAATATGAAGCAATATACCGCAAGTTTCATCAGGATAAATTGATAAATAAGCGAGATATACAATTTTTCTTATTCTCCATAAGAATAACATTGGACAACGTACTGTGTTTAGCACTTTCAATATCTCGGTAACCAATTGACGTAGAGCTATGATCAAAACACCAAATTGGTTATTTTTTAAGCTGAATTTAATAGTGAAAACTAAAATTGGATTTACTAAAATAATATATGTAAAAAACTCAAAAAACCCATTTTTGGGATACAAAAAAACCCCAAAATATCCCTTTAGATATAGCGATCTGGCTGGTTTTCGAAGTTAAAGTCATAAATGATGCTTTACATGTTTGTACCAAATTTCATCAAAATCGGATCATTTTTATGAGAGTTATCGCACCCACGGACATATATATATATATATACATATACATATATATATACAGTTTTGAACGAATGGTGTTTTTGGCTTCTGGGGACCTCAAAACGAAAAGTTATCATGGTCCCGGGCCTAGGTCTTACCATGCCGACTACGGTAATAGCTTCTTCCCTATAGGGGGAATTCGCTAAAAGCAGGCGCAACGTTGTCATCGTGCTTCTAAAATATTGGCCATAAACCAAATTCAATAAACGGTATCAGGAAACTGACACATACCCTTTCTCCCTTTTAGCCCATCTTTAATGAATAAATCACTTTTTACTTTCTTCTCTTATACATAGTATATGGAGAAAGTACTGTTGTGAATTGTCTACGGATTTCTCCATAAGAATAACATGACGGCTGAGTATGCAGGTTTGCTGAAACAAGGAACACTAAAAATGGGTTTTTATACAAATACCAATATAACTCAACTACGTAAAGCCACATACCAAGTTCTATTAATATATGTTCATAATTAAAGGAGATATCACGTTACTTATTCTCCATAAGAATAACATGGGGCTGAGTATGCAGGTTTGCTGCCACGGGAACTATCGGACAAAAAATGGGTTTTTGAGCAAATATCAATAGACCACAATGAAATGAAGCAATATACCAAGTTTCGTCAGGGTAAGTAGATAAATAAGCGAGATATATAATTTGTCTTATCCTCCATAAGAATAGCATTGGACAACGTACTGTGTTTAGCACTTTCAATATCTCAGTAACCAATTGACGTAGAGCAATGATTAAAACACCAAATTGTGCGTCTTTTTAAGCTGTGTCCAATGAAAGAAAATAAAATTTTACTTTTTCAAAAATTAAATGTAAAAAACTCAAAAAATCCATTTTTAGGATACAAAACCCCCAAAATACCTCTTCGGATCGGTCGATTTGCCTGGTTTTCGAACTCAAAGTCATAAATGATGCTTTACACGTTTGTACTAAATTTCATCAAAATTTGACCTTTGTTACGAGAGTTATCGCACCCACGGACACACACATATATATATATATATATATACATTTTCGAACGAATGGTGTTTTTGGGGTCTGGGGACCTCAAAACGAAAAGTTATCATGGTCCGGGGCCTAGGTCTTACCATGCCGACTACGGTAATAGCTTCTTCCCTATAGGGGAAATTCGCTAAAATGAAGTGGTATCTGTCTGTCTATCTATTGTTCCATCACGCCAAAACTACTGGACCAATTTTGCTGAAATTGTGCACAAATATACCCTATGTACCCAGGAGAGTCATAGGCCTCTTGCCTTTAGAAAAGTATTCAGGGCTCTGCCCCACGGGACTTCCAAGTTCCCATGTTATTTCAAATGGAGGAGAGTTTTATTTAGTTTATGTGTGGTTTCCTAATTCAATTAATTAAAATAAACAGCTGTTGTAAGAATTATATCTAACTACAGACTGTCATTGTTTGTTTACAATTTTTCTACTCTGAATTTTCACCCCGTTGCAAAGCACGGGCATAGCAGCTAGTTTAGTATAATCATTGACTATAAATACTTCAGTATTTATAGTCAATGGTATAATTATCATAACGAGTTCGCACGCAGCACGCTGACGTGAGGGAAGTGAATTTCCACATAACAACTTTTAAAACTCAAAATCAGTGTAAAAACATACATTTGTCCAATTTTTATTGAAATCTGAAAACACTGGATTTTTGGCTGTTCTGATACTCCTGGTTTCATTTATTGTACTTGCAAAGCTGGGAATACCATTTTGAACATTATAAGGTTAGTAGAAGATCCAGACAGGCTTGAAAGTAGGTGTGAGGTTGCTGGGGATAATAAATTACTCTAACAAAGGAATAACAGGCTTTTCTAGTGTAAAACCCACATAAGACAACGTACTGTGTTTAGTCGATACACATTTTCTTTAATAACTCGCTAAATATTTATGCTAGGATGACGAGAGAGGGCTTAAAACTTTCACCTCTCTAATTCCCATCTTTTTACATGCATTGATTTTACATCTGGGGCTTTTATGACCCTTTTTGGGCCCAAAACTCAGTATTTGAAAGATCAATCCCAAAAAAGGGGTTTAGAGTTTTCCGATTGTTTTGCCCAACGAACTTGTCCAACTGATTACAGAAAGGAACGTCCCTACCAAATTTGAAGTAAATCGGACAAAAAATGTGACCACTAGAGTGCAAACACATAC
The DNA here is from genome assembly GCA_963675035.1 of Allygus modestus. Taxonomy (NCBI): domain Eukaryota; kingdom Metazoa; phylum Arthropoda; class Insecta; order Hemiptera; family Cicadellidae; genus Allygus; species Allygus modestus. Next base: position 220,347,807 of record OY776111.1, on the reverse strand, counting down.
ATATATATGTCTATATATAATACATATATAATATGTATGCAGGTTTGCTGCTACGGGGTATTTCATATGTAATAGACAAACAAGTCAAATTAATTTGTTCCTACATTTATTACAGTGATTTGCACGAGTAGGTTCACTTAGAAGAATAAAATTAAAGTATTATCCAATCTTAGAAGAATAAAACAAAATTATATAGTACAAATCATGTAGGTACAGACAATAGGTAATTTTTATATCTCAGGCCATCCTTCAATTCTCATGAGTCAGAGTGGCCATGGGGGTTCAGTAATCCAAAGGTCATACATTCAAGACTTGACTGGGACTCAATATTTTTGCAACTAAATTCCTTTTAGTGAATTTCCCCTATAGGGAAGAAGCTATTACTGTAGGTCTCATGGTAGGACTTAAGCCCGAGACCATGATAACTTTTAATTTTGAGGTTCCAGATACCAAAAAAACCATTCCTTCAAATATATATATATATATACATATATATTTATATTAAATATATATATATATATATATATGTGTTATATGTATGTGTGTGTCTGTAACCATGATAACTCTCGTATAAAAGGTCTGATCTTAATGAAATGGTACGAGTGTGTAAAGTACCATTTATTTGAACGAGTTCGAAAACCAGACAAATTACACCATCCGGAGAGGGGTTTTGGGGGGTTTTGTACCCCAAAAATGGGTTTTTTGGGGTTTCCACATGTAATTTTTTATTTAAATCAAATTTTAATTTTTACCATTGAATTCAGCATTAAAAGAACAAACAATTTGCTATTTTGATCATTGCTCTATGTCAGTTGGTTACTGAGATATTGAATGTGCTAAACACAGTACGTTGTGTAATGTTATTCTTATGGAGAAAAAGGCAAATTATATATATCTCGCTTATTTATGAACATAAACTGACGAAATTTGGTATGACTTCATCTGGTTGTGGTTTATTGTTGTTTGCGCAACAAAAATTGTTTCGCCTATGGTTCCCGCAGGGGCATATCCAAGGGGAGGGCAGTAGGGGCGGTCGCTCCCCCAAACCTAAGAATTTTTGTGTTTTATTTTATTATTCAGGCATATGATGAAAGTTTGAATAAATCCGATTGAAAATGTAAGCAGCAACCGAAACCCCGTTTTTCGGTTCCGAGAGTCAAATTTTTCTGCTTCCATCTACAAGGTTACATTAAAATTCAAACTAACGAACCTAAACGTTTGATAAATTAAATAAAATACACACCATTTAGACAGGTGAAATTTTAAATTTCCATTTTAGTATATAACACAATACTTAGTTCCATGTATTTAACCTAAAAGCGTCTTACATGGATATTCCCGAGTATTGCGAAGTTGTTGCAGTTTTGCCAGTTGACAGACCGAAAATGCAGTGTTTTTAACATGGTCTTGGAGGTAAATTTTAGCAGCATAGGTTGCTACAATTGTATTCGGTGATTATTTTTACTGGATTTCGCCCGCCTACCGTCGTTTGCTATCAGCAGTGTTTTGTTCACAGGTTAGGTTTGTTTTTTTGTTTAAAACCGCGTAATCCGTTGCTAGGCAATAAATATCCATAATAGCTAGGCTAGAAGCAAAGAGTGCCTCGAATTATATGTAATGAAATAAGAGGAAACAAAAGATTAAATTGCGTGCCAACAGAAGCTCATACGCCAAGTATTTTATTTTGTAAAAATATGGTACGACGTTTTCATTTTTCGAGTGGTTGACCTTGGCTGTCAGCCTCATTCCTAATTGTATCTTCGCGTAGTGTAGTTCAGTATTGCAGATTTCAAATACGTTTTGTAAATAGTTTTTCGCGTGGGTAAATACTAAAATAAATTGTTTATTTAGGCATCTTACTTGTTTAGATGCCTACAGATGACGTATAAAAAAAGTGTAATGCCTAAATATTTTTTTTTTATTTAAGGTCGGGCCGCAGTAGAACTAAAGTTAATTTTTGTTTAGCTTGTTTCTAAAGTTAAGATTTTTTTTCTTGAGTACAAGATTATTGGTATATTATGTTTACTTACTTTCATTCGTTGTATTTCATACAGTTAAAAAAATAATGGGGGTGCCAGGGACCATCCACAGGGGAGGAGGAGCAGGCCCCGATTTACCAATGGGCAGACTGGGCAATTGCCCAGGGCGGCAATATCTGGGGGGCGGAAATTTTCGGAGATTTTTTTTATTATTTCCAGAATATTGGTAAAAAACAGGAACGACACAACAAACTTGTTAACTTGCGTAGGCCTCGTAAGAGATCTGGTTACAAGCAACTGTCTACTGCTGTAGCGCAGCATTCAGAATATTATAGTGGAGCGCAGGCAGTGCATGACAGACCAGCCACAGCCACGTCCACGTCCGTGGTTCACTGAGTGAAGCTGGCTGTCTGTTTGCGTCTGCCACTGCCACCTGAGTGCCACCGTGATATGAGCGCCAAGCGGAAGAGGGACAGAGGGATGTGACGAGGGGAGGCGGGAGGGATGTGATTCACATCATGTGAAGTAATGAGTGAGCTGGGAGCATTAGTCATCTGTCGTCTGTTGTTTATGTTTTATTCTTGGTCGTTGTTAAAGTTTTGAGTTAATATAATATAACCTCTTTGGTTTTTGCGTTGTGAATGTTTTGAACTTAGTTTTTAATCATGAGTAAAAAATTAAATGGAAGTGAATATAGAAAATGGGCTGCGAAAAAACGAAATGATGAACTAGAAACCCTGCAAAAGGTTCCCAAAATAGTTTTTTTTTTAATCAGTTAATTTAAATATTACCAAAATCTGTACTGAAAGTGATGTTGGTGATGATGACAGTTCAGTTTGTGATTCAACACCGTCGACTTCAGACTCAACGCCATTTAAATTCTCACAAGAACTAGAAGAAAAAGGTATAGAAATTCTTTCAAGAGTGAAAAACCTAAAAGAGCAACTTTACTGAACAGCAAGTTGAAATCTTTGGTTTTATTGTGTTCTGAAAAAGACATGACACTAAAAACTGATTTTTCCGAAGTTGTTACAGAGTTCGCGAAGAAAAAAATCAAGAAAAAGGTCTATGTAGTTATGTTAACAAACAGTTTTCAAGAAAAGTATAGACAATGATTATATTACAAGCTATTAACTTACTGTAATTCATTTCATCAAAAAGTTGAATTTGTTCTTAGTTTCAAATGTTAATAAAGCTGCCGAAGTCATGTATTGTAAGGTTAATGTTTATATTGTTTTTCATATTGTACATTTCGCTTGTTTTTCACTTTGATGATAAAAGATATAAAAAATTTTAATACACAGGTTTTGTGTTTATTTATTAAAAACAAATTGGTTTTTACACTTAAAAAATTAGAAATGCGCAAACTGATGGTACCTTTAAAATTATGTTCATGTATCATGTATGTTTGCAGTTCGCACTAAATACGTAGTTATAAACAATTAATTGTATTTAAAAAAAGAATATAAGCCTACTAATTTTGTTATCAACAGTACACAGAACATTCCAGGTTAATACCTAATACGTTATCAGCTCACCATTATTGGGGTAACTCAAAATACTATTAAGGAATCACAAATATTTCAGTCATTTTTTGTGGGAGGGGGGCGGCTACAAAAGGTTTTGCCCAGGGTGAAACTTACCCTAAATCGGGGCCTGAGGAGGAGGGGTAACTTTCGGTGACCGCCCCCCCCCCAAACATGACCTCTGGATCCGCCCTTGGGTTCCCGTAGCAGCAAACCTAGGTACTTGGCCCCATTTTATTCTTATGTAAAATAATTAAAATGTTAAATATTGCTTATTTCTGAATGTATATGGATGAAACTTGGTATGTGACTTCACTAAGATGAGTTATATTGATATTTGCATAAAAAGGCATTATTTTGTGTTCCTTGCAGCAAACCTGCATACTCATCCCAATGTTATTCTTATGGAGAATAATTAATATTTTAAATATCGCTTGTTTGTGAATATATTTCTTATGAATCCTGTTAATTGTTTTAATGTGTTATGTTATATATTCATTGGAAATTCGCTGAGTATGCTAATTTGCTGCGACGGGAGTATTTTAAAAATTATATTATTGGTTCACCAAACAATTCAATTGGAGAAATCATGCTCTTTAAAATTAAAATAAGTATTTAAATAAAAAATGTATAAACTGTTGGCATTGTTTTAACAAATTAAATGGTTGGTTAATCCATCAATGGGCCAACCTCGCGCCTCGCGACATGCCAAACTGTTGGCTTACCACTTCCACGCACCATTTTGCAACGTTGGCCCAACGATTTTTGCTGTTCGGGTGCAACTCACAAAGAATTGACCGATCGCGTCAACTTCCAAGCAGGCCTGCCATCGTTTATTTTACTTGGGCCCTCCCACCAACGTTGTCGCAGACCGGTTAACTCATTGAGAGATGCACGACTGGTCAGTTTTGGTCGTCTGAGGGTATCGAACTCACGAACTATGTATCAACACCTGGTCAAGTTGTTTCCATGACTTAGCCCACAAGGCTACCACAACCAGTGGCATAACAGCGTTAAATAGGTTTATCAATCCGCGCTCCTAGCGGAGAGAACTATTGTTGCCTGCAGCCATTAGTTATAGATTTTGCTAATAGAGTGCAGCACCAATCAAATCCGGTTGTAGGCTATTGCGAATAGAATAAAAGTACTTCCTTAATGGGTTAAAACATGAAACAAACTGTTTAAATTTTGTAGACTGATTTCAGTCTGTATCATCGTCAACGACTTCTTTTAGTCTGTGGATAAAACAACAGAAGAGCAGTTTAAAACCGGTATCAATCTTAACGCTAGAAAACAACTGTTCAAACCTGTTGACTAGTTTTAGTGGATATCATCCCAAACAACATGAGTCAGTCAGTTAATAAAACAACTGCCTAGATCAGTTTGACAGGTTTCAGTCCTAACGCTGGGAATGACTGGTTTCAATCGTTATTGGGACAACAACTGATTGAATCGGTTGTTTTCAATCAGCTGCTCCCATCACTAAAACATTGCCAATATCTGTATACAAGATAAAAAAATGTTAATCTTTTATTAGACAAAACAAATATTTTAATTTTTATTAGAAAAAAAATTATCCATCCAAAAAGAAGTTTAAAATTGAGCATAAATAAAATGAGCACAAAACGTGAATAAAATCTCATATCAAATATTGTTAACTGTACTTTCCAGGCAAATTGACCCTGATCATATATTTTGAATTTTATTAATTTATATGGCTTTGTCAGAATACCATTAAATAAATCCATGGAAAAATTACAATAGCAATAAAATAATAAATACATTAATAGAAAACACTAAATATATTGTTATATATATTTCATAATGACAAGTTGATATAGACCACAGTCAATTAAATCAACAAATTATTTTATAATAAGTAATTTTCCTCAATTAGAAGTCTTGAGCCTTACATGAGGATTGTAGATTCCAGTCATCCTGCCATTTATTATAAATAATTTGTTTTCTAAAAGTAGACAAATCTGATGGTGATATTTGTTTGTAATACTTTGGGACGAGTCTCCAATAGCCGTTTAGTAGCCGTTTTTGATAGATTATATCAACCTGTTTGTTGCCAAGGATCCTACTATGTGATGGTATTCATGCAAGTCTGATATTAAAATTATTTTATTTAACACGTTGAATGCTGACAAACATGTTTAAACATGAAAATTATGTAAGTTTCAATATTAATTAGAATACGTTATTAACGTACTCCGCACCCAATGTGTTAAGCTTTAACCAAAGGTTTCTTGGCAAAAATAATTGGAGATAATTTGATAGACATTTTTAATGACTTTAATGCTTGTAACGTGCTCATGGAATCTGTTATAACCTATGTTTTTGTGAATATTGGATTTATACAGTTCGCTGATCATTGAAAATATAATATTCACCATCTGGCCATCTATTATTGTACTAAAATATTATGCCTTGACCCATTGGCTTAGAATGACGTGCTGGTTCCGTTCCTTAGTTTAAATTTTTTTAAACTATGAATTGGGATAGAAAATGTGTGCTTCTGAATGGATTAATGGTGTATTTTAATGAAAATATTGTTTTCTTTCAGTTTAAAGTCACATATTTAAAGAGTTACCATACACAGCAGTCATAAGTAAAAAGTAGCAAATTCAGTGCCGACCGTGTACAACTCTCAAAGAATTAACTAAACCCTTTAACTTATAGCAATCCTGCCACCGTTTATTTTACTTGGGCCCTCCCACCAACGTTGCTATTGATCAGTTAACTCTATGAGAGTTGCATGACTGGTCAGTTTTGGTCGTGAGTGGAAATCGAACCCACGAGCTTCATAAGAACACCTGGCCAAGGTGTTTCCACGATTTAGCCCACATGGCTATCACAACTAGTGGTGTTTGATAGGTTTATAGTCAGCCCGCGCCCCTAGCAGAGAGAATCGTAGTTGATCAGTCATTAGTTACAGATTTTGCAACTAGAGTGCAGCCCCAATCAGATCCCGTCTTAGGCTATAGCGAATAGAATATAATTACTACCATAGTGAGTTAATTTAATAAGATGTTATGTGGAGGTTTTTTAATCAAGGTTGTTTTTAAATAACTTTGTGTCGTTTTATAATTATAAGCCTGTTGAATGCCTGGACACGACAAATTTAATAAAAACGTACTTCCGGAGGACACACGAACAGTAAGAATAATTATTGTCTAAGGAAATTATTTATATGACACACGAACAGTAAGAATAATTATTGTATTAGGAAATTATTAATATGACAAAAATATTATTATATCATCAAAATATTTTCTTTTCTGGTTTATCCTAGACTTATATTATACCAATTATTTTGGAACAAGTTTTTGTAAAACACTAAAATATTACTAATATTTAATAAAAAACTGTTTAGGTTTAGTTTATTGCCCTCTCATTAATGAATATCGCATTTATTCAAAGTTACGTAGTATTTGTGGGTTCTGCAATGGTGAACAGCAGTATGATGACAAAGGATTTACTGTATACCCCCAGTCCAGCAAACATGCATAATCAGCAAATTTAAAATGGTATCTACCTCACTACATGAAGCCACTTACAAATTTTCATTAATCCATATTCATAAATTTATTTATCCTCCATTAAAAAAAAACCATTAGGACTGAGTACACAGGTTTGCTTCATCAAAGAGAAACAAAACTGGGTTTTTATGCAAAAATCAATGGATCACCACCAGATGAAGCAAGATACCAAGTTTTACCAATATTATATTCATAAAAAAAGTGAGAAACGTGTTTCTTATTCTCTATAAGAATAACATTATAGCTGCTGAGTACGCAGGTTTGCTGCCATGGGGACTACAGAAATAGGGTATGTATGCGGACATCAATAAACCCCAACCATACACCAAGTTTCATTAATATAGGTTCATTAATAAGCAAGATATACAATTTTACTTATCCTCCATAAGATAACATTGGACAACGTCCTGTGTTTAGCATTTTAAATATTTTATAACCTTGTTCAGCCTGAAATCTGACAAGTGTGTCGCTGGTTTGAGGAACCTATTCTTCAAACTGAGTAATTTGTTTTTAGATAAACCCTTTCTTAATGTTAGTTTAAACATGTTTTCATTTGTGTAATGTAATGATAAGCGGGAGAAAATAACTGCAAGGATAATCAATATCAATACATCTTTATTATGGTTCTATTGCTTCACTATGTCGGTTCGATGTATAATAAATATTGGGTTCACTGAGGATTCCTGTTGCAAATAAAAAGAGCCAGGAACAAAACATGGACATTGCTGTTTACGAACGGTACAACAAATCAACAGAGGTCGCCTATGTTACAGGAAGATCGACAACACTAAGTATGGCTAAAATGTTCTTTTCCATAATATAGATTTATACATAAAAAGATAATGAATTAGACAAGACTTACAGTAATTTTCATTCCTAAATGTAAATAACAAAACACCAACAAAAATGGCTGACTGTAATTACACGCAGGGTACAGTCATTTCTAGTACAACTGTCAACTATAAAGCCTAAAAATGTATAAAAATTGATTTAAATAATTTTAAAATAAACGAATCTCACTTTTAACACAGGTATTAAACAAATAAATTTTATAAATACACCAGCTTAGGATAAAGCTTTTAGCAATTGGTTTTCCAGTCTGATTTCCAAAGAGATCTATTTACACTATAGAAACATATTAACAAATAAGTACATTAATATATAATCGATAGATAAAATTTAATTTGTTTGCGCAACGACATATTCGGTCGCCGAGAAGACGGGCTCGCAGGAACCTCGATCTCCGATACAAACTACAAAACCAATGCTTCATCGTAGATAAATACACAAATATACACTATAAAAATATAAAGAACACGCCAAATGACATTCGGTGGAAATCTTACAAAGGGGAATCATCATGATGGTAAAGTATCACAAATTAAGTAGATCGACAAAATGAAAAGCTGCGTACTGTAATCCTTTTCGGCCGATACAAAATGAGTCTATCGCTAACAGAACATCTTGGCACTTCGTTTTAAAACACATTTAAAAAATTAATCCTATACATTTCTACATTAATTACATAATATTCGGGGAAAATACAAAAATAAAGATGACACGTATAGCACGACTTAGAGCGTCTGACACTGAAAATAAAAAAATAACATTGGCTTACATTGATATTATTTAGTGAGCATAAAACAACTGAGTCAAATATTTGACAGTAAATCACATAGCTTAAATGATAGCAACAACAGTATGATGAATAAATGGACTACAAAATACAGTAACAAAAACAAAAAACAAATATATTTTTGATTTGATAGAATATGTTCCATGTGTTAACCTGATTGTTCCATTGCTTCAAGGTTTGAATTTAACAAAAAGTAATTTGAAACAAAATAAAATATAAAAAAAACAAGATAAGTATTAATAAATCTCAATAATGTAATGTTAATCGTTATCAGAAATTAACTTTAGTTGGTTGGAATTCATAACCAATAAACAATAACAATAAATATTGCACAATAATAATTGAGATGTATAAAAAATGTGGTATGTAAATATTAAAAAGATTATCCATCACATGAACATACTCTAAACAATTTTGTACATAAAAATATTTTTAAAACTAATTATTACACATGTCCCAAAGATACATAAAATATTAACATTTTTATCTATTTGACATAAACAGAACCTATTTTTATTTTTTGTAATGTATTTTAGGTCTCACATTTACAGTTCCAACCATCCAGCCAAATTTGGGTTCTAATAAAATGTAATACAGTTTAAAGCTGTTTTTAATTATATGAAGGCCTAATGAAATAATAAACAAAACTTTTAGTTAAAAGTAAAAATTTAGGAGCTTGAAAAATCAATAACTACAACAAAATATGAATTCAAATCTAAACCACGTGTTTTTTTTTTAAGTTAGCCAATGTTTTAGTTATGTTGTATTAATTATTTTAATTTAATTTTGTTTCTTTCATAACTTTAGAAAACTACTAGACATATTACTGGTAGTAATGTACAATACATTCTCGTATTCAAAGGGATAATGTTTATATTTGAACCACTTTTAAACCATTATTTGAAGGTATGGTATATGGCATCAAATTATATAGGAAACCTCTACTGAAGTTCAGTTTGTATTCCATTGTCCATACAGTTGATTCAATCAAATTAAGAAAGCTCAAAACACCACGTAAATGTTTCAGAGCACCTGCATTGCATTTCTCCATAGGTATGTCAATTAAATGGTTAATATATTTTAAAAGGTCATATGAATGTTTTGAGAAGAATATACCAAATAATAACATTTAAATTGGATACAATAATTTATAAAGTCAAATGTCTCTTCCTTGTTTGAGGTTTTAGTGGCAACACTGACTCGGTCTGTAATTGTGAGGCCTTGTCTAGAATAAAATGAAAAAAGAATTATTTTCCGCAAAAACAAAAACTAATAGGGTTCAGAAAAAGTACCTGTAATGCAAACAAAAAGACTAAGGCATGACTTATTTTATATCAAAACCTGGAAATACTTATATTTAAATTTTATTTTAAACACTTGCACACTAAAAATAATTCATTTTAACTTCTACTTTTGCAAATGTTTTTCATGTATTATCTTTAAATAGAAAAATTTGAATCAATTGAAAAAGTATCATTAGTACATATACTTCCAACACCGTTCATGCAAGTAGTATACTTATAAGTAATCAAATATTTAATAATACCATTATATTGGCCTGAGAAAAATTTAATCCGCATAAGTCATAAACATATTAGTTTGATCTTAGAATAAATATATTTTTTATGATCCAAGAAAACTATCCCCAGTTCCATTTAGAAGCCTAATCAATAACTTGGGACTGATTTGTTTAAAATCCTAAATTTCTTAGTAATAATAAAATAAACAAATGGCAAATAATTGATCAAAATAGTAGTAAGCAATCATTTGCTTAGAAGTAACAATAACAATAATTTAAATACTCCCAGGATTTGATATTAAATCCTTGTCATATTAGTTTATAAATATGTTGACTATTCATATCTATAATAGCAAAATGATGTTAACATACAGGAACTTAAATACTCATTGAGGAGATCTCTAGTGTGAGCACAGAAACTAGGATGGCATAAATAACAACAAAAAGAAACACAATAATTTTGCATAAAACATAGTAAAACATTAACAAATAATCCTGAGTATTCTTGTAGTTTGGATCTCAAAAAGGTCAATCAGAGAAAGTAAAAAAGGTCATTTTTAGGTTTAAAAGTGTTTACTTATAATGAAACACTCAACACTTTTATAACACCAACGAAACTACACCACTTCCATCCGTACTATCACACCGTTTGTATTATACAATGAGCTATGTAGCGACAGGCCCACATCAATGTCCAGGAGTCAAATCTTTCTTTAACACGTTTCACTTGAAATAGTCAAGACTGTTTTTTATATTATTTCTTAAATGAATGGAAGTAATCAACGCTTGTTGAATTTACTGCCTTGATTATAAATCCAACGAGTGTTGATTAACTTTAAAAGTTAGGGTTTTAAGTAATTAACCTTTGATTTGTTACGGCCGTGAAAGTCTAAACCGTGTTAAAGGATTCTATTAAATTAATTCATCTTTTATACTAACGAAAACAAGTTATGTAAGCAACAAACACCACAGATTCAAAATTTTGAATTTCTCCGAAAAGTAAATGATTCCCGGACAAGTGAGGAGCATCGATACATCAGTACTCAAATTAGGTACAGTACTGACTCAGAACCGGTGACTGCGAATCCTTATCTTTAAGGAATGTTAAATTATATTTCGGACGATAAAACTCTTCGAAATAACAAAGCCTAGACACATTGTCGGGTCGGTTGTTAGCGGAGGGAACAGTATTCTTCTCCGACTAGATGTTCTCTCGTCTCCGCCAACTCGGGATCCGCAGCACCGGTCCGACTACGCTACTCGCTTTCAGTTTATTCGAGAACGGGTCGCCGATCGGATTACCGTTCTTTTTCCGAACGCTACGTGACACTAATGACGGCTCTGCTCGAACCCGAGTCCTTGCTCGACGGAGCAGACGACGTCGAAGGGGAGTTCTTTATACACTTGCCGGTGAGCTGGTTAACACTGAGCGGGTTGTTAATGTCATGGGGGTTGGTCCCGACAGGGTTGCGGAGCGGAGGCGCCAGGTGGTTGATGAGCAGCGGTAAGCAAGGGGCAGGAGAGTCCAGCTGGTGGGGCGTGAGAGGTGACTGCAGGCTCAGTCCGCAGGGCGAGGCCAGTGACACGCTGGGGGACGCCAAACTGGCGGAGGGCGAGGGCAGGATCATAGAGGGCGATGTGAGGCTGCTGAGGCCGCTCAGGCCGCCCGGCGAGCTCACACTCTGCTGGAAGCTCTCTGTGTCGTCGTCGGGGGGCGTCGTCGCCTCACCCACACTCCCACAGCTCCCCAGGTTGTCCTCCGATTGGTTCCCATCGTCCCCGCACTCCATGTACCGGATGCACTTCTTCTTACGTCTGTAAAACCACATAAAATATAAATATATTAGCATACTACACAACCGCATACACATATATGTTTAATAAAACCGAGAGAAACATTATATGAGGAATTTCAGGTTTAGATGTAGAATTTTCAGTATATTTCGGTTGTTACCCAAAACAACTTTTCATAAAGGCAATGTAACTTACTGCTACAAAATTAATTAAATATTTGGGATGACAAATATATATTAACTTAAATAGATCAATCAACCATAAGAAAATTTACACCTTTAAAACAATAACAATTATAAAATGGTCATATTGTCAAACATATGATATAGTAGTAAATCAGAGTCAATCAGAAAATGATTCCATCATATCCCATATGATTTTAAAGGACCATAAATTATTACAAATTATTTAAAAGTCATTACATTTTTCAATTAATTTAAAATAAAAAGCTATTTTGTATTTTCACTCGTCATAGAACAAATGACTTGACATTTTCAACATTTTTATTCAGGAAAAACTAATGAGGAAATATTTTGGAATTTTAGTGTTTTTAAAATGTCTTTAAATTTGATATAAATAGGCTATATAAAAAGTTAAGTTTTTCTAGCCATGCAAAACTCAACAACAACCTGAATTTACAATAACACCTTATTTTAAAGTACTTAAAGGACTTTTTTTTATTTTATATCCATTTTATTTAATAATATTAAACAAATTTTGTTTTACAATTTTCCTGCTTCAACATAAAAGAGGTTCCTGCTTTTAGTAGGCTTAGTATACAGTAGCCATAAGACTAATAGACTGATATGATATTGTACAATAATCGCAGCAGTTAAATTGTGAGGGTTTCCAAGTTGTGAAGTGCGGTGGGGACCTGAGGCACCAGCAAGGATTCTCCAGGATGGACGTGACACACCAATGACGGCACTGAGAAACTACTGTAGTTTAGAAAACGACTGTATCATACTATGGGTAGTTACTACGCCTGTCTTTATAAATCTGAGTATTCAATTTGTATTAAGATAATATATATTTTTAAAGTATTGTTTTAGTAAACTAAAAATGGACGATGCACAGCAGATTTATAAATACACGATTGAAAAAAATCATCAAAATTACTGGTCTTTGATAGGCATTGGATAAATGTGAGAATAACTTCTCCAATGTAGGCTCAAATGTTACTCAGACAATTTATACTGCAATTATCAGTAGTAAATAGGCTGTCTATCAGTACTCTTACGTTCTAATCACTGCATATTTCTGTAGCCATACGTAAAAGTATTCCTACAAACATTATTTGAGTACTATATATATTTACAGAGGTCAGTAATATATTTTTTAACAAAGAAATATACAAAAACCAACAACTTCCTTATTAAAGCATTAACACAGTTAAAAAAAACTCAGTGAAGTACTATGCATTGTGGACTGTTAGAAAAGACAGAGGTCACTTTAAAAATCTAAGCTTGTAGGTGCTTACATGCAGGGAGCATTATGGAAATCATGCAAAACAATAAAACTGATTCCTACGACATGTTAAGACAATGGCCATTCAAATGTTAAAAAACATGGTCACCTGTTAAATACTGCAAATCCTTATATTGAACAAATAAATGCTGAAGTTAACAAAATAAAACTGACTATAATTATTACAAAATATTGGATTAATGTAAAAAATAACAAACAAGGATGAAAATACGATGATTAAAATGAAGTCAGCAAAACAAACTCTTTCAACCATGCAAATCAGTAATAAAAAAGTGACACATCGATATCCTAATCTACAAAAAGACAACGAATAAAATCAAAATAAGAAAAATAAAACAGATACGATTAATTTCTGACTTCTAACTGATGAACAGTCAATCAAACACACAACAAATAGACTGAAAATAAACAACGACAAGGAAAACGACTCACGAAATCCTAGAGATTAACATAGGTCGGTTCTTGAGGGGAGGCGGCATTGCTAGGCCCGTGATGGACCACACTATGGACCAATCCTTGCGAACTAAGCTCGGGGCTGCCCATAACAGAACCAACCAGTCACAACCACACAATAATCACCCCAACAACAGTTACAAGTTCACACCTAGCATACAGACACTTGTTGACTTAATTCATCTGTTTTAAATGCAGGAAATTTATCTCAATGAAAAGGCTCGATATAATGAGTCTAACAAATCCAAACAACAATATAATAACGTACACTGAATGACTGATTAGATTTTGTATGATAGCCCGCAATTAACAAATACTTTCCTATCGCCAAGTATGAACATTATTATAAAACTATAAGGTAATGGTTATCTTTTCTCTGTGGGAAGACCAATTGTCTGAGTTTCAGGAAAAGGGCCCTACCGTCCCAAGAAAAAATGTATATCAACTATAGTTCTGGGAAAACATGGTTCGTTTAAAAATCTAAGACAGATAAAAATATTTATAACTCTTATTTCGGTGAACTGTCTTTCCACATAGATAAGATATACCCAAATGAATTTTTTATTAAAATAGAACCAGGGGCCACTCTTTTAAGATCTTGGGACGTTGGACTGAACGTAAATGGCCAACAATCACGAATCACACGTAACTCTCTACTCTCAGCAGAATCATCTAGCAACTACTGGTGAAGGTGTTCTAAATCTACAGTAGATCTACTTTGAGTGACCCCTGTCATCACGCACACACATGGTTCTACTTCGGTTTGGCCACTAGAAATCATTTTTCATAACATAAACTGCTGGAAAATTTATAGATCCAAAAACCGATAATTTAAACTATGAACCATCAGCATAGTGAGTTAAAAATAGGAAGCAGCATGAGCAAAATATTTTTCTATATTAATTATGATTTATTGTAGAAATTTTCAGATGAGGGTATTATTTGTGTTTCTACAATAATTGCTTCACTACCAAAGCATAAAACAATAACTACTTTTATGGTGTCCAAGGCATCATTCTCTTTAAAGAGGCTCAGTTTAAAAAGAATAAAGAATTAAGGAGATTTGTGAGATTGGAAAAAATAATTTGATCTATTTATTGAGCTTTATATCTTAAAAGCAGGTTCACCTTTCATAAAATATTTCTTATCACACAATCGTCCAAGGAATATAATTTTGGTATCAAATTGAAGGTATATTAGTTCACTATGAGTTGCAGTTTTTATTTAGGTCAGTTTACTTAGCTAAACGGAAAACCATAAATTAAAACTACAGTAATAAATTGATTAGCTTTTGCCTGACTTCAAAAACTCGATGTTCAAACTGTCAACTTAAATGAATAACAATATATTATTGGTTTCCTGATACA
Organism: Allygus modestus; assembly: GCA_963675035.1. Classification (NCBI taxonomy): domain Eukaryota; kingdom Metazoa; phylum Arthropoda; class Insecta; order Hemiptera; family Cicadellidae; genus Allygus; species Allygus modestus. Next base: position 220,332,500 of record OY776111.1, on the reverse strand, counting down.
CAAAATCCTAAACATATAACTCTTGGATAACTAATACACCATCAATTCTACACCAGAACCACACTTCTTGGACAATTTGCCGGGGAGTAAACTTTGACTGAAGTCACTGTTACTCTTTCAGGGCAAAACTCCAAGATGGCTTACAGTAATGAAGATAATTACATTGACTACTCACAAATCTTTAAATAAAATGAATCACAATAAATTTTATAGCCTACATTTTGAAGGTTGAGTTTTCTTCTGCCCTTAATAATCTAAGAATTAAATTATGAATATTTTGAGCAACACTATATTAAAATCAATATATGTTTAAATAACATTAGAAGGTAGATCAAATTAGTAAAATTCATGATTTATATAGATGACTTAGAATCTTTGTAAGGTTTGGTAATAAAACAAAAATGATTTCTAGTGGCATGTCTGACCATGCGGCCACTGAGTACAGTCTGTTGAGGAAACAAGCGACCTACCTGCATGGCTTGCACCACTGGCTCTGTTGGTCCAGACCGTACCTTGCTCTGCACTTCTTCATTGAGTTACCTGTCAAACAGGAATATTGTTAGTGTACGTCTTTGGGCCAGTGAAAAAGCATGCAAGTTCTCCCAAAGGAATTCATTAGACGAGGCTTAGAATCAATAGAGAATACATGATGATTTTAGATTTTACCTTCACTGTTCAGAAAATAAGAATTATAGAGTCTGTTACCATAAAACTTGTTTCAGATGGAGAAAAGGCGCTTAAAATTCAAAGTTTTATTTCTAATTCTAAAGAATAAATAGGGACTTAGTTAATTAACTAACTCTTGAATTAAATGTAAGAATTATTCCCTACTTGGGAGGGTATTCTAATTTATACAACATTTCCAGAGGTATGGAGTAGCTAATCATTATTTTAAGGCAAGAACACACTTGAGGACGCTGAGTTTGAGAGGTTTATTCAGTGTATTTGAAGGAAGACGAGTTGTCAAGTGGCGCCCGGTGGAGGGCCCTCCGCTTATCAGCTGTTGTGTAACGTCGACTGCCTAACGTTTCTATTGATGCAATCGTATGCTGCCGCACTAAACTTATAAAATTAATTTTGAGTTACATTTTTTGGAAGATTAATCCACACAAAAACTCTCTTTTAACACTATAAATAAACACACAAATTTTACCAATGAAAACTGTAGGCCTACTGTTTTTCCCCAATTTAATGAAACGACTCAATACTTGCCAATTCCCAATTCTAATTTTGTTGCAATGTAGTAATATCTAAATGTTTTTAAAGTGTTTAAATTTATATTACATATTGTAATTTTGTATGATTTGCCTAATGGTAAACAATATGTTTTTTGTTTATTTGAAAAAGTTGTATAAAACATTAATACAGACCTTCTGAAAACGTTGGATAAGAGTTTAAAAAATAGTTTTAACAGGGGTTGGTTCCATTCCTACATCCCCCTCCCCCCGCACCTCTGAACCCGTTTGATTTAAAGAAGTCACTACCCTCGTTTTCCATAAAAAGAGTAGTAAATAATCTTCCGATCATGGTTACAAATGTATGTAGGTTGATCGTATGAGTGTTTTGACCAAATAGATGTATTTGTTCCACTTTAAAGTAAAGTTGTTTGCCCTTTTGCCACTTGTTTTTGCTTCTCCGATTATCTGACCTTTATTTGTTAGGAAACAGACATGAGAGGTTCCTCTGCTGTATCATTTGCAGTTTTGGGCCATTAAATTGTCACGGGTGGGACATTCTGACCCTGTTTAAGAAGTAACTTCCAAAGTAATTAAAATTGCTTTATTTTAATTTTAATCTACTAAATATTACCTAGTTGTGTTTAGAGTTACTGACTTCAGTTTGTTTTCCCCCCTCCATGTAGTTTATATGAAAATAAATACCCAACAGATTCTTCTTATTAGTTCATTGCCCCACACCTTAACCCTTATAGTTCTTAACAATTTCAAAATAAATGATGAAATAATTGTGTGGAAACAGTTGCAGAAGCGTCTGGTTCTTATTTCTTGCTCTCTTAGTAACCGTAATTTTAAATAGTTATTTGTAAAGCAAAAAGCTATAAGGGCCCATTTTAATCAACAGTTCTGACTGTATTAAGAACAAAATTATAAAGCTTTTCCACAATACCTAAAGCCTTTTACTAAACAATTACCGTCATTTGATAATTGTTTACTAATTTACTTTCAAATGTCCTTTATAAATTATATTTAGTTTTAACAAAAGATAAGAATTAAATTTAATATAAAATTTTACATTTTTGTAGGTTGGACTGTGAAACTGTAAGAAAATTTAAAAAAATAATATATTATATCAACGACCTCTTAAAATTTTAAGATCTTTAACTCTTTTAACCTTACTTTACTTGGCGACATGGGCCTTGGGCTTGAGTGTGGAACATATCCAACCAAGCAGCGGCGAGCCGTTGCAATACTTAGTTTAACAGTGCTGACGACAGGTTAGGATTTTACCCAACAATACGGCCAACGCTTGGTTTCTCAGCCACTGGGTATCGCCTTGATCACTGACTCACTTTTCCCCCCAACTGTATTTTCCAAGCAAATTAAAGTTAAATTGTAAAATTTACTTAACAATGAATGACCCAAATTTTAGTTTTTTCTTATAACAAATTGTTTCTGACAAATTACATATATTAGTACTGTATTTCGCATAAAATACATTCTTTGATGCACTCAATTAAATAGTGTTGACACTTGAAACAATAATTCATTACTACTAAAACTAACCTGTTCATCTTTAGTTGTTCTCTTAAGACTATTTATAAGACTTAAAGTACACTTAAACTAAAAATACAAACATGCAACAAGCAAAACAAGCAATCAACGTAAAAATATGAGCCTAAAATAAAATATCTCCTTCATCAGAAAAGGCCAACCAACCACCGCAGGTAATGTTCCTTAAAAACAAAAACAATCTGATATATCAGCAAAATATATTATAAATATAAAATATGAAATCGAATACGTTGAAGATATATTAAAATTTAAATTAAAGTCAAAATATGTAGAAGACGACGAACAAAATTTAAAACATGCAACAGCCAACAAACACCCCTTAAAAGAAGCAAAAAAATTGTAAAATGGGACACATACTGACACTGTTCCATAAACAGTTCATTTTCTGTAATAAACATGTATAATAATCTTAAACTGTTACAATTAAACCTTTAATGGAGCTGATGAGCTGATCAACACTGAATGAATGGAACAGTATCACGGATACGTGCGTCGATAAGGATGTGGGAGAGGACCACGAGGATTAAAAAAAAGAAAAACAAAGAGAAAGAGAAAAAGAAGTAAAAAACCGACCAATAAAACAAGCCAAGTAGAATAAATGAAAAATATAAAATTAAAGAAATGGGAAGGAAAGGAGGTTTTAAAAGACGAAGGGTTGCGGGTACCTCCTTCATTGGTTTCTTGCTTCCGTTTCCTCTTCTTGGCTCGGTTGGTGTTTGCGCGCGAAGACCAATCCGGATAGAGCTGCATGTGCAGCTGTCTCTCACGTCTGGCCAGTTCATAATACTTGGCCTGTTCGTCCCGGCCTAAAGCGTGCCACTACGCATGACACACACAACAACAATTAAAGACCTGTCGTAAAAATTTGGAAACAATTAGGTTTTGAACTTTAAAAGAAGCGGAAGAAAGATCGAACAGTTATCATCTTGGACTATTCCCCTTGTCCACGTCAGTGCCGCTGTACAATCGAGATCGCAAAGGCCGAATGTCAGAGAGGTGGGGACTCAGAGAGGGTTCAGGAGTTGGTTATTCTTTTAAGGGATGCGTTTGTGGCTAAATATCTGATCGTTTCCGTGTCAGGCGATTGGTTGGTCGGTTTTTCCGAATCGTAAGACAAAACAGCTGCTGACACACCCCAAGCCTAGCGCGATAACTTCGAGCGAACAAAAACTCAAGACAAATACAGTAACACTTCACTCAAATCTAACTCAAAATCTAGGAAAATCGTTCGGCTTTTGAGTACTAAATCTACACTAAAGATCTTTAGTACTACAAGAAGGTTTTGACAGAACGAAACTTGGGGTATATCTAAGCTGCTAGCACTGAGTCCGAGGACAAACGAAGCTACCTCCTGAATCCGAGATGGGAACTCGCTCTTTCTTTCGCTTCTTCTTCTTCGCTCCATAGCCGTAATTGTCACGGGCGCTCCAGCCCGGGTACAATTCCATGTGCAGTTGTCTCTCCTGCCGCGCCTTCTCGTAATACTTGGCCTGCTCCTCACGCGTTAACGAGTGCCACTTCACAGACACACAAAACAATCACCTTTCAAATTTACAAATTATACTTTTATTACATTTGATTTTTAATATTTTTTCCTATTATAAAATATGTTAGGTAACATGTAATGCAATCTAATTTTTATAAAATTTTATATTTTAAAAATGATGTTATAATTCAAATTAAAATGTAAAATAGTTGTTTTTCCCCAATAAATTAAAATTGCTTCAACCCCCTAACCAAAGGCACTATTTCAGAAATAACTTATTATTATTTTAATATATTCTGATCACAAATGGTAATTATATCTAACAGTAATTATTTTTAAAACTATCTGAAAACTACTTAGTTTAGTAAAAACATGAAAAATTAACTTGTAAACTTACTCTTCTACCAAGAATTTGGTTGATGGCTGCACTCTCCTTGAGTGTGCACTCTGCGACGACTTTAGCGCGCATCTCCTTCATGTAGAGCATGAACGCGTTCAGAGGCTTCTTGATGTGAGGCTTCTTCTTGTCTAAACACAACAACACTTTATTCTTCTCTCAGCAAACATAAGTTGGCAGTCACAGGGGATTGGTAATCACTGTTAAGACTAAATTGTATTTACTGGATATAGGCCTACTACAGTCACATTCAAGTGTACTGAATCTTACAGTTTGTACAAAGAAAATGAAATAAAAGTTCAAGGGACAAGCTGAACAATTGGCATATCTAGTTGAACAAATGTACTGAGAAAGGCAGTGATAAGAAATTTGCAAATCAGGCACTGCCATTAATTATGAAGCACTTATAAGAAATCATAAACTTAAATAAAGCTTTATTAGTTTAAAAATTCATTGATTTGATTTTGAAATACTACAGAATTAATCAGCATGGATAGTAACACTACAGTGAATTTTATTAGGTTGATTTTTAAAAGGTATTCTATAACATGTTTAAGTACAGCTTGTTTGTAAACAAATTATGATCTATTAGACATTGAGAACTGCCTTGTACTACTGCTTTTACATTGGCTACTTCCTCCTGTCCAATGCTATATTCTAGTGAAAGTTGAATTGTGGGTAAAATACAAGTCCCAGGGTCCAAAAATGGTCACTGATTATTATTATTATTAAGTTAATTTTAAAATTACATCGTTCCTGGTAAAATTATTTTATAAAAAAAGAGGATTTCTGTCTTGATCCCAGGAAACATGTAACATTTTTACACAACAGCAATCACACAACTGCTTTAAACACTGCAACTGAGCTTTACACACTGTAGCAGAATTTGTGTGGCAAGGTCCAGGTTTAATATTTTCATTCAGTATTATTTTCAGCAAAGATGTAGAATTGGCCACAGTTAATTTATGGTAAATTTTAGAATTGTTTTTGATGGTTTTGGTGTGCAAAGTATAAAACTATATCTGTGAAATGTGATTTAAATGTATTAACATTGTGAAATATGGTATTAACATTTTTTTAAATACAAAACACACTATTTATACACCTTCTGACAAAATCTGGTTTGTGAAATAAGGATAAAAAAACAAGTTTTCTATATTTAATAAATTTTAAGACTAGTCATCTATTAATTAACTTTCACAAAGTTGTTTTACTAACCAGGAATAAATTTGTATACGTTTTATAAACCAGGAATAAATTGTTGTGCATTAACTATTATTTGGTTTATTTTAAAACTAAACTGTCATTTTGGTGATGTTCTCATGAAAAATTGTTGTATATTGGCAGAAAAAGGCAACTCCCAACACATCCTCCAGCCACGCGAAATGTAAAGAGGGGTGAGGGGAAATGTAACCTACTCCACTGATGTTAGTTCATCACACAAGCTCGGTGATAGCAACCTGGAGAAGTGTGCAAGGACTGTGATTGGTTGACTTCCCCTGCAAGTAGTGCTGGTGTGGGGGTAGCTGCCCCCTCACCACTATCTCCGTTTACTTTCCCTCAGTATTTTAAATTAAACAGTACCATAAAAATGACACACACTTTATCCCTTTTAGCCCTATTTTAATCAATAAATTATTTTGGATCTACTAAATACACAATATAAAGTATGGTTGCATGTATAGAATATTTTCTATGCACCTATTTTTTAATGTTGTCCACCCAAATCCCTTATTGGAGGCACTACACATAGTGGTGTCTAAGAGAGAAAATCCCCATTGTTAAGTGGCAACATATTAAAAATGGAAGTAATCACATGTTCACAACAGGTCATAACAGATTTAAAATCGGCAACACTTTTAAAGCTAATGTAAGTATACAAATATACTGTAGGAGTTGTTACATAAATAAAAATAATTGTTACAAAGATAAAGCTTTGTAAAATACTGGTTGATTGTTACAAAAACAATATATTAAGTGAAAACGATGACAGTTAACTAGGGCAACACACGTTTTGAGATAAATGATATGATTGTATTAGCTATTTGTTTCCAAGAAAATAAAGAGAAAGAGGGAGAACTAATATTTAAATTAAAAAGGTCAATAAAGAAAAATTATTTAAAATCAAGTATATGAACCCAAAAGTAAATACTGACCCATGTAAATTTGATTTACTTGATTTTAGTTTACAAATATTAGTTCAAATATGAAAGGCTGATTGGTTGATGTTTAATCTTTTGATTGATATTCACACCAATCCACTTGGGTTGAGGAGAAAATTTACCTGTTTATTAAAAACTGAAATTAGTTTTATTACTTATTTCAAATTAATAAAATAAAATAATGCAGTGCAAATATTACAAATAAAATATTATTATAATAAATAACAACTAGTTTGATGACAAAAACCAGAGTTATTGACACAACTTTGTATAAAATAATGTAACATTACCAACATTAGTAAAGTATACATTGTTAATGGATTGTCATTAACTAGAGGTAAACCAAGGTTGATAATTTCCAAAACATTTTAAGTCCCATCAAAAGGAAAAGGGTTGATGATAAAAAATATATTAAAATTATAGTGTTAGAATTTCAAAATTCCTGTATACAAATTAAGAAATGCTATGTTATGCTTGAAACTGAGTGTGATTTTGAATGATGGTGCATTTGATTGATTAATCAATCATATTCAAGTATAAAAATAAAATAAAAATATCAGAAACATGCTAAGGCGGTACATGTAAAGGCTATTTTTTACCAAATTAAGGTGTAATAATATATCACCGATTATTTCACATGTCTATGCGAAAACTGTGAACGACTTTTCTTACGAAAATACAAAAGTATTATAGTCCAGTCAATGAATGCTCAAAAGGGGGGTGTAGAGGACATGAAGGGGGGAAATTTTTTTCTATGCGGGAATGTGTTGGGGGTAGTTAGAGGATAAAAATACTAAAAGTACCCCTCTAGCCTAGCTGCTTCAGTGGGGAGAGGGGGGAAATACCCCCTTTTGTATTTTTTTTACTTCTGCACTGAAAACCGTGCATCGTACCGGGAAAAACTGTTCTTATACAAAATGTAGAAAATAAAATTATCTTTAAACCATTATATTAATTTTTTCTGTATATGTCTTAGTTTCCAAGATATTTTCAAATAAATAAAAAATATTTTTTATAAATTGATTTTTTCTCGGTTTTTTTTGTCAAATAATTTAATAGTGTTCCACGAGAGTATGACACAAATACAGGATTTGGTAGAACTTATCAAAAGGAGCAAAACACCTCTTATAAACTTGTTTGTAAATCGCTTCATTTTCCGTCTGTCTGTCTGTCTATATGTGATTTTTAGTGAATGTAACATATATTAGGAACCACTTGAGTTATGGACTTGAAACTTGTCATGTGTATTAAACTAGTTTAGGGAATATTAGGTATTACATTTGTCGTTTCTATCTTTAACTGTTTCAAAATGGCGGCCATTTTAATGATTTAAAGCTTAATATCTTGAAAACGGCGAACTATTGAGTATTTCATCTTTGCATTTAAAAAATGTGAAATTTTAATCCAAAAAGGATGGTATAAAGATTATAAAGATCACTTTACACATAGCTGGGAAATTAAAATTTGTATGATTAAAACTGTGATAACTATAGATATTTCCATAGAATGAAGGTATTTTATATTTATTTGAAAATATCTTGGAAACTAAGACATATACAGAAAACATGAATATAACCATTTTTGTAGAGAATTTTATTTTATTTATTTTGTATAAGAACAGTTTTTCCCGTACGATGAACGGTTTTCAGTGCAGAAGTAAAAAACTAAAAAAGGGGGTATTTCCCCCCTCTCCCTATTGAAGCAACTAGGCTAGGGGCGGGGACTTTTAGTATTTTTATCTTCTAACTACTCCCAACACATTCCCGCACAAGAAAAAACTCCCCCTCTCCATGTCCTCTACAACCCCTTTATTGACTATTAGGCCCTACAACTACAACAAACACTATCACTAACCTTGGTTATTACTGGTGTGGCCTGAGTCTTGAGATTTGCCATCGTTGAGTGATGAGTTTTTGTGATCCATGGAAGAAGACCTGAAATGAGAAATAGTTTTAGTAACTGCACAAAATCAATAAAGTAATTGTTGTTGGTTGCAAAATTATTGTAAGACCCTTCATCCGACTTAAACGTGAATAGATGTACCGAATGTAAACAATAATTTGGATAGTTTTATAAATTATTTATAAAACTATCCAAAACATGTTTAAAAACGAGTCTTAACATTTATTTACAAACATCAATTACACATCGTAAAACACGGAAACATCACAGCTGATTACCGTTTCTGTTTGGTCTTCTTAACGATAGTGTTATCGTCCGAGGGGTCCGGTAGGTGGTCCGGCGAGGCGGGGGCGGTGGCGGGCCGAGGGGCGAGGGCCGGGACGGAGATGCTGAGGGAGTCCGTCACCGAGGACGACGACTGGGGCGAGAGGACCGAGGTGGTCTGCGTCTGCACCATCTGCCAGAACCGCTGTTGCGCCCACAGCGGCGAGAACTGCGCGTCCGGGTACTGCGGGTAGACCGGGTAGCCGGGGTAGGGCGGCAGCACTCCCGAGGACACCAGACTCCGCATGTAAAGCGCCGTCAGGAAGTTCGGCTCTATCATCGGGCACGCCCCCTCGCTCGGTCGCCGGTATCCCATCCCGGTCTTGTCCCAGAAACAATTTTTATTCAAGTCTTCTAATATTTGTCCTTCACCTTCTTCCTTCTTCTCTTCCTCGTCGCGTGCCTTCTTGCCCACACTGAGGTCCTCCACTTCAACCTTGATCTCGTCGTCGTCGGACTCCGCCCCCTCCCCTTCACCGTCTCCTGGGTCTACCACGGCCGATGGCGCCACCACGGCCACCGGCTTTGGTTTTTTCTTCACCAAATTCAGAGGTTCACAATCATAATAATCTTCCATTTTACGGAGAAACTGATTTTCACATTGTGATAAAATAAATGTGATACTTAGAATTTATTTTAATAATTTTTTTAATAACTAGTACAAATTAAAATAATTATAATTATTTTGCAAAAATAAATATAAAAATACAAATTCAATTATGTCGTTAAGATCGGAATAGACGGTACATAATCCGCTCAGTATGGCCGAACGAGGAGATGTGAGTTCGGTAGCAATGTAATCTTATCAGCACACTTAAACCAGTGTCGACTACTTATCTAGCACATAGCACATGTACGACACTTCGTTATCACAGTTATTGTCGATCTTATAACACGGCTAAATATAAAAATAACGTTATCACCAGAGATCACTCGCATTAAGGCGGCTATCAGATCGGATCAGCCTCCATTCTCGGCAATATCACTTGTTACATCGCGACGATTCACATTTCACTTCAACAAACACTTTAAACTCCGGTATTTACTGCTCGAACAGGTGTCCGACAAAAAAACGCCCTTCGGAGCCGAGTCCGGTGGCCCGAGAGAGGAGGAGACGAAAGGGCAATTAGCTCGGCCATTATAAATAAATTTACGACTCGCTTATGAAGCATTCAACAGGGGGTACCAAAACAAAGGATATGTCATCGTCGCGACGTAATGACGTAAATAACGCGCAAACACTATCGATGTTCCCCCGCGATATGGGAAACCTAACCTCAAAACCGTCCGAAACTCGCGCGTTTCACACACTTCCCGCGAGATAGCGCCACAGAAACGTAAACAAAACTCGTTTTTAACATCGCATTTCCGACTCGAATTAATTTTCCAAACGACTAGACGCTTAATTAAGAAACACAAACGAAGCACTTATATCGAATTGCAATACTACGATTCGAGTAGTTATATTTGATTGTCCGGGAGAGACAGACGGAGGGGGGAATTTTTTTGAGGAGGGTCAGGAATTGGCGTCAATAATGATAAACCAGTGTCATCAGTTAGAAGCGACAACTGCAATAATCATAAATGTGCTGGAAGTGCGAAGTGACGAAGGGACAGGCAGGTAGAGGGCCGGAGGCGCGACAGGAGACACGATAGTCAGGTCCGAGGCAGCGGAGACCGACGAGGTACGCGCGTCTGCCACTTCCAGTAAGAAATGAATTTAAAAGACAAATTGAGGAGTCGTTTTGGGCTGAGATGTTATCAGAGTGTTTATCGATCCCCCAACCCTCCCTCGGCCGCGAACAATGCGAGTGGAGGCGCAAGCGCGTAGACCCGCGCCACCGTCCCGTGCTGCCACCCGCGAGCTCGGCGAGAACTGCTACAACATCTGCACGAGCGCAGCACCATTGTTGAAACTACAATTAAAACTTGGTTATTCTTTGACAACATTTCTCACAAAATGTTTAGAAATAAATTTATATTAACCAAATTTCGACCCTACTGTCGATACAAGTCAACTCCGAGAGGAGAGAAGATTTTACAAAACAATTTCCGTTCACAGACATGTTAACGCACACAAGTTTGCGCAATAGAGTCCTCTAATTTTCAAGATTTTTATTTTGGACTTGCCTATTGCTTCTGGTGTTTAAAACTACTGAATTTCAAACACTAGAATCAATAATTCGAGTCCGAACAAATGTAAAAGATAAATATCAGGCCATCACTGTAATTTTGTTCAAAAAACGCTTAAATAAGCATAAATAACCATTCTAGTAAATAACTTTTAACTTATAACACTTACAGGGAGCCCAGCGATTTTTGAGCCCTGAAAAGTAGGACTTTTTGGCTAAAAAGTAGGATGAATTCGTAAAGTTGAGACACATCAGGAAGGAAAATATACTCAAGTCAAACTAATTATCAAGTACATAATAATGAACTTGTTAGGCCTATTACACTATAAATAATTATAAAATACATCAAAAACTTAGTCTGAAACACATAGTTCTTGTAATCTTTACATGATTGTGTTGTATCCCCAACCAATGAGGCCGGATAAGTGCTGATAATAATAGAGCAACCATTATTATGTACCATTAATTTATGGTATAAGTATAAGAACAAAATGGAAAACTTAAGTTATTTTAATGGTTATTCACTATGGTTATAGTTATGGTTATTTCACTGAAAATACCACAAATTTTTACTTTCTCCCCCTAAATATGAAGAAAGTATTGTTTTTGTAAAAATTTTGGAATTGGAGCGATGTCTGTCTGTGTGTGTATCCGTGGGCCACGATATCTCCAGTTTATCTAAATTTTTTGACCTTCTGATTTTTAAGGGTTGTTACCCCCCCCCCAAAACCACAAAAAAACGGAAAAAATCTAAATTTCTTAAAAACGGCTCTAACGGTTTTAACTAAAATATAGTGGTTTGTAAAGCTTCAAGTTTCCAACAAACTGAGACTACCCACCTTCCTGTGACAATTTGAGTATAGAAATTACAGGTCTTAAAATATTCCAAAATTCAGTTTATTAGTGAATTTCCTATGGAAAGTGAACTATTAGCATGACCCGCACGGTGAAATAAGCCCGGGACCACCACAGAAGTTCCTAACGTAACCCCCTGAACACGTTTTGGGGGTTCGCTCAAAATTATATATAGTGTATGCACTCTAGCAGTCGCATTTTTTGCCCGATTTACTTCAAATTTGGTAGGGACGTTCCTTTCTATAATCAGTTGAACAAGTTTGTTGGGCAAAACAATCGGAAAACTCTAAACCCCTTTTTAGGGGATTATTCTTTCAAATTTCGAGTTTTTGGGCTCAAAAAGGGTCAGACAAGCTCCGGACGTAAAAGTAATGCACGTATTAAGATGGGAGTTGGTAAAGCGAAAGTTTTAAGCCCTCTCTCGTCATTCTACCATAAATATTTACCGAGTTATTAAAGAAAACGCATATCGGCTAAACACAGCTCGTTGTCTTATGGGGTTTTTACATTAGAAAGCATGTTATTCATTTGTTGGTGTATTTGTATCATCCCCAGCAACCTGGCGCCTACTTTAAAGCCTGACTGGACCTTCTCCCAACCTTATAATGTGCAAAATTGTATTCCTAGCATTGCAGGTGAATGAAACCAGGAGCATCAGAACAGCCAAAAAATCAATGTTTTCAGATTTCAATAAAATTGGAATAAATGAATGTTTTTACATTGGGTTTGAGTTTTAAAAGTTTTGTATGTGGGAATTCACTTCCCTCACGTCAGCGTGCTGCGTGCGAACTTGTTTTTAATTCAAACCATAAATTTTAAATACAATTTACTTATCACCATTAAAAAATCTCAAAAAAATAAATAATTTAATATTTTGAATTATTATTCTATGATTACTGGTAGGGGAGAAAATTTAAATTTTCATTCATCAGTAAACACAGTATGTTGTCCAATGTTATTCGTAAGAGGAATGTGTGCTAATTGCTCTACATTTACAGATCAATTTCTTTAAAACATCATATGCAGGTCAAGATAGCATTGACCAACAGAGGATACGTTGAATATGTTGCCCCTTAACCCTGGTAGGGATGAGGGGGCATTTCCCCTCGTAAAACTACTGAGTGTAGCAAAGTAGTACCTCCAAAAAAGAGATTTGGGTGGACATTTCTGAAAACAAGTTAGTAGAACATTTTATATACCTTCTACCGTACTTTATATTCCATGGTAGTGAGTAAAACATAATTGATTCATTGCAGTTGGGCTAAAAGGGAGAAAGTATGTCTCAGTTTCCTGATACCGTTTAATATCACATTAAATTCAAGCAAGCTGGGTTATAAAAACCAAAACACTTGTGTTAAATTATTCTGAATAAGAAATGGATGACAATCAAAAGCCGTTAGTAAATTCTATAAAAAAACTATATTTTAGACATTCACAACAGTTCTCGATATTAGGTATTATTATGCTGTGTGTCTGGTTCGTTGAGTGCTAACCTAATCGAAGAACTTTACTAAAAGGAGAAATTCATTATCTTAAGTGAATGGAGTGTTGAGTTTAACTTTCAATATTTCCATACTAAAATATTTTCTGATGTGAAATTATATAAAATTGTTTATTAACTACAAGAAAAGTGTCTTTTTGGATTTCACTTTTGTTTGCTAAAATGTTTGCCCGTAAAATTAAAGATTTTACCCCCTCTATAAAAATATACATATAGGCCCTAACCTGCTTGAAAAGTAAGAAAGTAGGACAATTTTGCCAAAAGTAGAATAATTCCTACTTTCCTACTAAAAAGTAGGAATAGTAGGACAACTGGGCTCCCTGCAATTATGGCAAGATTTTACAATTATCTAACTAAATCAAGGGCTGATTTTCAATAAAATGTCTATTCTTCTAAATATAAAGCAAGTGCAGCATCAAAAACCTGTCTGTCCAAGGGACTTGGATAACCGGCACGTTAAACTAGAGCTCATCCAGACTAATGTTATATTAATAATGAAATAAGTAAACATTTTTAGCGAATTTCCCCCATAGGGAAGAAGCTATTACCGTAGTCGGCATGGTAAGACCTAGGCCCGGGACCATGATAACTTTTCGTTTTGAGGTCCCCAGACCCCAAAAACACCATTCGTTCGAAACTGTATCTATAAATATATATATATATATATATGTGTGTGTGTGTGTGTGTGTGGGCGTGTCCGTGGGTGTGATAACTCTCGTAAAAAAGGTCCGATTTTGATGAAATTTGGAATAAACGTGTAAACCAACATTTATGACTAAGTTCGAAAACCAGCCATATCGCTCTATCTAAAGGGGTGTTTTTGGGGGATTTTGTACCCCAAAAACGGGTTTTTTGAACTTTTTACACATCGTTTTCGAAATAGTCAAATTTTATTTTTCACCATTGGATTCAGCTTAAAAAAACAAACAATTTGGTATTTTGATCATTCCTCTACGTCACTCGGTTACCGAAATATTGAAAGTGCTAAACACAGTACGTTGTCTAATGTTATTCTATGGAGAATAAGAAAAAATCTCGCTTCTTTATGAACGTATACTGACGAAACTTGGTATACGGCTTTATCTGGTTGTGGTCTATTGATATTTGCCAAAAAAACATTTTTTGCTAAAGGTAAAACATTTTTTCCCGTAGCAGCAAACCTGCGTACCCCATGTTATTCTTATGAAGAAAAATTAAAATGCTATGTCTCCCTTAATTATGAACATAAATTAATAAAACCTTGTATATGACTCCACCTAGTTGAGTTACATTGATATTTGCCTAAACACCCAATTTTTTCGTTTCTTGTTGCAGCAAACCTGCGTACTCATCCGCCATGTTATTCTTATGGAGAATAATTAAAATTTATGATTGTACTGTATACTGATGAAACTTTGAATGTGGCTTTATGTGGTATTAAGATACATTATATGCATTGGAAATTCGCTTAGTATGCAGGTTTGCTGCTAAGGGGGTATTATTGTCTCCGCTCGTAATATAATAATAATATTTACTAACTGAGATAAAAAGGGAATTTTTTCATAAATTGAGTCCACACAGAACATAATCTTCTACTATATATTTGTCAAATCCACTGACTCACTCACTCACTCACGTATCGTCGCACAGCCTAAACTACTTGACCTAGAACCTTGACATTTTGCATGGACGTTCCTTTTAGGGTGTAGGCACCCACTAAGAACGGGTTTTACAAAATTCAAAATTTTAGGGTTGTTTTCGGGGGGTTGAAGTTTTAGGAAAAATAGAACTGTACTTCCTGTACACTATCGCCTCTAGCGCCTAAACAAGTGAACCTACCTTCAATATGATTGAAAAACGTCAGTGTGGAAATAAATTTTAAACATTTATTGTTCTATTAATTTGTCCATCTCTTATGGTTTCCGAGTTATTTAGCAAAACGTGCCAACGTGAGCGTGCGGCGGCGTCCGGAATTGAAAACAGCGTCGATAATGTAGTCCATATAAGTTTAATCGCTGTCCACATTGCAGTGTGCAGACTTTTAGCTATTAAAATTAAATTAATTGCTAATTTTGATATTATTCGCTGACAAAAAATATCTGTGTTTGGTCATAATTTGATTCATAACTAAAAATATACTTTTAATTCGTTTTGAAAAGTAAAATTTGTAATATTTATATTTAGTTCTCACCAGCGAGTAAATTACAACAATCATACATGTTTGCCCAAGGATTGATACACATTATTGGCTCTTTCCTCATCTAGCGTTTGTCTAAGCCAGTTTTGCTCATCGTCCTTACCGTGAACCTTGAAGTTATTAGATTATTTTGAAGCTTTGAATCGGTGATGGTGGACCTTGAGCTCCTTGAAATAAACGGCGCTTTAATCCCTCATAGGGTTAATATTATACCTGGTGATGGCGCCTGCTTTTCTTCTGCCTTATCTTATGCGATGACAGGGTCTATCGCTCAGTCCCGTAATATACGATCTGAAATCGTCAATCATGCCTCTGCTAACTGGGATAGGTTACACATTTACTCAATGACACGTGAATGTCAGCCTTACCAGAACCGGCCTGATTATGTGTCTGCAATGTCGATGCCGTACACATACGGTACATCATTTGAGTTAATAGTTGCGGCCGAGATCTATCCATACCAATTTGAAGTATTTATAGACAAAAAGCTTATTACTGGTAATACATATGGCCAAGCAGCCTCTGTAAAAAGGTTTAAATTTTCTGGCGAAATAACTGGGGACACTTTGATGTGTACGAGTTGTGTCTGCCTCCTTTACCTGGCTCGCTTACTTTCGCCGTTCCTGATGAGAATATGACATTGAAAACCTCTCCATTGCCTCAATCTACATATTTTGAGAATAACATGGAGGTCATACCTGAACCATTGACTATTGGGAATTTCGTTTCCTGAAATAAATATATTGATAATGAAAAATTAAAGTGCTATGTAGGTACCACAAATCGTCCGTTGCGAAGCACGGGTACACAGCTAGTATGTAAATAAGCTTAAAAACGAATTAATTGAATTTACATTTATACTTTTAAAAATAGCCTCAGGTTTCATGGTTTAAATTTATTAGTTTGTTAGTCGGCTTAGTATTGATTTTATTTAAAACAAAATTTACTTCATACTGTAGCTGGCTCAAACAACTTCGCTTGTTCACCTGGGTTTAGTTGTATATTCAAAAAAATACACAGCTGTATTCCGATCTTTAAAAATACATTTTAACTTTTATTTAATCGTA